>JANFOE010000953.1:0-649258 GCA_025667525.1 Glebionis coronaria | reverse complement strand
GTCGAAATATTTAGCCATCGGTTCTCGTTCCATTGTATCGGGTAAACTTTTTGTAAAACGCGCGCGAGTGCTTTTTAATCAAAAATTTTTGATTTAAATAAATATGGAAAAATAAAAATAAAATTTTTATAACTCCGAATAAAATATTATCAATAATCAGAAAAATAATTGAAATATAATTTATTTACAATTATCGAGATCTCAGGATTTGTGTAAGAAACAACAAGAAAAGGTAACATATTGGAAAATTCAAGAAGCATGAATAAAAATATAAAGTAATACCGAGAAAATATGAGTTCTCACAGTCGACCCCCCTAAAGGAACTCTGGTCCCTCAGAGTTCAACAGGAGACGGAAGAAGATGCGAACAAATGGGGATACCTAGTTTAGAATTGATTCTTCGATTTCCCATGTAGTTTCTACGCCACGACGAACCTTTACAGTTAGGATCTAACTGCTTCAGCTTCTTAACTCCTCTTCCAATTTATTTTAAACTCGGATTAAAATAATAACCTTTCAGTACAAAGAAAGATAAAGAGATAGAATGAACACGAGAATTTCTTAAACGGACAAGGTGCGCTAAAACGAGTTAGGATTGATAATTGACAAGGAATTTCAAATCGCGCAAACTGTAGAACATGACAATCTACTTACTAGAGAAATAGAAGGGTTTCATATAGGCATTTAAAATATAAGTTGCCACAATTATCCGTCTAGAATTTGGTATTATTTTAAAATTAAGCTTAAGTTTGTTTGTGGCATTAAAATGTTACGACACTTTCAAAATGGTGTCAATATAGATGCTTATCAAGGCGTTTGGTGATTTGAAATCGAAACTATATATTTAGAGAGTAAAATTCGCTAAGTCTTTTTCTTGATAAGGATTTCAAAGTAAAAGTAAAACAATTCAGGCTTCCTGCCCGAACCCGGCTTCCCTCTGAGATTGTACAATTGGTAGGTCACCGGGTTATTCAAATAAAGAATAGTTATTTTGATGAGCTTAAGAGCTTTTGGATGACTGTATGAAATTATCGTTAAAACTCAAGTTTATCGTTATGATCAGAGAAAATTAAATTTCCAAATTACTTAGAAGTATTGATAGAAATATAAATTACATAAGTAATTTCATTAACTTGAAAGTAAAGTATGATTATTCAAATAGTTTAAAAGATTATGTATGACGTCCTTTAAAAACACTAGTTATAAATCTAGCAACGAGGATGTATATATCCGACATTTAACTTGAAACGGGTATTTTATTAAGTTTAACACTTCATAAAATTTGTAAAACATTCTCAAAAATTTATAATAATTTTTAGAAATCCATGAAGATGTTTAATGCATCAAATAGTAAACAGGAGACACATTCGGGTTTTCAAAAGGTGGTAAGATAGAAAACGAATAATAATCAACAATTAGTATGCAAGCAATAGCATGAGTGAATAAAATGAAACTTGTACCAAATTCTTAACGAACATGATAGAATAGATGCATCGATGATAAGGACAATGAGAAACAAAGGATTTAGCAAGGGATTAAATCACAAAAGCGGTTGGTGTCACCAACAATGGTTTATTAAGTTCTCGGTGGTCGATACACGATCGAAAGAGAAAAGCCACACAATAAATTTTTGAATCAAGAACATTCTTAAGAAGTCACTTGAGAGTAATTCCAGTAAAATGAGCAACATTAGCAATGAGAGAGCGAAGTCATCACATGATTCACGCGAATGAATTATAAGACGATAGAGTGTAACACACATCATGACAAATACACGAAATTATCGTTCACGTTCAGTCATAAATCATTATCCGCGTCCAGAGACATTTCGAAGGTCTACCAAAATAGATAGAGAAGGTTGGTCGATGAAGAGGCACAAAACGTTGACACTTTCAAGTCTGGTATCAATGGTCAGTAATTAGACGAGTGGTAAAGGTAATTATATCATAATAGAAAAATGAGGTAATAAGTAGAACATATATCATTGAATAAAGAAACATGTACTCGCAGAGTCGTAATTTGTTCAAGAAAAGACAAGGAAATATATGCTTATATCATGAAAGGGTGCTACTCGCATAATATGTAAAAGTTTTTAAAACTTTATTTCATCTAACTTTTTTAGAAAGACATGTAAAAAGTTGGTTCTGCTTAAAATATTTAAGGTGACTACTGATTTAGCCTCGCATGGCTCCTTCTAAATTACGCATAGGTGATCAAGCCATGCATAATTTAGGACTAGCAATGCGATGCACAGTTTCGTCTAACCAGTATTACATGTCATATATTTAAAATATATATATGGTACCAAAAATAGAAATCGAAATAATTTATGAAACTTTTCACAAGTAAGTAATTCGCTTGGTATTTAAATCAACACCTTTAATGTTACATGAATTCTTTTATAAGATCAAGGTAAAATAATTTGTGAAAATACCTCGCAAAACAATATTACTTGACGTTATAAAGTAACATTCAAGTATTTTATAAAGTCAAAGTAGAACGATTTGTAAAATGGTTTGCAAACAATACGAGTTTGAGTTTATATGGCGACATTATAGCAATGTATAAATAGCAAGTGGGTAACACGAGGGTAGTAAAGGGTAATTAATACGAAATCGATGAAATGGTTACAAGGTGATAAGGTCTAAAAAATCTTAGCCGGAATCGTCTTGAGACACGTGTCAAAATGATAACGAACGATGTGAAAACAAGAACTTCAAATCTTGACCCAAATCAGTGGTACGATGAGAGAAAAGAAAGATAATATAAAATGACAAATAAGTCATATATAAAAGAAAGGAAAAAGGAATTCCGTATGCGTTCACATCTTAACTAATTGACATAAAAATGTACAACTTTCGACAAAATTATAGCTCACCAACAGTTTATCTAAACATTCGGTTTTAAAAGTTCATGATATATGTATGTATAACTCGTACCCAAAGTTACTATTTTTAAACGTCTTCAAACGTAACTAATGATTGTTATTTGTAAAATGTCATCTGTTAAAGTTCTACAAGCTCAAACGAACTTAAAAAAAACGCTTAAAAACCATATTTTAAAATTTCTATCAGCTTTGACTTTTTAGTCAACTTTGACTTTTAGGTCTGACCCGATCAATTAACCCGTCAAATGACATTTTCAAGACTCGGAGTCTAAAGCAATTTAGTGCAAAACAATGTTTCGAACAATTTTCTAGTTTTACCAAGATCTGAAACCAAACGTAAAATGAGCTAATTGCCCCTGCACGTTCTGCGCAGGTTTGACTATATTATCCTAAAACGCAGGTTTTTATTTTTAAGGTTTGACCGGTTTATACCAGTTTTCGGACTTGGTTACCAACACGTTAAAGGTAAAACGGCATTTTAAACAACTTTTTGTTTTACTCGAGACTCTAAACGGACTAGAAATAGGCGAAAACGTATTCGCATCAGATCTGTCAACAAAATGATATTTTTAGAAAACGCAGACTTTATTAGAAAAAAAAGACCCATAAATATTCAGTTTCGACACTAGTTCTTTAGCGATAGACGTAAAACGACATTTCAGACAACTTTCGTGTTTCGGCTGAAAGCCGAAACGGACCAGAAACTTACGATTCTACCCCCTGCAGTTCTGCATCAGCAATAATTTCCATATACGCAGAAAATAAGTTCTTAAATTTTACAAATTTCAAATGAGCGTAATTAATTTTATGTCTAAACGAATGTCTCAACAAGTATAAACATATTTTTAAGTCTGAACTTTATAAAATTTTATTCTCGACACCGTTAAATTACCTGTAGATTTTCTGCAGAAAGTATATTTTTTTGACACTTTGAAATTTAATCAAACTTCATAATGACCCGGAATTTATGTACACACATGACTTGTGGATCCATAAAGACGAAAGAAAATAGATTATATAATTAAGCATATAAAGAAAAACATAGTATAAATTTGGTTTATGAATACCAACCATAATCTAAGAAATCAAAACGGCGCATGACATCCGTGGCTTCGATTGCAAGATGCAAGGTAGGAAGGTCTCTTGGCGGCGCGATTTTCCAAAAACACAAAGCATACCAAGAAAGAAATGGAACATTAAGGAGTCGCACTCCCGGGCGAGGAGGTTAAATAAAAGGAAAGGATACACGTTTATAGAAGTAAAATCGTATTCCAAACAATCGCCACATATTAGAGGATATGAATTACAAGATGACGGTGGTGTTTCCAAGGTGCAAACGAACGTTGTAATTCGAAGTCAAAACGTAGAATGGTCAATGAAATAATACTTAATCGATATTCGAGTGTCGCGTAAAACGATGACGTAAAGGTCAATAAAGGTTACGAAAACCCACGATATTATTCCGCACGGATTTTAAGGAATGCTTTGAGGTGTGTGACTCACACGATGTCCTTTAGTCTTTTTCGGGGACACTGAGCTACACAATGGTCTATAGACTAGACATCCAATCACGAATGGTCGGAAAACAATTTGGATATCTAAATTGATATGTTAAAGGGGTTTAACAGTGGAACTAATGCACAGGGTAGTAAAATGAAAATCGGAAGTTTCATTGAAAGCAATACTTCTTAATCCCAAACAATGGTATTACAAGAATACGCACAACTTGTAACAGTGAGTCGAGAAAAACAGACGGTTCAAAACGAATGAGTATGTGAGGTCAGTCGTATCACGCATAGACGAAATAACAATAGTACTCAGAAAAGTGAGTATGAAAAGTCGACAGCATACGCGCTCCGAATACAAGTATGTAACGTCATAACAATATAAAATTATTGTAACAAGATCAAGTTTACATGAACAAGAATTCAAGAAATACAGTAAGGGCAGATGTAATCACAGAATATCCAATGATAATTCATTGAGCACAAAGGCTTTGAAAGGAGATAGTAATTATCTTCATGAGGGTAATGTAATATTTCAAATTGTAATCAAGAGGTGAAATACTACAACGATAATTAAAAATAAATAATAAGGCTTAGAGAGTTACCCGCGCAGATATCGAACAGCAATGGCAGATTCTGTGTTTGACACTTCAAAACATGAAATATTTGAATTTTCGGTTATAGACTAAGTTTTGAAAAAAAGACTCAGTTCCCTATAACCATCACTCTGATACCAATCTGTGAGACCCCCAAAATCAGGTATGAAACAACTAGGCAGCAAGGGGGCGCCACGTCATGGTACAAGAAACAATGAAATATTATTGACATAAAGTTGACGTAATAAAAATTTATTCATTAAATCATAAAGAATCAGAGTTTTTAAACAAAGGTCCCAGATTTTTTTATAAGCGGAAATCTATAATTTAATTATGGTTTTGTAACTTATAGTTACAAAGAATACATGATAAACTTCTGACAGTTTTTAGATAAACCAATGTTTAAGTACACACAGAAATCTCCAAGCTGCGATAATATCCTGCGGGCTCCCATCCAAGCAAAACTAAGTATTAATACCTGAGATTAAACATGTAAAATCGTCAACATAAAGTTGAGTGATATTCATAGGTTTAGCAGTAAAGATGTGGAACACAAGCATTTAATTGTAAAACAAGTAAATAGAGAAAATGGTTATGATCATTAACCATAGTCCGAAACCAATATTATTGCTGTTTAGTTCATGAACCGAAGCTTAACTCAAAGTAAGTTCCTCTAGGGAGTATTCAGCCTAAATACTCAAGTATAAACAAATGTAAGTGCGTCAAGGTAATCGGGACGGGGATTGTCAATCCCGATGGATCCACCCACAACATTCGCGCTTAGCGCAAAGCATACGGGACAATTAACGGTTCATGATCAAGAGAGGCAACTTAAGGCTATTAACTATAAGCAATAATATCAATGAAAACTGTTGGAAATCATACAAGTCCGAATAGCATACAAGTTCTGGATAGCATACAGTTTTTAAATGGATGTGTTCCACCATGTAAAATCTCACCCCGCGTTTAGAAACAATGTACAAGTAGTAAAAGGGGCTATGAACTCACCTTAGCTACGAGGTGAATCAATATGGAACTTGAGGGCTGAGTAGTAACAACAAGCAATCAAGAAACTTTAAGTCATCCAAGACCTACGACGACGGGGCGTGAAAACTTATAAGATATAAAAATAACATTTAGAAACACTTTGGTTACTATTAGTACATAAACCATCTTATAACTCGCAAGGCATTGCAACCTATTGACTCGAACTAATTTTGACTTAAAAACACTACTTACCCACTGTATGATCATGTTTATAAACATTAACAATGCTCATCAAACCCATAAGTAGCAAATGCTTGTACACTTAGAGTCGAAAATTAACGTTAACAAATTGCCTGCACTAAATTTTCAGAAACATGCTGTAAAGATTGTATCATATCTAGAGTTCTATAATAGATATAAACTCAAACTTTATGGCCCTGGAAAGATAAAATTATTACCTTTCAAATCTTTAAGAAACACTATCAAAGCTATTACCAATCAACGGGAAATACAGTTTTAGTGCAGACTACTCAGATTTGACTTTTTCGACAAAATTTGCATAAAACCATTTTGACCATCATTTACATTCCGTAAAAGATTTTAACTTGAAACCAATTGGAAATGTTCACATTTGACCTATGTTACTGTAATAATTCATAAAAATACCCACTTTGGCTTTTTATACTTTGGCCCCAAACACAAATTTGGCGCACATGTCGGTATTGACTAGTTTTGATAAAAAGATCATATTTTACTCATCCGGACACTTCCAAAAATCACCCAACTCATCAATTGTACTACACAATCAAGGATATCCAAAAATCAAGAAAATTGCAGGTCTTATTTGCAGAAAAACTTCATGAATGGCTGTAGCAATCTGCTATCATTCTTAACCTCATTTTTGACTCTAAAATTTACTTCTAACATCACGTAAACACTTGCAAACCCTAAGCAATGCCTCTACAAGTACACAAGACATATCATGATCATAATAACACCTTGACATCAGTAGAATATGGTCTAAATACAAAAACTCCAATTTCATAATCAAGGTATTTAATTAAATAAAAATTAAAGCAATACAATAGTGGCAAGAGTACCTTAGTACAAGTGTGACGGATATGAGAACCGGGCTGTAGATGGCAATGGGAAATACTCCAAGAGATACCCGCGACCTACAAGAGTGATCACGACCCTTAAGTATGCGTTTTATAAAAATATAAAACAATTGTATCAAAATATTTTGTAAAAATGTAATATGTATATAACTTGCACAACCAACCGAGTTTAAGTATGTTCATGACCTTCATGACATACAACCTGTATAAAAATGAATAAAACGATAGTCTAAGGTCTCAAATCAAGTAACCCAAGTGATTTGCACCTAAAAACACCAACAATTTATTTAACCGTAGGCGTAAAGTCACATTTTCTGGTATAGCTGTTTTGTAAAGGGCATAGCTCCCAATCCATAAGTCTAATAACGATGGGATTTTATCAACTGGAACGGGTATCTCATGAGGTTTCCAGAATGTCCAACCATTCGATCTAAAAGTTTACAGAACTTTCTAAAAGTCTAAAACACTAACAGCCACCCCATAAGCACTTAATGGTCAAACTACACTAGTAAAACTTGGGACAAAATAACCCGTTAACCTATAAGGTTTAAGGGCCTGAGATTTCCACCATTGGAAAGCCTCAAGACTCTACTTTCGGCTCATACCAACCACGAGTAAATAGCTAATACCGATTGTCGGGAAAATTGCATTGTTTGAAGGTTACGAAATCAGAATTTAGGTTTTCGAACTCGGGTTTACCGTTTTGGTCATAAATTACTAACCGTGATAGCAATCGATGCGAGGTCAGCGGCGTTTGTTAGGTTATAATGTATACTAACCCAAATTGTCTTAAAAGGTCAAATATATGGTTCACGACCTGTATCAAATAGCTATACAAGTCTGTTGGGTCAGATTGGGTTCACAACCGTAAATCGGCCATAACTCACTCATCCGGAGGAGTTGATCGCCCATCCAACTCGCTAATAACATGTAAAAGGGTCAATGAATCCATCTAAGCTATAAAATCACAGCCTACAGTGGGAAAATATGTGAGTTTTAGGCTCACAAACCTGCTGTCCGAATTTTGCTTATAAAATCTTAATTTAATCATAACTTCCTCATCCGGAGGAGTTGTGTGCCTATCCAACTCGCCACTAATAGGTAAAAGGCCTAAAGAATCTATTTAAGCTATAAAAAGTGCAGGTAACAATGAAAAATATGAGAGTTTTAGACTCGAAACCCTGCTGTCCGAAATTCACTAAGGTCTAATAATTAATTTAGGGTTTCTACAACTCAATTCAAATCACCAAACTCATAATTCATCAAAGCACTAACTCAAAACATCTCATAACATCAAGTGCATATAAGAATCTTAAACCTAAACATAAAAAAAAAACTAAATGCAAGTAATAATCATAACCAAACATGGTTAACACATTACAAACCTATTGGCAAAGTCAATTACCAAAAATCTTCAATCTTTAAAATTCATGGTTCACCAAAAATCATATGCATGGAGGATTTTTAAGTGGGTTTAGGGTTAAAAACAATCAAAGGTCAATTTGGTGATGATTAATTAGTCAATAACCAAGAATTCAAGATGATGATAATGGGTTTATGGTACAATTCGTCCTACAGAAGAGAAAAAGAAGGAGTTGTGTTTTATTTTTGTTAATAAAATTTGTCTGATAGTTTTTTTTTTGTTGGTGGGTATAACCGGTACAAAGGAAAGAAAAGAGTGTATGGGGCTTTTTGGCCCAATAACCTTAAATTATATAAAACTTAGCCCAAGGATAAAATGCAACTAGTTCTAGCCCGACCCGATTCTTAAAAAAACTCTAGTCGTCTGACTCGGTGCAAGTTATAATACGTTAACAAAATATTTTAGAAATATAGTATTTTGACTTCATAAAGTCGAAATATTTAGCCATCGGTTCTCGTTCCATTGTATCGGGTAAACTTTTTGTAAAACGCGCGCGAGTGCTTTTAAATCAAAAATTTTTGATTTAAATAAATATGGAAAAATAAAAATAAAATTTTTATAACTCCGAATAAAATATTATCAATAATCAGAAAAATAATTGAAATATAATTTATTTACAATTATCGAGATCTCAGGATTTGTGTAAGAAACAACAAGAAAAGGTAACATATTGGAAAATTCAAGAAGCATGAATAAAAATATAAAGTAATACCGAGAAAATATGAGTTCTCACATCAAGTGTAGGGGATTTGATAGGTGTGAAAACACCCATCTTTTCTACCACTTAATTACATTAAAACGGGACCTAAACGTATATTTTATGTCGTAAATGGCGGAATTATGCGTGGTTTGTGTTTTTATTGTGTTTCAGGGTCAAAATGTGAAAAGGAAGGAAAACACGGTCTTTCACGGGCGTTCATTGAAGAAAAAGAAAAAAGACGAAGTCAAAAGATCAAGAGTGCAAAAAGAACGGAAGTCCAAGGCCTATTCTGAAGATTTATCGAAGAACAAGTCTAAAGACGGAAGTTTAATAAAGCCGAAGAACTCGAGTCTAATAAATAAAGAAATTATAAGACGAGTTTAATTAATCCCGAGACAAAGTCGATAAAGTCGAAGAACTTAGAAGACGAGAAGACGTGAAGAAAGAAAGAAAGAGGAGGCAACACATGCACCTCCCCATTTTCCTATAAATACCCTCCTAAACTCATTTAGGAGGGTTGGTTAGTTTTTAGTTAGTTTAGTTTTCCTTTCATTTTTATAGGAGATTCTAGAGAGAGAAAGTGACAGTTTCTCTCACTAGAATCCCAATCTTTTATCTTCCTTTCATGTTTTTAATCAAATCTTTACTTTGGATAGTTTAAGTCTTGTCTTAATCTTAATCTTATTCTACCTTTCTTGATCTTGATTCATCTTTTATCTGAAATCTTTATGCTTTTTTATTTAATTGTGATGTTTGATTAAAAAGTTCATCTTTTTCTTTCCATCTAAGCTTTTATACGAATTAAGCTATAAGTTTGACAATCTTATTGGCTTATTTTGTGTTTAGCTTATTTGATTTTAAAGTTTTCTAAAAAGTTTGTATACCTTTAAAGTTTGCTTATTTTGTTTTCTTATTTTGTGTTTTTATAAAGTTCATGAATTTCGTCTTTTAAAATCTTTCAAATTTATGCTTATTAAGTTGTTCAAGTTTCGGTTTAGTGTGCTTATTGAAAGTGCTTATTGAGATTTTTGCTTATCTCCATTTTCGGATTTGTTGGTGTTCATCGCAATATTGAGGATAATACACATTCCGATGGATTGCTTGTTTGTATCGCAATAACCCTTGTGGTTCTACTTTGCGATCATTTGTACCATCCCCCTTATTCCGATCGGGATTGCGATCGCATATTCCGACGAAGTTTAAGGTATATTGCGACGAAGTGCTGCCCAAATTTTGACAGCCACATTCGGATAGATTTTGGTACTTTAGTTATTCCGACAGTTTTTATTTTTTAGACATTCCGATAGATTTTTTTTGTATACATTCCGATAGTCATTAGGTTTATTATTGCGATTGTATTTTTTTAGATAACATTCCGATACTTCTTTTTCATCTACACATTCCGATGGAATCTTAAAATAACATTCCGATACTTAAATTACCACATTCCGATACTCAGTGTATATTGCGATGGAAATACAATGCATGCATGCATGCTTGTCTTTGGCGCCAATTTGAGCTAGCAGGTTGCTAGCTTGAGCTAGCTGCCTGCTAGCTTGTTTATTTATTATTTTTGTTCCGTAATCGTTTAGTTTAATCTGAAAGTTGTTCCGATTTTATTTCTGAAAGTTACGTATTTTTAGTTGAATTTTTCTTCTAATTTTAAAATTAATATTTTTCGTAAAGTTCAAGTTTTATCTTTTATTTAGTACCCGCTTTAGGTTTTGCCTCGTTTAGCTTTAAAGTACCATTTTAGTTTTATTCTCTCCTTTTTCAATTAGTAAACTTTATTTTCGAGTCGATAATTAATTTCGTCTTTTAGTTTTATTTTTACTAATTGTTTCGTTTTAAATTCACGTTTTACTATTTAAATTGTTTTGTTTTTATTAATTAATCGCTTTTAGTTTATTGTTTTTATTTTGTGCATTTATCTTTTAAGTAGAATAGATAACCAAACCATTCTATTTGCCACCAAGAACAACTGAGTCGCACTTTGAACCGTGATCAATTCGAGAAGATACCGAGAAACGAACTTTTTCAACATAGCAAAATCTCTTTATTATGTATATCCTCTTAGCTTATGTGAATCATAATCCTAATAAGATTATGATTCTGTCTGACCCTGTCCGCGTGCGGCCAAGACATGGCTGAGATGAAACCGTGTGCGACAACGGCTTTATGGGTTACATGGGCTTCGACGCTATCTATGTATGATCCATATGTGATGGATACGAGTAGTACATGTGGGTCGGGCTTTACAGCCTGACTAGGGACTATACGTCATCAAAAACCAAGATCCCACTCCAACTTTATCACGGAACAAATTTTTCGCCTTACATGAGGTAAATTCTAACATCACTGATATGAGTGAAATCTCATATCAACAATATCACAAATCACCCTAAAACGCAAAGCAAAATACCTAATTCTTATTCATAAAAGCAGTATTATGGTATGTTTTGTTGTTTGTGCTTGTGTAGGTAACAAAGATACAATTTTGGAGCAAACAAGTGAAATCAAGCCTTAATAATAAAGAAAAGACAAAAGAAGGATGAAAATTGACATGCTTTACAAAGACAAAGGACATTTCTTGACAACTTTCAAAGATGAGGGACTAAAGTTGTAATTATGAGAAAGTCAAGAACAAAGTCAAATTTGGTCAACTCTTAAGTCAAATGGTTAAAGGATGATTTTGGAACAAGTTTGAAGTTAGAAGGACTAAACATGACAAAGAAATGAAGTTTGGAGCTCAAATCAATAATCTACCAAGTTAAGGGACTAAACATGCCAATTATGAGCTAAGTTTGGGCTTGATCCGAGTGATAAACAAGGCTGCTGTTAATCATAAGATTCAAGCTAACAAGAGGATGATCTGGAGGTTGGAGAGGATAAAAGTGATGTTTAGACATTTTTAGAGAGAGAAAGATAAACTTGAAAGGAGTGTGTGTATTTAGAGAGAGAAAGTGAAATACACAAATGGAAAAACCTCACCCCTCCATGGAAGTATGGAGGGGTATATATACGCTAGACATGGAGTGACTTTGACAACTTAGCAAAAGTAGTCCCTCCATGTTTTACCCATATGAAACTAATGTAATTCCGTAAATGGCGCTCACATTTTAGGGCTAACAATCTCCCCCCAATGTGGAGACATACGAAATTACTTAAAATGTTCCTAACAAGTAAAAATACAACAAAATAAACTCTTCCAAGGCGCTTCCATTGCTGAGGATGTCTTTTAATTCTTCTTGTCTTCATAACTTGTACCTCAGCTTGAATCCTCTTTGTCTTTGCTTGTTATGGAACAATTGTAATATGCATGATTTGGATTAACTTCCCCCAAATTCATGCAGCATGTACTAAAAAACTTTCTTCATAGACTTCTTTTTGACGAAGTTTCTGAATCAGCTTCCCCCCAAACCAATATCTGTATCTTAAGCAGATTCTGACACTTTGATGTAGTTTGAACAATCTTCTAGCTCATCGGTTTAAGTGCACAGCGGAAATTTGTAGAAGAACCACACCAAATAACACTGCTTATATACTGTTTCATGTCGTTTAGGTTTTTAGTGATAATCCGTTTGGGGTAACATGCAGGAAATCAGCAACAATTCTTCTCACGCCTGTAGAATACTTCATAAAAATCATATAAAGTAAGTAGATACCATTCCATGTACACTACTTCCCCCTGGAAGTTGATCCGATTACTTCTAAGTACACGATCTTCCCCCATTATGATTTTGAACTCTCGGAAGCATCATTATCGTGGACGTCCATATACTCGAGAAGTTCTTAGTCTAAAGCAAATGTATTGAAAAGTTTTGAAAGTCATTGAGAAACTTTGAAATATTTTTGCTTAGACTGTGAAGTACCATTGTCGTTATGAGGCTCATGAATATCCCGTGAGAATTGATTGCTGATTCCATCTCTCTCTGTCTAACTTACCAACCTCGAATTCATTCAGCTATTTGTTGTGACCACATGTGAAGTAAACCCGATATCCCAAACTTGAAACTGAAGTACAATCCCCTAAATTTGTTACTTAAGCTTGCACTTATGTCGATTGAAGAACGGTGCAGAAACAAGTCTCTTATACCTCTTGAAGTTATCCACACGAGAAACTGCGTGTGACACCCAAAAATGATAGTTATCCATGTCGTCGACCATCCACCCCTTGACAGTGGAAACTAGATAATTCAAGTCTCAATCATAAGTTTTATCGTCCAAGCAAGTCATCAATCGATAGACTGGGTTTGAAGAAAAGGGGTAGAAAATAGAAGGAAGGCTCGATGATGAAATAAGTAGACGCCTTCATGAAATCCCACTTCAACTTCAAATAAAGAATACCAAATCCACTTCATGATCACTTGTCTTTGTAGAATTAAAACTAGCCGTTGTCTTTTAAAGTGAATCTTATATCGGATCGTTTTAGCGTTAAGTGTTTTGTTTGCTTTGGTGTTGTGTTTGAATGTCGTTAACTAGAACAAATGATAAAATATCATTAAAGAATAATTTGTCTAGATAACTTATCGTTAAAGCCCAACATCAGTCATATGCCCAACTGATGCACGGATCAACCTCCGCGGTGAGGTCGTCGAAAATTCTTCAGAAAATATTAGGTTTAAAACCTAAAATTTTATTTGTCGTTGAAGCACTTTCGATCGAAACAAAAAAATATCCGACATCAATAATAGTGTCATCATAGCTCAAATAAATACTCGTCAAATCCATCAATATCACAGTTCAATCAATAAAGCCGAAATCAAATCCCGTTGAAAACTTATACCTGGCTAAACACTTTGTAATACACAACCCAACACTTTATATCAGCCCATGTTGTAAGATAAGCAATTGAAGCAAGCCCACTACAATTAATTAAAAATATCTCCCAGCTGTGGATAGACATACGCCCCAATATCAACTTCATCAATTTGAAGTCCATTATCTGATACGCTTACCCGATCCACACATCTTCATACAATCAGATAAATAAGACCCCAAACCCTAGTTATTAGGAAACCTAATCATAAAAAATACGCAGCCATCTTTCTTAGATAACTCCACCATTCATTTACCTGATCATCTATGGCTTCCAATCTCAAATAACCACAAATCCTTATACATTACCCATCATAATCTCATCTCTTAAATTCATCCACCAAAATTAGCAAAGAAACCAACCAAACCGAAATCATGATTCATGATTCAAACTCACGAAATATGATGAACCCTCGTGAATTACACCATCCTACACCGATGATCTACATAAATCTTATGAAAGTCACATCTAAAAGATCTTAATCAATAAAGGTCTCGGGTAGGTTTAATGATTTCGTTTGTTGGTTTGAGTCAAGATCAGTGATGCATGTGTTTGATTGTTTTTTCTTTTTTTTTGATTAAATTATCCGAACAAAAGAACAATTAATCAGAACAATCTTGTTCTAGATTTTCATTTGAGTTCGAAAAGTAAAAAGAAAGGGGTTTTCCTTCTACATAGATCTGTGAGGATGATTTCTTTAATTCGTGTTAGATCTAAATAGATCTCGACATGCATGTCACTAAACACGAGTGAGAGATTCTGAGATCTTTAATGATTTTGTTTATGTATTCGAGTCTAGTTGATTGGGTTTTAGGTGTCAATGGTGATTAGAGGCGATGGGTAGAGTCGGGTCTGAGTTTTGATTGATAATAGATAGGTTTTGTGTCACAAAGTTTTCTATAGTCATCGCAATGTTTTTCAGATTCTCAACACCCCATCGCAATGTCATGTATACTATCGCAATGTTGTACACCCATCGCAAAGTATACAAACATGCCATCGGAATGTTAAAAAAAATCATCAGCATGACGCCTTAATATACCATCGTAATGAGACCCATCAGAATGAGTCCCATCGCAATAGATACAGTCGAACCCATCGTAATGTAGATGTGTCACCCATCGGAATAAACCAGTAGAAGAAGCCATCGGAATGTATCTGAGTATCCCATCGGAATATGCAATCTGAAAGTGCCATCGCAAAGGGGTTTTGACCAACATTTTTGTAACCCCGAAAAAATGGATCTGCTCCAAAAAAAAATTTTGTCGTTTTCCCACAAAGTAATTCAGATCTAATCAATGTATGTAGGGACAAAAATAATAGACGGGTACAAAAATATGGACATAAAGAATATGGACATAAAGATCAATGTAAAACCAAAAAAACTGATAAGAATGGATCTGAAACTGAAACCACTTGAGAGTTAGTTTAACCTCATTTCCTCCATTAATGAACATTCATTTTCATTTCACTCAACTTGTACTGCTCATATCTACATAATCCTTTATTCCTGTTATTACTGTGTTTCTATTGATCATTCTTGATCAATGGAATGTATTTGATGCTGTTTGGAAGACTGTAGCTGGTTCAGACGTGTTTTTAGTTCATTTCATAGCCAAAATTACAGTGTAGCAGGGGTGATTGATTTGTAGTTGATGGTGATGATATGATGGATTCGGGTTGTTGATTGATGGTGTGTTAGTTGATCTTAGAGAGCTCAGCGCTCCTCTACTTCATCAAAAGATTCATTAAGCTAAAAGGAACACTTTTCTAGTTTAAAATTCCTCTTAACTGTTTTTGCATGCTCAATACCTAGAAATAGCTTTTAACTGCTGAATTGTGCTTGATCTGTTGTTCTTTTAGTGTGATTTTGATATTCTAATAGTTTTCTAGAAGTCTTATAGCTTTAATTTAGTTTTTGATTGATAAAATTTGCTTTACACCAGTCAAAATTCATCAGTGTTCATTTTTGTGATCTAATAAGTAAACTTGTTGGATTTTAGAGTCAAACTAGTTTATGTGGTTCTATAAACAAGATTTGATAAGTCAACTTTACTGTCATAAACATTTGTTCAAAAATTCTTTACAAAAGTTCCATATCAAATTTTTAAGTAGTGTTTGGTTAAAGGTCAATTCTGTGAGCTAGCTGTTAATACTTGTTTCTTTGAGCTCACTTACACTCATTAGGTGAGAACTAGTCATTTGGTAAAGTTTTGAGGTCAATTACTTGGTCAAAAAGGCAAATAGCCTTTGAAAAGTTTGGGTCAGACTTAACATTTACTAAACAGTCCAAACTAGCCCTTTTTGATCACTTGCCATTCCTTTGTTTGTTGATAAATTCAGTTGATTCTTTCTCTCAAACTTAGCTTATCATATGAACTTTTAGTGTTAGCAAGGAAACAATACATTTTTTAGTTTTGAGTTGGATACAAGCTTATTAATAAGAACTATAGCATTTGCAAGTTTCTGTGATCAAAGTAGGCTACTATACTCAGTTCTCTTAATCCACTTCATAAAACATCCATTTTTCTTTCACAAAGTTGTTTGCAAACATGTCCAGAATTGATTTTGAGAATTTCACCTTTTGGAAAATCTGATCAAACTTGGTCAAAATAAGTTGTTTTGGCTTATTTCATATTTCAGCTTATTCTCTTGGTCATTTTCAGAACTAATTGACATTCCAAGCTTCTCATTACTTGTTTAATCAGTTTCAACAAGAAAATCACTTTGTGGAAGTCTAGAAAAGTTTTGAGCTTATTGAAATAAGCAAACTAGAGTTTCACTTGCTTTTAGCTGGATTCCTTTTACAGGCCTAGCTTATTTTCAATATTAAGCACTTTAAAGAAAACTGGAACAAATTTGGTGGATTAATAAGCTCACACGAGCTTATTCAACACTTGTTACCCGTTTTTGGAAAAGTTGTGTTTTAATTGCAGTTTGGTCCTCCATTTTCCATTAACTGGTTAATTAGCTTTGTAACTTGAATCTTTTTAGGGTTTTCACTCACAAGTCCCTGGATTTTGGTTAGTTACACTTTTGGTTAGATAGTTTGGGATTTTGTTAGTTTGTTGAAATAGTTTGTTGCATTTTCCATTTCTAGTCCCTATACTTTCTGAATTTACACTTTAGGTCCTTATATTTTCATTTCATTTACATTTTTAGCAATTTTTACACTTGTGATTTAAATACTTGTACTTTGTGATATCTTTGTGGTATTTGTAATTTGTTTTACGGTTATATAGAGATATAATATTTTCCATTTTTTTACGTGTTTGATTGAAAAAGACATAGATACCAAATAATTTAGTAAAACCAAAAACAATTATAAACTTGATATTGGTTGGACTTTCAATTTGTCTTTAGTCGAAAAAAACGAACTTGAATAAATACTCAACATTAATCACCTACATTTCACCCATATACCGAATACTTATATCATCAAATCCTTCATTGTTTAAAGTTGTCTTCAGATTAGATAAGGATGAAAAATCTTTTACCCGTCCCATTAGTGAATTTTCCACTTCGTTAGAATGTAAACAATCCTCATCCAACACAATGGCTGGAATTGAATCACCACTTGTGTTCCCAGAATTAGTACCCGCTTTCACTGCTTTCACAAAAGAAATGTTTGTAGTCGAGATACCATTTCCCTTTCTTGGTACATTACTACATGTAATAGGTTTACCCCCTCTTTCAAACCGCTGTTATGCTTTTTCAAAGGTTCCCTACTAAATCTAGCAACATTTTCAAGAAGTTTAAGTCTATCCACCCAAATCGTACAAAGATTATTCACCAATCTTTCCACGCTAAAAACATTAACAAAACGAACGAATCCAAATCTCTTACCCCCATTAGCCCTCTTCGTAGGGATAAACGTGTCAATCACACGTCCATATTTCTAACACAAATGAAATAAATCTTTGGCTGAATAAGATTCCAAAAAATTTGTAATAAAAATCGAAGTCGATATCTTAGAGACATCATCCTCTTTAGATCGATAAGTAGCCCTAATACACCGCAACAAAAATAAAATAGCTCCGTCAATCGAAAAAACAGAATCGAAAATGAAACCTTAAAAAATCCTAACAAACTCAAATTGTCACGAAACGATCGCACCTTAATATCCTTGTCGATCGTTGATAAAAAGAGGTTAGATGATTAAAACATAAATCAAGCAAAGATGTAAATGAATAATTGATGAATATCGAGCCAGACTAAAGCAAGATCAGAAGATCAAACCCTAGACTCCCCGCGTACGTCGAACCAATCACCCATGTTATACAATCCTCGATCCATGTCAAATCCTCGATAATCAATTTTTATAAAGTGAATGGAAGATAAAAAAGGTAGATACAAATCATGACAAAATTAGGATACATCATTGAGAATTCAAAAGACAACGAATCAATCAACCCAAATCACGATCCATATGGCTCCGAACTACTAACATCTAAAGAAGCTCGTTCCTTGAATTCACTCACAACAGATGAACTCACATGACTACACGTCCTTTTTACGTACGAGAAATCAAAGGATAGTGAATCAATGATTGAGAAAAAAGATCCTAGGCAGCGCCACCATTGTTAGGGTTAAGTGGCTTGAAGATGATGTTCGAGCTTAATTAATTCATGCTGTATTCATACATGTGTATTTTGTGTTTGTGTTAAAGGGTCTCTTTGCGGTGATGGCACAGGGCCACCAAAATCAATCAGAGGACCCTGGTAAAGATGGAACCTTTTGTACCCACCGAGTTTGTTTCTTTGCACACACGCTTGATCAACTTCGCCCGTTATATTTTTCAACAGGGTATGCGTTGCCATCACCACGAGGCTCTCCACCACCTATGATGCATCTGCCAGGTTGCAATCCTCAGTAAAACTGGATGTTTCTTGATCTTGAGATGTATCGACAACAGCAACAACATATAGCAGCTTTCTCACCATCAAACAGACATATGATGTTATCTCCAACGCACCCATATTCACCGAGGGCTTTATTATTATCGAGGTCCTCATGGATTATCGTCCCCTAGAATAGTGTCACCACAATCTCATATAGCCCCTTTTAGTCTGCATAGTCAAACAAGAAAAAGAGATAAACATTAAAACTTGGTAAATTAATACAGTCCCCCGATAATTGTCTTTTTTGTTCAAGAATTTTTTTCCACCAAGTCATAATAAATGAAACGCAACTATTTTGTGTATTGTGGTGGTGCTACCAGTCGTATACCTAAACAAAGAGAAAATTTTCAGTGTTTAATGGTGATAGAAACTGCGGCGGCGGAGCTGCCAGTAGTATTCTAGGAAATCAAAGTGGGAAAGAAGAAGCGGGGAAGAAGAAGTGAGGATAAAATTGAAATGGCGAAAATGACCTCAGGTGCATGGCACATGAGGGGAGATAATAGAAATACTTTGCGAAAATTAGGAAACATCCACTCGGAGGTTGTTTTGTACGATTGTAACAAGTATTGTGGAAAAACTGCTTGAAATTTCCACTCAGTGGCAAAATTGCTTTAAGTTTCTATTTAGTGGCAAAATTACCGTTTTTGCATTGTCGAGGGACGAAATTTGCACTTTAGCCTTATTTATAAGAAGACATGCAAACATTAGATATTCACATAAAACCAAGCAAACGCACTCAAGCGAACTAAAATAAAACCATGTGGAACTAAAACACGTTGTTAACGCATAGGTGCTACACTTAACTACTCAAAACCTTAGTGGATTACTTAAGATTATAAGACCACTATCACCAACACTAACCCACAACCAAAACTAGACAATAATATTTCAACATGAGTATAACAACAATACCAACGTCAACACCAACACCAATTTATTACAACCTGGTACAAATAACAATACCAACACGTACAAGTTTTAATATCTTATTATGATTAGCAATACAACTTTCAATTTTATGTTGGTTTCTACAAGTACTAAATCGTGTTGTTGAGATTATTGAGCCATAGCATGAACTTATTTTTTATAAGGTTATTATCATTTTTCAGTTATTTTATGTTATTAGATGTGTACAATGCATATCGACAAAAATTGCTTAGCGGTTTGATTTGGTGGTTAAATTAGTGACTCAATCAGGTTGATCCGGCGGTCGAACCCATCCCAGTAACTTGAACGAGTTGACCCATTGATCATTTTCGTGACTCAGTGTCTCGACCGGTTTGATCCGATAGTAAAACCCGCGACCCGATAACTAATACAATTGTTTACAGGTTTTAAGTTTAACTTTTTCAACATTTTCTATTATACATATTCAACATTGCTTTTTTTTTTACATTAAAAACTCGTCATTTCAACCATCACGTACACCCGTTATATATTACCTAGACGTGTACCTGCGCATAACTACGGAAATTGCCCAACGGCAAATATCAACGATATGTTAATTGACACGGTGGTCGACCAGTAGCTTGGTGACTCGACTAGGGGTGTTCAGTGTATGGTTTGACACCGAATAAACCAAAAAATAAACCGGATCGAAACCAAATAAAACCAAACCGAAAATTTAATTGGTGTATGGTTTGGTTTGAAACTGAACCGAAGTATTTAATTGGTGTTTGGTTTGGTTATGGTTTGACAACAATAAAACCAAACCAAATTGAAAAAAACCGAATAACTATATACACATGAAATTTTTAACTATATATACATATTTATCATCTTATTATCCTAAGTGGTTATCTTTCAAACTAATCATTCACTCGATTAAGCATTTATGTATATCCCGAGTAACTGAGAAGAGTTTGTCTACTTAATTCTTATAAATTCTTATATGGAGTAAGTTTGAAGTTACACTTGTGTCTGGATGTTTGTAGATGGACTATTCAAATTAATGAGGACTTTAAAAACTTTCTTCAAAGAAATTTTTACCTTATTTCGCTTCTATTTAGTTCTAAACCTTTTAGATTTCATTAAGAAAAAAAATTCGATTATTTGAGCACTTTTAAAAGCTTATAATTTGTTATTTTTACTTGAAAATTTAGGTTTTTGTTTGTGAATTCTACATTATATTTTGGAGTTTAATTGAATTTAGTTTTTTTGATTTAAACCGAAACCAAATCGAATTCTAATTTGGTTTATGGTTTGGTTTTATCAGTAATATAATTGGTTTGGTTTGGTTTTTGTTTTGAGTTTGAAAATTTCCAAACCGATTAACCCGAACCATACAACCCACAAATCCCGAAACCGAACCGATGAACACCCCTAGACTCGACTGGATTGACCCGGTGGTCGAATCAGTGACTCGACCGGGTTAACCCGATGGTCGAACCACGCGCACCGATGACTTGATCAGGTTGACCGACCAGGTTGACCCGATGGTCAATCCCATGACCGGGTGATTCGACGGGCTGACCTGGTGATCGGTCCCATGACTTAGTGACTCGATTGGGTTGATCCGATAGTCGAAACCGTACTCCGGTAATATTATGTGATGTGTGAAAAAAATGTTAAAATTTATATTAGAAAATTCGACAGAATAGATACACATAGACTAATAGAAATAAACGTGGGCTAACCTCAAAACCAGTACTTATAATTCGAACCACATCACAAGCTCGTAGATAAATTGGGCTAAAATACATTATTATCACACATACCCAAACAACTTATATATAATATTCTTTTGATTCACGTACATTCGTAATCCCAAAAACCCTAATTCTCGATCAGCAACGATCATAAATACTCAAAATCCTCACGCTGAAGATTTTATAATCGTCTTTTGAGAAGTCCATGGAGAGCGGGAATAACTTGGAATGCGAAGTCGATAGACTAAGCGGTTTGCCGGACGATCTTATACATAAAATCCTCTCGAATGTCGATCTCCTATGTTCTATTAGATTAAGTGTTTTGTCATCTAGATGGAGGTTTATTTGGACTTCATTGCCCAATCTCAATTTCTGTCTCGAAATATGTTGCATATTCTTACGCTATCCTGAATTGGTTAACAATGTTCTCTCTGCCCGCAATAATAAGATAGACGTATCTTCTGTCAGCCTCGCTCCTTACGAGGTTCGTGTACAATTGTCTGGCGGAAAAATTCTCGAGTATGCATTCTCTCACAATGTGCAACAACTGTCTATTAATAGAGATTCTCAGTTTTCTCCCTCTCAGTTAAGTTCTAAGTCGCTCAAACATCTCACAATAATTGGCACCACTATTGATTGTCGTTCCTATTCCCCTTGGGATCTCCCAGCTTTAACTACATTACATTTCAACTACGTCAAATTGTATAGCTGCAGTTCTATTTTAGCCATGTGTCAGAACTTGAAGAATCTTACCTTAGAGGGGGGATGTGAAGTGGTTGAACCAAAAGTTTTCACTATTAATAATCCCAGACTTCTTAGTCTTACGCTTAAAGGAGTAAAATGGAAAGTGGATATTGTAAATGTGGACACACCTCAGCTAAAGAAGCTAATATTTGTGAACTATGTCAAGCAGCGCTACTACAACAGGAAACCTTTAGGGGAATTCCCAGGGGAAGTTACTATTTCTGCATGTGACCTTACCTGCTTACACATAGAAGGTACTTATTTTTCTAAGTTATCCTTGGATGAATTCCCTTCTTTGGAGAAGGTGGATCTCTGTATATCTTCTCCGCAAGAAACTGATGTTGATAAAATCCGTCATCTGTTTCAACGTCTCCACAGTGTCAAATCTCTTGCACTTAACTTGGAGATTGTCGAGATTCTTTCTACCTCGGAAGAAGTTATCTCACATCAACCTTCCCCGTTTCCTTGCTTAAAGAGTTTAAAGATTTATCCGTTAGATGATTTAGAAGCCGTAAATATACCGAGCTTAAGGACTTATATATTAAAGAGTAGTTTAGAGATGCTTCCAGCTCAACTGGACCAGGAGCTAGAAGCAATGAAACTAAAATTGTCTGCTGTAGTTGCAAATTATTTGCTTGGCATTTCTTCAAATGCGACCTTTACAATGGTCTCACATGAGGAGGCTAGAGCTATAAAAATCACCGAAGTCGCATACAGCCTTATTGTAGTTTTATGGGATTCTCTAGAGAAAATTGTAGCTCAGACTATAAGGGCTAATGTGGAGCGGAAGAAACCACTTGCTGATAGCCGTCATGAAGATTTCAGTATGAGCATTGGGCCACTGGGTGAAACTGAAGAGATATTCCGCATACTCAATAATATAAACGTACTACTCACCAAGGTGCTTGCATCAAAAAGGGTTGAGTTGCAAGCATATTTCACAAGATTATCTGCAAAAAGCAAGACCGTCGTGAATAAGGTGTTAATTGATATAAAGAATCAATGTGATATTAAACAGCACATTTTCAATGGGTACTTTGATGAAATTGATTTGTCTTCTTAGAAAATAGCTTCTGAAGGACTTGGTGCTATGTGGATCGAACTAAGACGGTTAAAGTATCTACAAGAACGATGATAGAAACTGCAATCGAATTGGGAGTAGCTTTTTTCATATTACTTGTATATCCACCATTCCTTCTTCCTAACTAGTAAGGATATCTTTAGGATCTGGATTGTGATTGATAAAAGGTTGTCAAATATGAGAACGAATGTTTATTTCTTTGCTATGACTATTTATAGATAGATTTCAATTTCCTTTTCAACTATTTCTTGTATGTTGGTGAGTTTGTATTACCAATAATGATTTAAGTGTAATGGATTGATTTAGTTGATCAATGTGTAATCGTGATAAACGTTCATCAAGTTGGAGTTGTGCGGAGTGCACACTTGTATGACATTATTACGGTTATCATATGGGGGCGAAGCCCCCGTACGATGGGGGTCCGGAGGCAGCGCCCCTTGGCAGGGTTTTTTCTGCCCGTTTTTTCACTTTTTTGGTTGTTGGATAACTCCTAAGCAGTTACAACCGTAGGTTGAAAACCTGTTGGTAATATATGCAGCTTTTTGTTTTCATAACAACATTAACACAATTACAGTTCGAATCTGAGTTTTATCCGATTGGAGATTTCGATAGAACCATCAAAATACTTTCATTGCAAAATGTATGACACGACTCTCAGATTATTGATTCACCAAATTTCTAACATTGTATACTTCTTAAATCAAATAATTTTGTTATGAAAACATCAAATTTATTGATTTAAGCCAATTTGTCAAACAAACATACTAATGCTGATCCATATGCAGGGCGGACCCAGAAAATTCGGCTCGGGGGTCATTCTTGTGAATCACTTTTGTTGCAAAAAATTCTTGTAGTTATTGTGCCCCAAAATACTATAATCAGAATCAAATGCCAAAAAAATAATACAAGACTGATTCTCATTACTCTTTTCTTTTCTTCCATTTTTGAAAGTGTAAGTTTATAGACGTAAATTTAATAATCGTGTGTTAGGATCGAAATCGAGATTACGAGATTGCACACAATAGTAAAGAGTTAATTTTATTAATAAGTATATTTACATGTTTATTAATTAAATCGAGCTATAAACATTTAACCGTCGTTAGGTTTAAGAGTTAATGACTAAACGGTTAATGTGGAATAAACTAGAAGCGAAAAGAAAAGTCCGGAACACCCCTTGGGTGGGCCTCGACCGGCGGTGGACAAAGAAGGGGGAGAAAGGATTTCTTGCTTTATTTACGTTTATCTTGGATTACAAGTTTTGTAAACCTATATAAACACATCAAAGCTTTTATAATTTTTCACTCACTTCCTCCTCTCTCTTGCTATCCACTCAAAGAAAAACACCCTCTTTAGGTTCCTTTTAACTTTGAATTGATTTCTTGAATCAAGTCCTAGCCCATATATAGGGTTGTTGGGTTGATTTTCCACTAAACGTTTAAGCTCATTTTACACGTACTAGTATTACGGTTAAGTCGTTATTATACATATGTACAAGAACGTAATACAATCTTGATGGGGAACAAGAATAAACTGGTTGATATCTTTTATTTAGTTTTCTTATTTTGTGGTATCTTTTAATTAATTTTCTTATTTTGTGTTTTTTGGGAAGAACATTGTTTTCTTTTTTCCCAAGTTTAGTTTTCATATAAAATTAGGAATTTGTTCATTGTATTGGATATTGAGTTATGAATAAAAAAAACACAGACTTTTAGTCTTCTGATAATTGACTTAAATCCAGGTTAGGGTTTATTGTTCGATTTCATCCAAATAATCGGGTATTCGTTGAATCAACGATTGTTGGAGTTTACCTAATTATCGGTATTCTTTTTTAATCAACGATAGTTGGAAGGATTGTGTCTGGCATTATTTCGAATCAACATATTCAATTATCTATCTTTATTTTTAAACTACATCAGTAATGATGGGGAACAAGAATAAACTGGTTGATATCTTTTATTTAGTTTTCTTATTTTGTGGTATCTTTTAATTAATTTTCTTATTTTGTGTTTTTTGGGAAGAATATTGTTTTCTTTTTTCCCAAGTTTAGTTTTCCTATAAAATTAGGAATTTGTTCATTGTATTGGATATTGAGTTATGAATAAAAAACACAGACTTTTAGTCTTCTGATAATTGACTTAAATCCAAGTTATGGTTTATTGTTCGATTTCATCCAAATAATCGGGTATTCGTTGAATCAACGATTGTTGGAGTTTAATTACCTAATTATCGGTATTCTTTTTGAATCAACGATAGTTGGAAGGATTGTGTCTGGCATTCTTGCGAATCAACAGATTCAATTATCTATCTTTATTTTTAAACTACATCAAATCTCATTATAGATTGCATCTTGGATCGATTAACAAAACAGTAAAGGGGTTAATCATTGATCCGTCATAAACCCTAATTGATGGTTCGTTCTTATCTTGTGAAATCGCATTAGAAGGTATGTAACCCTAATTCGATTAATTATGAATATGTTATTATGATCTTGTTAAATCGCTTCCGCTATTACGTATTTTAATCTTTACTTATATTTTAATAATTGTTATGAACTTCATAAACCAAGAGCATTCGGATTACCAAATACTATAAAACTGAATGGTAATCCATTATATGTTAATGTCCTTATAAATTGATCATTTTGAATTAATTTAACATTTAAGCTCATCTGGGCCAATATCATATGATGCCAAACACAAATCAAGACATCAAAGGAGCATGAAACTCATTGATCTTTTTAGATGTTAACGATACAACAATCAGTTATCGTTAGTGATCGTGAAAGATACACATGTCAACTAAACACGCAAGTCACACAAACCTGCGATAAATTGGAGGAATAGTAGCTCGATAGGTTCATACAATTTCTCTCCAAAGTGCCCTTTTATTATGCAAACTGAGAGATTTCGATACATATATAGATCAATTTCAATATTATGTTTTCCAAGTACTTCTGAGCGGATTTGTTGAATTTCATTTATTACCCATTTAATTCCGTTCCTAACCTAATAGTGCAGAACTGCAGATTAAGGGCAAGTATCAGCCAGCTCTGCCACGTCCCCTCCCTCTTCCCCTGCCAGGACTTCGATGAACATCTCTTTCAGAGCCAAACATGCTCCTGGAAAAGCTAGAGTTAACCATGTCAAACCGTTTGGATAAATTAGAATAATTTGAGAAATAGTTGTGATTGTATACAAAATGTTGAGATGAATGAACTGAAGTGGTGATATTAACTCGTTTACTTAGGAATGGGTAGATTTAGGCTATGTTTTACCTCTAAAAGCTGAATAGGTAAAACTGGAAAGTAGCAAAAAAAAACTTATACGCCACAGGTCAAATGGGTCAAAAGTTTCCCACAGTTTATTAGAAAGTGTATACTACTACTGTAATTAAAATGAGTGTAATAAGGGCTTTGGGTGAACCAGCCCCCTTTCACACAGTAAAACAGCTGCATGATTTGACCCATTACGAAATCCTGCCAATATTACCACCTCTAGAATCACATTTTATTCACTTTGGCAAACAGTCAACGGATTATTATAGGCCCGTTAACTGTTAGTTGGCCTCTTAATAAGAGAGTATAATATAAAGAAGAAATGCTAACATGGTAATCTTCCAAATCAAATTGGTTTTGGAGCTGGTGTGCAAGATCCTCATCTTGATTAACATTACGGGTTTCTTGTCTCAACGAAGAGCTCCCAGTGGCTCTTTTCCTCTCCCATTCATCTAGAATTAAGACCACAGGGGCAGACTCGGAAACTGTCAACGACAAAGAACTGTATCAGTACAATTACAGTACTGTATTTATGTGACAGGATGCAATTATACGCATTAGATTATTATTTTAAGAGATTAAAGCATTAGAGGTGACATTTTAGAGCCATTAACTCATGTCTGGACAGATTGGGTTAAGAAAAACTGCCAAGGTCAGATGGGTTGGATTAGCTAATAGAGGAACACCGCTACTGGATTGGACAGGTAGAAAAATACCAAAAGTCTGATTTTTAGGTGTACAACCTCCCAAATCAT
Organism: Glebionis coronaria; assembly: GCA_025667525.1. Lineage (NCBI taxonomy): Eukaryota > Viridiplantae > Streptophyta > Magnoliopsida > Asterales > Asteraceae > Glebionis > Glebionis coronaria. The sequence goes on along the minus strand of JANFOE010000953.1, from coordinate 621,821 downwards.
TTCATTTTGAATGAAAAATATACAGACAGAAAATCTCTCACTAGCCAAAGCTGTTGGAAATTTAGTGCAATTGTGGGAACGGGTAATACTTGTAAATGGGTTTGGAGGTACGGAGTGTACACCCATTAAGTCCCTTACCTCCCTGGACTCAATATAGTGGTTGTGATATCAGTAGGAAGCTGCTCCTGGTCAGGAAGTTGCTCCTGGTCAGGAAGTTGCTCCTGGTCAGGAAGTTGCTCCTGGTCAGGAAGCTGCTCCTGGTCAGGAAGCTGCTCCTGGTTAGGATGTTGCTCTTGGTGATGCACAAAGTCTTTGTAACCTCTTTGACCAGTTAATGAGGGTTGAATATTGACTTGATGACCAGATTTCTGGTCATGTAACCACTATGCTTTATGAAGGTTATTATGAGATTAATAGGCCGATTAATGCTCTTAATACCTTTGACTAGGAGTTACATTCCTTAAAGGAATAGGATCACTATAAATAGTGATCATATTTTGCATGATGAAATATAGAAACAAGAAACACAGAAACGCATAGAGTTCTTGATCTGTGCCTAAAACAAGAACTAACTCTTGGTTTTATCCCAAGGAGGTATTCGTGTTAACCCAGGCATAGGGTCGAATAATCTTCTTTGGAAAGTGATTACACGACTCCAAGAGATATCCGGTAACCATTCATTGGTACGTAGTTAGGCTATTGATTATCTTCACCCTGTTGGAACGAAGTAAACCCCAACATTCAAAGAAGATTATTTTGTGATAATCAATGGCGGCGGCAATGAAGCATATGGTGGCTAACTTCTCCAAACTGGACAAGTTTGAAGGGGTTGATTTCAGGAGATGGCAGAAGAAGATGCACTTTCTTCTTTCTACCATGAACGTGGTGTACGTGCTGACTACTCCTATTCCTGATGGTGGTGATGATGCTACTTTGGAGGAACTGAGGAAAAGGAGCAAATGGGAGAATGATGATTATGTATGTCGCGGCATAATTCTAAATGGTATGTCTGATTCTTTATTTGATATTTACCAAAATGTTGAATCTGCTAAAGAACTATGGGATTCCTTGGAAGCCAAATATATGGCTGAGGATGCATCAAGTAAAAAGTTCCTTGTGAGTGATTTCACAAATTACAAAATGACTGATTCAAGACCAGTCATGGAACAATACAATGAACTTCTTGGAATACTTGGCAGATTTACACAACATAAAATGAACATGGATGAGACCATTCAGGTCTCGTGTGTCATTGACAAACTACCTCCTTCTTGGAAAGATTTCAAGCATACCTTGAAACATAAGAAAGAGGAGTTAACTCTTGTTGAGTTGGGCAGTCATTTGCGCATTGAGGAATCCCTCAGGGTGCATGAAAGTGATAAGCCAAAGAGCAACAATGTTGCTGGTTCATCTGTTGTCAATATGGTGGAGCATAACAACTCCACCAGGTACAATGACAACAAGGGCAAACGTAAGCATCATGATAACACCAAGGCTAATCCTAACAAGAAGTCATCAGTGGCTTGTTGGAAGTGTGGGAAACCTGGACACTTCAAAAGGGATTGCAAAGGTGTTAGCATTGGCAACCAAGCTAATGGATCAGGCACAAAAGGTCAGAATATGTTTAATGAATCTCTCCAGATTTATTATGTTACATATGTATCTGAAGCTTACTTTGTGTAGGATGATGATGTTGCGTGGTGGGTTGACTCTGGAGCAACAGTACATGTGTGTAAAGATAGATGCTGGTTCAAGACTTATGAGTCAATGAATGATGGATCTATTCTTCACATGGGAAATGAGTCAACAGCCCTAGTGCATGGACGTGGTTGTGTAGATCTTAAATTTAGTTCTGGAAAGATTGTTTCTTTGTTTAATGTTTTGCATGTTCCTAATATTAGGAAGAACTTGGTTTCTAGTAGTGTTTTGAATAATTGTGGTTATAAACAAGTGATTGAATCTAATAAATTTGTTTTATCAAAACATGGTGTGTTTATTGGTTTTGGCTATTTGAGTAATCAAATGTTCAGGCTTAATATTGATTCTAGTATAAATGTTGATTCTGTCCTGATGACTACCACTAAACTAAATGATTCATCACGATGGCATGCTAGACTAGGCCATGTCCACTACAAGAGGATGCAAGATATGTCTAAGGATGGGTTAATTCCAGCTTTTGACATGGACACTGATAAGTGTCAGACTTGTATGCTGAATAAAATTACTAAGAAACCATTTCAGGATGTAAAACGTGTAACTACAGTTTTGGAGCTAATCCATAGTGACCTATGTGATTTGCATGCTACTCCCTCATTAGGGAATAAGAAATACTTGGTAACATTTATTGATGATGCTTCAAGGTTTTGTTATGTCTATTTGTTACATACTAAGGATGAAGCATTAGATAAATTTAAAGTATTTAAAACTGAAGTTGAATTACAACAAGGAGTCCAAATCAAAAGATTTAGGACTGATAGGGGAGGTGAGTACATGAATACTCAGTTTTTTCAGTCTGTTGGAATAATCCATGAAACAACTGCCCCCTATACTCCACAACAAAATGGTATATCAGAAAGGAAAAATAGTGTACTAAAAGAGATGGTTAACTCCATGTTGTCCTACTCAGGACTGAGTCAAGGGTTTTGGGGAGAAGCTATGTTAACAGCTTGCTATTTATTAAATAGGGTTCCTAATAAAAGGAACAGGATTACCCCTTATGAACTCTGGACTAAAAGGAAACCAAACTTGAAATACCTCAAAGTTTGGGGTTGTAGGGCTGTTGTAAGACTCCCTGATCCAAAGGTGAAAACCTTGGGTGAAAGAGGCATTGAATGCATCTTTGTTGGATATGCTGAGCATTCCAAGGCTTATAGGTTCTATGTTATTGAACCTAATGATTCAGTTTCAATAAACTTAATCATTGAATCAAGGGATGCTAACTTTGATGAGACTAGGTTCTCATCAGTCCCTAGACCAAGCCTTAGGACTCCTATAGGAGCTGAGGACACTGGTGTTTCAGTGGAACCTGAAAGGGTCACTGATGAGGTTGTGGTTCAGCAACCTGAGCCTGAGCTAAGAAGAAGCACAAGGCATAGGACTCCAAGGAATTTTGGGCCTGAGTTTCAACTATACTTAGTTGAAGGTACAAGAGATGAGGTCTCTGACCAATTCTACTATTGCTTTAATGTTGAGGATGATCCCAAAACATTTGATGAAGCAATGAAGTCCCAGGATGTTGCTTTCTGGAAAGAAGCAATAAATGATGAGATGGACTCCATCATGGGCAACAACACTTGGGTGTTGGTTGATCTACCTCCTGGTTGCCATCCACTTGGTAACAAATGGATTTTCAAAAGGAAAATGAAGGTAGATGGAACTGTTGATAAGTTCAAGGCAAGGTTAGTCATTCAGGGCTTTAAACAAAAGTCAGGGATAGACTATTTTGATACTTATGCTCCAGTAGCACGTATCAGTACCATAAGAATGCTGATTGCTCTAGCAAGTATTCACAATCTGATTATTCATCAGATGGATGTGAAGACAGCATTCTTGAATGGTAACTTGGATGAGGAGGTTTATATGAACCAACCTCAGGGCTTCATCATGCCTGGTCATGAAGGTAAGGTGTGTAAACTGATTAAGTCCTTATATGGACTGAAGCAGGCACCTAAGCAATGGCACCAGAAATTTGATGAAGTGGTTTTGTCTAATGGTTATTCACTTAACCAAGCTGACAAATGTGTATATAGCAAATTTGATGAATCTGGTAAAGGAGTCATCATTTGCCTATATGTTGATGACATGTTAATCTTTGGTACTGACCAAGCTAAGGTTGATCAGACAAAGGATTTTTTGTCGTCAAAGTTCTCCATGAAAGACATGGGGGAGGCTGATGTTATCCTTGGCATAAGGATTAAACATGAAAGTGATGGTATTGTAATTTCTCAGTCTCATTACATTGAGAAGGTGCTGAAGAAATTCAATCACTTTGATTGTACTCCAGTGAGTACACCTATGGATACAAGTGAGAAACTGATGCCTAACAATGGTCAGGCTGTCTCCCAGCTTGAGTATTCCAGGGTGATTGGTTGCTTGATGTATGCCATGACTAGTACTAGGCCTGACATTGCATTTGTTGTGGGTAAACTGAGTAGGTATACTAGTAATCCTGGTACTCAGCATTGGCAAGCAATTCAGAGGGTACTGAAGTATTTGAAAGGAACAATGGATTATTGTTTATCTTATACTGGATATCCTTCAGTGTTGGAAGGTTACACTGATGCAAGTTGGATCAGCAATACTGAGGATAATTCATCCACAAGTGGCTGGGTATTCCTTCTTGGTGGTGGTGCAATTTCTTGGGCATCCAAGAAGCAAACTTGCATTACTGGTTCAACAATGGAATCTGAATTTGTGGCTCTAGCAGCTGCTGGTAAAGAGGCTGAATGGTTGAGAAACTTGCTTCTTGAGATTCCATTGTGGGTCAAACCTATGGCACCCATTTCTATCCGTTGTGATAGTGCAGCTACATTGGCTAAGGCATATAGCCAGATGTACAATGGCAAGTCTAGACACCTAGGTGTTAGACATAGCATGATTCGTGAGTTGATCACGAATGGGGTGATTTCAATAGAGTTTGTGAGGTCTCAACAAAACTTAGCTGATCACTTGACGAAGGGATTGGCTAGAGACTTGGTTATAAAGTCTGGTAAAGGGATGGGTTTAAAAGTCCACTCTAGTCACTGAATGCTAGGACACCCAACTCCCTCCTGAGGAAACTTGGGAGCTGAGTTCAATGTGGAAAGCTGAACATTCAAGGGACTGAAGCACATGTTTTACATATCATCCCAAGGATGTGCTTGTACCTGCTGAAAGGAGGATGAAGTTATAAACTTCTTAATGGTTAATTTCTTTGAAAAAGTGCTTAAGCAGGAGCATGAACTAAAGAGGAACCACCTATGTAAATGTTGAGGTTTCGCCGCCTCAAGGAGCATGGACTTTGGCTCTTACAACATTTATGAATTGGATATGGACACATGGCTTGTATGGTGTCAGGAGCGTTTTAAGTGTTTGAAAACTTGGGTGTATGTTATCTTCAGGTGTTCAAAGTAGTTGAAGGGTTCAATTCTTAGAACACCCTGATTCTCGAATATTTTGAGTGATGTACTAAGATGGAAATTCAATCCTCAGGACATTTTCATTTATGCACTGGTTTTGTTAAAGTTGATTTTCATGCAAAAAGGAATTGTACTAAATTGGGGAGGATTGTTGGAAATTTAGTGCAATTGTGGGAACGGGTAATACTTGTAAATGGGTTTGGAGGTACGGAGTGTACATCCATTAAGTCCCTTACCTCCCTGGACTCAATATAGTGGTTGTGATATCAGTAGGAAGCTGCTCCTGGTCAGGAAGTTGCTCCTGGTCAGGAAGTTGCTCCTGGTCAGGAAGCTGCTCCTGGTCAGGAAGCTGCTCCTGGTTAGGACGTTGCTCCTGGTGATGCACAAAGTCTTTGTAACCTCTTTGACCAGTTAATGAGGGTTGAATATTGACTTGATGACCAGATTTCTGGTCATGTAACCACTATGCTTTATGAAGGTTATTATGAGATTAATAGGCCGATTAATGCTCTTAATACCTTTGACTAGGAGTTACATTCCTTAAAGGAATAGGATCACTATAAATAGTGATCATATTTTGCATGATGAAATACAGAAACAAGAAACACAGAAACGCATAGAGTTCTTGATCTGTGCCTAAAACAAGAACTAACTCTTGGTTTTATCCCAAGGAGGTATTCGTGTTAACCCAGGCATAGGGTCGAATAATCTTCTTTGGAAAGTGATTACACGACTCCAAGAGATATCCGGTAACCATTCATTGGTACGTAGTTAGGCTATTGATTATCTTCACCCTGTTGGAACGAAGTAAACCCCAACAAAAGCCAAGTCGGCTGGTTTCGGACCATACAATAGATGGCACATTTATGCCAAAGATACTCAACGCATTACCCAAATAATCAGCCTCGTCTACCTTGCCCCCTCTACCAAACAATAACCTAAAGTTTCTCCATTTACTTTCCTTTCAAAAGTTTCTGTACGTCTGATATGCTTAAAACACGAATATATGACCAGTATAGTAAGTACTTTCTAATATATTGTTATTGATTATACTGGTCTTCCTTCGGAAGCAGGTTGTTTTTGTTCCCGTTTGTTAATAAGAGAATCCAGCTTCCCTTTATCATCACTGCCACTGGATTTTAGATCAAAAGGTCACGATTCACTTGACTGTGAAAAGCCAGAGCCAACACCCTTTTCAATAGCAGTCGGTCCAGAAACTTTGGATTAGGATCTTCAATTGATTAACGAAAAACTAGATTTTAGAATCAATAAGCTTTAAAGAAACTAGAAGAGATGATTGTTTATCATTGAACAGATACACAAATTTAAATTTTCAGAATATATTTTTTGATGCTAACCAAAAGATCTATTGTGTTGACGGCTTGAACGTGCCCCAATTTGAAGCTCCTCTTATTGCACTCAGTTCGATAAATTCAACATCTGTTACTTGAAACTTTAATTAACCGACAACGCAAGTGAAAGAAGAGGAAGAAGAAATCGATATTGATCAAAGAAGACTACCGAGTGGTGACGAATTATGACCCGCCAACATTATTTTGATCCAACCGAACACAACAGCCCTCCAACAGACCGTGTAGGGTTTCTAGTGGATGAAATGTCAGCACTTACATTAGCCGATATTTCAGAACTGTCTTCAATGATGATGAAAAAGATTATTAAGGCAGTGAAACTAGACTCATCTGTAGCAGCTTTTCTTTTTATGTAAAGTTCTTAGTAAATGATTTTCTTTAGTTGATAGTGTAGGGTTTAATCCCTACAACCCTGATTACTAGATGCGGAATACTCGATCACGAAGAACACACACAACAGAAATCGACAGAAAAGAAAAGCGACGCCCACAAGGTATGATCCCTAATCGATTACGCTTAGTTATTGAAAGAATGACGTAATTGGTTCGTTCCCCCTCACCTCCTTTTATAGAGATGAGGGGGAACCGACAATAACAAGTCCTACGGGTCGGGTTGGGCTTAGACATTGCCAACCGACCTTTATTCATAGCTATTAGGAAACTAGGCTATTCGACACTATCCCTAGACACGACTTAGGCGAATATCATGACTAAACATAACAATTTCCACCTTAGGCATATATTACACTCAGCAATTCCAGGCAGTGTTGTAACTTGCGTCCAGGTACCACCTTCGTCAAGGCATCCACAGCATTGTGTTCAGTACCCACCTTCAGAACTTCAACCGTCTTTGCTTCCAAGACTTCTCTGATAAAGTGATAACGCACATTAATGTGCTTAGTCCTTTCATGAAAAAAATGATTCCGTGATAAATGAATCGCGCCCTGATTATCACAATTAACTGCAATAGTGTTGAGCTTCGTGCAAAAATCTTCCAAGAGTCCCCTTAGCCAAATAGCTTCCTTCACAGCCTCCGTAAAGGCCATATACTCCGCCTCTGTAGTTAAAAGAGCCACCACGTGTTGAGGCGTTGCTTTCCAGCTTACAACACATCCCTGTACTAAAAATGCGTAACTAGCGAGGGACCTACCTTTATCCGGATCCTTAGCGTAGTCTGAATCAACAAAACCTGTTACGTCCACATGGTAGCCACAATTTTTCCCATACACCAAACCCACGTTTACAGTTCCCTGCAAATACTTCATAATCCACTTCACTGCTTCCCAATGGAGTTTACTCGGATTCGCCAAATATCTGCTAACTACACTTATTGCATACGCTATGTCTGGCCACGTGCATACCATCAAGTACATCAAGCTCCCAACCGCATTTGAATATGGCACCCTACTCATTCTTTCAACATCACAATCCCTAACTGGGCAATCTTTCAACGAAAACTTGAATTGCCAATGGTGTCTGAACCGACTTCCCATTGTCTATTCTAAACCTTTTTAAAACTTTAGAAACGTACCCGGATTGTGACACCCTCAGAATCTTGCGACTCCGATCCCTGACGATCTCCATACCAAGAATCTTCTTTGCTTCCCCGAGCTCTTTCATGTCGAACTCCCTTTTAAGCAAAGACTTGGTAGCCGCGATCTCAGCCTTGCTTTTAGAAGCAATCAGCATATCGTCTACATATAACAATAGATAGATATACTCCCCTGGTGCATAACTTCTGTAATATACGTAGCTGTCGTAACTGCTACGCTTAAACCCATTGCTCAGCATATACTCATCGAACCTCTTGTACCATTGCCTAGGTGACTGCTTCAAACCATAAAGAGATTTCTTGAACAAACATACCTTGTTACCTTGTTCAAATCCCGGTGGTTTCCTCATGTAGATCACTTCTTCAAGATTTCCATGTAAAAACGCCGTCTTTACATCAAGCTGCTCCAGCTCATAATCTTTACACGCAGTCAATGCAAGGATAACCCAAATAGATATGTGTCGAACTACTGGTGAAAATACTTCATTATAATCAATACCTGCCCTTTGTGTGAATCCACGAGCCACCAACCTTGCCTTGTACCTAGGCTTTTGAACACCTTCAATCCCTTCCTTTATTTTGTACAACCATTTGTAGCTCACCACCTTTTGCCCAGCTGGATGATCTACTAACACCCATGTCTTGTTCTTCTTCATAGAATCCATCTGTTCTTTCATAGCAGCTTTTCACTTAGAACTGTTTTCACAAGCAACTGCTTCCTGGTATGTCAATGGTTCATGAGTATCTTCTTCCTCTGCTGCAGCAAACGCGTAAGCAACCATATTACTCTCATCCTGAAACCTTGCCGGTTTTGTTCTTGTCCTTGGCTCTCTATCTCGAACCAACTGATAATCTGTGAGATCCAGTGGATGATCAATTTCTTGAACCCTGCACCTTTATCATAGCCATCTTCCTGATCCGTCTGGTCTTTCTGATCTGTCTAATCTTCCTGACCCATTTGATCTTCCTGACCTGTCTGGTCTTCCTTAGGCGTATGATTATTTGACCTCTGCAGTTCCACCTCAAATTGTAATTCCTCAACAGACTTATCTTTACCTGCACCAGTATCCTTCAACATGTCTTTGTACATGACACTTTCATGGAAGACCACGTTCCTGCTTGTGACTATTTTAGGTGATCCATTATCAAGCCTATATAGTCTGTATCCCTTCACACCTTCAGGATACCCCAAAAGAACGTATTTTACCGCTCTCGGCTCGAGCTTACCTTGTTTAACGTGTGAATACGCGACACGGCCCAAAACCCTCAACATCCCATAATCACTAGGATGTCCCGACCACATCTCCATAGGTGTCTTCTTCTCAATCGATGTCGATGGTGACCTATTTATAAGATATGCGGCAATACATGTCGCTTCCGCCCAGAAGGTCTTGGGCAATCCAGACTGTATTAATAAACATCGTACCTTGTCCATGAGAGTTCTGTTCATCCGTTATGCTAACCCATTCTGTTGCGGCGTCCCGACAACTGTCAAATGTCTAGCAATCCCACTCTCAGTGCATAGCTGATTAAACTCCCGGTTACAAAACTCAAGACCATTATCCGTCCTAAGCTTCTTAACCGTCCTCCCTGTCTGATTTTCTACTAACTGCTTCCACTCTTTGAACTTCCCAAATGCTTCGTGTTTGAACCTGAGAACATAAACCCATACCCTCCTGGAATAATCATCGACTATAGATAAGAAATACCTCTTACCTCCCAATGATTCCACCTGAGACGGACCCCATAAGTCTGAATGAACATAGTCTATCACTCCCTGAGTAGTGTGCCTTCCTACACCGAAACGGACTCGATGTGACTTTCCCAGAACACAATTCTCATAAAAATCGAGCTTACCTAGACTCTTCTTGCCAAACAAACCCTGCTTTTCCAGCACGTGTAGTCCCGCCTCACTGATATGTCCCAGTCTTTTATGCCAAACCTTCACAAGACTGTCTTTTTCTTCAACACTAGCATTAAGCTCACCGGCCAATGCATGGCCATCCAAATAGTACACACAGTTCTCCCTTCGGGTTCCAGATATAATAACCCTAGAACCATTAATCACCTTGATTTTGCCCGACTGCAATTTTATGGTATATCCCTCTTTTTCAAGAGTTCCCAGTGATATCAAGTTTCTTTTCAATTCAGGAATGTACCTGACATTGTTTAACACAAAACTTGACCCATCTTTCAGTTGTACCTTCACCTTGCCAATACCCCTGATCTTGCACTCCCTGTTGTCTCCCAACAGTACGCTACCCCCATCGCATTCCAGAAAATCAAAAATACATCTAACCTGTGTGACATGTGATATGAACCTCCTGAATCCATGATCCAATCTTGTAGTCTTTCTGCACTCATCACCATCATCACCTCAGAATCGTCGTAAATCGAACCACTGGAGCTTGGTTGATCATCTTTCTTGACGTAACCTTTTGACTTGTTGTGATTGTTCTTCGGATAGTCCCTTCTCAAGTGCTCCTCAGATTGGCAAATAAAACATTTGAGTCTTCCACCTCGAGACTTCGATCTTGACTTTCCCTTTGACTAATGCGAATTCCTGCGATCAGTTCTTGCCCTCACGTATAACCCTTCACCATCATCCCCCTTCGCCTTGGACCTTTCTTTGATTTCCTTTGAATTTAGTGTGGCCATCACGTCCTCCAAAGTCAAAGCTTCCCGTCCATAAAGCAAGGTATCCACAAAGTGTTCGTATGATGCTGGTAAAGAAGTGAGTAACAATAAAGCAAGATCTTCATCCTCGAATTTTACCTCAATATTTGCTAAATCAAGAACGATTTTGTTGAACTCATCTATATGCTCGGAAATCTTTCGTCCAACCGGCATGTAGAACGTATACAACTTCTTCTTCAGGTACAACTTGTTGGACAATGACTTTGTCATGTACAAAGACTCGAGCTTTGACCAAACCCCTGATGCAGTCGTCTCCCCGGTAACTTCTCTCAGGACCTTGTTACCTAAACACAAAATCATGGCACTGTGAGCTTTCTTGTCAAGCTTAGATTTCTCTTCAGCTTCCATATTCGCGGGTAAAACCTCCAGAGCTGCTTCACATCCGGTCTGGATTAATAAAGCACGCATCTTGATTCTCCATAACCCGAAATCACCAGTTCCATCGAATTTCTCGATGTCAAACTTGGCTCCCATCATTCTTTATCCCTTTGTTAATTTGCTAAACCTTGTGAAACCCTCACAATCACAAATCAACAAAGTTTCTTCGGTAATTCGCTAAACCTCGTGATACGTTAAACCTCACGATCACACATTACGAAGTCCCCTTGTGTTTAAATACCCGAAGTAATAATACTACCTTTTTGTTTTTAAAAACAAAAAATACCCTTGGCCCAATATATCAAGTCCAAGACAATTTTTGGTCAAAAGGAAACCTCCCTGGCCCAATATCCCTTTACCAAAAACAAAACCCTCATAGTAATACTTCTTTGTGTTTGACTTTTTAAAGCAGTCACCAACAATACTTTCTTCTTCCTCTCTCCTACGTGAGTAACAATGGCTGCAAGATGAAAAAAACACACCACCGATCTAAAAAATCAAACAACCCTTCTATGTCGATGCTACTGCTGCCACCTTAATGGCCTAACCACGATCACCAAGAAACCCTCTTCGATCGATCCTAGAAACCAGCCTTCGCGAACCTAAGCTCTGATACCACTTGTAGGGTTTAATCCCTACAACCCTGATTATGCGGAATACTCGATCATGAAGAACACACACAATAGAAATCGACAGAAAAGAAAAGCGACGCCCACAAGGTATGATCCCTAATCGATTACGATTAGTTATTGAAAGAATGACGTAATTGGTTCGTTACCCCTCACCTCCTTTTATAGAGATGAGGGGGAACCGACTATTACAAGTCCTACGGGTCGGGTTGGGCTTAGACATTGCCAACCGACCTTTATTCATAGCTATTAGGAAACTAGGCTATTCGACACTATCGCTAGACACGACTTAGGCGAATATCATGACTAAACATAACAGATAGGAATCTAGCACCGTATATCACAGCGATAATGATCTTTTTTAGCCCTCTTGAAATATATGCCACGAACAAGATATAATAATATGACACTTGTTTAATATTATATTAGAGTAAAATGCATAAATCATACTTGTGGTTTGTTCATTTTGCAATTTTAGTTACCGGTCTTTTGAAAGTGCAGATGACCTCACTGGTCTTTGCGTTTAGGTTCATTTTCATACTTTGACTAAACACTTGTTAGAGTTTGACTGTTACTAAAAGGATATTTTTGTTTTTTTCTTTGTCTTTCTTCCCAAAATACCACAAACACCCTCCATTATCATCTTCATCACCACTCCTCCCACTCCACCACCACCATTGTTAAACATAACCGAGATCCATAACTCTAAAAGTAACTTAATTATATACAATATCTCACCTCCATCAGTCACGTAATATTTTCTATTCGGTAGTTAAATTGGTATATTGTAAGCAACTGATGAAATTTTTGACTTTTTACTAGAATGGAAAATATTTGGTCATTTAAAGATTAGAAAATGGATATACTTTCTTGGACCCTGGAGGGACAACGGCAAATGCAGCCAAAGATAAACCATAAAAAAAAGAAACAGAATGATAGGAATAATCATCAAATAAAGTTTTGAATATGAAATCCCGTGAGTATTCTCACAATCTCACTCACATAACTACCACTACAATCTAAATTATATTGCACATTGTCATTTTTAAATTGATATGCATATTTTATCCAAGCTTTGCTAAACATATTATAACGATATACTACGCTCGTCTTTCGCTGCTTCTATGTCTTCTATATATTCTTCAATCTTGACTGATGCTGATTCCCACTTTGATGCAGTCTAGAGTTATGGATGTGGGTTATGTTGAACATTGGTAGAGTGGGAGGAGTGGTGGTGGCGATGGTGATGGAGGGGTGTTTGTGGTGTTTAGGGGAAGAAAGATAAAGAAAAAGACAAAAATATCCTTTTAGTAACGGTTAAACTTTAACAAGTGTTTAGTCAAAGTATGAAAATGAAACCTAAATACAAACACCAGTTTCAAAAGACCAGTAACTAAAATTGCAAAATGGACAAACCACAAGTATGATTTATGCATTTTACTCTATTATATTATTACACTATGTTTGTTTGATGTTTTCATAGCAAAATGATTTGATTTAAGGAATAGTTGCAAAGAAAATTGAAAACTATCTATGAATAGTCATAGCAAAGGAAATAATATAACATTCATTCTCATAATAGCAAGGAAAAAGAAATAGTGGATATTCAAAAATCTAACTCCCTTATAAAAGAGATTAGTATCTCTCTCCTATTAATGAAAAAAATTAAGTAGTACCACTAAATTAACATGATGTACCTCATTTTAAAGCACAAACTAAAATATTATTTAAGGAATACAATTTAATAAGTCAAGTGTACAAGTGTTTCACCATACAATAATTACAAACTTTTTAAGGAGTAATTAATACTCTTAATAAAACACCCCATTATAAAAATATATAATATTATATGTACATTGTACAAACATTAAAGAGCATTTATAGTATACTAATGCATCAAATGAATTATATAATTAAAGATTGGTTTATTGCATTTAGTTCTTTTCCTTTTAATCATTTACTTAACTTTACTTGAATTTTCATCTGTATATTACATATAATGCTAAAGTAATAAAATCCTTTGAAATCACGCTTTTAAGACACGTTTTTAGATGAAAACTGTTGATTCAGAACTTATAATTGAAAAAATACGAATTAACACCGAAGAATTTAGTCACAGGGTACCCGCCGCCGCATTGCGCGGGTACCCTGCTAGTATGATGAAAAATGCTTCTCCTAATTCCATTGCAGTTTCTATTATCGATCTTGTAGATGCGGAACCATCTTACTTCGATTCACATTCCGAAGCTATTTTCTAAGAAGATAAATCAATTTCATCAAAGTACCCATTGAAATTGTGTTTTTTTATATCACACTGATTCTTCATATCATCTACATCTTATTCACCATGGTCTTGCTTTTTGCACACAGTCTAGAAAAATATTCTTGCATCTCAACCCTTTTTGATGCAAGCACCTTGGTGAGTAGTACTTTTATATTTTGTAGTAGTATGCAATATATCTCTTCAATATCACCACACACCCTTTTAGTGTCAGTATAAGCTTCTATTCTCTCTAGCTCCTTCCTTAAAGCTGCCATAAGGCGGTATGCCGCTATGGTGATTTTTATAGTTCTGGTCTCTTCATGTGAGACCATTGTAAAGGTCGCATTTGTAGAACTTCCAACCAAATAATTTGTAACTTCGGGAAACAATTTTATTTTCATTGCTTCTTGCTCCTCATCTAAACTACTCTCTAACGGATATCCCCATAAACTAACTACAAGTAAATCCTGTAAACCCTTTGGCGGATAAATCATTAAACTCTTTAAGCAAGGAAACGGGGAAGGTTGATGCGAGATAACTTCTTCCGAGGTAGAAAGAAGCTCGACAATCTCCAAGCTAAGTGCAAGAGATTTGACACCGTGGAGACGTTGAAACAGATCACGGATTTTATCAACATCAGTTTCTTGTGGAGAAGATATACGGAGATCCACCTTCTCCAAAGAGCGGGATTCATCCAACGATAACTTAGGAAAATAAGTACCTTTAATGCATAAGTAGGTAAGGTCACTTGCAGAAATAGTAAGTTCCCCTGAGAATTTCCTTCCATATTTGTCAACAAATATAAAGTTCTTGAGTTGAGGTGTGTCCACATGTACAAATCCCGTATTCCATGATACTTTTTTAAGCGTCAGACTAACAAGTCTAGAATGAATTATAGTGAAACCACCCAATTCAATCACATCACATCGGTCTAAGGTAAGATTCTTCAAGTTTTGGCACATGGCTAAAATAGAAGTGCAGTCATACAACATGACGAAGTGGAGATGTAACGTAGTTAAAGCTGGGAGATCCCAAGTGGAACACAAACAGTAAAGAATGGCGACTTAGAACTGAACCAAGAGGGATGATATTGAAAATTTCCATCAGTGGACAGTTGTTGGACATTGTGAGAGAATGCATACCTGAGAATTTTTGTGACAGAGAGTTTGGAAAAGTGGTAAGGAGTGAGTCTCACAGAAGATACGTCTATCTTATTATTGCGGGCAGAGAGAACATCGTCAACAGATTCACGATAGCGTGGGGATATCCTATATGCTAGGTCACGTGTGAAATTGAGATTGGGCAATGAAGTCCAAATAAACCTCCATCTTGATGACAAAACACTTAATCTAATAGAACATCGGAGATCGACATTCGAGAGGATTTTATATATAAGATCATCCGGCAAACCGCTTAGTCTGTCAACTTCGTAATCCAAGTTATTCCCACTCTCCATCGACCTAGCTAGAGTACGCAAAAGACGATTATAATGTCTTCAGCGCGAGCGTATGCAACAATTTAAGTATTTATAATCGTCAGTTATCGAGAATATTGTTTTTTTGGATTATGAATGTACGTGAATCAAAAGAGTATATATAAGTTTTTTTTTTTGGTATTTAAGATTTGGAATCATGTCCAAATATGCACCTCGCCGAAACCGACAAGAAAAATAATGTAGCGTTTCGATCTATATTTTATCTCAAATTATCTACGGGCTTGTGATGTCGTTCCAATAATAAGTATTGTTTTTGGGGCTAGCCCACGTTTATAACAGAAAAAACTAGGCATATACCTTGAAAATGTATTCATAACTTGTCAATTTTGTTATTCTATATATTCAACTATTTATCTTTTTTTTTATAAAGCAAAACTTAAAATAGGGACTTTTTTCAAGAGATTCTTTCTTTAATAAGAAATAATTTTTTAATTTATTCTTTCTAATTTTAAAATTTTTAATTATTAACACTAAATATTACTTAATTTAGTAAAAAAATAAAAAATCGTTAATGTATGTTTGAGAAAAAGAAAATCACACACAAAAGTATAAGTGTCAAAAGTTAAAAAATAAAAACTTAAAAAAAATCGGCATAACTTATTAAAAATTAAAGGATTCGATTGTAAAAATAGTCAAACAAACACATTGTAAAAGCATCAACAAAACAAGTCACCACCACCATGTCCCTGTGATCCCCTTTTATTCTCATCGACAATACCAATCTTTAGTTTTTATACTTTTATTTAGTGATCATATTCCGATTTCTGTGAGGCCTTTTACGGGGTTAAAACAACAGATGTTCTTATGTTCGATCTCATACAGGTGATTATATTGAATTTTTAAATTTAAGTAATTAGTTTTTTTGGGGTATTGAACTTTTAACTAATTGTGTGTTTGATTTAAATTCTTATATAGGTTATTTGTAAATAAATTGAACTAAATATGTTTCAGTTCAAATTGTTTGTTGCACTGATGCCTAAGATAATTTTGATATTTTATTTATGGAAGTATAAAAACTTCAGGTAAGCTTAATTAAAGACCTTAATTTTGATTTATCCATTTTGTAATTGTTTTAATAGGTATGATTAATCTTATTGTCTCTTTTCTAATTACTGCTATTTGTTGGTTAATTTTTTCGATAAAAAAATATGTTATTTACACTTTTTGAGCTCGCACAGTTGTATCAATGTTTGGTTATGATTTTATTGATATAAGGTGATTTTTTATTGTGTCCAAGTGATCAACACTCATAAGTTCTTATACTTTCCTGCTTATTAATAAGCACTTCTTTTTCAGAGAGCCAAAGTAAAACAAAATTCAGAATTTAGATGAAAATTTCAATTGTAGCACTGTAGTACAGAAAAAATAAGGAGGAAACATATAAGCAAAAAGGCAGCAAGGACAAAAAAAAATAAGGAGGAAACATTTAAGCAAAACACTGAGTACCCTGTGTATAGAGAATTCATTATAACACTTAAGCTCCTTGATTACTCTGCCCTTTGCACATTCATCACCAAATACACCTTTGGGATGCAGCATTTTAGCAAATCGCAAAACATCTCTAGATGTGTATATACGTCTCATCAGTAAATGAACATACAAGTTTTGGTTAATCTTGCAACAAGAAGCTCTCAATGAGCTATGTAACATTTGTTATAAGTTGATTCTAAAGAACCTGATATCGTAATTTAGACATTTAGTATCGATTTCATTCAAGACTGTGGCAAGTTTCTTAGAAGTAGTTGTATGAATCCAAATAAGACAACAAAAATCAACCCAACTTGACCTGGACATTTGAACCCGTACCAAGTGTATAGTACCGTATCCGATCAAAATAAGTTGGCCACAGAGGCAATTATGCTATCTACTGGTCACAATGGTCCATAATACAGGTGGGGTTGATTTACTTATAATAGGACCAAAGTAACAAACTGGGATGTTATTATCAGACCTGCACTTACAAGTCTGAATTTTCTATTGTCCCTTAGTCTTGATGTTATGTTTTTTTGAATATTCTTTCATTTATGCAGGACCATGATGACGAGTGTTGTGATGTTACGGATGACATAGTTGATGACGAATGGATGATTAATACAAATGAACCACTTACTCGTGTCAACAATGATAGCGCCACCAACAACTATGTCCAGGTACCATTCAATCTCATTATATCATAGGCATATCTGCATATGCTTTTTTATAAAGGATATGAGGTTCTTTGCATAATAGAAAGGTTTGGGCAGTACATGTATTTTATTAATAGCTTTTACACAATTTTTTTAATGATTACGTTTTGCAGTATCAAAAACTCACACCAGACCCATATTTCACTTACTCTACTAATCATATAAGATATATTTTACACACCTGCTTGCTTGATCAGGCTATAGATATATTATCATTAATGTTTGTATGATGACGATATGTTTGTTGCAAATTTTTAAGAACTTATGCCAGTAGCTTTGTTCCACTTATCAAAGTTTTAAGTAGCTTTTTTGCATTATAATCTCAAAGTAATATAGTCAAAACTAAGTTATAAAGCTTGCAATATATCGACACATGAACCTTATCTTTGCTAACTATTGCTAAGAAGTTGCTTACCATGAAGTTTATTTGTGCTCAATAATGTAACTTTAAGGGAATTTTTCGTTTTCTTTATCAGATGAACATGTCGAGTAAGCTTTGAACCTACTTAAGTCATTGTCATTATGGTGTTCCTGTGGAAATATAACATAAAATATCACACATGAGAAGTGGTAACTCGAGGTTTGGCACCTGAACAAATCATAGACAAATCAACAAATTGCTAGCAGTCGGTGCTTTTATATCGATCTTACGGGAAATCCTGTAACAATGTGATTAAGACAGATTAATCATCTAAAACTCCTTCCTAATTCTCTAAAAAGCGATCCTTACTTTTACTTTTGTGTAGGGATGAGCATTTCGACCCGAATTCCGAATTGAATCCGTTCCCGGAACCGTACCGATTCCCGATACCCGAATCCTGTTCGGTACGGTACCAGGACTACGAAATAAGGTGAAAAATAATTCGGGACCACTAATTCGTGACGGGTCCGGTACCAAATCGTAAATTTTCCGAAAAAGAACGGGAAAATCCTGATTTCCTGGTACCGGTACCGACACCCGAATCCCGTTCGGTACGGTACCGGTACCATAAATTTATGCCCGGGAAATAATTGGTACCACTAATTCGGGACGGGACCGGTACCGTGCTCATCCCTACTTTTGTGCAAGACACGACCCTTATAATATTACTCATGATGACAGGTAGTAAACCCTTTCAAAACCCTAATCATAATGTTTCTTTATATCTTTTTTTCTCAAAACCTTAGTACAAGAAGTCGAATATTATGTTGCGGGTGCTTCTGGATGGTTGTCTAACCTTGAATGTTTTTTTCTTTTCAGTTGTTCAGGGGGTTGCTTCAGCGGCTTGATACAGTGTGTTGGTTCAATGGGTTTGTTTAGCGAGTTCGTTGAGTGGGCAGGTCACAAGTTCAAAACCATAGACATCCAATTACAGAAGATTTTGGCAGCAGCGCAAACCAATTGGATGTCTATGATTCTGAATTTCTACAACCCCATACAGGTACTACTTTTTACCTGACTGAATTACTATGTATATCGCTATAAGTCCAGGACAAATCAGTTGATTATGTTAATGCATTAGCGTTATCATTTGTGTGTCATATTAATGGTAACCATTAACATAAGTAGGCGCGTGCATATGATCTATGTAATATACCTAAGAGATTAACCGGTTGTTTTAGATTGCTTATTTGTTTACCAGAAGCACATAGGCAGTAGTTCACAAAATAATATTTCCATGTTATATTAAAAAAAAAAGGATAGGTTTAGTAAACAGCTAACTTAAATAGGTTATTGTTCATTAAAAATTCACTTGATCATGGAAATAGAAGGGGCTCCTAGAATTTTGAAGTTTATTGAGGTAATGTTTTTTCTTACTCTGAAGTAGAACACATAGGATTACCATGTAAGAAATATATTGTCACTATGCTGCATCATAAGTTACCTCACGTTCATGTTCCTATACTTTGTTTTGGAGTGTTGGTCACGTGTTTTGTAATTGATATAGGTTATATGTATTCTGTTGATAGCTTTACTTCACATAGTTGTAGTTGTGACCTTATAAGGTGAACATTTTGCAGCTGCTGTTAAAGTGTTAATTTACTAAACACCCAGTCTGGCCCCTAATGACAATCTAATAAGACCTCAAGTTCTACATAACAAGAAGCCATTAAAGTATTACAATCTGTGTAGTTTTAGTAATCACAAAACATTAGCTAAACACTTGCTAGAAAACACATTTAGGCTATGTAGTCTTTAGGTATCATTTTGATACTATCAGGTTGTATTGGAGTCTGCTAATTGAGAATCTAGGAGCACTTGCTGTTCAGTTGGTTAGTAAAATCAAGTTTGCATAGGATGTTTACCAATTCCTGATGATTCGGACGAGTCATGATCATAAAAGGTTACAAAAGTAGATAAATGTCTGGTGGATCGGCCTAACCCGTTTTACCAAATTAATTGCCAAACACCCATTTAATATTGATTTTTTTGAGCTGATGGATTATAGTTAAAAATGTATGATAGGTATTGGTGTATGTCACATGGTAGCACAAGCACTAGATAAAGCTGATGAATGGAGCCTTTGTCGAAAGTGGCCTATTATTTTTAAGGTAACTATAAAATAATTACGACCAAGCAAATTTACATGTGACGAAATATATCAATCTTTGATTCTTATAGATTGGGATTTCGGTCTGTATTAGGCAAAGCGAGCAGCCTCAAGACATAAAGTTCTTCACACATTTTATCACACTACCAGTATTAGAAAATTCAGTTTGGTCGATAGAAAAATGTGTACACCTAAAAACAATTGCTCAATGAGGCTGAACGTTGTATACTCAGAACCTTCCAGCAACAATAAGGGTTTGAGAATCACTATGCGTAGGATCTCAAGACTAAAGGTTTCAAACACGGCTAATTTATTTTGAAAATTAGAAGTACTCTATAGTACGTTACATTATGATCTTAGAACCCCTATTCAAGAGTTAATGAAGACACTTAAGCTTAAGCATAAGGTCAAATGCAATGTAACGTGATAAACTCCACACAGTGCATTGCAAACCAAAAACCTAAGGTTAAACAACCATCCTTAATATTGAAAAGGTGGAGTATATGGTTAAGAAGTGCTTAGGAGTTAATGCTATAAAGTTCTTTGTTTTTTCTTATGCTGAAAAAAAATAGTTTAAAGTTGAGTTTGCTTAGCTCAAACAGATTATTGTTTGTGGATTTCAAAATATAAGTTTACCTCTTACGGTAGAAGAAGTCATTTTCATAATTTAATAAGTTGGCTATTACTTCTGCTGGTAAGCATAAAGGTTAGTTGTTTGCGACACTCCCAAACACACCCTTAGTCGACCAATGGTGAATACTATTGTTACCAAGTGAAACATAGTGTCGTGCTTGCTAGAAAGTTCAGTTCTGTTATTAACCATGCTTCATATTAACTTGAAATTGATTTATATAGGTGTTCTTTCTGAAGACAAAGAGATGAGGCCAGTAAATTCTCCTTTTGTAAATGACAACAATGTTCTTTGTTGAGCTTGCCTCAAAGTCAGATATGGTGAAGGCGATGAAACATCTCTACGAGCTAAACTATAAAATGTAAAAGCAAATTTAAGAAGCTCCGAAGATCTGATGACCTCCATATACGGAAAAAGAAGGTTTGTGTCTTATTTTGTGGGTTCCAAAATCATATTCTCTAATAATTTTGTTACATGGGTTAGAGTTTCATAACGGGTTATAAGAGAAACTAAACACTATTGTGACACTACATTTCTTTCTATTGTTTTTTTCTTCAGTTACTAGCATGACATGATTGTGTTCTCTTTGTCGATTTGTTTTTGTCGATTTGTTTTGTGTCAATCCCTGTCCAATCATGTCTACCATCTGGTTTTTCTATATTTCGTTTGCTTCTCTATAGCTTTTCATCATTCGTTTTCCAGTAAATTGTGATGAGATTGTTCTATATTTGACGTGCTAAACTTGTGAATTCCTTGAAAGTTTTTGACATATACCGAAGAGAGAGATAATTACAGGACCAACAAAGTGATGATACTTAAAATGTTGATTTTTTCTTTCGAATCTATAATAATAATATATATAATTAAACATTTTTGAAAAAACCTCGTGCGTGCACGAGTATTATAACTATATATATTATATTGATTTGGCAATTGCGTTTACAATTGCCAGTTAATTGTAATGCCCTTCACCAACTGTTCATATACGATAAAACATATAAATTGGTTAGGCTAATTAATTTACTAAAAACTAAATTGGTCAAATGGATCTTGCGGGTCAAAAAGGGTTTGGTTGGAAAATGAAGTTAGAGGTGACAACAAATAATGCTCTGATTAATTTTTATGACTTGTGAACGTTGTTTGCAGATAAGGTTCCAAACTTGTCGGAAGCACAAGAAGAAATTAAGGCATCACGCTTATCTCAAACAGTTGATGGAGAAAGATATCGAGAAGGTTAAAAAATCACTTATCTATTTATAATACCACTAAACACGAGTTTTTTTTGTTTAAATTTACATTTTCTTTGCATATTGCAAGTGTGGAATCTATAGTTTATTAAACTTTGTTTGTTGCAAAGTAAATGTGTATTCATTCATTCGTTCATATGTCATACGTGTAATGATTATTTGAGTTTATGTTTATTTTTGGTCATTATGTAGAATAGAGAACTAAAAGTTGTAACCTTAAAAGAAAAGCAACAATTTTATATCTATTTGAAGGCTTGAAGCAAAATGTACTCTTGCGAAAGTTTTAAACTACGACAGTAATAAAAAAGGATGAGGCTGAGCTGATACCCGCTAGAAAAGTGGTATATTATGACATATTCTTTTGGCTGAGCTACCAATTCTTCTATAATTTCATTAAGTATGTTTTCTAGCTCAACAACGACCCGTAATATATGATATACATATATGAGGAGAGTGTAACCTATTTGTCTGACAGTTTTGGATACTATGACAAAGAAAACAAATAAATTTAAGAACTGTTACGGGTCAGCTCACCCCGTAGTATTACCAAAGATGATATAGACAATATTATTAAAAAAATCAGAAAAGACCCATACGTTTTTACATAAAAACCCGGTTGCTATTAGCCAATAAACGTTATTAGGAAATTTAAAAAAAAAACACGTAAATGTTTCACATAAAAAATCGAGTGCTAATAGCCAAAAAAATGTTATTATAAAATTAAAAAAAATACCCGTGTGTGCACGGGTATTATAACTAGTTTTCTATTAAATGACAAACTTTACAAATTTTGACTTTTTCATGTATTGAGTTACATGTTCAGTTTGCAGGTTACATTTCACGTTTTTTTCAAAAAGACTATACCACTAGGATATATATCACTCCACATCACTTATTAATTAAACACATTTTTTCATAAAGTTTTATTAATAAAGTTTTTTATTAAAAAATAATTACGAAATTTTTCATTATACAAAAAATTAATAAGAAAAAAAATTATAAGAAAAATTTTTTCGAGTTTTTTATAAAAGATTTTTTTCATATATTTATAAAAAATTATATAAGAAAAAAATTACCACTTTTTCTTATGAATTTTTATACTATAAGAAAAAAAATTTATAAAAGTTTTTTAAAACTTTTAAAAGAAATTTCAAAGTGAGTTTTTATAAATCTTTTTTATAAAAAAACTTTGTAATAAAAACTTTATAGAAAATTCGTAAATTTTTTTTATAGTTTTTTATTTAATAAAAACTTCGAAAATTTTTGTTTTTTATAAAAAAAATTAAGAAGTTTTTTCTTATAAAAAAATTACAAGAAAAAAAATTTATAAGAAAAATTAAGAAGTTTTTATAAATTTTTTTATAACGTTTTTCCATAAAAAAAATTTAATTTTTTTTTTTTCAAAGTGATTGTTTATAAAAAAAATATAGAAAATTCGTAAATAAAATTTTTATAGTTATCTTATAAAGCTTTTTTCTAGAAAAAACTTTATGAATTTTCTTTTTTCTTAGAACTTCGTAAAATATTTTTAAATATATTCAAACAATCATGAACTTAAAGAATAAAAAAATTGTTAGTTTTGTTTACGATAACAAGTTTTCTAAGGATATTTGTTTAATTGAAAGGAGTATATGAACCTTTTAATGAATTAGCCATTTTAAGGTTATTTAAGCAAAAATAAAAGAATCCGTGTGGAAATGACTTGCTCCATGTAGGACTAGCCAATAGGTAATGTTGCACCAATACCCAGCCAAAGGGCTACTACGGTACCAATCATACATAGAAAAATTGAAATTTACAAAGTTTGTCAATTAATAGAAAAAAAAATTAAGTATATAAAATAACAAAAAAATGACAAATTTAATACATTTTCAAGTTATTTGCCAAAAAAACTAACCTACTTATAAAAGAATCAGTTCATGTATGGCGCTTCTGTTTCAAAACATAGTTCAAGCTTGACCCACTGTTGTCGTGCCATGTCTTGAGAGGGCAGGGTGCCGAATAAAAAGACTAACGTGTCTAACGATGATAATCATGTGGCTAATAATAGTTCACAATCACATGATAAGAATATACTAGTTAGCTTTACTACCTAAACTTCACCCACAACCTATGTACATAAACGTTTTTTTAGTAATCTATTCGCCGGGTATTACAACCCTTTACCCAGAAAAAACACCCCTTACAACTTTGTCAACTTATAGCTTTCTTGAAGTTAATTAGCTCATGAAAGCACAAGCAGGCTATCTGGTCCAATGCGATTAAAACCATCAATCTTCCACACCCCAATCCCTATCAGAGATATAAATTCTGGACGAAACAAACAGATCTTATAATTAACAATTGTACTCGAATTTATATCAAACTTAAAACCGCTGTAAAACCCGCATTCTTTTACCATGAATAGTACACTTAATAAACGTACGTACATGTTAAAAGTTTCCTTTTATAGCATCGACACGTGTCATGTATATTAATTACAGAAATTACGTACGTGTTATTACACGATATGTATTAAATACGTGATAGCACACGATAATTATTAATAATAATATTTATAGTCACGAACATACAATTACGTACTTATTTATATTAATACGATAAGTATCGTTATGTACAAGTATTTAGTAATAAACACAAATAATTAATATTAACATAACACGTAAACACGAACATACGAACACGTATAATATTTGATACGGGAAAAACTTCGGGTTTCCCTTGTGGGCCCCATATGCCGCGGACACCAAGAGGACAAGGGCCAAGCCCATGTTTGTTTTTACTAAAATAACAAAATAGGAAAAATAATTTCATTAACAGAGTTTTCTTAAAAATATCAAAACCCTAGACTCCTTCTTTCTTTCTCTTTGGCCGCTGGCAAGAACAACACCACAAGGGTGTTTGGTTTGATTTTTTGGTTGATTAATTCAAGCATCGTGTTCGTATTGTTAACCTTCATTCATTACACGCATTGGTAATCCGTTATCCCTTTTCTTTTAATTCTTTTTATTTAAGTATAAACACATGAACATGAGATTTAATAAACAAGTAATTAAAACATGTTGGGTTAATCATGGGGGAAAATTAACGGATGTTTTTGGGTTAGTTTGTTTGGCCGACACCCAACCGAGAGCCCCATGGCTCACGGCTTGCCTTGGTTCGCACCACCAATCGAGACCTTGTGTCTCGGTGTGTTTGGTCTCGGTCGACAGCAGGAACAAGGGACCTCGACGTGAGTCGGGATGGAATTGTGGTTGTTTGGGGGTCTCGGCAGCAGTAGCCACCACCACCGGCACACAGGCGGTAGCGGTTTTAGGGTCAAGCAGGGGAACCGCAGGCAACAGGGGGAACCACCAGCACACATCTGGTGGGAACTTTCTGTGTTCAGCGGCTAGCCGAGAAAAGGAACCACCGGCAGCAGCCGGTGGTGATGTTACACAAGCAGTGGCAACCGGTCGAGCCGGTTTGCCATTATTAAGGGTGTGTTTGTTGGTCCAGTTCATAGGTTTTCGGTCCGATTCACTTTATGTCTAAATTATACACGGGTCCGGTTCATGACTTAATTTTACGAGCTTAATTAATTTTTACAAGAAATTAAATTAATTAAAACATGTCTAGTAATTAACTTAAGTAACCATGGACTTAGGTTATATATTATTATGATATAATACATGTTTTAGCCTAAGTAGTTTATTTTATTAAATTAGACTATAGTATTAATTAATTATTTAAAACATGGACTATAATTAATTAATAATCATGACTTAGGTTATAATTAATAAATATTAATACATGTTTAACCTAAGTATTTTATACATTTTAATTTAATTAAATCATGCTTATATTTAATTAAATGATATAACCTATCGTTTATTTATTTAACATGCATTATTAATAAACTATACTAATAATCACATGAATTATGACACTTAATCAGTAAAACTTAAGCTTATACTATTAGCTTATTAATCAAGCTTATTCTAATTATAGAAACTTTCTATTTCAGGAAACTTACTATTTTTAGAAACTTTCTACTTTTAGAAACTGATCTATTTTAGAGGTTAATCTATTTTCGGGAAACTTTCTCTTTTTGGGAACTTTCTATTTTTGAAAACTTTCTATTTTAGTAAACCTGCTATTTTTAGAATGTTACTTACTATTACACAACAAGTATAATAATACAAAAAAACCAGTTAATACTTAATCAGAATACTTAAAACACATGATGATCACAGTATAACATTAAAATCAGTAAAACAAGACTAAAACATATAAAACAAGCCAAGATATACTATAATCAGTTACGTACTCAGTAAACGGAATACTTATACATGCCCCCTATTTATGTAGCATTAGTAAGATCGGAGTAGGCTTTCGTGCTATTTTTCTTTTCTGTTCACTGGACACAAGGTACGGATTCTCCGTCCTTTAGTATGGACATTCTTTCCTTATTAGGATTCCCCGTATGCAGCCAACTGTTTTCCCAAGTATATGTTTTATATGTTTTGATATGCTTATGTTTAGTTTTAAATGCCTAAGCCATATACATGCATGACCAATTCCACCTAGTTATGGAGGTACCATAACCATAACACGAGAGGCACCAGTGTTATGACTTCACCACGGCGGAGTGATAGCTCGTGGCGTCCCTTTCAGCTTTTGGCCATATAATTATTATTATCATGTGGGGCGTATGGGTGCACCCTAGGTTACATATTTTAGCAGTTTTATCAGGTGAATGTGGTGTGTGCCTTGCATCCTTCACAAGGAGTTGATCCCTCCTACCCAGACTAAATTAATTAGAGGCAACCCCTCTAATTACATGATGAGGTCACCCCTCTAAGTATTCATGCACGTTGATACTTAATGACCTATATGGGCTTTTGGTTTACATGTAATACAATTTTCATAAGATAAACATAAGGCTTTTCAAACTACAAAACCTGTTTTACTAAGTTATACCAAGTTTTCCAGGACTTATTCATTTCCACTGCTACATGTCTTATATGCTTATATTATTCATACTATGCTTGTATAACCGTGCACTGAGCATTTTGCTCAGTCGTTACCTTCCTTTCCATGTCCCAAAATGGCAGGTACCCAAGGACAGACTCGAACATTTGAAGGACGTGCACAGGATATAAGCTGCCATATATTTCTTCTCCTTTTTGCCCCATATACGTATGCTTGTTTAGTCTTTCTTCATTCATTTACTTTAATTATGTTTTGGGCTTATGTTTAGGAACCGGTGTTTGATTCCGGTTTTCCCTATGTTCATGTATGTGTTACTACATATTACCTTGCATGCTTTGATGACACGCCATAATTACGCGTAACGGTCCACTTATCAAAGTGGGGTGTTACACTTATGGTATCAGAGCCAAGGTTTCGACCTGTAGGCTCTAAAACTTAACCTGTGACTAGTGGGTAGTCACCAGAAGCTTCCTAAGCCAACACTTGTTATTCCACGTATTTATGTTTTCAACACCTTGTTGTTTTAACCATGATGTTTTCATCAGTATTGCTTTTACTAATATGGACTGAACAACCGTCATCCGCACTTAGTTATGTGTCATTTTTTATGCATGATGTTCCTTGTGAACTGTGGCTATGTGGACTGAACCCCAGTAGTTCATAATTAGTCACATAATTTTTTTTTCTTTTCTGTTAAGTTTTGACATATGATTTTTAGTTATTTATGTTTCATGTATGATTGTGGCAGGAATTTTGACTAAGTAATGGTTGGTACAGGACTGGCCCTATATAGTCGCATGTGCTTTTATCAAAACTTTTAACTTTGGGACCGACCCATAGGCGTCCCCTCGCCATGTCTTTTGTTTTGGGTGAACTGACCATAGGCGTTTACCCTCGCGCATATAAAAGTTTTATAAACTGCATCATGCATTCATGCATTGTTTTCACGCATAATTTTTTTTCATGATTATTGCATAAAATTTTGTTTCATGTTTATTTATATTATGCTCTAATCAGATTAATCATTTCAATTTTGTTTTGTGAGCCGACCCACGGTCGTTCACACCAGTGATTCTCATATTTCATTTCATTACAGTCATATCTATTTCATGTCCTTCATCAAAAAATTTCATGATTTTTATGTCGATTATGCTTTCATACTACCATGGTTAACTTCATTTTCATGCTGATTATGTTTATGCTCCTTCATGTTAATTTCATTCCAAGATTCTCCATGTTGATTTCGTCTTCATGTTGAGTATGTTTTAAGTCCCCTTATGTTGATTATGTTGTCATCATGTTGATCATGCCCTCATGCTAGTCATTGAAGAATTTCATTAAATCCTGCTTCTATGATAGTCATGGTTGGTTTTCATTAATCATGCTTCCATGTTAATCATTGTTGAACTTCGTTTAACCACACTTTTAGTGTTTCCCTATGCAACCAGAATGATGTCTATGCTGGCATTGCCAGGCTATCATGATGGTTTTCTAACGGTTTAACCAATTATTTTTCCCTTTAAAAATCATGTCAGATGATCGACCCCATACCGATCATTTCATGTGCATTCCATGTGTACTTCTCGTACCGTATCCCATGTGTATTATACGTACGGTAATCCATGTGTATTTCACTTACAATACTTCACGAGTATTCGCTAGTCGATTCTAAATCATCTCAGGCATATTCCACTTGCTGATATTCTACAAGACTGCTGATGCCACTCATAACGTAGAGATGTTACTAATGGTTGGTGCTGCTAATTTTAAAGACGCTATGAGATGTTGATTTTGTCCACGACCTGGAGATCTTACAATACAAAGACAAAGGCGTTAGATCAACCGATCGGACGAGAAGATTCTTCACCACCAGATGATTTCCATCACAATCCATGTCCCTAATTCCTAGTTACATGTCACATGTTGTCTTTTCAGTCATATGAGTAAGAACCGACACCAGCCGACCACTCAGTTGAATAGTTACATGAATCACAGTCATGAGAATAACCATCATGGAACTGACATACAAGATGATAATAACCATTATTATGACAGCAACTATCCTGGTAATCATAATAGAACACCGGCCACGGGCGTGATAAGATATTACAAAGGGTAGGCAGTCCAACCGATCTGCCAGTTCTGGCATGGATACCTAAGAGTTCAGTTTCATTCGTTTCACACCTCGAGACACATGTCAAGACATCAGTCAAGACACATAACTCACATATATTTTCTGAAAACACATGTCAAGACATCAGTCAAGAAACATGTCTCACGCATATTTTCTGAAGACACATGTCAAGATACCAGTCAAGACACATGGCATACACATATTTTCTCAAGATACGAGTCAAGACACATGACTCACGTCTATCTTCTAAAACAGCCCTAAGAAATTCAAGGCACCCTTCAAGGGGTATATCTATTTCGTTGTGCCATGTATTAATCAGACCATAAAATTTTTGTATTATCACTGGCATATTATTCGCGTTTGGACACGTAGGATTCGGTCTGCGTGAGACAGGCAAAACACATTTAGTGAGATCCATTCCGTTTGTTTCAGGACCCCTTAATTTCTTGATTTCTTATTTCATATACCCATGACCATAAAGGATGCCATTCGTATCTCCCATGTGTACGAAGGTTTTCCCTTCAGTCAATAATAAGATCTAATCTGCTGACGCACTTACCTTGGACAGATGCGAGTTAAATATAATTCTGATTTTGGACCATGAACAACACACCATGCTACGACTGGTCGCCATTTATATTAGATTATGTACAGGGATGTCCAGACTCCTGGATACATTCAGCATGGTTTTTCACCATGAGAATCCGTACAAATTATTTATGCTTCACAAGAACGTGTTTGTTATTCCATGGCTGCGAAGATTTTCCCGCTATCAGTTGTGACACACTTCTGAAGTTCCTTTTCGTTTATGATCAGCTGATCATTTCAATTTTTCCGATATAAATTCCAGAAGATCCTTCAAGGATAAGGATGGTACCATGAGATTATGTGTCGACTACCCTCGATTTAAACAAATCACCTTTCATAACCGTTATCCTCCTCCACGTATTAACAATGTGTCTGATCGACTATAAGGTGCTATACACTTTTCCAAGATCAGGTTCATGATCATGCTGCCAACAGTGACGAGGGAAATAACTAGACATTTCATGACTCCTATACGTACACGATTTGGTCATGCTAAATTCATGATCTTGTTTTAGTCTTATAAATGCTCCAACAACATTATGGACTTAATAAATTGAGTTCCACGAACTCATAAACAAATTCATCAGTATTTCCATCAACGACAACCTGATCGTCTCCAGTTCTAGAGAAGGGCACGATGACCATATTCACACTATGTTCTAAATTCAACGACAGAAGAAATTTCACCCTGAAATTTTTCCAGTCTGAATCCTGGTTGATTACAGTGACACGCTGAATCATATTTTTTCTCATGACTAGTCTTACCACGACTGAGCTTACGCATAAAGGAGAGAATCCTACACTATATTATGTTTTCTAGAGGATCCTACGGTAAGGGAAGTCAAATTTCAGAGACTCATGGTTTTCCAAACTTCCATATATCCAGTTCTAGGGAACAAAATGCAGTTATGTTCATATCTAATTTCCTGACATACAGCAGGTTAGGGTAGAACACCTACATACTAGTAGCTATCTCTATCGGGAACACTTTCCAAAAGGAAATGGTACAGTATTTCTATGGATTTTGTCAACAGTTTGACCAACTCTGCAAGATCCTTTCATCCGCAAAGACTTCATAGTAGTAGACTTTAAAAAAAAATTTAGCCAGAGATCGTCCAATCACTTGGTACTCTGTCACCTATCGGACGAGATAGAGGTTCACGTTCGCGTTCATTAATTACGTTCACACCCTTGTTTAAATATACGTTGGCTTTTGCGTTCACTTTAATGACACCACTCACGTTCATGATCGTGTCCTACCTTACGATTTAATTTCCAATTTTGTTCTAGAAAAGTTTACAGAAGTTTGGGAGACCAGACTCAAGTTTAATGAACTTTTCATCCTCAGACAGATGTTCCACGTCACATTCCACGTCTCACCTCATATTGTTGGCTTTACCACCTCAGTTATTCTAGGTTCACGATATGTTTCACATGTCATGTACATTCCGCGTTTCACATATCACGTTCACGATATGTTAAATGTATAATTTTTCATCATATGCTTCTTATATTACACTCACCATATCTCCACGTATCACGTTCAGAATTGTTCACGTATCACGTTCACAATTTTTCACGTACTACGTTTCAGTATGTCTCGCACATCATTGCTAAGATGGGACTAATATCAGTTAGTCTAAGTTATTTTGCATCGCAATGTTTTATTTACCCTTGCACGTTAATTCTTATCCCCTCGATCAAATTTAGGAGGATCTATCTTACGTTGATGACCAGAAACTTTTTGTATCGTCAAGACAAAGTCATGAAGACTTATATTGTTATTTCCACCAAGATCTGTTTGAGGATCGTTCTAGGCAGGAAGCCACTTGGAGCGGAGGAGTTCATCCGGACTTCTTATCTGTTTTCTCTCATCAATCAGATACGTTCTTTCAGTCACGTCACGTTCCATGTCCTCTTTAGCCATGTCAGATTCCACGTTCCTTTCAAGCACATCACCTTCAGGTCCTTTTATCTCGCATATCTTTCCAGTTTTGATTCGGTTAGGTTTCTCTTTCAGTTACTTTATCTATAATTCGAGGACGAATTATTCTTTTTAGGGGGGAAGAGTTGTAAAACCCTCATGCTTTTACCATGAACAGTACACTTAGTAAACATACGTACATGTTAAAAGTTTCCTTCTATAGCATGGACACGTGTCACGTATATTAATTACAGAAATTACGTACGTGTTATTACACGATAAATATTAAATGCGTGATAGTACACGATAATTATTAACAATAATAATTATAGTCACAAACATACAATTACGTACTTATTTATATTAATACGATAAGTATAGTTACGTACAAGTATTTAGTAATAAACACGAATAATTAATTTTAACATAACACGTAAACACAAACATACGAACACGTATAATATTTGACACGGGAAAAACTCTGGGTTTCCCTTGTGGGCCCCATATGCCACGGACACCAAGAGGACAAGGGCCAAGCCCGTGTTTGTTTTTACTAAAATAAAAAATAGGAAACATAATTTCATTAACACGGTTTTCTTAAAAATATTAAAACCCTAGCCTCCTTCTTTCTTTCTCTTTGGCCGCCGGCAAGAACAACACCACAAGGGTGTTTGGTTTGATTTTTTGGTTGATTCACTCAAGCATCGTGTTCGTATTGTTAAACTTCATTCATTACACGTATTGGTAATCCGTTATCCCTTTTCTTTTAATTCTTTTTATTTAAGTATGAACACATGAACATGAGATTTAATAAACAAGTAATTAAAACATGTTGGATTAATCATGGGGGAAAATTAAGGGATGTTTTCGGGTTGGTTTGTTTGGCCGACACCCAACCAAGAGCCCCATGGCTCTCAGCTTGCCTTGGTTCACACCACCAACCGAGACCTTGTGTCTCGGTGTGGTTGGTCTCGGTCGACAGCAGGAACAAGGGACCCCGACGTGAGTTGGGATGGCCTTGTGGTTGTTTGGGGGTCTCAACAGCATCAGCCACCACCACCGGCACATAGCCGGTGGTGGTTTTGGGTCAAGCAGGGGGAACCGCAGGCAGCAGGGGGAACCACCAGCACACAGCCGGTGGAAACTTTCTGTGGTCGGCGGCTAGACGAGAGAAGGAACCACCGGCAACAGCCGGTGGTGATGTTACACAAGCTGTGGCAACCAGCCGAGTTGGTTTGCCACTATTAAGGGTGTGTTTGTTGTTCCAGTTCATGGGTTTTCGGTCCGGTTCACTTTATGTCTAAATTATACACGGGTCCGGTTCATGACTTAATTTTACGAGCTTAATTAATTTTTACAAGTATATTATTTTTACAAGAAATTAAATAAATTAAAACATGCCTAATTATTAGTTTAATTGACCATGGACTTAGGTTATATATTATTATGAAATAATACATTTAGCCTGAGTAGTTTATTTTATTAAATTAGACTATAGTATTGTTTAATTATTTACAACATGGACTATAATTAATTAATAATCATGACTTAGGTTATAATTAACAAATATTAATACATGTTTAACCTAAGTATTTTATACATTTTAATTTACTTAAATCATGCTTATATTTAATTAAATCATATAACCTATCGTTTATTTATTTAACATTCATTATTAATAAACTATACTAATAATCACATGATTTATGACACTTAATCAGTAAAATTTAAGCTTATACTATTAGCTTATTAATCCAGCTTATTTCTAATTATGGAAACTTTCTATTTCAGGAAACTTACTATTTTTAGAAACTTTCTATTTTTAGAAACTGATCTATTTTAGAAGTTAATCTATTTTTGGGAAACTTTCTATTTTTGGGAACTTTATATTTTTGGAAACTTTCTATTTTAGAAAACCTGCTATATTTAGGAAGTTACTTATTATTACACAACAAGTATAATAATACAAGAATACCAGTTAATACTTAATCAGAAGACTTAAAACACATGATAATCACAATATAATAGTAATATCAGTAAAAAAAGACTAAAACATATAAAACAAGCAAAGATATACTATAATCAGTTACGTACTCAGTAAACGGAATACTTATACATGTCCCCTAATTATGTAGCATTAGTAAGATCGGAGTAGGCTTTCGTGTTGTTCTTCTTTTCCGTTCACTGGACACAAGGTATGGATTCTCCTTCCTTTAATATGGACATTCTTTCCTTATTAGGATTCCTCTTATGCAGCCAACTGTTTTCCCAAGTATATGTTTTGATATGCTTATGTTTAGTTTTAAATGCCTAAGCCATATACATGCATGACCAGTTCCACCTAGTTATGGAGGTACCATAACCATAACACGAGAGGCACCAGTGTTATGACTTCACCACGACGGAGTGATAGCTCGTGGCGTCCCTTTCAGCTTTTGGCCATATTATTATTATTATTATGTGGGGTGTATGGGTGCATCATAGGTTACATGTTTTAGCAGTTTTATTAGGTGAATGTGGTGTGTGCCTTGCATCCTTCACAAGGAGCTGATCCCTCCTACCCAGACTAAATTAATTCGAGGCAACCCCTCTAATTGCATGATGAGGTTACCCCTCTAAGTATTCATGCACGTTGATACTTAATGACCTATATGTGCTTTTGGTTTACATGAAATACAGTTTTCATAAGATAAACATAAGGCTTTTCAGACTAAAAAACCAGTTTTACTAAGTTATACCAAGTTTTCCAGGACTTATTCATTTCCACTGCTACATGTCTTATATGCTTATATTATTCATACTATGCTTGTATATCCGTGCACTGAGCATTTTGCTCGGCCGTTACCTTCCTTTCCATGTCCCAAAACGGCAGGTACCCAAGGACAAAGTCGAGCATTTGGAGGACGTGCATAGGATGGAAGCTGCCTTAGACTTCTTCTCATTTTTGCCCCATATACTTATGCTTGTTTAGTCTTTCTTCATACATTTACATTAATTATGTTTTGGGCTTACGTTTGGGAACCGATGTTTGATTCCAGTTTTCCCTATGGTCATGTATGTGTTACTACATATTACCTTGCATGCTGTGATTGCACACCATAATTACGCGTAACGGTCCACTTATCAAAGTGGGGTGTTACAACCGCACAAATATAAACTTCAATTATGTAAACTTCAGATCACGTTAAGGATTATTCAAGTGCTGTACTACCTCGTCTCTAAGCAAATAAACATCTTCGAGTGTTTTGATAAAACTATTTATCCGCTTTATTCATAATAGGGTAAACTGAAAAAAAACGTCCCTTAACTTTGTCACTTCCACAAATTTACCACAGAGTCAAACTTCAAACAATTTTACCACTAGACTTCAAAATTGAAGGTTTATAAAGTTCATAAAAATTATACAAAACCCTAAATAAGATCAAAGCACACATAGCGGAAGTGACTTAACAAGATCATAATTAACAACACAATTATAATTAATCGAATTAGGGTTACATACCTTTATCCTAGCAAAGATCCACAAGATCACCAACGATTCACCAATTAGGGTTTATGACAGACACTATCAAGATATAGTCTAAAGTAAGACTATATTACGTTCTTGTACACATGTAATACAACGAGCTAACCGTGATTCTATCACGTGTAAACCAAGCTTCTACGCTTGTGGAAAATCTACCCAACAACCCTAGAGAGGGGCTTCGGACTAGATTATTGTTAAACCAAAACCAAAGGATAAAAGGAACCCTAAAAGGGTGTTTTTCCTTTGGTGTTGATCAAACAAAGAAACCAAACAAACCAAAGAAACCAAATGATACCAAGGGTGCGTGTGGTTTAGTTGATCGCAGGAGGGAGAGATAAAAGAAAGTGGGGTGAAGAATTATGAGAACAAAGGAGTGTTTATATAGGCCTAAACAATCTTGAAGCCCAAGTAATAAACCAATAAAGAAATAAATCTTTCCTTCCTTTATCTTTGTCTCCACGTCGGTGAAAGCCCAACCCGTGGGGTTTTCCGGAACCTTCTTGACTCTTATATTTATTCCACAACGACCGTTAATACTTAACTCTTAATTATTTAACGTCCGTTAAGTTATAGCTCGATTTAATTTTATAAATATAATAAATATATTTATTAAATAAATTAACTCTTTACGTGTTGGAGCATAATTTGGCTGGGCCGGTTCGACGACTCTCCTGGGCCGCTAATCGTCTTCCCGTGTGCTGAGTAATGCTGCAAACAAAGGTAAACCGGTTAGATATGGACCTGAGGCCGGAGCCCCGGGGTCCACCTCCGATGTTCAAGTTAGTATTTGGTCGACATATTGTATAAGAGGTGTGGTTAAGAGAGAGAGAACCTGCTTTATAATGAGACCCCTACCCCTGTTTATATAGGCTTAGGGTTTCTTGTAGGATAAGT
Organism: Glebionis coronaria; assembly: GCA_025667525.1. Lineage (NCBI taxonomy): Eukaryota > Viridiplantae > Streptophyta > Magnoliopsida > Asterales > Asteraceae > Glebionis > Glebionis coronaria. The sequence continues at coordinate 585,686 of JANFOE010000953.1, read as the reverse complement.
AAGGTGTGTGTGAGCCGTGGGCCTATCGGGCCGAGCCCACTACCGACTGTACGTCGACATGTCCCCCAGTCTAGTATGATATGGCTCATAATCATGTTATGCTAGACTCATTCATGTATCACGCTTACTAAACAACCGCGCGCATCTTGGTGCTAGGACATCCTCTTGGGTCGTCCGTAACATATGGCTCTACTCGTAATGGGCTACTGTTAGCAAAAAGATAATGGGTTGGGGTTACGAATAGTAAGCGTAGCCACTATACGTCATCATGTCCCCCAGTCAAGTATGAGAGGTCGTCACCAAGGTTACTAGACTTTACACCATATCTGCTACATGTAAGCGTATCTACATCGAAAGAAATAGGGAACCCGTATGCGTAAGACGGGTGATTGTGCTTAAATGCATGGTTTCCCGTTACTTGTCGGTAAAGACCTCGTAAAAATAATATGTTTCATATAGTCGGGGTAACACTAGCATTTGCAAGGTATAGTTCTTGTACATCTCTACGTGAGGATGGCAAGAAGGTTTTGTGAAGGTGGAACCCGTATGCTGCATCGTGAATATTTTGAAGGCGTACTTCTTTACCCATTAATGATGCAACGTAATTCAAATATTTCATTTGTCTTAAGGCCGACAGAAGGAGTACCTCTGTGGCATGGTTATGCGGATATTACATCCGTCTTACGGCCAACAGAAGGAGTACCTTTGTGGCATGGTTATGCGGATATTACATCCGTCTTACGACCAACAGAAGGAGTACCTCTATGGCATGGTTATGCGGATATTACATCCGTCTTATGGCCACGACATTTGATAATGAATGCCAAAATTTATTATGGTTTTCCTGAACTAAACGTAGTTGATCAGGCTCCGTCTATTTAAGGCTCAACAATGCAAACTTTGGAAAAATCACTTCATGGTCGGGTAAAGTAATTCAACGCGGAAGACGTACTTCTGCAACAAAGATATGTGCCAACGGAAGACGTACTTCCGCGACAAAGAGAATGAACCAGCGGGAAGGGTTCTACCGCGACGAAAATAATGAGCACGTGGAAGAAATACTTCCATGGCAAAAGATAATGAGCACGTGGAAGAGTAATTCCACGACGAAAGAGAATGAGCACGTGGAAGAATACTTTGACGGCGAAAGAGAATGAGCACCTGGAAGAATACTTCCACGGCGAACGATAAGGAGCACGTGGAAGAATAATTCCACCGCGAAAGATAAGGAGCACGTGGAAGAATACTTCCACGGCGAAAGACAATGAGCACGTGGAAGAAATACTTCCACGGCGAATGATAAGGAGCACGTGGAAGAATACTTCCACGGAGAAAGATAAGGAGCACGTGGAAGAATACTTCCACGGCGAAAGATAATGAGCACGTGGAAGTAATACTTCCACGGCGAATGATAAGGAGCGCGTGGAAGAATACTTCCACGGCGAAAGATAATGAGCACGTGGAAGAATACTTCCACGGAGAAAGATAATGAGCACGTGGAAGAAATACTTCCACGACGAAAGATAATGAGCACGTGGAAGAAATACTTTCACAGCGAATGATAAGGAGCACGTGGAAGAAATACTTCCACGGCGAATGATAAGGAGCACGTGGAAGAATACTTCAACGGCGAAAGATAAGGAGCACGTGGAAGAATATTCCACGGCGAAAGATAATGAGCACGTGGAAGAAATACTTCCATGACGAATGATAAGTAGCGCGTGGAGGAATACTTCCACGGGTCAAGATAATGAGCACGTGGAAGAATTCTTCTACGGCGAAAGATAATGAGCACGTGGAAGAAATACTTTCACGGCGAATGATAAGGAGCACGTGAAAGAATACTTCCACGGAGAAAGATAATGAGCACGTGCAAGAAATACTTCCACGGCGAATGATAAGGAGCACGTGGAAGAATACTTCCACGGCGAAAGATAAAGAGCACGTGGAAGAATACTTCCACGGCTAAAGATAATGAGCACGTGGAAGAGTACTTCCACGACGATAGATAATGAGCCCGTGGAAGAGTACTTCCATAGCGAATGATAAGGAGCACGTGGAAGAATACTTCCACGGCGAATGATAAGGAGCACGTAAAAGAATACTTCCACGACGAAAAATAAGGAGCACGTGGAAGAATACTTCCACGACAAAAGATAATGAGCACGTAGAAGAAATACTAACACAGCGAATGATAAGGAGCGCGTGGTAGAATACTTACACGGTGAAAGATGATGAGCACATGGAAGAATAATTCCACGGCGAAAGATAATGAGCACGTGGAAGAATATTTCCATGGCGTAGAAATAAGCGGTAGAAGGCGGACTTTCGTGGCAAAGGAATATATCCAAAGATATTTACGTGTCATGCACGGAAATAGTGGTATTATTATACCCCGATAGCCCCCCAAGTTTAATGGTTCTATACTCGATTAGTAATATTAAACTTAATCAAGTATTCAAAAAATTACGGTCGCGTAGACCAGTGCGAATGGACGTACCATAGCTGCGTACAAAAGATAGAATTTGGGTTCGAACATGCGAACCAACGCGGATGGGTCTTGCCATAACCGCGAATTGTCACATAGTATAAGACGTATCTTAACTAACTTATGGGATGAGCTATGTCATTACGTGCGGCGTACCGCTACTACCATAAGGACAGTCAAAGTTTTGACAAAATGTTGTTAGACATGCACAGTGTGTCTTTTGCAAGCCATCATGAGTCATGTGGTTTGCGTAACTTACTACAACGTCTTGATAGCAAGGTTTCTAACAAGAACACATGATCAGTGGTCGTTGGGTTTGCAACTCTCTTACACGACGAGTTGAATTATTAGGTTCACTCAATCCTCTTATTCCGCATAGGCACGATAAGTACATGTACGCCCGTAGGATAAAGATGTCTGAATATACGGAGTAGCGTATATGAAATTATAACCGCGATATACACGGAAAATAAATCAACAACATCACAAGCTATATGTAATATCTATCTACCCATTTAATTAAAAGATATACGTAGTATCCTTTATTAATATAAAAATATAGATAATATATTTTCTGAACTTAAAATATATAGGTACTATCTTGTTATCTATTTAAAAGAGATATGTATAATATTCTGTATAAATTTGAAGATATCAAAATATATCTTTACCAAAGTGTTAATGCAATAATGCCTAAAAACGTTACTTGCATTTTTCGGTCTCTCTTAGTTTTGATTACGACAATATGTAAAAACAAGCATTTATGAAAACAACGAAAAACGAATTCTTGAGTTCAAGTATTTTTCATTTTACCCATTTTCACTTAAGGTATGAATAAACAAGTACTAACCTTAATCAAGCGATCAAGTGATTTAATCTTTTCTTAAAACTCACTTTTTATTAAGTGTGACAAGTTTTTTATTGAACTTTCTTTTTATGAAAATGTTTTATTAAATTAAATATTTGAAAATTTGAAAATGGCATATTCTTTTTTGATTTGGAATATTCTTTCAGGATATTTCATAATCAGATAAGACCTCCACCACTAAAGGACAAAAAGGGAGCGGAGTCTACTCAGGCGGTTCCCTAGTGCCTATGCGGTTCCTTATCGATAAGGTACCGCCGGCTGAGATAAGGAACCGCGGGCAGATATAGCCGTTGGCCCTTTGTCCTATAAATAGTGGACCATTCTCAGATTTTCTCTTCACCTCTTTTGCACATATATTTCTAGATTCATACATACTTCTCAAATCACTCAAATCCTTGATCATTTTATTGATTACTACTTGTTTAGAAGTGAATCTATCCCATCCATCCCTTCCTCTCCAAGTGCATAGAGAAGAACACTATCCTTGTGAAGTGTTGAGTCCACCACCAAAGATCCTTTGAAGATCTTATCTTATACATTTATTGTTGTGTCATAGTTGTGAAGATCCAAGTAGTTGTGTCTATTTTAAAGTTGTGTATGTACTAAGTATAGTTGTGTAGATTGGTCCTAGCTATGATTAGGGCTCGACTTTTAGCTTAGAGTCGGAAATTTGTTAAGTAACGTGTACGGTTTTCTCCACCATAAGGAGCTTGTTGTGTAGTGAACTCTCGAGTAATGAGTACTCGAGGAGTGGAGTAGGAACAAGGAGTGAGCTTCGTTGCCGAACCACTATAAATCCTTGGTGTTTGGTTTGATCTTTCTTTACCCTTAACTCTTTACATTCTTTATTCTTTGTGCATATACATTAGTTAGTATTAGTTTAGTCACACTATCATTGTTCATATTGTCCATAATAAGATTTCACATATTTCCTCAAGCCTAAGTTTTTGAAAAAGAATTTTTTGAAAACCATCTTTTAACAAGTAAATATAAGAAACTATTCAACCCCCCCCCTTCTAGTTTCTACAATTGGTATCAGAGCCTGGTTGCTCAAGATTTTTTAAAGTATATTGTATTTTAAAACTTGAATCGATCTATGGATTCAAACAAGTACCAAGAAGGGCGATCTATGCAAAGAGCACCACTTTTTGAAACCGATAGTTTTATTTATTCGAAAAATAGATTTGAGACTTATGTGAAATAAAAAGATTTAGATCTTTGGCATGTTATTACCAATGGTGACTTTTTACCTTATCAATTTAATGAAGCTTCTAAAACAAAAGAATTGGTCACTTGTAACAAAGCTAATGACGATACTAAAAAGAAACTTTCGAAAAATAATGAGGCTAAAATGGTGATTTATAATGCTTTACCTAAGAAAGAGTATGAAAGGATTTTTATGTGTGAAACCGTTAAAGATATTTGGAACACTCTTTTAGTAACCCACCATGGTAATAGCCAAGTCAAAGAAAGCAAAATCGATCTTCTTGTCCAACAATATGAACAATTTGTCATCTTAGAAGATGAAACTATTGATAGTGCTTTTGCTAGATTTAACACTATTATTACTATCCTAAAAGCACTTGATGAAGGTTTTTCTAGCAAGAAAAATGTTAGGAAATTTCTAAGGGCCTTACATCCGAAGTGGAGAGCAAAAGTCACGTCGATTGAAGAATCGAAAGATCTCTTAACTTTATCACTCGATGAACTCATCGGCAACTTGAAGGTTCATGAGATGATAATTTTGAAGGACTCGGAATTGGTGAAAACCAAGAGTGAAAGGAAGTCTCTTGTACTCAAAGCCAAGAAGGCACAAAGCGATCATGATAGTTCCTCGGATAGCGATGACGAGGAGTATGCATTGGCGGTGAGAGATTTCAAGAAGTTCTTTAAAAGATGAGGTCAACACGTGAGGCAACCCAACAATGACAAGAAACCATTCTCAAAAAATTGGTTTGCCAAGAACGAAAAAGGTGATAGGAATTGCTTTAGATGTGGTGATCCAAATCATTTCATTAGTGATTGTCCAAAGCCTTCACGCGATAAGAATCACACGGCGCTCGTTAGGGGTTCTTGGAGTGATAGCGGTGAAGATGTTGATGACAACCCCAAAGAGGAGAAATGTCTTATGGCTCATACTTCTAAAGAGGTACATTCCGAAACCGAATATTATAGCAATGATAGCTCCGCCTTAGATGATATTGAATTAGAAGGCCAATATGATAATTTACACAAACTTAGCCTTAAATTCATAGAAAAGAATAATGAACTTAGGGAGAAATTAGCCAAGCTTGAGAAAAATAAAGAAGTTGATTTAGGTTTCTTAAGTTGGGAGAAACTTAGATTAGAGAATAAAGATCTCAAGAGAACCTCCATTAAATTGGAAAAGTTCATGAAAAGTACTAGTGCTCTTGATGATATGTTGAACAAATAAATTCATTCTAAGGAAAGAATTGGTGTAGGTTTTAACTCAAATGAAGCATCAACTAGTGAACATAAACAAGTCAGATTTTCAGAAAAATCGTCTGCCGTACACGGTCCCAGATTATATGGGGCGGTTCCTTATCACTATGGAACCGCTGCCCTAGATAAGGAACCGTGGCCAGAAAGAGATTTTGCTGAAAATCCTGAACTGTTTGAAAAGTCAAATTTAGGTGAACAACCAAAGAATCTTATTGTTAACAAGGTCAAATTACCCATACTTGACGACAATGCCGTTGATAAGTTCTATAAGCCCTTGAGTAAACCTCTAATGGGAAATAGAAGCTTATCAAAACCATCCACTACTCCACCAAGAGTACGGAATGAGTCTAGGCCTAGAAGTAGAACGCCAACACCTAGAAGAGATAGTCATAGCAATTCACAACCTAGAAGTAGAACGACAACACCTAGAAGAGATAGTCAAAACAATTCACGACCTAGAAGTAAAACTCCAACACCTAGAAGGAATGACCACAACTCTAAACCAAGATCAAATACACCTAGGAGAAATAATGAACAACAAAATGGTTATATGAATTATTATCCTCCTCCATTTTATTCCTCATAGGGAACCCCTCCTTCATTCATGCATCCCAGCCAAATGCAAGGGATGTTTGGAACTAACAATTTTGGACCCATGAGATATTGGGGACCAAATGTTTGATCTTGTGTGTTGTTACCTAGATATGCTTGGGAGTTGATTTGGAACCCGACGAATGGATTAAGGATAGTGGTTGTTCTAAACACATGACGGGTAATCGAAGTTTGTTCTCGCACTACAAAGCATATGATGGAGGTAACGTCACATTCGCTAGTAGTCTACGTGGTAATATCATTGGCAAAGGTACAATTTCTCTTGACTCCATGACCATTGAAAATGCTGAGCACGTAGATAATTTAGGGTTTAACCTTTTAAGTATGGGTCAAATTTGTGACAATAAGTGTAAGGTCATCTTTTCGGAACATGACAGTGAAATCGTAAAAGATGGAAAGGTCATTGGAAAAGGTGTTAGAAAGCATGGAATTTATGTCATGAAGGTCAATAAGAAGTCAAAAGACAACATATGTCTTGCGACTATAGATGATAGTTCTACTCTTTGGCATAGGAGATTAGGTCACGCTAATATGCGTTTAATTCAATCTTTAGTCTCTAAGGAGTTGGTAAGACACCTCCCCAAGATGAATTTTGATAATCACTTTTGTGATGCTTTCAAAGTTGGAAAGCAAGTTCACACAAGTCACAAAACTAAAGAATTTGGTTTCAACCTCTCGGTGCTTAGAGCTCCTACATATGGATCTCTTTGGACCTTCTGCCATACGGAGTTATGGAGGTAACCTTTATACCCTAGTTATAGTTGACGACTATTCTCGATTCACTTGGACTAGATTTTTGGCATCTAAGAATGAAGCTTTCGATCATTTCGAAATCTTTAGTCGAAGAATTCAAAATCAACTAGGATGTACAATTGTCTCTATTAGGACGGATCATGGTAGGGAATTTGATAATGAAGTGAAATTTGGTGCCTTTTGTGAAGCTCATGGTATTACCCATAACTTCTCGGCTCCTCGCACTCCACAATCAAATGGGGTAGTTGAAAGGAAGAATAGGACCATCCAAGAGATGAGTAGGACGATGCTAAACGAGCAATCTTTGCCTCAAAAGTTCTGGTGCAATGCCGTAGACACATCGACTTATATTCTCAACCGAATTCTTATTCAACCTTTCCTAGGAAAGACCCTCTATGAGATTCTTAAAGGTAAGAAACCCTCATTGGAATACTTTAGGGTGTTTGGAAGCAAGTGCTTTATCCTCAACACCAAAGACTACCTTACCAAGTTCGACCCAAAGTCTTACGAAGGTATCTTTTTAGGTTATTCCCAAACTAGAAAAGCCTACATAGTCCTCATTCGAACCTCGAGCGTAATTGAAGAATCACTTAACGTGACTTTTGATGAAACCCATCCTTTACCCAAGACACCACCATTGGTTGATGATGACTTGGATGAAATAGAAGTAGTTAAAGCCCAAGAGGTTAGAAAATTAGGAGTTGAAGACCTTAGTGCTGAAAAAAAAGTAAACATTAAGGAGTCTAAGGATCATACTCTCAATAATATCATTGGTAACTTAAATCAAAGGACCCTAAGATCTCAAGTACAAAACCAAAGCAACTTCTTTTGTTTCGTCTCCTTGATTGAACCAAAGAATGTTAAAGAATCCTTGACGGATGAGAGTTGGGTCATTGCGATGCAAGAAGAATTGAATCAATTCGTTGCTAATGATGTTTGGGAACTTGTTCCTCCACCTAGAAGTTCTACCATTATAGGAACCAAATGGGTCTATAGGAATAAGTTAGATGATAATGGTGTTGTGTCTCGTAACAAGGCTAGACTTGTAGCTCAAGGCTATAATCAACAAGAAGGGATTGATTTTGACGAGACATATGCACCGGTAGCAAGATTAGAATCCATTAGAATCCTTTTAGCCTACGCTTGTGACTTAGACTTTAAGCTTCAACAAATGGATGTAAAGAGTGTGTTTCTTAACGGTTTGATCAGTGAGGAGGTATATGTGGCTCAACCTCACGGCTTCATTGATTTTGAGAAACCGGATCATGTTTACAAGCTTAAGAAGGAACTTTACGGTCTTAAACAAGCACCCAAAGCTTGGTACGATAGACTGAAAGCGTTTCTTGTTAAACATGATTATACCATGGAGATGGTAGACAACACGATCTTTACAAAGAAGAAAGGTTCTCACCTCATAATCGTGCAAATATATGTTGATGACATTATATTTGGCTCAACTTTTCAAGAATTGTGTGATGACTTTGCCAAAATCATGCATGATGAGTTTGAAATGAGTATGATGAGAGAACTTAACTTCTTTTTAGGACTCCAAATTAAACAAATGGGTGATGGTATTTTATTTAGTCAATCTAAGTATGCTAAGAAATTTGGATTAGAAGAATCTAGACCAATGAAGACCCCTATGGCCTCGGATACTAAACTCACCGTAGATGATGATTGTGAGTCGGTAGACAACACCAAATATAGAGGTATGATTGGTAGTTTGTTGTACCTAACGGCAAGTCGACCGGATATCGTGTTTAGTGTTTGCCTTTGTGCTCGCTTCCAAGAGGCTCCCAAAACCTCTCACCTTGAAGCGGTTAAGCGTATCTTCCGATACATTAAGGGCACTATACATTTAGGATTATGGTATCCTAAAGGGACCAGCGTAGAAACCATTGTCTACGCGGACTCGGATCATGTGGGAGACTATGTGGACCGGAAAAGCACTAGTGGAGTTTGTACCTTCATGGGTTGTTGTTTAACTTCTTGGTTCTCCAAGAAACAAACCGCTCTTACGATATCCACCATGGAAGCCGAGTATGTGAGTGCCAGAAAAGCATGCCAATAAGCTCTATGGATGAAGCAAGCGCTTTTTGATTACGAGATTTCTCTTGATGATGTTCCCATCATGTGTGACAATAAAGGTGTTATAGGCCTTGACAAGAATCCCGTGCAACATTCGCGAACCAAGCACATAGAAATTCGCCACCATTTCCTTAGGGATAATGTTCAAAAGGGGAACATTTCGATTGAGAAGGTACCCTCTGAAGATAATTTAGCCGACATCTTCACTAAGCCACTTAAGAGGGAACCTTTTAATTACTTGCGTCTAGGTCTAGGATTAATGGAACATATTCCTTAATTCCTTTCCTTTTAGTGAGTCTCTTATTTTCTTTTGAGTCTTTTATCACTTTGAGTCATTGAGTCTCCTAAACTCTTCTTGAAAATCTTATCTTCTTCTTTTCAAAATTCTCAAAGTCTCTTTCGAAAATGGTCGAGAGATGTTTTGACATTGTTAATTCAATCTAAAAACATTTTTCATAGATTCTTGCTATTAATCTCAAGCTTACATAATTCATATGTATGATTCTCTCAAACGTAGCAAGAACAAGATAGAATCATGGAGGATCATTGTGTCGTGACTTAAGGTCTTGTCCTACACACCTCCTACATCGATTTTTATTTTAAAATCCATGTATTTTGGTAAAATCTCTATTTGGTGAGTTCGTATGTGTTTTCCTTGTCTATCTTTGCTTTTAAGCATATCCCTATGATTAGTTAGACTAGGAAAATAAGATTTGCTAAAAAATCTTCCTTAACCACCAGAACACAGCCTCTGTAGGCGGTTCCATATATGAACCACGGTCCCTTAGCGATAAGGAACCGCCAGAGGTGATAAGGAACTGCGTATAGTGCTTCCTTTTTCGGGTATTTCTGAAACTCCAAATTTGTTCCAACACTTTTGGGAATCTTTGTTTCAACCCTTTGACCACCCTAAAAATACCTTGAGCCTTCCCTATTTAACCATAAGCATTTTTCCATACTTCACATCCCAAAATATCTTATTTTCCTAATGAAAGCCTTGATTCTCCTCCATTTTCCCCAATTGCTTTCAATCCCAACTCACCCAAGAACACTTTCAATCCGAACTCACCCAAGAACACTTTCAATCCAAATTCACCCAAGAACACTCTAAATCACATCTCTCCTACCAAGAATGTTGATTGTGGAACATCTTTTCTTCCACCACCACCCTTTAGTGTTCTTCCTCCTTCTCATGATAATGTCATGCACCATGGGACATATTGTCATTGTTTTCAATATCAACATCTTGATATGGCACACATCTATGAGGAGTTGAGCTACATCAAGAGTCTCTTAATCAAGCCTCCTCTTCACTTTGATTATGAGATCTCCACCAAGCCACTACCACCACCTTCCGCCACTACCTTGTCTTTCATATAAGCATTGGTTGCTTATCCACAAGACACCTAATTCAAGCAAATCTTAGAATTCTAGATTAACTAGGATTAGATTTATGCTTTTGGCTTGTTTCCTTTTTCATACATCTTTGTATGATTTTTTTATTACATGACTTAACTTGGATCTTAGTCTTTGTGTTTTCTTCTCTTTTTATTTTATTTTTTTGTGTGACCTATAGCTATCTCTTGTTGGTTGTCTCTTTTGTTCAACTAACCCTTTTATGTAGCTTGTCGCCATATCTCGATTCCTCGGTGCCCAAAGCAAGGGAGAGTAAGCCCCAAGGGGGGGTCTTTGCAAAGTCCGTCCCTTCAACACCGACTTGTGCAACCTTTTTGCTTCGACAAAGGGGGAGAAATGAATAAACTCGTCTTCGAAAATCTTGTTTTTGTGTGATTGAGTTTATGTATTGTCGGAATCAAAAAGGGGTAGATTGTTAATGAAATAATGCCTAAAAACGTTACTTGCATTTTTTGGTCTCGCTTAGTTTTGATTACGACAATATGTAAAAACAAGCATTTACGAAAACAACGAAAAACGAATTCTTGAGTTCAAGTATTTTTCATTTTACCCATTTTCACTTAAAGGTATGTAAACAAGTACTAACCTTAATCTGGTGATCAAGTGATTTAATCTTTTCTTAAAACTCACTTTTTATTAAGTGTGACAAGTTTTTTATTAAACTTTCTTTTTAAAAAAATGTTTTATTAAATTAAATATTTGAAAATTTGAAAATGGCGTATTCTTTTTTGATTTGGAATATTCTTTCAGGATATTTTATAGTCAGATAAGACCTCCACCACTAAAGGACAAAAAGGGAGCGAAGTCTACTACGGCGGTTCCCTAGTGCCTATGCGGTTCCTTATCGATAAGGTACCGCCGGCTGAGATAAGGAACCGCGGGCAGATATAGTCGTTGGCCCTTTGTCCTAAAAATAGTGGACCATTCTCAGATTTTCTCTTCACCTCTTTTGCACATATATTTCCAGATTCAAACATACTTCTCAAATCCTTGATCATTTGATTGATTACTACTTGTTTAGAAGTGAGTCTATCTCATCCATCCCTTCCTCTCTAAGTGCAAAGAGAAGAACACTATCCTTGTAAAGTGTTGAGTCCACCACCAAAGATCCTTTGAAGATCTTATCTTATACATTTGTTGTTGTGTCATAGTTGTGAAGATCCAAGTAGTTGTGTCTATTTGGAAGTTGTGTATGTACTAAGTATAGTTGTGTAGATTGGTCCTAGCTACGATTAGGGCTCGACTTTTAGCTTAGAGTCGGAAATTGGTTAAGCAACGTGTACGGTTTTCTCCACCATAAGGAGCTTGTTGTGTAGTGAACTCTCGAGTAAGGAGTACTCGAGGAGTGGAGTAGGAACGAGGAGTGAGCTTCGTTGCCGAACCACTATAAATCCTTGGTGTTTGGTTTGATATTTCTTTACCCTTAACTCTTTACATTCTTTATTTTTTGTGCATATACATTAGTTAGTATTAGTTTAGTCCCACTATCATTGTTCATATTTTGCATAAGAAGATTTCACATATTTCCTCAAGCCTAAGTTTTTGAAAAAGGATTTTTTGAAAACCATCTTTTAACAAGTAAATATAAGAAACTATTCAACCCCTCCCCTCTAGTTTCTACACAAAGTTAAAAGATAAATAATATCTTATTATTAGTATGAAAGATATGCAGAATATCTTTTATAAATATAAATAATATCTCCGGACGTGCGGATTAATCGCAAAAGAACGCGGCTCATGGCCGTAGTGAAAAAATAAGATATGCCTAAACATGCGGGCGAGCGCGGCTGGACGTACCATGAACGCGAATATAAAATAAGTTCGAACATGTAGACGGATGCGGATAAACATGCGATTCATCGTGAACAAAAAATAAAAATAAAGTATGCCCGAGTGTACGGACCATTACGGACGAAGAAAGTATGACTGGTATGAACCAAACGCATACTTAAAATGTCTAAGATGTATATATGTAATAATAAATCGCATAAGATAAGATTCAATTTAATCGCATAGTAAACTTTTTCAAAATATCAGCCGGCGTTACACATCACCGAATGATTGATTTAATAAATCGAGTTTTGCATGACAGAACACACGTAGTGGAAAACAGTGAAGAGATCTATATTCGAATATCTTTTAACGAAAAAAAATATTTTTCGTGCCCCATTAACGTGAATGCAAAGACAGAATGCAATGAAAAAATATTTTCCAATTAACGTGAATACAATGAGTTGACATTTGAATCATGAAAAAATATTCAAATCATATCATGTGATATAAAGCGGATAACAAAAACACAAGGGTTTGAAAAGTTACCGTCATTCTTGGTTTTTGCTCTCTGGTAGTGTGAGAACACGAGATTGAATTTGTGTTAGGTCCCACGGATGGCGCCAACTTGTTGGAGCATAATTTAGATGGGCCGGTTCGACGACTCTCCTGGGCCGTTAATCGTCTTCCCGGGTGCTAAGTAATGCTGCAAACAAAGGGAAACCGGTTAGACATGGACCCGAGGCTGGAGCCCCGGGGTCCACCTCCGACGGTCAAGTTAGTATTTAGTCGACATATTGTATAAGAGGTGTGGTTAAGAGAAAGATAACCTGCTTTATAATGAGACCCCTACCCCTGTTTATATAGGCTTAGGGTTTCTTGTAGGATAAGTAAGGTGTGTGTGGGCCGTGGGCCTGTCAGGCTGAGCCCATTACCGACTGTACATCGATATTACGTATTGTGTGCAATCCCGTAATCCCGAGTTCGATCCTAACACACGAATATTAAATTTATGTCCATAAACTTTCAGCTCCCACTTGGACAAATTTTGAATATCGTGATTACATTGACTATCGTCTAGTTACACTAGCAATGTCTCTAGTACAACTCGAGTAAGGTTTCTTGGATAAAAACCTTTTAATGATTCATCATTATTATTATCCTTTCATTTCTAATACAACGTTAATAACGATATGGATCTTAGTCATTCTTTTCATTAACCATTTTGTTTCTCGTTCATCGGATTTAAGCAAGATTACCAAAATTTCTAAACATAGTTAGAAAGACTTTGGGTACGGCCATACAAACATCTTACTAATCCCACAAGGGGCCAAGCTGTATTAAACTCCAAGCAAAAGTTATGAATTTTGCAACACTTCTGAAAATAACCCTTATAGGTACCAGTTACGTTTAGCGTTAGATTATTTCACAGAAATGCACTAGATCCACAACAGTTTCTTGGTATCTCAGGTCTGAGGATAACTATTTATGATTTACTTGATGACAAAGATCCATAAAGTAAAATCACATAGTTAGGATAAGTCAAATATTTGATTCATCAAATATCATCCAAAGTTGACTAATATACTTTCAAGTATACTATGTCACTATTTTGAATTGTCTTAGCTCAATAATATTCCTATATTATCAATCGACAACGGACATTTAGAACATAACAATTATTCATGGATTAAAACATGTAAAATAGGATACAAAATCAAATAACAAAAAATAAACGAAACTCAATCTTTATTTAATCAATTCAATAATGTCTTAAACACCCTTTATCCAGATACTAAAATAGATCAATGCATAAAACTGGTACATGCATCATGCCTATAGTAATGACATTCATACTTGTTTGGCAAAGCATAAAAAATAACCACTCTTGACCTATTGGAATTTTGAGAATACTTTCTTCAAGAATTCAATTCATTGAAGCTCTTGCACATGTGCATTCAAATAATTTGATAATGCCACATAGTATCAAAATTGTGAAACATACTTGATCACCAATTTACTAAACTTCCAAAACACATTTAAAGTTCAAAGTATTCTAATTCTTTAATGTATAATGCAACTTTAATCAGCATGTTATCTCCAAGGATACCATGACTAATATTGAGTGTTACCTCAATTATATCTTTTCAAGTTTGACAACTTGTCATAAAAGATATAATACGTTACCTTTAATATCTATTATATAATATTTTATTCCAACCAAACTTCCAAGTTTGTTGGGTATGATAATTTGCACAACGGTTGACAAATTACTCATCTATAGAATATGGAAGCTGATCCAAGACTAGGATGTTATTCTATTTCCAAACATATTCTTTCAGAATAGTCATTACACAAGTTATTTAATAACTTTCAAATAGATATCAATATATTCAAATCATCATGCATTTTAAGTATGATATAAATACAACTTGATACACATGAAAACTTCTCAAACCATATTTAGATTTCTTCATGTTCCAAATATCCATATAAACATACTACACGGCATATTATGTTGTATTTCCACCGCATAAATAAATAAATTTATTTGTTGCAATGTTATGTATATCTTATTTTCTAAATCTTCAAAGTAATGTTTCACTTCAAATCTAAACCAAAACAACATTTAATTTGAATGAAAACTTACTTTCTTATATGTCTATTTGACACATATAATTAAGAAAGTAAACATAATACTCCCACTAGCTTTCAGGAATACTCAGAAATTATCTTATACAAATTTAAATCCAATCTTAGATTTCAAATTAAACATAAGAATAATCTCCTAGATGCATGCTTTTATCCATTCACGGATAATTGCAGTTTGTACTTCTCAAAAGATTTGTTTTGAAGTAATAAACTCATTTCGATTACTTAAGTCCTTTAAGTCCTTACTCAAATAGTCATTCAAGAAATAGTTCATACATATCCAAATTTGTCAATTAAAATATGACCATCAAAATCTTAATATATTTAATGCGTTTATGAAAGAATACTCAATCACAATTAATTACTTAAGTGTGATTAATAATCTATTCATTAAATATGTGTACAATTTTGTCCATATAATTTTGACACAAAGATTAAACCACCACAATTGACGTTTTTCTTCCTTTGACGAAACTCATCTCCAATTTCTAGTCAAACTATTTAAGATAAAACAAATCAAAAAATGATTATCTTATTTGGACAACATCTATAACATTCATAGTATGATTAGTTTACCCAAAGCAATATTTGGTAACAAAACATAACGATTATTTGTAACTCATAATTCTCAGCATATTAACGGCATATCCGAGATATCCTTGCGGACCTATGACTTAAATTCCTTTATCTTGAGAGTTAGCATTTACAAGCCTACCCATGATAATTACTAGTGTATTTCAGAAGATTATGTATCTTGTAATTTTATCTTTCAAGATCAAAACTCCCACTTGCTTTTAGTAACATAAAGTTAATCTTCAAAAGTTCAAATACATAACAAATTGTAGGGGTGGCAATTTCTGACCCAACACGAAACCCGATCTGAAACCGACATAAAAATTAACAGGTTCGGGTTGAGTATAATAAAATTTGGGTCAGGTTTGGGTCGACCTATCTGACCCGTTTATTAAACAAGATAGGTTTTGGTTGAAATTAAATTAAGCAGGTCGACCCGACAACCCGTTTAAGATTTTTTTCTTATATTAAAAATGATTAGTATTTTATGATACATGTTAAATAGGTTAAACGGGTCGAACCTAAACCCATTTAACATGTTAACACGTGTAATGTGCCTATTTTTGTATATAAAACTTGTTAAATAGGTCAACCCGAAACCCGTTTAACCTATTCAACCCATGTAACCTATTTAACGACAACCCAAATATATATATGGGTTAAATAGGTTAGGTTCGGGTTATGTGTAAATAGGTTAGAGTTGACATAGCTAACCCGATTATTTAAATGGGTCAGGTTTGGGTTTAGAATTTCTGACCAGCCAACCTGACAACCTGAACCTGCTAACCCGAACCCGACACGAGTTGCCACCCCTAATAAATAGATCAAAACTCCAACGTTATCTATATGGGACTTTAGAAAACATAATGAAAGTTCCTAACTCTTTATTTTCTAACAACCTACTTCATAAGTAGTTTAGCAAAATCTGAACTTTATTTAAGATATAACATGATTCATCAGATTCCATATATAATGGTATCTTATTAATCTTCTTAGCTCAAGTCATACTCAGCTTTCTAACGTTGATATCTTTTCTGAAGAAAGGAGATATAGTTATCTTGAATCAATCATCATTTTGATTCTCCCAATGAACATATCATAACAAAGTTGTATTTCATTTAGGGTTAATGTTGTAAGTCAATCTAACAACATTTAAGATATATATATATATATATATATATATATATATATATATATATATATATATATATATATATATATATATATATATATATATATCTTTAGGCTTACCTATATACCAACTAAATCATTTTAATGGTATAATAGATTTCTTGACTATTTTGCATGCTTTATAACTCAAGTACTTTTAATACAAGGTCACTTTATTTTCACGTCTTAAAAAACATAAAAGTTATAGTTTCATTATACGTTTTAAGTCATTTAAAAAATGACTTCATGTATATGTCTTAGCGAAATAGAGACAGTACATTAACGTCTTACTTTATATTATACGTCTTTCAAGACTTTATGTTAGTGACTTTATACAATAAATCATAAACATGTATAACTAAAGTAATCATGAAAACCACTAGGTTTCAATAGTCTTTTCAAGTTAATTAACTACTATGTATATTTATATAATTCCAAGAATACACAAATATTTTACTTTAGTAGTATAAGATTACTCTATATATTTTATATCATTCAAGGAATTGTCCATCTTAAGAAACTACAAAATGATCCACGCCTGATCTCACGAATGGACATTTCACCCTTGTGTTAACAATTTAGTCCAAGCTCTCACATGACTAAATCAAAACAACAAGTGTTTCTTAATGTGAATGATATATATATACTTTTAAGTAGTCTTTGAATCATATTGACGCATGATCCAACTTTCGTTAGATCATTAGTCTCTTATCTTAAAGACAAGAGAATCATATCTTTATGAGTTGTTTCTTGCACACCATGTTCATTTCTCCCACTTGTGCACGGAACAACCTCATATATTAAATAAACATCACGTCTAACTTTCGTCTATACAAAATATGATTGTGTCATATATATACTAGCTTTTTACAAGTAGATGTAGAACAACTTAATCAACAAGAATCAATACATGACTATCCTTTGAAGATAATAGTGTCAACAATTCGAAAGTAATTACCTTAAGACATACTAGAGATAATTTAGTTATTACCAAGATGACAAACTTGTAACTCCCACTGAATTAGAGAATGTTTTAATAGAATCAAATTCAGTAATACAACATTATAAATGTTTCATAATCGGCGAAACATATTTTAGTGTGTTGTTAACTTTCTTACTTCTTTGAAAAACACATTCGTAACAATTACTTGTAGTGTTTAAGAGAGTGTTTTCTACTTCGTAAATGATAACTTATCCATCAATTGCTTTTTAACTTGAAAGATTTGACATGCAATTTCTTCGTTAATAGGTCTACCAACCCCACAATGGTATGTAGTGCCTATAAATGGTCAAAACACAACTACTAGATAAAATATGCTAGTTTTCCTTTTAACCAATTTAGCGGTAACTTAAAATTTAATAACTAAAAAAATGCACTTTTCTTAACTATTAAAGTTTGCTATGAGTTATGTATTTAGAATTAGACATATCTAAAATCCTTCTTACTCCTTCTTCACTCATGGAAAAGAGTTTAGGTTTATCTTTTCATTTCAAATTGACTCTATCCTCAACCATACGGTTTTAGATCAATAAATGAATGGGATAATGAGTAAATGTATCCAAGTTGTCACGTTTTGTTATTGTATGTAACAATCTTTTAATTTTGCTATATTATGTATTCATCTTTGTTAATCTTCCTATTCTATGCTACCTGCAAATGTGGCATTTGTTAATCTCTTTGTCTAACGATCGTTTGTCATGAAGGTTAGCATCGTTAGTCCTTTATACTAACGAGTGTTTATTTTTTAATCTTTTCAATATATTTTTTATTTAGAAAAGTTTCAAAAATATTTTATGCCAAAAAATAAACAGATTTCGAATGACTTTTTTTGAAAGTTTCAAAAAACATAATTCAAAAAATTGCATATTTATGGGTTTCCATAGAAAAAGTTTTGAAAAAAAATATAAAATCTTTTCGAAAAAACATTTCTCTAGAATAAAAACTTTTCAAAGTTATGGGGAAAAAGTTTTGAGGATTTTATAAAAAATCTCAATAATTTTTTTTCTTTCCGATAAATACTTTTCGAAAAAACATTGAAATAAAAACTTTTTGAAACTTTTTTCAAACAATGTATGTGGCTTTCATAAAAAAAAAATTCGAAATAATTCTTTTTTTTAAATAGAAACATAAAAACTTTTAATATTTTTTGAGAAAAAAAATGTTTATTTCGAAAAATGTAAATTTTTTATTTTTTTATTTCGAAAACTGTTTTATTAAGGCATATTTTGAAAATGTTTGAAGAATTTTTTATTCCAAAATTTTATTTTGAAAACTATTTATTACCAAAAAAATTGTTTTAACTTTTTTAATGGAACTTAATCCACATAAATAGGCATTTTTCGAAAACAATTGAATCACTATTTTTCTCAATATTTGAAAAGTTTTTTATTTGAAAAAATGTTTATTTTGAAGATTTTTATTTTTTTATTGCAAAAAGTTTTTCTTTAAATTTTTTTTATGAAAGCCACATAAATATTCATTTTTTGAAAGAAAAATCAAAACATTGGGAATTTGTTTTTTGAAAAATTTTTATTCAAAATTTATTTATGTTTGGCATAATTTTTTTTTTGAAACTTATTTAATTAGTAAAGCAAACAAAGGTTAGTATAAAGGACTATTGATGCAAACTTTGGTGGCAAACGATCGTTAGACAAAGAGATTAACGAATGCCACATCAGCACGACGCATATAATAGGAAGATTAGCAAAGATTGATACATACAATAGAAAAATTAAAAGATGAATACATACAATAGCAAAACGTGACAACTTGGATACATTTAGAACTCATTATCCCTAAATGAATAAACCACGTTTACGGTGTAACGTTGCATTAACACATTAGTAAAGAATTTACAAAATTCAATCTTAGTATTTTCGATAATACCATTCAAGAAAATAAAATTACCCCGGTAATAATAACCATAGTATTTTCCTTGAAAAACTAGAATCCAAATTGACATAATTTCATCATATCAGTTGATCTGCTAGCAATAAAAGTATTCAAGATGGTAACTTGTCGAACAATGATTCATAAACAATTTGCAATTTCTAGATTCTTTAAGGGATTTTACGTTGCCAAAAGTCATTTTGCATTGTAAACATGTTTCATCCCTTATTTATATCTTAAGTTTCTAGATCTCACTAAGTAACTTAATTAAGTCGACTAATCTAAAGAACGTAAAACCATTCATGTGCAATCTCATTCAGTCATGAAAGTTTTCTTTCCATTACAACATCGTCCAGAATCTCATATGACGACTATTGTAACTTCAAGTGTTCGTCAATTAGATGGCATATGAATTTAAATTTAGGGTATAAATTTCGATGTCAAAATCGATGTATGGAGAAGCATGCATACAACTACATAGCATAAGTTTAATAAAACATTTAGTAAACTATTTCACGAGACTAAATTTCTACATAGTTTAAACCAATTTAAAGTATTACCCACAACTATTCACAACGTACGTCTCCTAGAACCCGGCTAGAGCACAAAGCAATAACCTTATTTATTGTGTTTCGGATGTGAATTTGCGGTAAATCAACCTTAAGGTATGATGCAAATAATAATCGTAGGTAATTTAAATTTGACGCACAGGCGAACCGGGAATTCGGTCAGCGACTAATGGCATAACACCTCCTTCCTTAACCGGGTACATGACTAGCGGTGCGTTATACCCACTTTATAATTTGTCAAAAGGAGTAGGCCGTTAAATTATTATTGTGAATACAAATGAACACAAATTCTATGTAATTTAGATCTCAAAACTAATCTTAATTTTATATGATTTAGTCCATATTATTTTTCTTGGAAAATTACCCTTGTTTACAACATACAAAAAAACGCATGAAAACAATAAGGTACAAAAAAACGGGAAAATCACTTAAAAATGTAGTAAATTTATCACTTTTTATGGTTATGTGTAGTAAACTTTTTTTATTCTCATTGTGTGTATTAAACTCTTTAATTTTGATCATTGTGTGTATTTTGAGACGATTTTGCCTTGTAAAATGACCATTTTACCCTTCAAAATTTGAAAAAAGTAGGGGTAAGATGGTCTGAAAATACACACAATGATATGAATTTGAAAGGTTAATACACACAGTGAGAAAAAATAGTTTAGAACATACAACAATAAAAAGTGGTAAGTTTACTACATTTTTAAGTGATTTTTCCCAAAAAAACTAAATCATAAACACATTATAACAATTTATATGTGCAATAAAATAAATCAAATAGCCACATGCATACGTCTTATTCAATAAACATTAAATCTATGTTTTTATATTCATATTAAATCTTCCCTAATTTTAGATTTATTGAATCAAATAAAATAAGTAGCAAAACCGTAACAATTACCACATAAAAACATATGATCCATGAAAACATGCATGTTCGTCACGGATCTCCCACATAACTTAACAATTAGATCTCTACGGATCAAAACATTAATTTACATAACATAACAATTAATCTTGCAATTCATCAAAGTTCCACCCAAATCACTCAACAATTTAATTAAATTACTATGGATTGTAACCTTAAATACATGACATAACAATTAATCATGTAATTATCTAAATATCAAAACATGCAATTTTAGGGTTTCACAGAAAAAACTCTCTTTTTGTATTTATAATCGCCTAAAAAAAGAAAACAAAACGACAATTTTTTTATTTTTGTTTGCTAAATCGGATTTAAAAAAAAAACCAAAACCAAAACCCTAAATTTTCTTTTCAAAAGAAAACATGTAGTTTTTAACTCAAAACAATTATTAGTTAAAAATCAATCTTTAGATCTCGATAATTATAACGTGTTAAAACGGCTCTCGATACCACTAAAGGTTTATAAATTTCATAACAATTATACAAAACCCTAAATAAGATCAAATCACACATAGCGGAAGCGATTTAACAAGATCATAATCAATAAAACAATTATAATTAATCGAATTAGGGTTACATATCTTTATCCTAGCGAAGATCCACAAGATCACCAACGAATCACCAATTAGGGTTTATGACGAACACTACCAAGATATAGTCTAAAGTAAGAGTACATTACGTTCTTGTACAGACGTAATACAACGAGCTAACCGTGATTCTAGCACGTCTAAACCGAGCTTCTACGCTTGTGGAAAATCCACCCAACAACCCTAGAGAGGGGCTAGGACTAGATTATTGCTAAAACCAAAACCAAAGGATAAAAGGAACCCTAAAAAAAGTGTTTTTCCTTTGGTGTTGATCAAACAAAGAAACCAAACAAACCAAAGAAACCAAACGACACCAAGAGTGCGTGTGATTTAGTTGATCACAGGAGGGAGAGACAAAAGAAAGTGGGGTGAAGAATTATGAGAACAAAGGAGTGTTTATATAGGCCTAAAAAATCTTGGAGCCCAAGTAATAAACCAATAAGGAAATAAGTCTTTCCTTCCTTTTTCTTTGTCTCCACCGCCGGCCAAAGCCCAACCCATGTGGTTTTCCGGAACCTTCTTGACTCTTATATTTATTCCACAACGACCGTTAATACTTAACTCTTAATTATTTAACGTCCGTTAAGTTATAGCTCGATTTAATTTAATAAATATAATAAATACATTTATTAAATAAATTAACTCTTTACGTATTGTGTGCAATCCCGTAATCCCGAGTTCGATCCTAACACACAACTATTAAATTTATGTCCATAAACTTTCAAAAATCTCATGCAATTTTGTAACCGAATATTTTACTTTTCATAACTTTTTCGGTATTTTCGTCGTTTCAAATTAATCCTACTTCTTCTTCCCCACTTCTTCTCCACTATGATTTTCCACCACCGCCACCATCGCCGCTAGCACCGCCACCGTTAGCACGACAATACTTCAATGATAGATAAGTAAGGTCCTCAGTGGTCGCGTTTCATTGCTTTTCAGGCTTCCTTGATAACAAAATCAATGGTCATCCATTCGACTGAAGTTTTTATTGAGAATGTTATTTGCGTGCCTTCTTATTCATCATCTGGCGTCCTTATATACAAATAGGTCCTAAGACTATTTAAGGTAAATCCCTACTAATATGGGATAGGCACTACAGCTAACCACAATCAATCATGTACAGCTATTGACAATGGATAATGTCAATCCATATCTACACACTAGTTACAGCTAATACTCCCCCGTAGTTTGAGCGGGAGGTCTTCGAACGTTCAGACATGAGCGAAATTCAAAAACAGCAGGGAGACCCTTAGTAAGAATATCTACATACTGAAATCTAGAGGGGACATGAAGAACACGAACTTGTCCCGAAGCAACAAAGTCACGAACAAAGTGAATGTCGATCTCAATGTGTTTCGTACGTTGTTGTTGAACCGGATTTGCAGACATATAGACAACACTCACATTATCACAATAAACCAAGGTAGCAGTAAATAAAGGTGTATGGAGCTCACGTAGCAATTACATATCCAAGCAGTCTCAGCAACAACATTAGCTACACCCCGATATTCAGCTTCAACACTAGAACGAGACAAGGTAACCTGACGTTTCGCAGACCATTATAAAAGATTATCACCAAGAAACACACAATACCCGGATGTAGACCGACGGGTAACAGGGCAACCAGCCCAATCAGCATCAGTATATGCAGTCAGCTGAGTAATAGGCGTGATATGAAGCTGAGGACCATAATCGAGAGTACCACGAACATAACGAAGGATGCGCTTCAAAGTAGTAAAGTGTGGATCACGAGGGTCATGCATATAAAGACATATCTGTTGAACCGCATAAGATAAGTCCGGGCGTGTAAAGGTAAGATACTGAAGAGCACCAGCAAGGCTGCAATATAAAGTAGCGTCACTGATAGGGTCACCATCTGAACCAAGCTTGGACTCTGTATTAACAGGGGTTCGACATGGATTACAATTATGCATATGAACACCCTTAAGAATTTCCTTTGTAAGTTTGATTGAGACAAAAACATGCCAGAAGCTGATCGCTGAGCAAAAATACCGAGGAAGTAACTGAGAGAGCCAAGATCTGTCATAGCAAACTCACTATGAAGAAGAGAAATAATACGCTGTAAAAGAGCTGCAGAAGAGGCGGTTAGAATAATGTCATATACATATAACAATAGATAAGCAATGTCCGACCCGTGATTAAACACAAATAAGGACATATCGGTTTTGCTATGCTGAAACCCGATCTGTGTAGCAAAACTCGCAAATCGCTGAAACCAAGCACGGGGGTCCTGCTTAAGCCCATATAGAGACCGCTGCAAATGACAAACATAATCAGGGTGGCGAGGGTCACCAAACCCAGGTAGCTGATGCATATATACTGTCTCAGATAAATGGCCATGAAGAAATGCATTTTTCACATCAAGCTGATGAATAGGCCAATCTCGAGAAACCGTGTAAAACCCGCATGCTTTTACCATAAACGGTACATCTATAATCGTACGTACATGATTAAAACTTACTATATATAACGTGGTTACGTTCACGAGTATTAATTACAAGTATTACGTACGTGTTATTACACGATGATTATTTACTACGTATTAATGCACGATAATTATTTCAAAAATAATTATAATCACGAACATACGAGCATGAAATCATGAACGTAAATAATCACGAGCACATTATAAGTATTTACGTAGTATTTATTATGATTATGTATAAGAATATATTAAGACACGAACGACTAATAATTAAATCACGTGAGCACGACACGAGAACACATACAATATTTAGACACGGAAAAACAATGGGTTCCCCTTGGGGGCCCACATACCCACGGCTAGAAGGAAGGAAGGGGACCAAGCCCACTTTTAATTTAGTTAAAACAAGAAATAGGGGAAAGATATTTTCATAATAACAAAATATTTGAAAAGATCAAAACCCTAAAATCTTTTCTCTCCTCCTTGTTCTCCTTTGGCCGCCGGGTATACACACACCAAGAGGGTGTGTTTGTTGATTTTTGGTGATGGATTGCTTGCAAGATCGTTCGTGTTATCAATCCCTAATCATTCCACGTATTGGTAATCTTTTAAACCCTTCTTTTAATTTCCTTTAATTATGTTATAAAATCAAGAACGCGTGAAATCATAAGTTATTAAAAACAAGTATTAAAAACATGTAATTAATCATGGGGGTTTAAAACATAGGGTTTAAGGGGTGTTTGGTTCGGTCGGCGCACACAAACCGAGAGCCAAAGCCCTCGGTGTGGCTCGTGTGATCACAGCCGAGACCTACGGGTCTCGGTGTGGTATTGTTGGTCTCGGCCCAAAGAGCAAGAGAAACCCGACTCACGTCGGGGTATGTTTTGGTTGTTTGGGGGTCTCGGCTAAAACAAGAACCACCACCGGCTTAAACCGGTGGCTAATTATAGAAAGCAGGGGGAACATGGGTCGCGGCAGCAGGGGGAACCACCGGCTAAAGCCGGTGGTAACTTTGCCTTGTTGGCGGGTTTAGCCGAGAGACCAAGGGAGACCACCGGTGGGAACCGGAGGCTATTTTAGGCAAGCAGTGGCAACCAGTCAAGCCGGTTTGGCCACTGTTAAGGGTGCGTTTGTTGACCGGTTCACGGGTCTGGTTCACAGGTTCACGAACACGGTTCATGACACGTTTAATAAATAAACATGGGTTTCGGTCACGACATTATTTTACAAGGTTAATTATTTTTAAAAGTTAAGTATTACAAGATTTATTAAATTAATTAAAACATGTACATAATTAATTTAATCTAGACATGACTTAGGTTATTATTATTATTATTATTAATACATGGATTTTAACCTAAGTATTTATCATCTTATTTAGACTATATAATTAATTAATTATTAAAATCATGATTTATAATTAATTAATTTCCATGTCTTAGGTTACATTAATTTATATATTAATACAGCTTTTAACCTAAGTATTTATTTAAACACTATAATTTAATTAAATCATGTTTATATTTAATTAAATCCTTAACCAATAGTTTATTTAATTTACATGTTATAATTAATAAACTATACTATTTAATCACATGACATAGAATATTAATCAGTAAAACTAAGCTTATATTATTAGCTTAATAATCCAGCTTATTTCTATTTATGGAAACTTTCTATTTTTAGAAACTTATTTATTTTAAGCAGCTAATCTATTTATGGGAACTTTCTATTTTTAGAAACTATTCTATTTTAAGCAGATAATATATTTTTAGAAACTTTCTATTTTTGGAAACTTTCTATTTTAGGAAACTTGCTATTTTTAGAAAGTTACTTAGTATTACACTACAAGTATAATAACACAAGAATATCAGTTAATACTTAATCAGAAGACTTAAAACACATGATAAAAGCAGTATAACATTAAAATCAGTAAAATAAGATTAAAACATATAAAACAAGTCAAGACATACTATAATTAGATTAGGTACACAGTGACAGTATACTTATACACGTATCCTTCATTGTAGCATTAGTGAAATCGGAGTAGGATTCCCTTCGTGCTTCTTTTCCGTTCACTGGACACAAGGTACGGTTCTCCGTCCTTTAGTATGGACATTCTTTCCTTATTAGGATTCCCCGTATGCAGCCAACTGTTTTCCCAGTATATGTTTTATATGTTTTTGAATTGCTTATCTTTAGTTTTAAATGCCTAAGCCATATACATGCATGACCAGTTCCACCTAGTTGTGGAGGTACCATAACCATAACACTGGAGGCACCAATGTTATGACTTCCCTACGGCGGAGTGATTGCTCATGGCGTCCCTTTCACCTTTTGGCCATATATTTATATTTTCATGTGGGGCGTATGGGTGCATCCTAGTTACATGTTAGCAGTAATATCAGGTGAATGAGGTGTGTGCCTTGCATCCTTCACAAGGAGTTGATCCCTCCTACCCAGACTTATATTAATTAGAGACAGCCCCTCTAATTGCATGATGAGGTCACCCCTCTAAGTATTCATGCACGTTGATATTTCATGACCTATATTGGCTTAATGGTTAATCAGTAAACAGTTTTCATAAGATAAACATAAGGAATTTGTCACACCCCACCATGGCGGAATATGGGGCGAGACGTATGGATATCATCACAACATGTCGTGTCTATAGAGATAACTAAATGAAATAAGAAATGTCATAAAAATGGTGACACAAATGTCATGACAATATATCAACAATGCAGGAGTTTAGGTAAGTAGGTAACAGTCCTACCTCTTACCCAAGACAATCAAATAACACAAAAAAATAAAACATATAGGTGCCAACAGTATCACTTATTCAAAACACATAAAATGAACTAAGAAGGAACGGGGATCTCCTTCTAAATGCATTCCTACGCTCTCCAAATCCTATCCACTTATGTTCTCATGCTTAACCATAGTATCACCTGAAAGAGACACTAAAATACGTCAACATAAAGTTGGTGAGAGTCATAGGTTTAGACTCCAACCCCAAAATCATACCATAAGCTGTGAGTAACAACAAAAAGTTATAAACATATGGACTATGTGATACTAACATGCATTAACAAAATAACATTCAAGATTTAATCAATCAAACCAACACTAAGGCTCCTAGCCATACCAAACACCATACTCCCATAGGCATCCAAACACCTATGAACCAATCCCCAAGGCCCCGCCTTGCCAATATCCCCTTGGTACCAATTCAAAAACATAAACAATCAAGAATCAACTAGCAGTTAATCACATAAGTATGCACACACAAGTCCATCACCAAACACAAAACATTCACAGCATAATTTATAAATAACAAAACAGTGTCTCTTCCATCCCATCTGGAAGTCATAATCATTAGAAGATATGGGACTATGAAACTCACCTGATTGAGCTTCTCCAAAAGTCCTCACACTAGCACAAGCTAACAAACAAAAACACATAATCAAAACATGAGCCAAACACTAAGATGGCTCATCAACCTATGATGGACATCTAACCTCCTCCTATATAAATACCTCATTTATATGCTCTAAGCATCTCATTACACCCCTCTATAAAGCCCTTAACTCATTTTACTTCATAACCCGTCCTGTTAACAATTTACCCAAAACAGACCCGGTTTTAGGTCTCCAAACTATAAGCCAAACGCCCACTTAAACATACCCATGATCTCTGTAAAGGGAATATTTATTCCCTTACATATGTTAGCTAACATCTCCTATTTTCCCCAACCTTAAAGCTACTGTTAAGGCCCCGATATATATATATATATATATATATATATATATATATATATATATATATATATATATATATATATATATATATATATATATATATATATCTATAATATATATATGGGGATAAGTTTGACATAGAAAAATAAACTAGCGCCATGTCATATCCTACGTGGCATTATCTCATTGGCTACAAGTTTATTAACCTAATCAAAAAGATTTAAAAAATAAATTCCTTAATTATATTAAAATCATATCAATCGGTATTCACCTATTTTATTTATTCCCAAAATAAAATCTACTAAAAAATATTATACGGAAAATAAAAATTTACATATCCCAAACCTTCATCCTAAATTATATCAATCATCACCCAAAGCTCGATCCTAAATCATATGCATCTTCTCACAATTTCTTTTTTTTCTAGGTATTATCTCTTCTTCTAAACCCTAATATCATAAACACAAGTTGTTGAGTTATATATGTTTATCCCCCTCTTTGTATGGATCGAACAGTTGAGGTATCATAAACATAATTTCTTTATTTTTACTTCCTGGTTTTGTTTTTTATCTACTTAAATATACGCATATAGCAGGTAACAGAAAAAACGGCCTCCTTCTCAAACAGTAATAAGGTACATAATAATTTGATTAGCAACCTTTTGGTTGTTTTCTTTCATATGAATGTATTTATTGTATAATTGACCAATCAGTATGCATAAAAGTAGCCCAAACACCTGAATCAGATCAGTAATGATGGTTCTTTTTATCAAATCAGTGGCTTGACAAGCAATGCCAACCTGTTTTCTTCAAACATTAGATCTGGTCAATAAAATCTTAATTTTGATACATTATTATTTTCTTTGTTTTGATTACATATTTTTATATTTTTTTTTGCAGATTAATGAAACACAGTAAAAAAATCCTCCTTTTCAAACTGGTGTTTATGTTTTTGTTTTGCAGGGTAATGAGTTAGATATACATGTTTTTGTTTTTGTTTTTAGTTGATTTAATTTGATTATTTGATTGTTTCTTAGTTTTGGATCATTGGATAAATAAATAGGTGTTCGTGAATTGATGCAGAAGTCAAGCTAAGCTTTAAATGAGCCTTACCTACCTTGATGCAATTGATGATTAGCAACCACATGCACCCGCTCTTCATTCTCAGGCCGAATTCTCTAGGGCAGGCCTGTCATAAGAAGGTAATATCACCTTCTGTTGATGCATAAGTTTCCGTTCTTGGTATTACATTTTTTACATAAGTCCACCAATACGATCTGAGATTCCATGCACAGATTAAACGCAAATAGGGGAGGAAACATATAGTGTTTATCAGCCGATAAATTTGTTTGTGCTAGAGCAAAATCAGAATACACCAAAACAACGTTATACGCGTTGCTGGCAAATCATTAAAGGGTCAAGCACAGTTTGTTCAAGCAGTTGGTATGTAGTTATTTCTAACGACTTGCCCATACATGTTTCGGAATGGCTTTGAGTACATAACGGATTGCTTCTGAGCTTTGATTTATTTTTACGGCTTCCTGAATCCTAATTCACACCCTACACTAAAACCAACAACCTGAAGCAGACGGCTTATTTTCATTTTTTGGTCTCCATTGTCTTTGATTTTTCGATCGTGAAGCACCACCACTTGCAGATGGTTTCCAGGTTGAGTTGCACACACTACCGGTAAGAAACAAGTCCTTACTGCACTCATGCTCACGATGCCTACAAACTCGATTTCTTATTAGTTAACTTACTTGATTAAAAAGGTGGATGCTAAGGCGGGAGCAGATAGGGATACTGTAACAGTATATGTTAGCACCTTAGATGCTCGGGAATCTTTACGTCGTAACTGTAGTGGTCATGTTGTTTTCTGATCTTCTGTGTTTGCTCCCTAAAAGATTAGTTTTAATCCCAAATACTTTCTTTTATTTTGTTTTCATATCCTTTTTACATGAGTTGTTCAAAATAATAATCTTGGATTTACTTATTCAAAATACCTTTTTCGTTGCGGTCTAATATATTTGCTATTTTCTTTTATTGTTTTATCTTGCATTTCGACCTTCACAACATTAAATTTTATGTCAGATAAAGAACGTTTAGGAACAAAATCCAACTTTAGTAATTGTTCTTGGTTGTGTCATAGGTAAAGGTGATGAGAACATCGAGTCTAATGCTGCAAACGCGGGATTAGTCAAAATTGGCACTTCTCTTCTTTGTGATGCATGATGCTGGTGTTAGCATGACATCCCCATTAACATGTTATCTTTTCTTTTTTAAGTTTTGAAATCATGGCCGCCTTTTCCGCGTAATGCAAACCTGCCAAACCTAATACCGCAATCGGCTAACCATTGTCTATCTTTGGCCCAATTCGGGTCGCATTTCCAGCAGTCGTCTATGGAGTTTCCAGTGAGGCAATTGCTTTTAACGTCTTGTGTTTGTCTTCTGTATATGGATATGTTTAGTCTCCTGTTCATAAGATAGGAACGTTGGGTACCTGGGTAACAGCTTAACGGGTCAAAATGTGTCGGTACCTATTATGTGCATTGGGTCTTTTTTGGATTACCCACAAACACTCCATTTTTATAATTTTGAAAAGAGTTGGTCTGCTATAAATCTAAGCGGGTGTTTGGCATTGCTTATTCACACTACTTAATTATCAACAGTAAGAAAAAGAAAAATAAACTACAAAGCTATCATCTGTATGTGTCCATAGTTTTTAACATCTGATACCAAAAGTGTCGATGCTCTTCCCTCTCAGCTATTTTGGTAATCGCCCTCACTGGTTTAAGTTTTCCACTATGCCCGTTCATATTGATTACGTATGCATGTTTAAATTATATTAGCACTTAATATTACATAAATGTACTCCTAACTCAATACTTTCTCATGTATCTCTGATAGGAGGATGAAACCCAAAACGAACTAAGGAGTCAGAAAAAAAAAGCTCTAGAAATTGAGCATCGCGAACAAGATCAGCCCACAGATGTTGAGCTCACTGAATTGACTCCGCGAGTAGCAAGCTCAAAACTGAAGATTCTTTTGAGGCTTCTGCTGATGAATTAGATGAAAGTGATGAACATAACATAGATAACATCAATTATATCAGCGGCTTACTATTGTTGATATGGCTTGCTCCTGATGAGGTTTGCAGCGTCTCATTGTTTGTGGAACGTGGCCTTTATGTTTTTTCCCAAAATATAAATATAGGTTAGGTGGGCAACCATAGTAATAGCAACAATCATTAGGAGAAACTGTACTTTTTAAGCAAGATTCATGGCCTCAAGGTTGTTTTGTTTAACATAGCTGTGAGTGTGAGTTCCATTCTTCATTATTTTCTACAATATCTTAAGGACACACTGTTAGTAAGAGTAGCGGTTTTTTATCCAGTATTTGTTTCTGTTCTGTTATTTGTTGGTTTGGAATGTAAGCTAAGTTTTATTTACTACATCTCATCTTAATAGTAGGTTCAAACATAAGCATCTATTAATATGTTAACATATTGCATATTTTTTACTTTAAAGAATAATTTCTGGTAGGCAATTTACTAATTATTAAAATATTTTGGCTAAGGTGACATGGAACTGTCTCTCTAAATCGAACCACAATAACAATAGTCGGATAATTAACTGATGCCATATCTTAGAGATGTGTCTACTTTAGGTTATGTTTTACGTTTTAACAAGTTAATAAGGTAAAACAAATTAAAAGCGTTTCAAAATTTGACCAAAGTATGAAAAAAAATATCCTAACTATTTAATGTAAAAGAACTATAAGAAAAGCTATCCTAAAATAACTTTACTTTCGTGATCATATCGACTTTTGAGTTTGCATTTTATATTCGTATGCCTGTGTGACGTAAAGTTTAGAAATCCAAAGTATTAGCGCATGGATTTTTAATATAAATTGCACGTGATAAGTATTTATAAGATATATTAGTAATTTTTTAATTGTATTTTTCTCTTGATAATCTATTA
The DNA here is from genome assembly GCA_025667525.1 of Glebionis coronaria. Taxonomy (NCBI): domain Eukaryota; kingdom Viridiplantae; phylum Streptophyta; class Magnoliopsida; order Asterales; family Asteraceae; genus Glebionis; species Glebionis coronaria. Next base: position 553,668 of record JANFOE010000953.1, on the reverse strand, counting down.
TAGTAACCGTTTGCTATAATACTTTTTTTAAAATCGTTATAATACTTTTTTTAAAATCGTTATTACTATTATACTTCTTGCTCGATGACTTATATGTCCAATATAAGTTATGTATGTCGTATCTAATATAGACCCAAAGCTCAATTTTCTAAAAGTACCCGTAATTATCAGTCATATTTTCCTTTTGTAGTCTTTACTAAACCCGACCCCATTTGCTTCAAACAACTCGACCCGGTTTGCTTCAAGTTAGGCGAAGGACATTGCTCGACATTATATTTAACTAATCATATTCCTCAAATCCCTTGCAATGAGAAATCATTGATCCATCACTAATCATCGTAGTAAAGTCTTTCTATCACAGTGATCTCAATCAAGTTGGTGCCATGTTGCTAATACAAACTAATTCGTCTATTCTTAAATTCCATCCTTTGTATTTCTTTTGTAACATTAATATTTCCTTTTTGATATGTTTAGTATCTTCGCTCTTTTTAAATATTTTTTGTTTTGTAGGTATTTGAGCCATCGATTCACAAGTGGTGATTGTTATGTGTCTAACCCGAGTATTTAATTCTATATATACTAAAAGTTTGCAAGATCACATTTTAGAAAGTTTACTTACTGAAGATGGTTTATACTTCCTCCGTCTCACTTTTATTGTCCCCGTTACTATTTTAATTTATATCAAAATATTATCCAATTTTCTTATATAATGGATATTTATCTTTCCTACACTATTTATCGTTCGTTTTACATACATTTCATGAACATTTTCTTTTTCATTCCGATTAAAGTGTGTATAATATTTAACGCGATTGTTTTTATAAAAATGTGATTGATTATCAACTCTCAAAATGATTATCAACTCTCAAAAATGGGTATAGAATAAGAAAAAGAACCCACAAATATATTTACTATCCGCTTCTTCACGAAGGAATATATCAAACAATTTTTAATTCATGCATAATTATGTTGTTCACAACTATCATCTTAGTGAAAGCTAAACATGAAATCAAAATCTGAGATTACTGTTTGATTTTGTAAAGAGATGTTGACAGTTCACTTGACGCTTTATAGGCTTTGGAAAAAGAAAGAAGTGGAAACTCGCCAAGAGCTACTTTACGAGTTTAGTGGTAGACTTCAAGGCATTAGATTATTTCTACATGTTTTAAATTTTAATTGTTGATGTTATGTTTAGTTTGTTATTCGACTTTGATCTTATTCGAAATATAAGCATCATTTCGATCGTTAATGATTTTAGCTCAAGTTAGATTGTTATGTCAGCTCTTTACAATATTTTCGTAAATCACCTTAGAATAATGATGTTACCCGCACATGCTCTTTTTATGTATTATAACAAATGAACTTTTGAATGCCCAATAGTTAGACGAGATATTCTCACATGGTCACCTATATGTCTCGATGGTCAAATGTAAGAGAGGAATGAAGATCTATGTTTGAACAAACATGACAAGCATTACAACTAGACGACTAACATTGTTTCAAAATAAGTTTTATGAACTGAACTTGTTCGTTTGGTGAGCCAAGCAGAGACTATCAAAGGTTGGTTTCGGTATCTCATAGTCCCGCTGGCAACCAATATAACTGACTGAAAAACGTTAATTTAGAAAAAATATTTACGAAGCAAACCCGCCCGTTGGGCGGGTTAAGCAACTAGTATATATATATATATATATATATATATATATATATACTTTTGTCTATCCATATTTTACTGATTTTAAACATATGAAAAGTTTTTTTGACCAGAGGGTCTTCCACTATCCCAATTGATTAGCCCTCCTCCAGATATCTTATATAACATATAAACTAAATCTCATGTTCGTTTCAAGGTCCAAGTGTACTCCTAAGTACCCTAACCATCTTAAAACATAAAAAGAAAACATGCTAATTTCAAAACTGTTTTGACCTCTGACTATTGTAACCTGTTTTTGACCCACTTCCACACCTCCAATTTAGTTCTCGTTTATTAAATTTGAAAGCCACTTCAATTAACTTTCCAGTGATACTTGGATCGCAAAATAATAGTTTGTAGAACTCCCTATATGATCAAAACAATTGACCTAAAGTTCTGCCCAGTTTTTAAAAACGGGTTTAATTAAATTAACCTAATTAATTACCCATAACCCCACTAATTACAAGCCCTAATTCACCTAATCATTATAACATCATTAATATACAGATTTTAATTTAAACCCTAACCTAAATCCATCATAAGATGATTATAAAACATTAAAAACAATTTAAATAAAAAGGGTTATTGAAGATTTACCTTTGATTTATGAAAACCCCCAAATTTTCTGAAGAACCCTATTTTTTATGGAACCCACGAATTTTCTTTGTCTCCAGGAGAAAATAATGAATTTTTTGTTTAGTATATACTTTATATAGAGTGTGGGTGAATCCTAGTCCAAGTATAAGCCCACTTTCCTTTTTTTCCTCCCTTTTCTTTTGATCGTCCCATAACCGCCATATATATATATATATATATATATATATATATATATATATATATATATATATATATATATATATATATATATATATATATATATATATATATATATATTAATTTTTTTTTCTTTTTATTGTTTAATATTATGTTATTAACATTAACTTAATTTACCTTAATTTATTTCAGCTCCTAAAACCTCCAAAACCTCAAAACCGTAAAACTAGTCAAATTTACGCGTATACCGTAAAAGACGTAAAAATATACAGTTTTATAAAAACTCTTGGAATTTGAAATAAACTTTATAACTAAGTCTTAAATGACTTAAAACCATCCCGAAAAATACTCCCGTGACTAAATACCTCTTCCGAGACCCCTAAATGCTAAACCATAAATCGTAAAAATACGATTTTCTATAATACATATACGTATACGTAAAACCACTAAATAACACCATCTCATTTCATAGTCACTACCACGTGAGATCATGAACATGGAATCATCACACATCGTTTCACTCACAAGGTACCCCGTACCGGAAACGATATCCAAACCACAATCTATACACACCAATTAGCACATAAACACGCAAAGACACGTAACTAGCACAAAAAAGCCTAAGTGACGAACATCAAAACCGCGGTTGTCACATCACTCCTTCCTAATAGAAATCTCGTCCCGAGATTTACTCCTTAGGATCAAACATACCATTAGCAAACAACTGAGGATACTTGTTCTAACTGAACACCTCTCATTTCCACGTGAACTTTAGTTCAAGTCTCAAATTACCACATATATTAACCAACAATATTTAAATTCATTGCCAAACTCTTGACCTCATAGTCAATAAATCTCACAAATGACTCTTTGATAACACAAACCCTTATTAACACAAATCCCGAATAACCGTACATGCAAATATGCATTCTCAAACAACATTTACCAACCTTAATACACGAAATATAACATGTATACCACTCATTTTCCCCCAGGTAATTCTATGCTCATAAGCTACTGGTCCGATCTTTCCAAAGATCATAAATGGACCTACAAAACTCTACATCAACTCTTCCATTTTACCAAAACATACCACCCGTTACTATGGGTGAAACTTCCTACATAACTTTGTCACTAAACTCTAGTGGTTTCCTCCTTTTCAACATAGCATCCCTTGTTGCTCTCATTCTTTCCACAAACACCATTACCACATTAGTAGCCTCTTTTACCAATTCTAGTCCACAATGGGGACAACTCACCCTATCCTTTCATATAGTGCCTCAAATGGCATTTATCGACTTCTAGTATGATAACTATCATTATATGAAAACTCAACCATCGCTAAAGAGTTTCCTAATCCCTCTAAATCAATCACTCATGCCCTCAGTGTAACTCCTAAGGTTGTATAAATATCTCAATTGCCCATCCTTTTCCAGTTAGCTGGATATACTCATATCCAATCATGTTCATCAACTCCCTTTAGTCCGTACCCCAAACTACTTAAAAATTCCAATTTCCTTACAAAGTGACCTATGACGGTCTTTCACATATCCATTAGTTCTTCCAATCCAAATCAACGTATGATCTATACACATCATCAAAAGGACGGTTATCTCAGTTAGTCTATCAACTGCCATCCAAACCCAAGCTACAACTACTTCCATTCAATTTAGATAGCTCATTAGTAGCACCTATACACTTATTTCTCACTTTTCTTCATTATTTTTTTATACACAACACTTCCTTTATACCTACACAATGTCTTACCTTCAAGGTCATATTGCTCCTCATCTTGTCTCAGTTAGACCAAGCCCTTCGTCCCTATGGCACATCACACCTATAACTCCTCATCATTCGATTATCGATACTAAGCCTCCCATACAATCAGTATAGGTCAGTGCCATTTCCTTTTCCACACTACGACAGTATTAGCCTGCGTTGTGCTTTATTCTACTCATTAAGCTCTACCAAAGTTTTACCTTCGGTTCCTATCTCGACCTATTTCATTCCTGCTTCGCTTCTATACACACTTCCTTCTTCTTCCTCAACTCCTACCATACATCACGATGTGATGCTTCTTGCCATAATCCTTCATAAGGCATTCCATACATATTAGGCTAACTTTTACGCAAAACCCTCTATTCCATCACATCCGTACGCAATCCTTCCAACTTCTCAACTACGTGACTTCTCATTCCTCTTGAAATATGAGATGAATTAGTCAGTCTATCGACTATCACCCAACACTTGTCGTACTTATTCCTCCACCCCATTATGTATCCCTTTCACCAACTTCGTCTTTACATCGCCCTTTCTAAGCTACTCCTATCTATGTAAGAAGTATAGTCTACGTCCCTTTTCTCCATATGATTGTCCAAGCCACGCAACATACATGTTGATGAGTTCTCTGCTTTAGACAACTCAACTCGTGCAACCTACATCCTTCATCCAAACCACCTTAATACGTCATCCATATAGTTCAAGTTCGTCTCAGCTACACTTCATTCTTCTTATTCCATGTCTCATCCACCATGCTTGCCTTTCCCAGATGGTACTTGGCCTTGCAATTTTCTTTCATCACTTAACTCCACCCATCACCTTTTCCAAATGTTCAATCAAGATGATTAAATATGTGTTGGAGACTTTCATGATCTGTATAGATCATTCTCTACGTCTCGTATCCCAAATGCCTCTAGCATTCTAGGCAGATATAACAAACCAGCTCCACTAACTAAGTCTATCTAGTCATCTATACGCCAAAATTTTCCAAGTAGCTTCACTTGTTTTTCTCACAACCAGTTCTCCTACTCCCTCCTAATAGGGACAAACTAGAGTTTCATGTGATTCCATGCGGATCACACTCTCATCTTATACCCACATTAGTTTCCATTTGTCTACTAAGCCATATTTTGAATTCTTATTCAAATCTCATACTTCTACTTTGATCTTGCACCCAACATGAGGTACTTTCAATCATCATCTTCTAGGAATACTTGGTTCTCCCCTTCCATGGTTCTCCCTTATTCCTACACTATCCCGTCCAACAAAAATCCCATACTTCATTCATCAGATCTATGGAAATTACTAGTGCATTGGATAATGCATAGCTGTCTCTTCCAAAGATCTTTCATAACACCTTCACAAAACCGACTCTCTAATCACTTCTCCACGAAACTTATTCAGCTCAGCTTCACTTCTCATCCCTCGATCCCCTTGTTACTTCCATGAGTTCTTAATCTCCCATGTGATGTATTCATTTCATCACGATCCCCCGGTTCAGCTCTTTGTAGCTCCACTCCGATACTCGATCTGCCCTTCTTCGTCACGAACCATGCGTAAATTTCCCATCATAGTGCTTGTCACCTTTCCATTCCTCGTAACTTTTGTGACTCCTTCGAAATCTCTTGCATCCTTCTTGCAGCCGACACGTAGTCCTTTCAGTTCCTTGCTTCGCGATGTAGCTCTTTGCGCACTTCTTCTCGTCTCCATGATGTTACCTAGGAACTTCATACTACCACCAGCTTCTAACTTCAACTCATCTACCACAATATTTCCAAAAGTACTTCAACCCCTCAATGGCTCACTCTTCCTTACTTGTTGTACTTCACAGTTAATTAGCCTCCTACCATTCATTCTTTTACATTCCTGTTTTCCCTTCACGTGTCTACTACTACCTTGCCTCCATAACTATATCAATCCCTTGCGTGTTATTTGCCCAATCTTTAGTAGAAAATTTCTACTTTACCCTCACATCCGTTGGTACTTTCATCAATATCTTAATGGTACTTCAACAAACTTCTCATAGCATGACTTCTCGTTCCCACTACCAGTCAACTAACTTTACTTACTCTCTTATTCTCGTAACCAGTCTAAGTTTCCAAATTCCACAAATCTTAATCATTCCTTCAACACAACCTTTAAACCAAAACACATTTCTCCATTCTAATATCTAATTATAAGTAATACTACCCAACTCTATCCTCTCATCCTAACGTTTCCACAACCGCATAACTAAATCAGCCATAACGTGTAACAAAAAAATTCCGAACAATCGTGTCCCAATAAAATATAGGGTAAAACGAAACCTAGCCAAAACAAATGAAAACAAAACAACGTAATCCGAAAGATCAATGGAGTGTGCCAACAACGAAAAATTGAGACTCTTCACGATTAGTATTACCAAATCTCGATACCTTAGAAAAATTATTTTTTTAAACTTTCGTCCCAATTAGTTACTTCTCATAAGAACCAAACTTCAATACTACTAAAATCAATCATACTCATTTTTAACCAATAACTCATCCTTTATCTTCATCTTTCTATCAAGATATCAACTAGTTAGTATACTACAATCTTATTCTAACCATTATCTTGTTTACCCATATTAAACTTATTTCACTTGTTATTATGAAACCAATACATGTTTATAAAATACACTTTTTTTTTCTTTTTTTTTCCATTTAGGTTGGTTATAACTAAACTACTACAATGTGTGGTATTATTATTATCATTACTATAATAAAATCTCTCTTTTTTTTACTCTTTCCGTCTTAGTTAAATTATTCTAAAATCTTAACTCCACTTAAGAAAATTATTGTAAAATTTCTTTACCCCTTTAAAATATATTATCACATGTTACATAGAAGACTAATCCAATTATTTTCAAGACAACATTTTTATAACTTACTACTATAAATAAAAAAAATGTAAGTTACGATATCATACCATACACTTACAAATTATTTTCAAAACCGTTTCCTATAATTAGCCAGACTTATTTGCAAGAAAATTTAGTGGTTCGCATTAATAAAAATACATACCCCAATGTAGACACACATCCAAAAGACTCAAAACATCGTTGGAACTCCATCAAACTCCAGCACCATAAAACACGAACAAACACAAGGTACGTTCAAGTTATAATAACTAGTGAACGACCATACACCATAACTTAACACATAGTAGTATATATACATCCGTATAGATATACCTATTAAATCACCCAAAACATACTCGTTACCATACATGTCAGATCAACCAATCGCATCATACACTTGTTTTTTTGTTTTTTTTGCCTACGAGTAACCACCATCTTTCCACAAGGCATAAAACCCATCACTAGAACCAGTCCATATCGTGTGACCCCATAATCACACAACATGACTATAACTCAAAACAATAACACACTTAAAAATATCCATATCGTAGGCAACCGTTACATAAAACCATATACTATACATATACCAATAATCCACATCTCATCATATACAAGCATGTACAACCCTCTTTCATGCAATCATACTTAGGAACCCATTGAAGTTGTGGTACTTGTATAACTATGTTGGCCACCATACTTATACAATTACCCTTTCCCCAATGCACTCCCTCCTATGATGACACTTATAAGAATCAATACAACACATAACACATAAATCTATCAACTCACCTAAGCACATAACCACATAAACAATAAGATCAAAAACTCTAACTAATAAAATAACATAGTCAGACTCTTGGAATACAGAAATCCATAGTCTAACTAAAACAGCATAGACAAAATCCAAAACGAAAACATAATCACATATAAGTCATGTCGCCCATCAAAATGGAAACACCTTAAAATCCTTCCTACCCATGTACTCCTAGTAACTTGAACCACCACACGATTCTTAGGGAACATGACTTAAACATCAAAAGAAAAATAACACACCTCAGGTACATAAAATAACTCAACAAAAGATAGAAACTACCTTGTACCAAATTATGTACTATAATGTACAATTTAAGTAAAATACAACAATGGCTAGCGTGGACGATTATGGTTCAACCCGTACTAGTCACAACCCGAAAAGAAAATAACATGTGGCTAAGTATGAACCATAGTAGTTCATAACTTACCATACATCACAAAATAACATCCAAACACATCAATTATTATAAAATGCACACATACTCCTATGACGCCTATATGCAGGGACCCTTAAGCTATAGACTAGGCTACGCGACTAGGCAACCTAATTCTCTATAACTTGTCTCTGATAACATTCTGTCACACCCCACCATGGCGGAATATGGGGCACGACGTATGGATATCATCATAACATGGCGTGTCTATAGAGATAACTAAATGAAATAAGAAATGTCATTAAAATGGTGACACAAATGTCATGACAATATCTCAACAATGCAGGAGTCTAGGTAAGTAGGTAACAGTCCTACCTCTTACCCAAGACAATCAAATAACACAAACAAATCAAACATATAGGTGCCAACAGTATCACTTATTCAAAACACATAAAAATGAACTAAGAAGGAACAGGGATCTCCTTCTAAATGCATTCCTATGCTCTCCAAATCCTAGTCACTTATGTTCTCATGCTTAACCATAGTATCACCTGAAAGAGACACTAAAATACGTCAACATAAAGTTGGTGAGATTCATAGGTTTAGACTTCAACGCTAAAATCATACCATAAGTTGTGAGTAACAACCAAAAGTTATAAACATATGAACTATGTGATACTAACATGCATTAACAAACTAACATTCAAGATTTAATCAATCAAACCAACACTAAGGCTCCCAGCCATACCAAACACCATACTCCCATAGGCATCCAAATACCTATGAACCAATCACCAAGGCCTCGCCTTGCCAATATCCCCTTGGTACCAAGTCAAAAACATAAACAATCAAGAATCAACTAGCAGTTAATCACATAAGTATGCACACACAAGTCCATCACCAAACACAAAACATTCACAACATAATTTATAAATAACAAAACAGTGTCTCTTCCATCCCATCTGGAAGTCATAATCATTAGAAGATATGGGAGTATGAAACTCACCTGATTGAGCTTCTCCAAAAGTCCTCGCACTAGCACAAGCTAACAAACAAAAACACATAATCAAAACATGAACCAAAAACTCCTCCTATATATATACCTCATTTATATGCTCTATTCATCTCATTACACCCCTCTATAAAGCCCTTAACTCATTTTACTTCATAACCCGTCCCGTTAACAATTTACCCAAAACAGTCCCGGTTTTAGGTCTTTAAACTATAAGCCAAACGCCCACTTAAACATACCCATGATCTCTGTAAAGGGAATATTTATGCCCTTACATATGTTAGCTAACACCTCCCATTTTCCCCAACCATAAAGCTACTGTTAAGGCCCCGATATATATATATATATATATATATATATATATATATATATATATATATATATATATATATATATATATATATATATATATATATATATATATATATATATATATATATATATATATATATATATATATATATATATATATATATATATATATATATATATATATATATATATATATATATATATATATATATATATATATATATATATATATATATATATATATATATATATATATATATATATATATATATACATATATATATGTATATATATATATATATATATATATGTATATATATATATATATATATATATATATATATATATATATATATATATATATATATATATATATATATATATATATATATATATATATATATATATATATATATATATATATATATATATATATATATATATATATATATATATATATATATATATATATATATACTTTTGTCTATGCAGATTTTACTGATTTTAAACATATCAAAAGTTTGTTATGACCAGAAGGTCTTCCACTATCCCAATTGATTAGCCCTCCTCCAGATATCTTATATAACATATAAACTAACTCTCATGTTCGTTTCAAGGTCCAAGTGTACTCCTAAGTACCCTAACCATCTTAAAACATAAAAAGAAAACAGGCTGATTTCAAAACTGTTTTGACCTCTGACTATTGTAACCTGTTTTTGACCCACTTCCCGACCCCCAATTTAGTTCTCGTTTCTTAAATTTGAAAGCCACTTCAATTACCTATCCAGGGATACTTGGATCGTAAAATAAGAGTTTGTAGAACTCCCTATATGATCAAAACAATTGACCTAAATATCTGTCCAGTTTTTAAAAACGGGTTTAATTAAATTAACCTAATTAATTACCCATAACCCCGCTAATTACAAGCCCTAATTCACCTAATCATTATAACATCATTAATATACATATTTTAATTTAAACCCTAACGTAAATCCATCATAAGATGATTATAAAACATTAAAAACAATTTAAATAAAATGGTTATTGAAGATTTACCTTTGATTTATGAAAACCCCCAAATTTTATGAAGAACCCTATTTTTTATGAAACCCACGAATTTTCTTTGTCTCCAGGAGAAAATAATGAATTTTTTGTTTAGTATATACTTTATATAGAGTGTGGGTGAATCCTAGTCCAAGTATAAGCCCACTTTCCTTTTTTCCTCCTTTTTCTTTTGATCGTCCCATAACCGCCATATATATATATATATATATATATATATATATATATATATATATATATATATATATATATATATATATATATATATATATATATATATATAGGGTAGCGATCTAGTAAGAAGAGAAATAAAAATAAGAAGAATAAGAAGAAATCTGGACCACACATTTTAAATAATAGTGAGAAATTTAAGGGGAGATGCAAGAGTTTTTGTGGGTGCATCTGAAATGAGTGGTTGTAGTTTCTTCTCATCCTTCTCATTTTAGTTAATCTTCTTATTCGATCCTAACTCTATATATATATATATATATATATATATATATATATATATATATATATATATATATATATATATATATATATATATATATATATATTCTTTTTATTGTTTAATATTATGTTATTAACAATACCTTAATTTACCTTAATTTATTTTAGCTCCTAAAACTTCCAAAACCTCAAAACCGTAAAATTAGTCATATTTACGCGTATACCGTAAAAGACCTAAAAATATACAGTTTTATAAAAACTCTTGGAATTTGAAATAAACTTTATAACTAAGCCATAAATGACTTAAAACCATCCCGAAAAATACTCCCGTGACTAAATACCTCTTCCGAGACCCCTAAATGCTAAACCGTAAATCGTAAAAATACGATTTTCTATAATACATATTCGTATACGTAAAACCACTAAATAACACCATCTCATTTCATAGTCACTACCACGTGAGCTCATGAACATGAAATCATCACACACCGTTTCACTCACAAGGTACCCCGTACCGGAAACGATATCGAAACCACAATCTATACACACCAATTAGCACATAAAGACGCAAAGACACGTAACTAGCACAAAAAAACTAAGTGACGAACCTCAAAACCGCGGTTGTCACATTATTCAAACTAGAAAACCAGTTTTACTAAGTTATGTTCATGTTTTACAAGGCTTATTCATTTCTGCTGCTGTATGTCTTATATGCTATATTATTCATGCTATACTTGTATATCCGCGAACTGAGCGTTATGCTCAGCCGTTTTCCTTTCATGTTCTCAAAACGGCAGGTACTCAATGACGTTCGTAGGCTTATCACCGTACGTGCATACGGATGGACGCTATCCAGCTTTTATTTCCTAAGCATTTACTTTACTTTACATTCAATACTTTATTTCAATTAATGGACATTGTTTAGTCCTTTTCCACTCCAGTACTATTATTATTCATGTGTGATGAGTTCTACTTAGACTGCTGATGTTTGATTCCGGCTTATGTCTTTATGGTCAATAAATGTTTTTAAGACATTTACCTTGCATGCTTTGATGACACACCATAATTACGCGTGACCCGCCATTTACCAAAATAGGGTGTTACAATTATGGTATCAGAGCCAAGGCTTCGACCTGTAGGCTCTAAAAACATGACATGTGATTAGTGGGTAATCACCATGGTCTTCCTAGAACTAACAGTTTGTTTCATGCATGCATATTTATATATATATATATATGTCATTTGTTACAAGAGTTTTGACTAGTAATGGTTGGTATAGGACTAACCATATTAGTCGCATGTGCTTTTATCGAAACTATTAACTTTGGGACCGACCCATTGGCGTCCCCGCGCCCTGCCATTTTGTTTTAGTAAACTGACCATAGGCGTTTACCTTCGCACATAAAAGTTTTACAAACTGCATCATGCATACATGCGCTGTTTTCACGCATAAAATTTTTTTTCATGATTATTGCACAAATTTTTTTTCATGATTATGTATATTATGTTCTAACAAGGTTTTTTATTGCATTTGTCTTATACTGTCAGATGGTTCTCACACGTGAGCTAGAACAACTCAATGCAGCAGTCCAAGCTGCATTACAAGCCATGCTTCCTCAACCGAGGAATGAAATCCGAGCAGAGGTGCAAGCTACCAACAATCAGCAACAGCACCCAGTTCCTCCTCCTCATCCTCCAGCCACATTGATCACATGGTTGGAGCGTTTCAGTAAGCAGCGCCCGCGTTCCTTCGAGAAGACTGACAACCCTAGCGAAGCTGAAAGCTGGTTGGCTCATATCGAGAAGATCTTTGATGCAATGGGCTGTGACCCCGTTTTCAAGGCGAGGTTGGCCTGTTACGAGTTCGAAGGCGACGTGTTGGGTTGGTGGAAGTCAGTGAAGCAGTCAGAGGGAGGTGATGCTTGGGTGGCTGGTTTGACTTGGGCTCAGTTCAGGGAGTTGGTGATGGGGCAGTTCTTCCCTAAGGCTGAGCAGGACAAGCTGAAGAGGGAGTACCATGGAATCAGACAGAGAGCTGGGGAGAACAGCAACGAGTTTATGCAGCGTTTTCTCCGTCTAGCTGGTTTTCTTGGCACTGCAGCAGGTACGGCCGAAGAGAAATCTTACCACTTTCGCTGGGCTCTCCGTACCTCGGTTGACAACAACTTGGTGTGTGCTACCTTCAACACGGTGGCACAAGTAGCTGACGCAACACGTAAGTTAGAGATGCTGCATGAGAGAGATGAGTTCGGTGAGGCAGAGAGACCCGACAAGAGGTATATATTATCATTCAGCCGTGATCATTCAATTCACTTCATATTATTCCAAATATTTATCTCTCTATAAACACTTGCATCTTATAGGCAGAAGACTGGGGACCGGTCCCAACCGGCCACCCAGCCTCAGCAGAGTCAGCACAAGGGTAACGGTCAGACTCATGACCGTGCTGCTTCGGACCGGCGCAATGGTAATGACCATTACCGTGGCAATGTCAGCCACTCCAACAGTAGCAGGTCCCTAAATTTAATCAAACTTTTATGCATATGTTTCGTGGACTCGATTCTGACACTTTAGCATCTCTTACTAGGAATCATGGAAACGGAAGGGATCAGGACCGTAGAGGTTCTCAGCCTAACCGTCCAGCTATCACTGGTATTATGTCTATAATTTTTTTTCGTATTGTCTAATTATATCCATAAACCATGTCTTATGTATACTCTTGTTAAACAGGCTCCCAGCCAGTAAAGGCTCCTGTTGGGGGATATACTCATCCTCTGTGCACCACGTGCAACCATAGGCACCAAGGGCCATGTCACCGTGACAACGACGCTTGCTTTAAGTGTGGTCAGTCAGGCCATCGCATGAAGGACTGCCGCAAGGGCGAGATAGAGGGCACATCTGGACATGCCGACAGCAAGCCACCTCCTACTTTTGGGCGGGTGTACACGACCTCGTGCGATCAGGCTGCTAAGTCCATAGGTACCACTATTGGGATCTTATATATGTATGGTCGAGCTGCATGTGTACTATTTGATACGGGTGCTACTCATTCGGTCATTTCTACTACTTTTGCCAAAAGTGTTAGGATATCCCCGATGCCATTAGGAAATGTCCTAAACATTTCCACGCCCTTACGAGACTCTGTAAGTATTACACATGGGTACAAGAGTCTTCCCCTCGAGTTGACGATAGGATTAGGACAGTTGACGCACTTCTGCTAGACATGAGTGATATTGACATGATATTAGGCATGGATTGGCTATCCAAACATCACGCCACCATAGACTACCATTCATATCTAGTCATCTTTGGTGATGTAAAGGCACCAGATTACATTCACAACGGGTTCATACCCGGAAGGTCTGTACAAATCATCTCGACTTTACAAGCACGTGTATTACATTCACATGGTTGCGAGGGCTATCTAGCTACTGTTCATGACATGGATGCTGAATCGACATCGATCCAGAATCAGCTAACAGTGTCAAAATTCCCAGACGTGTTTCCAGAGGAACTTCCAGGCATTCCACCTGCACGTGAAGTGGAGTTTAATATCGTCATTATCCCAGGAGCTGAGCCGATTTCCAAGGCTCCATATCGCATGGCTACCATTGAGATAAAGGAGTTAAATGATCAATTGCAAGAACTTCTAGAACGAGGCTTCATTCGACCTAGCGCATCTCCATGGGGCGCACCGGTCTTATTCGTGAAGAAGAAAGACAGTAGTATGCGTGTAACACCCCATTTTGATAAATGGAATGTCACGCGTGATTATGGCGTGTCATCAAAGCATACAAGGATAAATGTATAAACATTACATGACCATAAAAGGAAATACCGGAATCAAACATCGGTAGTCCAAAAGTAGAGCTCATCACACACAAACATAAGTACTGTAAATGAAAGGATGAAACAATGTCCATAGAAAGAGTATCAAAGTATAGATAAATGCATTAACTAAAGAAGGCTAGAAAGCTTCCAGTCCATATACACGTACGCTTAAAGTCTATGAGCGTCCCTGAGTACCTGCCGTTTTGGGAACATGAAAAGGAAAACGGCTGAGCAATACGCTCAGTGCATGGATGTACAAGTAAAGCATGAATAATATAAGCATATAAGAATGAAACAGCGGAAGAAACTAAGTACTGGATAACCCTGTTATATCCTAGTAAAACTGGTTTTATAATTTGAAAAGCCTTATGTTTATCTTGTAAAAACTTGTTTAACATATTTTACCATTAGCCAATATAGGTCATGAAATATCAAATTGTATGAATACTTAGAGGGGTGACCTCGTCATGCAAATTAGAGGGGCTGCCTCTAATTTAATATACTGGTTTTGGGAAGGAGGGATCAGCTCCTTGTGAAGGATGCAAGGCACACACCACATTCACACTGAGTAATCTGCTGAAAACATGTAACTAGGATGCACCCATACGCCCCACCTGATAATAATAATATATGGCCAAAAGTTGAAAGGGACGCCACGAGCAATCACTCCACCTTGGGGAAGTCATAACACTAGTGCCGAGGGCATTGCATAAGCCAAAAGGCATTCTTTTGTAAGCAAAGGTGCCATAGGGATAAGTGAATGTTGTCTTCTCTTGATCTTGGGGATTGATGGGTATTTAGAAATAACCTGAGAAACCATCTAGAAAGCAGTAATATTCATTACCCGCTAAACGTTCAAGCATTTGGTCCATAAAAGGAAGAGGGAAATGATCCTTTCTCGTGGCATCATTGAGTTTACGGTAGTCTATACAAACTCTCCACCCAGTAACGAGACGTGTAGGAATCAACTCGTTGTTTTGATTGGGCACAACGGTGATTCCACCTTTCTTAGGCACACAATGGACTGGACTAACCCATGGTGAATCCGAGATAGGATAAATCATGCCCGCATCAAGAAGTTTGATAACCTCTTTTTTGATAGCGTCATGGATTTTAGAATTCACCCTTCGTTGGCTTTGAATTGTGGGCTTAAAGTCGTCCTCCATGAGAATTTTATGTGTACAAAAGTGAGGATCAATTCCACGAATATCGGAGATTTTCCAAGCGATAGCTCTTTTATGTTTCTTGAGAATTTCAATGAGACGAGTTTTCTCATCGGCTTTTAAGTCCTTAACAATGATAACAAGAAGTTGATCAATGCCTTCTAAGAAAACATACTTGAGATGGGGAGGTAAGTCCTTAAGCTCAAGAGTGGGAGGATCCTTAATAGATGGTGTAACTAACGATGGATCATCATTAGTCACCTCTTTAGGAGAAGGAGGAGAAAACGGGTCTTCATTGAGAAGTTTCTCAATTGTACGAATGTCTTCTTCCCAATCGGTGGGAGAATCATCATACTTAAGATCAAGGGGACCCAAGCTAGCTTCAAATTCATCCAAAAGAAAATCACTTTCTCCAAAAGGAGTCAATGACGGAGCGATTGAGGCAACGGTCTCAACATTGGGTAGAGAAGAGAGATTAATTTTGCAAGCATCATGAAAGTGTTCTTCACAAGCCTCATCGAGAACATCAATAGCCTTAACACTCTCATATGAATAAGGTTGCTTAGAAATCTTACCCATGTTGAAGACAATTTTATCGTCACCAACTCTCATGATTATTTCGCCCGCGGCTACATCAATGAGAGTGCGACTGGTCCTCAAGAAGGGACGTCCAACGATTAATGGAATACGCGGATCCACCTCGTAGTCAACGACAACAAAATCCGCCGGGAAGGTGAATTTGTCAACGCCAACGAAGACGTCTTCGGCTATCCCCACTGGATAAGCAACCGTACGGTTAGCTAATTCCAAAGTCATTTTGGTGGGGACTAGCTCGGGGAGAGATAATTGCTTCCAAACACTTAAAGGCATTAAGTTTATACTGGCACCTAGATCGGCTAGGGCCATGCAATTCTCTACTCTCGGGAAGTTGCAAGGAATCAAGAAGCAACCCGGATCACCAAGTTTGATGGGCAATTTCCTTAAGAGAACCACGGAGCAATTCTCATTAAGTTGGGTCTGAGCAATGTCAAGAAGCTTCTCTTTGTCACTAAGAAGATCTTTAAACATCTTCGCATATTTAGGCATGTGAGCGAGAGCCTCGGCAAAGGAGATGTTAAAATTCAATTGTTTAAACATTTTAAGAAAGTTTGAAACTTGAATATCATCCTTGCTCTTTTGCTTCTCTTTCCTCAACCTTGAAGGATAAGGTATATCAGATGAAGAGGAAGGCTTGAGGGGAGTAGGATCGCTCACAACCGCGGGTGGTGGGGGAATGGTGGTGGAAGGCAAAGGAGGTGAGGAAAGTTGCTCTTTTTCCTTGTTCACAATCACGGGTGGAGGTGTAGGAAGCTCGGGTTCCGTATAACCTTTGCCACTACGAGTAGTGATTGCTTTCATCTCCCCTCTTGGATTCGCAACGGTGTTACTCGGAAGAGTACCCGAAGAAGAGGGTTGATTACCTTGGAAGAGCGAACCGATCATATCACGTATGTTATCCGCTTGAGTGTTGAAAGAGTCTCTCATGTCTGCACGAATATCATTGCTTTGTTTCGCCATATCATTCCTTAGCTCGGCTCGAATATCGCTCCCCTGTTTTGCCATGTCATTCTTCAAGTTGACGAATTGACTCTGAAGATTCGTCACCATCTCTCTATTAGTCCTCATGAACGTCTCGATGTCTTGATTCGATGCCATCGGTTGATTGAGAAGTGGAGCTTGGTAAGCTTGAGAATTTCCTTGAGGTGGGTATGGGTTTCTTTTGGATTGATATTGATTGTTAGCACGAGGTTGGGATTGGTTATTTCGGTTATAGCTTTGTTGTTGGTTTTGGTTTGGAGGAGTAAAACTGGGTGAAGCAAGATAGTTGTTTGAACGATAAATTAGCAAGCTACGGTCTCCTTGAGGACGAGCTTGATAGCCTCCCGTGGGATAAGTACCGTATGCCGCGTTAACGTTTTCACAAAAATTGCCTTGAGTAGAAGGACAATCATTGTAGGAGTGAGGACCACCACATGTGTCACAAGAAATAGCAACGGCTTTAGCTTGTTGAGTTTGGTTAGAAGCCAAAATTTGTATACTTTTGTTAATTTCAAGAATAGCACGTTCCATGACGGACATGTCGGTGGTGGAAGAAGTAGATGAAACATTGACTCTTGGATTAGATCTTGAGGATGCAGATGAATCCCAATTCTTGTGGTGAGTAGTCATGTTTTCAATCAACTCTCTACACTCCTCCAGTCTCCTTTTCATAAAGGTACCATCGGCGGCGGCATTGATCGTGTCACGATCACGAAAAGTGAGACCATGTAGAAAGTATCAATGAGAGTGACAGGGAGCATGTTGTGATTTGGACAACGGTCGATCAAATCATTGTATCGTTCCCAAGCATCAAAGAGCGATTCATCATTGTCTTGCATGAATCTACTAATTTGGTTACGAAGGCTCGTGACCATGGATGGTGGGAAGTAGCGCGACAAAAAGCGTTGAGTCATGTCGTTCCAAGTATGAATAGAATTCTCTGGGAGACGGTCAAACCATTTTTCGGCATGGTGAGAAAGCGATTGGGGAAATAGTTGAAGGCGAAGGTCATCCATAGAAACACCAGGGGACTTCATGCTTTGGGTGATGGTAATGAATTTGTCGAGGTGTTTGTTGGCATCATCATCCGGAATTCCGCGAAATGGATTAGTTTGCACTTGTTGGATCATGTGATGCTTCAACGAAAACTCCTGAGTCGTGGTTTGCATCGTTGCAATAGGGCCTCCACGTCCGTTCATCGTAGGTTGGCATAGCTCCTCCATGGTTCGTAGGTCAGGTAGGGGTGGATTATTCATGTTGGGTTGAGGTGGATTATTATTGTTGTTGTGTACACCGGCCATGTCTAAATTATCGAGAGTCTCGGGCTCAGGATAAGACGTTGATCGAGTACGCATACACTAAAAAGAAAATGCAAGAGAAAATATTTTTGGTTTTTATAGGTTTTTTAATTTTTTTATGTTTTTGAAAATTTTATATTTTTATGGGTTTTTGAAAATTTTTGTGCTTGAAAATAACGTTCTCGAAAGAACGGATCCCAAAATCCAATTTTTCTCACAAGAAACCGTTGATCCTTACGAAAAGAGCCGGCAGCGGCGCCATTTTAATAACTGTACTTTTAGTTATTTGAAAATGTAGCTTTTGCAAGATCTTTGTTTGTGTTGCTCGTACCCAATTATATATGTCGTTGTTTCGTTCTCGATATCTTCTCGAATCGATCACGGTTCAAAGTGGAATAGTTGTAATTGGTAACTAAAAGGGGGGAGCTTTGATCTATATCTACTAAAACGATAAATGCGAGAAGTAATAAAATGAAATTAAAAGCAATTACTGAAAATAAAACTAGAATTAAAATTAAACAGTAAAGTACCTAAACTTGGAAAAACAGCTGATTCGGAATGTTATGCTTGATCCGGAATATAACTTTTATCCGGAATATCCTAGACAAAAACCTTCATCCGGAATATCTTGAAATTGCTTCATTCGGAATGTTCAACCAAACTTCCTTCATTCGGAACTTCGTTGATCCGGAATAAATGTGTTGATCCGGAATATTGATCTTGATCCGGAATATTGGCTTGACTCGGAAGAAATGGTTGATCCGGAATATTGACTGATCCGGAATAAATTTTATTCGGAATATATGGCCTTCATGCGGAATATTGATTCATGCGGAATATTGGCGTTCGTCTGGAATAACCTTTGATCCAGAATAATGTGCTTACTCGGAATAACTTAAACAATGACCTTCATTCGGAATATAAACTGATTCGGAATATTTTAAAAGAAACCTTTAATCGGAATATAAATACTCATCCGGAATATTGATTATTCCGGATGAACAAGCTGATTCGGAATAAATTGAATGAAAGCTTTGGTTCGGAATACTCTAACTGATCCGAAATATAATCACAAAACCCTTAATCCGGAATATGGTGTTGATTTGGAATCTGGGCTGGAACAGTAAGGAGAACGAAGAACAGGGGAATGTTTAACACACGAATTTAACCCAAAATCCACCAAGTTTTTAATCAAAACTTAAACCAATTTAACCACTAATCAATTACCTATGATATATATCAATCCAAAACAACAAAAACATAAAACCCACTTACTTTTTAAGATCAAACTCAATTAAATGAAATTTAGAACTTTAAATCAACAAGAGAAGAAAGAAAGATTAAATGGGAACTTGTATTAAGGATTGAGATTCAAACAAACAAAATGGAAAGATTAAACTTACAAGATTGTGGAAGAATCAAAAGACAATAAAAATCACCAAACACCCTAATGGTGATGGTGCTTCCTACGAAACAGGAAAGAAATAACAGAAAGAAAAGCTAGTTGAAAAATGTGAATGGGAGGGCTATTTATAGGGCTTGGCTTGGTTTGGTGAGTGGGCTTTCTCCCTTTCTTTTTGTCTTCTCGTCTTTTCAGAAAAGTCGACGTTTTTTATTTCGATTCGGGATTTGTCGACGAATAAATTCAACTCGTCTTTAAATTTCTTCAATTAATAGACTTGAGTTCTTCGACATATGTAAATCTTCCATATTTAGTCCTTTTCTTCGATAAATCTTCAAATTGGCCCATTGACTTCAAATCTTTGCATCTCTTGGATTACAGACTTCGTCTTTTCGTCTTTTTCTTCGATAAAACCCGTGCAATCCCATGTTTTCTTCAATATTTATCCAGTTGGCTCTGGAAACACAACAAACACACAAACCACGCATAATTCCAAACAAATGACATTAAATACGCGTTTTGGTCTTGTTTTAGCAACAAATAAGTGGTAAAAGGATGGGTGTTTTCACACCTATCACAAAACTTAAAAAGAAAAGGTTAAAAAGTTATACCAAATACGTGAAACGAATGAGGACGAACACGCACGAATCCTTGTAATAATTCCAAGATCAAAATCAGCCCGAATCACCCTTGTGGTGTTCTTAAACCTGGCGGCCAAAGAGGACAAGAAGGAAGAATTAGGGTTTTTAATTGTTTTCTAGTTTTGTGATAAATGAAACATGTTTTCCTAAATTCCCTTGTTAGTACAATTACATGGGCCAAGCCCATGTTTCCTTGTTGTAGCCGCGGCCTGGGGGACCCACATGGGGTAACCCGTACCTTTTTCCGTGTCTAACTTAATAGTGTGTTCTCGTGTTCGTGTTTACGTGTTTTAATTAGTTATCGATCGTGACTTAATATATTTATTCGTGTTCGTAATAAATGCATATATACATACGTAATATTAGTTCGTGATTAATTTATGTTCATGATTTCATGTTCGTATGTTCGTGGTTATAATTATCATTGTAATAATTATCGTGTGTTTATACGTAATAAATACTTATCGTGTTATAACACGTACGTAATACTAGTAATTCTTGTACGTGAAACGTAAATGTGCTATAAAAGAAAAGTTCTAATCATGTACGTACGATCTTAAAGGTACTATTCATGGTAATAGCATGCGGGTTTTACAATGCGTCTTTGCATAGATTATCGCGAGCTTAACAAGATCACCATCAGGAATAGATATCTTCTACCACGCATTGACGATCTGTTTAACCAACTCCAAGGGGCCAAGCATTTCTCCAAGATTGATCTCAGGTCAGGCTATCATCATTTACGCGTTAAAGAGCAGGACATCGCCAAGGCTGCTTTTCGTACACGTTATGGACACTACGAATTTGTAGTCATGCCATTTGGCCTTACCAATGCTCCTGTTTTCATGGATTTGATGAACATAATCTTCCATGAATTTTTGGACAAGTTCGTCATAGTATTCATTGACGACATTCTGATATTCTCTAAGTCCAGGAAGGAACACGAAGACCATCTTCGTACGGTATTACAGATCTTCGCCAGAAGCAGTTGTACGCTAAATTCTCCGAATGTGAATTCTGGCTGACTAGTGTGGCATTTCTAGGTCACATTGTATCCGCAGGCGGAATAACCATGGATCCAGCAAAGGTTGAGGCTATTACCAAGTGGCCAAGACCGACATCCGCGACTGAAGTTTGCAGCTTTCTAGGCATAGCTGGCTACTACCGCATATTTGTAGAGAACTTTTCCCGTTTAGCACTACCATTGACCAAACTGATGCACAAAGGGGAAAAATTCATCTGGACGGAGGAAAGAGAAAAGAGTTTTGAAGACCTGAAGTAGAAGTTAGTATCTGCACCTATTCTTACTCTCCCATCTGGTACGGGTGGATTTCAAATTTACAGTGACGCTTCAGGGAAGGGACTTTGTTGTGTTCTCATGCAACATGGGAAAGTGATTGCTTACACATCACGGTAGCTTAAGACTTATGAAGCAAACTATCCTACACACGACTTGGAACTTGCAGCAGTCGTGTTTGCATTAAAGATATGGATGCATTACTTGTATGGCGAATCATGTGACATCTTCACAGATCACAAGAGCCTCAAATACATCTTCACCCAACGTGAGCTGAATATGAGACAGAGGAGATGGTTAGAGCTGTTGGAAGATTATGATATTAATCTGCAGTATCATCCCGGCAAGGCGAATGTAGTGGCAGATGCTCTTAGCAGGAAGTCGGGTATGATCAACGGCATTGAGATTAAGGAGCATATTATAAGGGATTTGGAGTGACTGGACATAGAAATCATGGAACGAGGACAACACGGATACTGGGCTAATCTTAGAGTAGAACCTGAATTGCTCTCTAGGATCAAGGAAGCTCAGAAAGACGACGGTGAAATCTGGGCGATAATTCAGAACTTGAAGAAGCAGACAGAATTTCGTGTAGACGAAGACGGTATCTTATGGCAGGGAACGAGACTTTGTGTTCCCGACAACCAAGAACTCCGGGAAGCATTGTTAGCTGAAGCTCATAGCTCCCCATTCTCCATTCATCCTGGTTCGACCAAGATGTACCACGACATCAAGCAATACTTTTGGTGGAGCGGTATGAAACAGGATGTCGCCACCTATGTTTCCAAATGTCTTACCTACCAGCAGGTTAAGATTGAGCATCAGCGAGCTAGCGGTCTTCTACAACCGTTAGACATTCCAGAGTGGAAGTGGGACAAAATCACCATGGATTTTGTTACCGGCCTTCCGCAGACTAAGAGGAAACGTGATGCTATTTGGGTCATTGTTGATCGACTTACGAAGTCAGCTCATTTCTTACCGATTCGCAAAGACGATGCGGTCAGTAAACTCGCTGACACATATCAGAAGGAGATCATGAGACTTCAGGGTGCTCCATCCAGTATCGTATCGGACAGAGATCCTCGTTTTACTTCGCGATTCTGGAAGAGTCTGCAAAAAGCTTGGGGTACAAAGCTTAAGCTTAGCATGGCCTTTCATCCACAAACAGATGGACAGTCGGAGCGGACTATTCAGACACTAGAAGACATGCTCCGCGCATGTGCACTAGCATGGACAGGATATTAGGACGATTAGATCTGTCTAGTAGAGTTT
The DNA here is from genome assembly GCA_025667525.1 of Glebionis coronaria. NCBI lineage: Eukaryota > Viridiplantae > Streptophyta > Magnoliopsida > Asterales > Asteraceae > Glebionis > Glebionis coronaria. The sequence goes on along the minus strand of JANFOE010000953.1, from coordinate 530,039 downwards.
GCATACAACAACAGTTGGCACGCAAGCATCAAGTGTGCACCATTCGAGATGTTGTATGGCAGAAAGTGTCGCGCCCCAATCTGCTGGGATCAAGTTGGTGAGCGAACACTTGAGGGTCCGGAGATGATAGAGTTGACTAATGAGAAGGTCGCAGTAGCTAAGGCGAAGTTGCAAGAAGCTCATGCACGACAGAAGTGTTATGCAGGCAAGCATCGTAGAGACTTACATTTCAAGGTTGGAGATCATGTATTTCTCTAGGTATCACCGGACACCGGCACGCAGTGTTAAACGTTATGGAGTCAAGGGAAAACTCAGTCCTAGATTCATCGGACCGTTTGACATTATTGAGCGGATGGGTGAAGTATCTTATCGTTTAGCGTTATCTCCGCAGCTTTCACACGTTCATGACGTCTTCCATGTATCTCTACTTAGGGGTTATAACTATGATCCTCTTCACATGGTTCAGTATCCACTTGATCAAATACGTGAAGATCTTACCTCCATAGAGGAACCCGAACGCGTTCTTGACAGACAAGAACAGGTCATGAGGAAGAAGACGATCCCATTCGTCAAAATCCTTTGGAGGGATCACACCGAGCGGGAAGCCACTTGGGACACCGAGGAGTCTATCCGGACTTCTTACCCTCATTTCAAGTTTGGAACTCGGGCATGTTTTTTTTCTAGTTTATTTTATCTATAATTCGGGGAAGAATTATTCTTTTTAGGGGGAAGAGTTGTAAACCCCGTATGCTTTTACCATGAACAGTACATCTATAATCGTACGTACATGATTAAAACTTACTATATATAACATGGTTACGTTCACGAATGTTAATTACAAGTATTACGTACGTGTTATTACACAATGATTATTTACTACGCATTAATGCACGATAATTATTTCAACAATAATTATAATCACGAACATACGAGCATGAAATCATGAACGTAAATAATCACGAGCACATTATAAGTATTTACGTAGTATTTATTACGAGTATGTATACGAATATATTAAGACACGAACGACTAATAATTAAATCACGTGAACACGGCACGAGAACACATACAATATTTAGACACGGAAAAACAATGGGTTCCCCTTGGGGGCCCACATACCCACGGCTAGAAGGAAGGAAGGGGACCAATCCCACTTTTAATTTAGTTAAAACAAGAAATAACGGAAAGATATTTTCATAATAACAAAATATTGGAAAAGATCAAAACCCTAAAATCTTTTCTCTCCTCCTTGTTCTCCTTTGGCCGCCAGGTATACACATACCAAGAGGGTGTGTTTGTTGATTTTTGGTGATTGATTGCTTGCAAGATCGTTCGTGTTATCAATCCCTAATCATTCAACGTATTGGTAATCTTTTAAACCCTTCTTTTAATTTCCTTTAATTATGTTATAAAATCAAGAACACGTGAAATCATAAGTTATTAAAAACATGTATTAAAAACATGTAATTAATCATGGGGGCTTAAAAACATAGGGTTTAAGGGGTGTTTGGTTCGGCCGGCGCACACAAACCGAGAGCCAAAGCTCTCGTTGTGGCTCGTGTGATCACAGTCGAGACCTACTGGTCTCGGTGTGGTGTTGTTGGTCTCGGCCGCAAGAGCAAGAGAAACCCCGACTCACGTCGGGGTGTGGTTTGGTTGTTTGGGAGTCTTGGCTAAAACAAGAACCACCACCGGCTTAAGCTGGTGGCTAATTATAGAAAGCAGGGGGAACATGGGCCGCGGCAGTAGGGGGAACCACTGGCTAAAGCCGGTGGGAACTATCTTGTCGGCGGGTTTAGCCGAGAGACCAAGGGAGACCGCCGGTGGGAACCGGTGGCTATTTTAGGCAAGCAGTGGTAACCGGTCAAGCCGGTTTTGCCACTGTTAAGGGTGCATTTGTTGACCGGTTCACGGGTCCGGTTCACGGGTTCGCGAACATGGTTCACGACACATTTAATAAATAAAACACGGGTTTCGGTCACGATATTATTTTACAAGGTTAATTATTTTTACAAGTTTAGTATTATAAGATTTATTAAATTAATTAAAACATGTACATAATTAATTTAATCTAGACATGACTTAGGTTATTATTATTATTAATAATACATGGATTTTAACCTAAGTATTTATCATCTTATTTAGACTATATATTTAATCAATTATTAAAATCATGATTTATAATTAATTAATTTCCATGACTTAGGTTATATTAATTTATATATTAATACAGGTTTTAACCTAAGTATTTATTTATACACTATAATTTAATTAAATCATGTTTATATTTAATTAAATCCTTAACCTATAATTTATTTAATTCACATATTATAATTAATAAACTATACTATCTAATCACATGACATAGAATACTAATCAGTAAAACTAAGTTTATATTATTAGCTTAATAATCTAGCTTATTTCTATTTATGTAAACTTTCTATTTTTAGAAACTTATTTATTTTAAGCATCTAATATATTTATGGAAACTTTCTATTTTTAGAAACTATTCTATTTTAAGCAGATAATCTATTTTTGGAAACTTTCTATTTTTGGAAACATTCTATTTTAGGAAACCTGTTATTTTTAGAAAGTTACTTAGTATTACACTACAAGTATAATAACACAAGAATATCAGTTAATACTTAATCAAAAGACATAAAACACATGATAAAAGCAGTATAACATTAAAATCAGTAAAACAAGATTAAAACATATAAAACAAGTAAAGACATACTATAATCAGATTACGTACGCAGTGATAGTATACTTATACACGTATCCTTCATTGTAGCATTAGTGAAATCGGAGTAGGATTCCCTTCGTGCTTTTTTTCCGTTCACTGGACACAAGGTACGTATTCTACGTCCATCAGTATGGACATTATTTCCTTATTAGGATTCCCCGTATGCAGCCAACTGTTTTCCCAGTATATGTTTTATATGTTTTTGAATTGCTTATGTTCAGTTTTAAATGCCTAAGCCATATACATGCATGACCAGTTCCACCTAGTTATGGAGGTACCATAACCATAACAATGGAGGCACCAATGTTATGACTTCCCCACGGCGGAGTGATTGCTCGTGGCGTCCCTTTCAGGTTTTGGCCATATATTTATATTATCATGTGGGGCTTATGGGTGCATCCTAGTTACATGTTAGCAGTAATATCAGGTGAATGAGGTGTGTGCCTTGCATCCTTCACAAGGAGTTGATCCCTCCTACCCAGACTTATATTAATTAAAGGCATCCCCTCTAATTGCATGATGAGGTCACCCCTCTAAGTATTCATGCACGTTGATATTCCATGACCTATATTGGCTTAATGGTTAATCAATAAACAATTTTCATAAGATAAACATATGGCTTTTCAAACTATAAAACCAGTTTTATTAAGTTATGTTCATGTTTTACAAGGCTTATTCATTTCCGCTGTTATATGTCTTATATGCTATATTATTCATGCTATGCTTGTATATCCACGCACTGAGCGTTATGCTCAGCCGTTTTCCTTTCATGTTCTCAAAATGGCACGTACTCAAGGACGTTCGTAGGCTTATCATCATACGTGCATACGGATGGACGCTATCCAGCTTCTATTTCTTATGCATTTCCTTTACTTTACATTCAGTACTTTATTTCAATTCATGGACATTGTTTAGTCCTTTTCCATTCCTATACTATTATTATTCACGTGTGATGAGTTCTACTTAGACTGCCGATGTTTGATTCCGGCTTATGTCTTTTATGGTCAATAAATGTTTTTAAGACATTTACCTTGCATGCTTTGATGACACGCCATAATTACGCATGACCCGCCATTTAACAAAATGGGGTGTTACAAACTGCAAGGCTCCAAACAGTACGAATGGTAGCCGGTTTTACTACCGGACTAAAGGTCTCATCACAATGAATCCCCTGTTGCTGACTACGACCATTGGCAACTAGTCTTGCTTTGTACCTGCTTAAGGATCCATCTGCATTAAATTTATGCTTGAAAAGCCACATGGAATGAAAAACATTTACGTTAGTTGGACAACGTACAAGAGCTCACGTTCTGTTAGAAATCAAAGCATTATATTCATCTATCATAGCCTTTTGCCAATTCGGATCACTAAAGGCGTGTTTGTGAGAGCGAGGAAGTAGGGAGGTGGTAGTGACGTGACAGTTCATGCGTGTAATGGGCTTAGATATTCCGTCCTTTGCACGTGTGACCATGGAATGTGTATTAGTTGCGAGGGGGAATGGGATTGGAGCTTGGTGAGGTTGATGTGTATTTGGTTGCGTGTTTGTGATGTTAGGGGAGGTCGGTGTTGTCACACCCCACCATGGCGGAATATGGGGCGCGACGTATGGATATCATCACAACAACAGCGTGTCTATAGAGAGAACTATATGAATTAAAAATGTCATAAAAGGCGACACATATGTCATGACAATATCTCATCAATGCAGGAGTCTAGGTAAGTAGGTAACAGTCCTACCTCTTACCCAAGACAAACAAATAACACAAACAAATCAACATATAGGTTCATAGTATCACTTATTGAAACAAACAGAAAAATAAACTAAGAAGGAACAGGGATCTCCTTCTAAATGCATTCCTACGCGACTCCAATCCTAGCCACATATGTTCTCACGCTTAACCACTTTATCACCTGAAAGAGACACTAAAATACGTCAACATAATGTTGGTGAGAGTCATGGGTTTAGACTTAAATGCCAAATCATATCAAAAAGCTGTGAGTACAATCAAAGTTTAAAACAAATGGACAATGTGATACTAACATGTATTAACATTTATCATTCAAGAATTAATCAATCAAACCAACACTAAGGCTCCCAGCCATTACCATACACCAACTCCCATAGGTATCCAAACACCTATGAACCAATCCCCAAGGCCCCTCCTTGTCTATCATCTCTATAGTAGTTAGGGTTTTGTGTCTATCATCTCTATCATTCATATGAAATAATGGTTGATTAGTCTGCGGTTCGTGTGGGTGCGTTGGAAACCTAACTAGGGTTTCGTTTTTTTTTTTGGCTGTTTGTTTTGGTTTAAGAGAGATGGATTCAATGCATGAGTCCTTAACACCTGGGACTTATGAGACTTATGTGAACAATGTGTTTGTGAATGCTACTAATAAGGTTAATCCTACCCCCCAATATAATAGTGAGTCCTATACTATGTTTGGTGGGGCTGCTGATGGGTTTCGTGCTTTTGATGGCGCTAAGATTGGTACTGAGACTACTGCTCCAATCAGTAGTAAGTCATTTGTGAATGTGATGCAATGCAACACTAACACACGTAACCCTAAGCACAAGACTGTCAAAATTCAGGAGCTCAGAAATCCTGAGGTTGTTGAGGGTGATGTACTTGCATTACCTATGGATGCTGTGGAGGAAGTTCGATCTCGTTTTGAGAATACACTGTATGGTTACTTTATTGGAAAACGACTAGCGTTTCCGCTAGTGGAAAATTATGTCAAAAATACATGGGCGAAGTTTGGACTTAAGAGGCTTCAATTGCATGAGAACTTCTTTATGTTCCAGTTTAATACCAGGGAAGGGATGTAGAGCGTGATTGAGAACGGTCCATGGTTGATACGAAGTGTTCCTTTAATCCTCAATGAATGGACTCCAAATACTGATCTAAAGAAGGATGTTATTAAAACAGCTCCTTTATGGATTAAGTTGCATCACGTGCCTATTGTTGCATACTCGGAAACTGGGTTAAGTCTTATTACAACCCAACTTGGAAGGCCGATTATGCTTGACTCATACACGAGTAGTATGTGTCTTAGCTCATGGGGAAGAAATTCTTATGCTAGGGCCCTTGTTAAATTTTCAGCGGAGGAGGAATTAAAATCGTCTATCGTCATTGCTATACCTCGTGCTAATGGTAAGGGTCACACACTTGCTGAAATTGATATTGAATATGAGTGGACTCCCCCTCGTTGTGATTCGTGCAAGGTATATGATCATACTCATGACAAGTGCCTGAAAAACCTTAAAGTTGTAGCAACTATTGAGGAAACAGGAGATGGCTTTACTATGGTGACTAAAAAGAAACGTAAGGTGAAGCAGAATCAGGCAAGACAAGTAGAAGGTGTTCGTCTTTCCAAACCAGCCCTAAATCTTCAATATCGTAAAGTTGAAAATGGAACGTCAAAAAAGAATGGTAAGGAAAAAGTCAAGACGAACCCTGTGGACAATACTAAGGATGTTGGGGAACCAAACCAGGTTCTGAAAGAACATGTTCAGACTCATAATAAGTATGATGCTCTATCACAAACTGATGATGAAGCCAAGACTACTACTATCATTAATGATGATAGTGACGATGAAGATATTGATGAACATATGGTCATTGATGACCATATACAGGAAAATAGTGGCGTTCAGGGGGCAAGCACTCCCTTAAATTCGGTTTCCAATGATTAATGTTGCTTCATGGAATATTAGGGGTTTAAACTTCTCCCCTAAACAAAATGAAGTGCGGCAGGTTATTTCTGAAAATAATTTATCTGTTTGTGCTATTTTGGAGTCTCACGTGGCTAATTCTAATCTTCATAAATTGTGTACTCTTGTTTTTCGTCATTGGGATTGGTGCTCTAATGGCTCTTGGTGTAGGAAGGGTACTAGAATCATCTTGGGATGGAATCATAATGATGTTGACGTTATGGTAATTTCTCAAGACGACCAAGTTATTCATACTAAAGTTTGGTTAAAGAAGGAAAAGAAGGAGTTATTTTGCTCTTTCGTATACGCTCATAATGGTTACATTCAAAGGCGTCTTTTATGGGAGGCTCTTTCGGTTCATAAAGCTTTTATTAATAATCGTCCTTGGTGTTTACTTGGTGATTGCAATGCTACACTTTTTTTGGAAGAGTCTACTGCGAGTTCGTCTCGAGTAGACTTAGCTATGCGCGATTTTAAGACCTGTGTTGCTAATATTGAAGTATTGGATGTTAATAGCTCAGGTTTGCAATTTACTTGGACTCAAAAGCCAAAAGGTGGGGATTGTATTCTAAAAAAGCTTGATCGTATTATGGCCAACTTGGAGTTTTCATCTCATTTTGTAGGTGCTCATGCGGTTTTCAAGCCATATCGAATCTCAGATCATGCTCCTGCTATCTTATGCATTCCTACGGTTGTTAAAGATAAGCCTAAGCCGTTCAAGTTCTTTAATGTGTTGACTACACATGAGGGTTTTCTGAATGTTGTTCAAGAGGCGTGGAAAGCTGATTATAGTGGCTTTCTCATGTATCGAGTTGTTAAAAAACTCAGAAGTATGAAAAAACCATTACGTAAGCTCATGATTGGAAAAGGTAATTTGCATGAGAATGTGGTACGGGTGCGCAAGGAATTGGATCAGGTTCAAAGTAACATTGATCAAGACCCTTTTAATGTTGCTTTTCGAGAACTTGAAGCTTCGTTGTTTGTTGAATTTAACCATGCTGTGTTGTTGGAAGAAAGATTTTTGAAACAGAAAGCAAAAATCCAGTGGTTGAAAGATGGAGATGCTAATACAGCTTTTTTCCATAAAGTGGTGAAAAGTCGCGCGAGCAGGAGTCGTATCGATACTATTATGAATAATGAGGGTGTGGTTTGTACTAATGATGAAATCCATGATGTTTTTGTCACTCATTACAGGAACTTCCTTGGCAAGGCTGATGATCCTAATGTATTTAACGATGACAATTTGTTTGATAATCGTCTTGATGATCAGGTGGCGTTGGATATGATAAATGATATTACGGATCATGAAGTGAAGGATGCTATGTTCTCCATGGGTGATGATAAATCTCCCGGTCCGGATGGGTACACGGCTGCCTTCTTTAAGGAAACATGGCATATTATTGGGGTTGAAGTTATTCAAGCTGTTTGTGAATTCTTTACGAATGGGAAGCTTCTAAAGGAGCTTAACCATACTATTATCGCACTCATTCCAAAAGTTAAGTCTCCTTCTAGAGTTAATGACTATCGACCGATCTCTTGTTGTAACGTGTTATTTAAATGCATTAGCAAGATTATTGCTAATAGAATGAAGGTGTGTTTGAAGACTCTTGTGCATCCTAACCAATCTGCTTTTATTCCGGATAGAAGTATCTCGGATAATATACTTTTAACTCAAGAGCTTATGCACAATTATCACTTGGATCATGGCGAACCGAGGTGTGCATTCAAGGTGGACATCCAGAAAGCCTATGACACGGTTGACTGGAATTTTTTACAGAAAATTTTGAAGGGTTTCGGCTTTCATGATCGTATGATTCTATGGATTATGGAATGTGCAACTACTACCTCATATTCCATTTGCATCAATGGTAATCTTCATGGGTATTTTAGGGGACAAAGGGGTCTTCGTCAAGGCGATCCCCTCTCTCCCTACTTGTTTACGCTTGTCATGGATATCCTTACTCGTATGCTCATTAGGAAAGCTATAGAGTCGGAAAGGTTCACTTATCATCGTTACTGTAGCAAGATGGAGCTTATTAATTTGTGCTTTGCAGATGATCTTTTCTTGTTCGCATATGGTAATGTTGATTCTGCTCGTGTTATTAAGGAGGCTCTTGATGAGTTCAAGATTGCATCGGGTTTAGTTCCTAGCCTTCCTAAAAGCACGACATATTTTTGTAATGTTTTAAACCATGTTAAGCTATCTATTCTTAATGTGCTTCCGTTTGAGGAAGGTAGCCTTCCAGTTAAGTACCTTGGGGTTCCGTTGGTATCTTCAAGATTGAAGATTCGGGATTGCAAAGAGCTGATTGAAAAGATTGAGAATCGAGTTCTTGATTGGAAAAACAAATCTCTATCTGTTACGGGTAGATTACAGCTTATCCGATCAGTTATTGGTTCCATGAATGTCTTTTGGGCTTCGGTGTTCTCCCTTCCTATGCAAGTGCTGCTTAATATTGAGCAAATAATGCGCAGCTTTGTTTGGAATCAAGGTGGGACGTCCACGAGCAAGGCTAAAGTCGCTTGTGAATTGGTTTGCCTTCCTAAGGATGAGGGTGGTCTTGGTATTAGGCGTTTGCATATCTTCAACTCGGCGCTTATGGTGAGTCATATTTGGAAACTTCTTTCACATAAAGAATCACTTTGGGTGAAATGGATACATTGTTATAAACTCCACTCACGTAACTTTTGGGACGTGCCCTTGCGTGATACTATGTCATGGGGGTGGCGTAATATCCTTAGGTTAAGGCCTATTGTTCGAGAGTTTATATGGAACAAAATTGGGACGGGTGATCGTACTTCATTATGGTTTGATAAGTGGTGTTCGATGTGTCCCTTATCACAACATATTTCTAATCGGGATGTGCATAGAGCCGGTCTCACGCTTAATTCGAAGGTTCAGGATATTATCAATAATGGTGTTTGGACGTGGCCTAATTACCTATTGGATAAGTATCAGTTCCTTCCTACGTGTATTGTTCAGACTTCGAGTGAGCATGATTGTCTTGAATGGCGTTTACTGGATGGTACGATTAAAAAGTTTTCGGTTAGCCTTGTGTGGGAATCAATTAGGTATCAGGATAATAAAGTTGCATGGTTCCGTATGGTTTGGTTCCCAAACAATATCCCTCGTCATGCGTTTAACCTTTGGCTTATTATTAAGCGTAGGCTAAAAACTCAAGACAGGATTAGCAGTTGGGATTATTCAAATCAGCTTGGATCAACATGCTCGTTGTGTGAGATGGTTCCTGACTCACACGAGCACTTGTTCTTTCGTTGCCCCTTTTCGGATACGGTTTGGAGTCACATGAAGGTGCTTGTTGGGCTTGATAACATTGCTCATGATGTCTACGAGATTATTAACCATTTTGGTGATAGTTCGAAGAAAACGTCTTCGCATGTTGTGATTGCGAAGCTAGTTTTAGCTGCAACAGCTTACTTTCTGTGGCAGGAAAGAAATTGGCGTTTATTCAAAGGTACGAAGAGGACGTCAAATCAGATTATAGAGTATATCTCTTCAGCAGTTCGGCTCAAGCTTCTTTCTTGTCGTTTCAAGCGAACCAAGGAGGGATTGGCTTATGCACGAGTTTGGGATCTTCCGGAGTATATTTTTAGATGATTGTGTTTTTGTTTTGTTTGTGCACCATTAGGTGGTTCTTCCCCATTGGTGTCATTAGTCACGTAGTTGATGTGTAATTCGTTTGGCATGTCTTTCGAATAGGTTGTTCAAGCTTATGCTTGAGGTTAATGTGACACTCAGTCACATTCCATTGTACTTATCGGAGTTTGGGTGATAAATATTATTTTACCGGGGTAATCATTCCCCTTTACCCAAAAAAAAGGCCCCTCCTTGTCAACACCCCCTTGGTACCAAGTCAAAACATTAACAATCAAGAATTATCTAGCAGTTAATCACATAAGTATGCACACATAAGTCCATTACCAACGCCAAACATTCACAGCATAATTTATAAATAACATAACACAGTGTCTCTTCCATCCCATCTGGAAGTCAAAAACAATAGTAAACATAGGACTATGAAACTCTCCTAATTGCTTCTCCAAAAGTCCTCGCACTAGCAACAAGCTAACAAACCAAAAACACGCAATCAAAATATGAACCAATCACTAAGATGGCTCATCAACCTATGATGGACATCTAGCCTACTCCCATATAAATACCTCATTTATAAACTCCAAACACCTCATTACCCTTCCCTAACAAGTCCTTAACTTGGTTAAGTTTAATAACTATCTCGTTCACATTTTACACAATTTTAGGTCTCAAAACTTTAAGTCAAACATCCACTTAAACATACCCATGGTTTCTGTAAAAGGAATATTCGTACCTTTACATATGTTAGCTAACACCTCCCACTTGCCCTAACCTTAAAGATACTGCTAAGGCCCCGATATATATATATATATATATATATATATATATATATATATATATATATATATATATATATATATATATATATATATATATATATATATATATATATATATATATATATATATATATATATATATATATATATATATATATATATATATATATATATATATATATATATATATATATATATATATATATATATATATATATATATATATATGTATGTATATATATATATATATATATATATATATATATATATATATATATATTTGTCATTCCAGATTTACTGATTTTAAACATACAAAAAGTTTGTTAGGATTAGGGGGTCTTACCCTAAACCAAAACCTTAGCCCAAGTGCAGATACTTACTACAATATATAAACCATCTCTCATATTCGTTAGAAGATCCCAATGCAACCCTAAGTACCCCAAACAACCCAAAACTTAAAAAGAAAACAGGCTGACTTCAAAACTGTTTTGACCTCCGACTGTTGTAACCTGTTTTTGACCCACTTTCCGACCTCCAATTTAGTTCTAGTTTCTTGCATTGGAAAGCCACTTCAATTACCTTTTCAGGGATACTTGGATCGTAAAATAAGAGTTTGTAGAACTCCCAATATGATCAAAAAAATTGACTCAAAATTCTGCCCAGATTCTAAAAACGGGTTTAATCAAATTAAACTAATTATTCACCCATAACCCCATTTAATACATGCCCTAGTTTATGTAATCATCATATTATGATCAATATAAAATTAATTTACTGTTTTTAAATTAACCCTAACCTAAATCCATCATAAGATGATCAATTAAACATAAAAACAATTTAATTAAAAAGGTTTATGAAGGTTTTACCTTTAATTCAATGGAAGATGAAAAAAAATACTGAAAACCCTAAAACTTCTCCTTATGCCATCGACTTAAGAGTTCCAGGAAGAAAAATATGGTTTTTGTTTTTAGTTAACACATTATATAGGGTATGGGTGAACCCAAGTCCAACCCATAGCCCATTTACCCTTTCCTTTTCTTTTTTTCTTTCTTTTAGTCGGCCAAACCGACCTATATATATATATATATATATATATATATATATATATATATATATATATATATATATATATATATATATATATATATATATATATATATATATATATATATATATATATACATATATATATATATATATTATTTCTATTTTCTCTTTTATTGTTAAATAATACACTACTAATATTACCTTAATTTGTCTTAATTTACTTTAGCTCCTAAAGCTTCCAAAACCTCAAAACCGTAAAACTAGTCAAATTTACGCGTTTTACCGTAAAAGACGTAAAATATACACTTCTAATAAAAATATCAAATTTTGAAATAAACTTTATAACTAAGTCCTAAATGACTTAAAACCATCCCGAAAAATATTCATATGACTAATCACCTCATCCGAGACCTCTAAAAGCTAAACCGTAAATCCTAAAAAATAATACTATTACTATAATACTTATACGTATACGTAAACACCAAAATATCACCATTTCATTTCATTGTCACTAATTGTGAGCTCATAAACATGAATTAACCGTTACTCGATTTACTTATGAGTACACTATACTCATAAACGATAACCACACCAACCTCGTTCACACAAAATAAACACGTAAACACACAAATCAAGTAGTCACACATAAAACAACCTAACAATAAGACCAAGTGACGAACCTCAAATCCACGGTTGTCACATCACTCCCTCCTAATAGAAGTCTCGTTCCGAGATTTACTCCTTGGGATCATCATTAACAAACAGCTGAGGATACTTATTCCACATAAACTCTTCCCGTTCCCACGTGAACTCCGGTCCACGTTTTGAATTCGACCTAACCTTAACTAACGGTATCTTACTTATTTTCAGTGTTTTAACTTCATGGTCCATAATCTCTATCGGCTCTTCAATAAAACGAAGGCTCGCATCTATACTAATATCGTCCACCGATACTTGCAAGTCAGTTCTTGCTAAGCATTTCCTCAAGTTTGAGACATGAAACACATCATGTACACTACTCAACTCTTCCGGTAATCTCAACCTATACGCCACTAGCCCAATCCTTTCAAGGATTTCAAATGGACCCACAAATCTAGGCGCTAACTTCCCTTTCTTCCCAAACCGCATCACCCCTTTCCATGGTGAAACCTTTAGCATAACCTTATCCCCAACCTCAAATTCCAACGGATTACACCTCTTGTCCGCATAGCTCTTTTTTCAATCTCTAGCCGCCTTTAATTTCTCCTTAAGCACAGTTATCGCATCTGTAGTCTCCTGTACCATCTCCAGTCCAATTAGTTGACTACTTCCTACTTCTGCCCATAACAACGGTGACCTACACTTCCTACCATAAAGTGCTTCAAACGGTGCACACTCTATACTAGCATGGTAGCTATTATTGTACGAGAATTCTGCCAACGCCAGATTATTCTCCCAACTTCCTCCAAAATCTATCACACACGCCCTCAACATATCCTCTAACGTTTGTATAGTCCTCTCACTCTGTCCATCCGTCTGTGGATGATAAGTTGTGCTCATATCCAGCCTTGTTCCCAAGGCTTTCTGCAATAGCCCCCAAAACCTAGAGGTAAACCTGTGTTGGGTCAAAAGTGAGTTGATAAGTCAAAACACAAAGACAAGGACTTAATCTGCCAATACTGAATTCTTCAAGCTGGTGGACAAAGTATCAAGATAGGAATGAAGAATATCAGGACAACTATATAGGAGATTTTGTTTTTAATATTTATCTTTTGTAACAGCTGTAGTTTCTAGTATATAAAGAAACACAGTCGTAGGTTTCATTTACTACTTCAATATACAAAAATGTAACCTACTGTTCTTTAGATCTCTAGGCATGGGATTCAATGTATACATGCCTAGAGTGGTTTGTGTTAATCATATATAATAAAACCCTTTGGGAATTCTTTCATCTTGTCAAACATCTTATTCATGTTAATTATGCAATTCCGCTGTGTTCATCACATGTACAATTAACAACCTAGATAAAACGGTTTCGACTGTTTGAGTCTAACGATCTTGGATTCAACATGTGGTATCAGAGCGGGTGGCTCGATATCTAGGAGAATCAAGATGTTTGATTTCGTTGCTGTGAAAATTTAGGGTTTATGTTGAAACCCTAGATAATTAATTTTTGGTTCTGTTCATATAGGCTACATACTGTGCAACAAGTTATTGTGGTCGTTTGTGGCCCAAGAAAAGATACTGTTCGGATACTATATTAATTCGTTTCTATATGTTCGAATATTAAAATTGATTGGTGCTCAAAAGGTACATTTAATTTGGAGTTTCGGATGCGTTTGTTCAAAGAATTGCACGAGATTGATCAATGAAGGGGGTCCCACTATGTATTAGCTTTGTGTGTTCACACGAAGTAACAATAATAGATGTGACATGTGTGATCATCACGCATGGTCACAATATATTGGTTTCAAATTGGTTATAAGACAGGTTATATGTTCGTATATTCGACTCACTGATGCCACGTTAAGACTTGTTTAATTGCAAATAAACAGAATGATGTTGATTTGCAAAAGGTCACGTGATTGTTAATGTGGTCAAAAGCTGATTGTGTTGATTAAACTTGATGCAAAAAGGTAGCATACACATTCGATGGTCCCAGTATGAAGAGATCATACGAATTTTAGAAAGAAGAAAAGGATGTGGGATGCTACATTAATTCTGCTCACGTGAGAATTTATTTCAAACAAGAAAATGGTGCTTTCGTCAATTACTTTGTGGCAAAATTGTTTGATATTGGTTTAACTAATATTGAATGGTTAATGATACAAAGTCTTGTTCACGTGAGGCTAAATTGCTTTTTCATCAACAGTTCAGAAAAGAGATGGTACACAGTAGGGTATAATAGCGTTGAGAGGGTGTCTGCATAAAAACAATGGTACATTTTGACAGTTAGAGGTATTTTTAGTTTCCTCTGTTTTTGTTATTTATTCTCACTGTTATAAATTCATTCCCACATTATGTGGGTTTGGCACAGTTAATAAACAAAATAGTGGCATTAAAAGTTCCCCCTGCTTTTGAAAAATATTCCCCCTGCTTTTATTAAAAGAAGCCCCTGCTACCATCCCCCTGCCTTCAATAGTTCCCCCTGCTTTCATTAATAGATTCCCACTGTTTTTGAAAGTTCCCCCTGCTGTCAGATATGAGTTTTGGGACAGCAAGGTCTTGGAGTTTGGTTATTCACAGCAACTGATCTTAAAGGTATAAAGGCTTGATTTAATTTTATTGATTACGAAGAAAAGTTTTTATCATTTATTTGAAGACGAAGAAGATTTTCGCGGGTATGTGTTTTATACTTAAACACCTAGTGACAAAGTGATACAAGATCTAGGAATGTGTGATTTTTCTTATGGTACTCTATGCACATATTTTCTATCACTTGAAGGAGTTACATTATCGTGCTCAGTGTCTCGTTTCAAAGGTAAACAAGGATTTTTGTATACAGGGCACTTTGTCACGTGGTTAGTGCAAGTTATAGAATGCAAGTTCGGGTTATTCTTCTTCATCATTAAGTAAGTTATAATTCATATTCTTCATATGTAATCATTACATAAAGCCTACAGAATTGAAGATTCATCAACGAATAGCACACTTTAAGGGGAAGCTCATTTGATAGAGTGTTAGTCATTCACATATGACATCAAGGTGAAGATTTTTGCTAATGTTCACTAGTATTACTACAACTAATGTAAGTTTATACTTCTCAAATTCATTTTAAGACGCGGAAAACTTCATGGAGGGAAATTTGGGGCGTAGAACACTTGTGTTTAGTGTATGATATTTGTTGGCAGTGGTTGAGAATCAAGGTTGCTTACATACAAGACCCCTATTTGATCATGTCAAAAAGGGGAAGAAGTCTACAAAGACTAAAGTAATCTGCTGATCCTTGGTGTCGTATGGTTTACAAAAGATATATGCTTAAAGGCAAGTGTTTTGACATCATCAACTAGGGGAAGATTGTTGGGTCAAAAGTGAGTTGATAAGTCAAAACACAAAGACAAGGACTTAATCTGCCAATACTGAATTCTTCAAGCTGGTGGACAAAGTATCAAGATAGGAATGAAGAATATCAGGACAACTATATAGGAGATTTTGTTTTTAATATTTATCTTTTGTAACAGCTGTAGTTTCTAGTATATAAAGAAACACAGTCGTAGGTTTCATTTACTACTTCAATATACAAAAATGTAACCTACTGTTCTTTAGATCTCTAGGCATGGGATTCAATGTATACATGCCTAGAGTGGTTTGTGTTAATCATATATAATACAAACCCTTTGGGAATTCTTTCATCTTGTCAAACATCTTATTCATGTTAATTATGCAATTCCGCTGTGTTCATCACATGTACAATTAACAACCTAGATAAAACGGTTTCGACTGTTTGAGTCTAACGATCTTGGATTCAACAACCTGCTATCCCTATCCGATATGATCGACACCGGTACCCTATGTTTTGCCACCACATGTTCCAAGTATTTCTTGGCAAACCTTTCCATCTTATCATCCTCCTTCATTGCCACAAAATGGGCAGACTTAGTCGTCTGTCCACTATTACCCAAATCATATCATTACCATTGTTAGACCTTGGCAGATTTGTAATGAAGTCCATGGCAATATTCCCCCACTTCCACTTAGGAACCTCTGGTTGTTGTAGTAACCCTGATGGTCTTTGATGTTTAGCCTTCACCTTGGCGCAATTCAAACATTCACTAACGTATAAAGCTACATCTTTCTTCATTCTTGGCCACCAATACATATCTCTCATGTCCTGATACATCTTATCAGCTCCTGGGTGTATCGAATACCTCGACGTATGAGCTTCCTCCAATATAACCTTCCTTGTATCGCCAAACAACGGAACCCAGATTCTATCCAAGTAAAACTTGCAACCATCTCCTCTTTCTTCCATGTACTGATCCATAGTATGTAGATTTTTCTCAACCAGCCTTTCTTCCTTAACGGCCTCTACTTGTGCTGCTCGAATTATATTTCTAAGGGTTGTCTGAATAGTTATGCTTATTGCCCTTACTCTTTTAGGTTTTAGCCTCTTCTTCCTACTTAGAGCATCTGCCACCACATTGGCCTTTCCAGGGTGGTACTTAATCTCACAATCATAATCACTAAGTAACTCCAACCACCGTCTCTGCCTCATGTTCAAATCTTTCTAATTAAAGATGTGCTGCAAGCTTTTGTGATCCGCATAGATCGCACTTTTTGTCCCATACAAGTAATGTCTCCATATCTTAAGAGCAAAGACTACAGCTCCTAGTTCCAAGTCGTGTGTGGTGTAATTCTTCTCATGGTTTTTCAATTGTCGTGATGCATAAGCTATGACCTTATCTCGCTGCATAAGAACACATCCTAAACCCTGGTTGGACGCATCACAGTAAACCACAAAATCTTCCACCCTTTCTGGTAAGGACAAGATCGGTGCATTACACAACCTATCCTTTAGTGTCTGAAATGCCTGCTCTTGCTCTTTGCCCCATTCATACTTCTGATTCTTTTGGGTCAACAATGTCAAAGGCTTTGATATTCTATAGAAATTCTCTATAAATCTCCTGTAATATCCTGCCAAGCCTAAGAATGACCTTATTTCTGACGGTGTAGTAGGTGCCTTCCAATCCTTCACGGCTTCAATCTTCTTTGGGTCTACATGTATGCCATCATTGTCGATTACATGTCCTAGAAATTGTACTTCTTGCAGCCAAAATTCGCACTTGGAGAACTTCCCATAAAGTTTCTCCTTCCTGAGTAGTTCCAATATCGACCTTAAATGTTGGGTGTGCTCCTCCTCTGTCTTAGAGTAGATAAGTATGTCATCAATGAAGACTATGACAAACTTATCCCGATATGGCTTGCACACTCGGTTCATTAGGTCCATGAACACTGCTGGCGCGTTTGTCAATCCAAATGGCATAACGGTGAATTCAAAGTGTCCATACCTTGTTCCGAACGCGGTCTTTTATATGTCCTCCTCACAGACCCTTAGTTGGTGATAACCGGACCTAAGGTAAATTTTTGAGAAGTATCTTGCTCCTTGCAGCTGATCAAATGAATCGTCAATCCTTGGGAGAGGATAACGGTTCTTAATGGTCAGCTTGTTCAGCTCCCGATAGTCGATACACATCCGGAATGATCCATCCTTCTTCTTAACGTATAGCACTGGCGCTCCCCATGGAGAAGAACTTGGTCGAATGAAACCCTTATCCTGCAATTCCTTGAGTTGCTCGGCTAATTCTTGCATCTCTAACGGTGCTAGACGATATGGTGACTTCGCTACGGGTGTTGCCCCGGGTACTAAGTCAATCTTAAACTCTACTTGTCTCACCGGTGGTAACCCCATCAAGTCATCCGGGAATACATCGACGAACTCTCTTACCACTCGAATCTTATTGATTTGTGGCTCATCATCCTTGGCATTCATAAGGGACCTAGTCTTCTTCTCCTTCCTTTCTCCGTACACGTATAACACCTTATTATCACCTATGGGGATCTTAACAATCTTTTCATGACACATTAGCTCAGCCCTATGCTTCGATAACCAATCCATCCCAATGATCACATCGAAGCTCCCATGTCCTAGAGGGATTAAATCTATGGTGAACTTAAATTCTCCCAACTCTAATTTGCAGTTTAAAATATCTCATCTACTTCTTCTTGTTTACCACTAGCTATCTCAATCACATATCCTGGTTTCGCTACACTAGGGTTCATATTTAACGAAGGCACGAATTGAGAAGACACAAAACTAAAATCTGCCCCAGAGTCAAAAAGAATCATAGCGAGGTGATTGTTAACAAAAAACGTTCCCGTTACTACATTCGGATCCTGAACCGCTTCTACTGCATTTGCAAGGTAAACCCTGCCTCCATTCCGATTTCCCTTATTCTGATTTCCCTCGTTCCTGTTCCAGTTCCGATTCCCAGTGTTTCCATTATTGCGGTTAGCATTGTTCCGGTTTCCACCGCCTTGGTTTCCTCGATTTCCTTCCAAGCTAGCTGGCCTATGCCCTGGTTGGTTGCTCCAACCAATCTAGGACACTCCCTCTTGAAATGTTCGGGTTGTCCACACTCAAAGCAGTTCCCCCGGTGACATTCATCCTCACAGACTGGATTGGTGTTGCGTTCATGTTAGGTGCTTTACAGTTCCTAGCAAAGTGTCCTGGTTTCTGGCAATTGAAGCATATCTGGCATGGTGTACCTCTTGGATGGAACCTAGAGCAGGTTCGGCAAGCTGCATTGTTGTGGTTAGGATTTCCAGAACTTTGAGGTACTCTCATGGCAAAATTTCTTCCATCTTTTACCTTCTTAACATTTTTCCAGTTGGTGTCAGGCGATTTCGCGGCTTCTGGCTCCTTTCTTTTATCCCTGCCTTTACCAAGGTTCCACTAGATACCGCCTCCTCAATAAGTATTCCTGCTGTAAGTATAGCTTGTTGTATCGTGTTAGGTTGAGTAGCCTTGATCATTCCCCTAATCTGAGTAGGCAATCCAGCAATGTACCACTTGATCTTGTTTGCCTCAGGGGTAACCAAATGGGGAACCAACTTTGCCAATTCATGGAAGCGATCCATGTAATCTGCATGAGCCGCTCCAACCATAGCATGTCCCCAAAACTCATTTTCCATCTTCTCCATCTCGTTGCTTGGACAAAACTCCGTAGTCATAAGAGTCTTAAAATTGGCCCAAGCAATAGCATTTGCAGCAACTCTCCCTCTTGCTTGAACTTGAGTATTCCACCAAGTTAAAGCCTTCCCTACCAGTGAACCAGTTACATACATGACCCTTTGATTGGGTAAAAAACCACTCATCTGAATCACATTTTCCATCTTCTCAATCCATTGGGTAAGTACTATCGCGCCACCCCTCCCATCATACTCTTTTGCACCACAAGAAGTGAATGCCTTATAGCTACAACCATTGTTTCCACCTCCTCCTAGACCATGGTTGTTGTTGTTATTGTTCAGGTTATTAGTCACCTGCTGAACAATGGTTGGTATTATGTTGGCCATTTGAGTAGCAATCAAAGCAGCCAAATCAGGATTTCCATCACTACCACTTCCCCCAGCACCATTTCGCGTATTCACCATGCTATAGTAAAAACATGACACCCGTTAACAACTACCAAAATACTCCATATAGTATACTTACCACCATACACACGCCTAAACATAACCATACGTACTACCAACATCTACTATACAAACTGTATCAACTCTCTTTCATGCAATCATACTTGAAAGTACAGTGGTGTTGTGGCAGATATATAATTATATAGGCCTCCATAATTATACATGTTCCCTTTCACCAATGTACTCCCTCCTATGATGACACTTATAAGAAATTAATACTACACATAACACATAATCCATCAACTCACAAGCACATAACCACACAAAATAAGATCCAAAACTCCATTTATTAAAATAACATAGTCAAGAACTTGAAACATCACAAATCCATGGTCTAGCTAAACTAGCGTAGACATAACCCAAACGAAAACATAAATAATTCTAAGGCATGCCGTCCATAAGAGTCGGAAAAATTTAAAACAAACAACTATTGGATGCAGTGGATTCGGTATCAGATTCGATATCGATTTCTCCTCCTTCATTATTGTTATCCCATGGATAAACTGGTTTAGTCTTGACAGTCCTCAATAGTACCTCCTTATTCCCTTCCTTATCCGTTATCGTTAGGACTGTCTTATAGACCCACACATTCTTCACTTTCACCTTAGTCATGCATTCTATCGCCTCACATGGATCCCACTCCTCTGGAATTGTCTTCCTATAGTTTGTACGTTTGTGGCATCCTAACCTCGTAATTCTAGTGGCTTGCACCACTACTTGTCTCTTAAGGGGCATGACTTAAATATCAGAAGAAAATATCACCCATCAGATACATAGTATAACATAACAAAAGGCAGATGCTATCATGCATCAAATTATATACTATAACATACATTTCTAGCAAAGTACAAAATGACTTGTGTGGACGATGGTAGTTAAACCCGCACTAGTCAAAACCTGAAAGGAAAATAATATGTGGCCAAGTATGAACCATATTAGTTCATAGCTTAACAACATCACAAAATAACATCCAAACGCATCAATTATTATAAAAAGCTCACATACTCCTATGACGCCTATATGCAAGGACCCTTAAGCTATAGACTAGGCTACGCTACTAGGAAACCTAATTCTCTATAACCATTGTCTCTAATACCATTCTGTCACACCCCACCATGGCGGAATATAGGGCGTGACGTATGGATATCATCACAACAACAACGTGTCTATAGAGAGAACTATATGAATTAAAAATGTCATAAAAGGTGATACAAATGTCATGACCATATCTCATCAATGCAGGAGTCTAGGTAAGTAGGTAACAGTCCTACCTCTTACCCAAGACAAACAAATAACACAAACAAATCAACATATAGATTCATAGTATCACTTATTGAAACAAACAGAAAAACAAACTAAGAAGGAACAGGGATCTTCTTCTAAATGCATTCCTACGCGACTCCAATCCTAGCCACATATGTTCTCACGCTTAACCACTTTATCACCTGAAAGAGACACTAAAATACGTCAACATAATGTTGGTGAGAGTCATAGGTTTAGACTCAAACGCCAAATCATATCAAAAAGCTGTGAGTACAATCAAAGTTTAAAACAAATGGACATCTGATACTAACATGTATTAATATCTATCATTCAAGAATTAATCAATCAAACCAACACTAAGGCTCCCAGCCATTACCATACACCAACTCCCATAGGTATCCAAACACCTATGAACCAATCCCCAAGGCCCCGCCTTGTCAACACCCCCTTGGTACCAAGTCAAAACATTAACAATCAAGAATTATCTAGCTGTTAATCATATAAGTAGGCACACATAAGTCCATTACCAACGCCAAACATTCACAGCATAATTTATAAATAACATAACACGGTGTCTCTTCCATCCCATCTGGAAGTCAAAACAATAGTAAACATGGGACTATGAAACTCACCTGATTGCTTCTCCAAAAGTCCTCACACTAGCAACAAGCTAACAAACCAAAAACACGCAATCAAAATATGAACCAATCACTAAGATGGCTCATCAACCTATGATGGACATCTAGCCTACTCCCATATAAATACCTCATTTATAAACTCTAAACACCCCATTACCCTTCCCTAACAAGTCCTTAACTTGGTTAAGTTTAATAACTATCCCGTTCACATTTTACATAAAACAGTCCCAATTTTAGGTCTCAAAACTTTAAGTCAAACGTCTACTTAAGCATACCCATGGTTTCTGTAAAAGGAATATTCATACCTTTACATATGTTAGATAACACCTCCCACTTGCCATAACCTTAAAGCTACTGTTAAGGCCCCGATATATATATATATATATATACTGTTGTCATTCCAAATTTACTGATTTTAAACATACAAAAAGTTTGTTAGGATTAGGGGGTCTTACCCTAAACCACAACCTTAGCCAAAGTGCAGATACTTACTAAAATATATAAACCATCTCTCATATTCGTTATAAGATCCCAATGCAACCCTAAGTACCCCAAACAACCCAAAACTTAAAAAGAAAACAGGCTGACTTCAAAACTGTTTTGACCTTCGACTGTTGTAACCTGTTTTTGACCCACTTCCCTGCCTCCAATTTAGTTCTAGTTTCTTGCATTGGAAAGAAACTTCAATTACCTTTTCAGGGATACTTGGATCGTAAAATAAGAGTTTGTAGAACTCCCAATATGATCAAAACAATTGACTCAAAATTCTTCCCAGTTTTTAAAAACGGGTTTAACCAAATTAAACAAATTAATCACCCATAACCCCATTTAATACATGCCCTAGTTTATGTAATCATCATATTATGATTAATATAACATTAGTTTACTATTTTTAAATTAGCCCTAACCTAAATCCATCATAAGATGATCAATTAAACATAAAAATAATTTAATTAAAAAGGTTTATGAAGGTTTTACCTTTAATTCAATGGAAGATGAAAAAAAATACAGAAAACCCTAAAACTCCTCCTTATGTCGTCGACTTAAGAGTTCCAGGAAGAAAAATATGGTTTTTGTTTTTAGTTAACACATTATATAGGGTATGGGTGTGAAAGTTTATGGACTTTAAAATCGATAGTCGTGTGATAGGATCGAACTTGAGATCACGGGATTGCACACATTACGTGAAGAGTTAATTTATTTATTAAATATATTTATTATATTTATTAAATCAAATTGTAGCTAACGATCGTTAAGTAATTAAAAGTTAAGTATTAAACGACCGTTATAGAATGTTAAAGAAGCTAAAAGAAGGAGTCGGAAAGTTCCGAAAACCTCTTTTTGAGCATGTTAATATCCGGCCTAATAAGAGAGAAAGGATAAGGAGGAAAAGTTTTTTGGCTTTATCTTGTTTAACCTTGGAAGTTAAGTTTCCAAGGTGTATATAAACAAACCAAAAGGCCTCATAATTTTTCACTCCATATTCTTCTTTTCTTGGCTCTATACCGCCGGCCAAAACACACCCATTATGGTTCTTCTTTGATTTTCTATAAGCTATTTTAGATCTAGTCCTAGCCCCTCTCTAGGGTTGTTGGGTAGATCTTCCATAGACTTGGAAGCTCGGTTTTGTTCGTGCTAAACTCACGGTTAACTCACCGTATCACGTGTGTACAAGATCGTGGTGTAATCTTATTTTAGATTGCATCCTGGTAGTGTTCGTGATCTAACTCTACCGGTGACCGTTCCGTCAACTTGTAGATCCTGCTCGGATAAAGGTATGTAACCCTAGCCTTGATTAATTATAATTGTGTTAAATAAAGATCTTGTTAATCTGCTTCCGCTGTGTGCTCTTTGATCTATGTTAGGGTTTTTATAATTGTTATGATAATCATAAACCTTCAGTGGTATCAAAGCGCCGTTTTAACATGATTTTAATTATCAAGATCTAAAGTTTTTTTTAACTAATAATGATTTGTGTTAAAAATTACATGTTGTTTTTTAGGTTTTATAAAAATTGAGGTTTTGTTTTTATTGTTTTTTAAAAAAATCGACTATAGCCGAATTTTTATAAATAAAAAAAAATTTTGTAAACCCTAAAATTACATGGTAATTAACTTTTGATGTATGCATGAATTAATTGTTATGTCATGTGTGGTTACGATCCGTAGTAGTATTTTAATTGTTAAGATAATATGGAAGATCCGTAATAAACATGCATGTTTTTACTGATCATATAATTTTGATTGCTATTTGCTTTATTTGATTCAAAGTTTAAAAATTAGGGAAGACCTTTTGTGTTTATAAAAACCCTAGATTTAATGGTCTTTGAATAAATTGTTATTGCATGTGGCTATTTGATTTAGTTTTTTTTTGTACTACTTGTTTTCATGCGTTTTTACATTGTATGTTGTAAACAAGGGTAGTTTTTTAAGGAAAATAATATGGACCAAATCTTATCAAAATTAATGAATTGTTTTGAGATCTAAATTACATATGATTTGTGTTGATTAGAATTGCAATAGCAACTTAACGGCCTACTCAATTTTGACAAACTATAAAGTGGGTATAACGCACCGCTGGTCAAGTACCCGGTTAAGGAAGGAGGTGTTATGCTTCAGCGCTAACCAAATTCCCGGCTCGCCTGTGCGTCAAAATTGGAATTACCTACGGTTGTTATTGGTATAATTCTTTAAGGTTGTTTGGTTTAACCAATACCTCAACTTGCAAATATATGATGAACTTTTAGTCTCACCAAAAAGTTTACTAAACGTTTTATTAAACTTATGTTATAGATATGTATGCATGCTTCTCCATACATGATTTTGACACCAAAATCTATACCCTAAAATTTAAGTCATATGCCCTCTAATTGACGAACACTTGAAGTTACAATTGTCGTCATATAAGATATCGGACGATGTTGTAATGGAGAGAAAACTTCATGACTGAATAAGATTGCACATGAAGGTTTTACGTTCTTTAGATTAGTCGACTTAATTAAGTTACTCAGTGAGAACTGGAAACTTAAGGCATAAAGAAGGGATAAAACATGTTTACATTGCAAATGTTTTTGGCAATGTAAATCTCTGACATATCTAGAAATTGCAATATGATTTGGCAATTATTGTTCGAAAAGTTACTGTGTTGAATACATTTGTCACTAGCAGATCAACTGATGTGATAAATCTATGTCAATATGGATTCTAGTTTTTCAAGAAAAATACTATGGTTTTATTACCGGGGTAATTTTATTTTCTTGAATTTTATTATCGAAAATACTAATGTTTGAACTTATTTCTATAGAAATGGCTCAACCCGAAAACAACCTGACAATAAGCTCGGCGTTTAAAGCATTTTTTGAACGGCCTGAACTTACTGGCCCTAATTTCAATGATTGGTACCGCTCACTAAGAATTGTTCTGAGAGCAGCGGGTACCATCAATATCTTAGAAACTCCTTTTCCGGAGGATCTTGCTGAAGGAGAAACTGATGTGGAAAGGCTTCAACAAGCTGCTAACGTTAAGAAGCACCATGAGGTGGCTGTTGTAATGTTAGGGAGAATGACTCCATCACTTCAAAGGAAGTATGAGCTAGCTTCTCCTCAGCAAATGCTTGATGAACTCAAGGCTGTGTATGAAACGCCGCAAGCTGTAGAGATCTATGATCTGGTTAATGCTCTACATAGTTGCAAACAAGCTCCTGGAAAGTCCGTAAGTGCTCATTATAAGGAGATGAGGGGTTATATGGAACAACTCATAGCACTAGGACAACCCTTTGATAATAATATGGCTATTAACTTGATCAATAGGTCCCTTAATAAGGACTTCAATGATTTCGTTCGTAACTATAATATGCATTGCACGGGGAAGACAGTTAATGATTTGCATGCAATGCTCATTGACTTCGAAAAGGGTTTGAAAGATAAGGCACCCACTGCTACTCCTCAAGTACTTTATGTACAAAAGGGTAGAGTGTCGAAACCAAAACCGTAAGTGAATAAGAAGCAGAAAGGCAAAGGCAAGGTTTATAATAGCAAGCAAGTTGCGACTACATCAAAACCAAAGTAGAACTTTGCTAAGAAATCTCTGAAAGATGAGACTTGTCACTACTGTAAGATGACTGGACACTGGAAGAGGAATTGCTCTCTCTGTCTCCATGAAATGGCAGAACATAAGAAGAAGTTTGAGCAAGCTGTTGCAGCACCATCTTCTGGTAATTTTTTTATGATAGAGTTATTTAATCTTTCATACAAATCAAACTCCTGGGTATATGATACGGGATGTGGTATTAATTTTTGTAATACCTTGCAGGAATTTGAGTTGAAAAGGAGGCTTACCTATGGGGAACAATTTCTGCAAGTGGGCAATGGCGCACAAGCAGCAGTTGAAGCTATATGAATATTTAAATTAGTTTTACCTTCGGGTTTAGTACTGTTTTTGAATAATTGTCACTATGCACCTACAATTGTTAGGGGTGTCATTTCCTTTTCTTGTATGTTGGATCTTGGATTTACTCACACGATTGATAATAATAGAATTTCTGTTTTCAAAGATGGTTTATTCTATTTTGATGCAATTTCTGTGAATGGTGTTTTTTAAATTAACATACATGATAAAAATCCCAAGAGAAAAAATAATTCTGTTTTTAGCATGAATAAGAAGAGTAAGTTAGACAAGAACTCTTCTTATCTTTGGCATTGTAGGCTTGCCCATATTGGGAAGACTCGCATACAAAAGCTTCAACGTGATGGGCTTTTGGAAAGTATCAATGATGAATCATTTGATAAATGTGAATCTTGTATCTCTGGGTAGATGACCAAGAAACCTTTTAATAGCAATATTGAAAGGGCTACTGAACTACTTGGTTTAATACACACTGATGTGTGTGGACTACTTAGACATGTGTCAAGGAAAGGTGCTAGCTACTTCTTGACGTTTACGGATGATTATAGCCGTTATGGTCATGTTTATTTACTTAAACATAAACATGAGGTATTTGAAACATTCAAAACGTTTAAAGCCGAAGTAGAGTTACAACTAGGAAATAAGATTAAAGCTCTTCGTTCTGATCGTGGTGGTGAATATTTAAGTCAAGAGTTTAAAGATTATTTAAGTAAGAATGGAATTATTCAGAAACTTACTTCTCCATATACTCCACAACAAAATGGTGTATCTGAAAGGAGGAATCGTACATTATTGGATATGGTACGATCTATGTTTAATCTTACAACTTTACCATTATCTTTTTGGGATTATGCTCTTGAAAATGCTGTTCGTATTCTGAATATGGTTCCCACAAAGAAAGTTGATAAGACACCATATGAACTATGGCATGGCAATAAGCCATATTTGTCTTATTTGAAAATCTGGGGTTGTGAGGCGTATGTGAAACGTGACTCTGGAGATAAACTCCAACAATGCTCAGTTAAATGTATCTTTGTAGGTTACCCTAAGGAAACTATGGGTTACTACTTTTATTATCCGGCTGAGAACAAAATAGTTGTGGCTCGGTATGGAGACTACCTTGAAAATGATCTTTTAAATCAAGAATTCAGTGGGAGAAATTATGATCTTGAAGAAATTCAAGAAGATACATTGCCTTCTGAAAATACTAGCGATGAAATTCCTGTAGAACCAGAAAGTCTGAGTGTTCCACCGGAATTAATTCCTCCACGTAGGTCTCAAAGGGCTATACGTGCGCCGGATAAACTATGTCTATACATAGAGGATGATGAGGAGGAAGTAGGGGATCTTGGTGAACCTGCTAACTGTCGATCCGCAATGTCTGATCCAGAAAAGTCAAAATAGATAGTTGCGATGAATGAGGAAATGAAATCCATGGAAATCAATGATGTTTGGAGTCTTTTAGACGCACCTAAAAATGCTAAAGTAGTGAAAAATAGGTGGATCTATAAGAAGAAAACTGACATGGATGGTGATGTACAATTTTATAAAGCACGTTTAGTGGCTAAAGGTTTTACTCAAACTTTTGGCATAGACTACGAGGAGACATTCTCTCCTGTAGCAGACTTACGAGCTATTAGGATTCTTATAGCTATAGCAGCATACTATGACTATGAGATATGAAAAATGGATGTTAAAACTGCCTTCTTGAACGGTCGCTTAGATGAAGACATCTATATGCAACAACCGGAAGGGTATGTTGATCCTAAATATCCAAAACGCGTGTGCAAACTTCAAAGGTCTATTTATGGTTTGAAGCAAGCATCGCATCAATGGAATAAGTGATTTGATGAAGAAATCAAAAAGTTCGGATTTATTCAAAATCGTGATGAGCCATGTGTATACCGCAAAGCTAGTGGTAGTAATGTAGTGTTCCTAATTCTATATGTCGATGACATATTGATCATGGGAAGTAACATTCCAAGACTTAAGGAAGTTAAGGATTATCTTGGTAAATGTTTTTCTATGAAAGATTTGGGAGATGGTGCGTATATTCTGGGAATTAAGATCTATCGAGATAGGAGTAGACGGTTAATTGGTCTTAGCCAAGATGCTTATATCGATAAGATATTGAAGAAATATAACATGCATAACTCTAAAAAAGGTTTCTTACCGATGGAGGTTAAGCATGAGTTAAGTCATGAGAAAGATGCATCATCACCTGAAGAGGTGGCTTACATGAAGAAGGTGCCTTATGCTTCGGCTGTAGGATCTATTATGTATGCTGTAAGATGCACAAGGCCCGATGTGGCATTTGCTCAGAACTTGGTAAGTAGATACCAACGGAATCCAGGAAAGTCCCACTGGACTGCTGTTAAGCATATTCTAAAGTATTTAAGAAGTACGAAAGATATGTTTTTGGTATTCGGGGGTAAACCAGACACAGAATTGAATGTAACAGGATTCTGTGATGCGTCCTGGCAATGTGATAAAGACGATACGAAGTCTCAGACGGGTTACGTGTTTGTCATCAATGGAGGAGTAGTTGAATGGAAGAGCAGTAAGCAGAAAACCATTGCTATGCATGCGACTCAATTTGAGTACATGGCCGCTTCAGAAGCTGCATTGGAAGTTGTTTGGATTAGGAAGTTTATTGGATATCTTGGAGTGATGCCTTCAATTAAAGAACCTATTGATATATATTGTGACAACTCTGCGGCAATAATATTCGCCAATGACCCTGGAGTCATGAAGGGCGCCAGACACTTTAAACGTAGATATCACTACGTTCGAGAACAAGTGGAAGCTCGAGAAATAAAAATAATAAAAGTTCACACAGATGATAACGTAGCTGATCCTTTTACTAAGGCTTTGTCTAGGCCAAAGGTAGTTAAGCATGCCAAGGCAATTGGGCTGAAAATAGCTAGCGAATTCATGCAATAAATCTGTTGATTGGTATTTGGATAAAGGATGTAAGACATTATTGAATTGATGAAATAAAGATTGGATTTCGTTTATTTTTCTGTTATTTGATTTTGTATCCTATTTTACATGTTTTTAATCCGTGAGCATTATGATGTTTCTAAATGTCCGTTGTCGATTAATAATATGGGAGTATTATTAAACTAAGACAATTCAAAATAGTGACAGAGTATACTTGAAAGTATATTGGTCAATTTTGGATGATATTTGATGGATCAAATATTGGACTTATCCCAACTATGTGATTTTACTTTATGGATCTTTTTCATTAAGTAAATCGTAAATAGTTATCCTTAGACCTGAGATGCCAGAAAAATGCATTGAATATAGTGAATTTCTGTAAGGTAACCTAACGCTAAACGTAACTGGTAGTCATAAGGGTTATTTTCAGAAGTGTTGCGAAGTTCATGTGTTTTGCTTGTAGTCGAAATGGGATTCGTTTCCTTCAAATTATTATTTGAAGTATAAATACAACTGGGCCCCTCGGGGGAATAGTAAGATGTTTCTGTGGCCACACCCAAATGTGTTTTGGTAATCTTGCTATATCCGTAAACGAGAAACAGAATAGTTAATTAAGGAATGACTAAGATCCATATCCTTATTAACAATGTATTTGAAATGAAAGGATAATAATAATGATTATATATCATTAAAAGGTTTTGTCCAGGAAACCTTACTCGAGTTGAACTAGTGACATTGTTAGTGTAACTAGACGCTAATCAATGTGATCACGATATTCGAATTTTGTCCAAGTGGGAGCTGAAAGTTTATGGACTTTAAAATCGATAGTCGTGTGATAGGATCGAAATCAAGATCACGGGATTGCACACATTACGTGAAGAGTTAATTTATTTATTAAATATATTTATTATATTTATTAAATCAAACTGTAGCTAACGATCGTTAAGTAATTAAAAGTTAAGTATTAAACGACCGTTATAGAATGTTAAAGAAGCTAAAAGAAGGAGTCAGAAAGTTCCAGAAACCTCTTTATGAGCATGTTAATATCCGGCCTAAAAAAAAAAAAAAAAAAAAAAAAAAAAAAAAAAAAAAAAAAAAAAAATATCCGGCCTAATAAGAGAGAAAGGATAAGGAGGAAAAGTTTTTTTGGCTTTATCTTGTTTAACCTTGGAAGTTAAGTTTCCAAGGTGTATATAAACAAACCAAAAGGCCTCATAATTTTTCACTCCATATTCTTCTTTTCTTTGCTCTATACCGCCGGCCAAAACACACCCATTAGGGTTCTTCTTTGATTTTCTATAAGCTATTTTAGATCTATTCCTAGCCCCTCTCTAGGGTTGTTGGGTAGATCTTCCATAGACTTGGAAGCTCGGTTTTGTTCGTGCTAGACTCACGGTTAACTCGCCGTATCACGTGTGTACAAGATCGTGGTGTAATCTTATTTTAGATTACATCCTGGTGGTGTTCGTGATCTAACTCTACCGGTGACCGTTCCGTCAACTTGTAGATCCTGCTAGGATAAAGGTATGTAACCCTAGCCTTGATTAATTATAATTGTGTTAAATAAAGATCTTGTTAATCTGCTTCCGCTGTGTGCTCTTTGATCTATGTTAGGGTTTTTATAATTGTTATGATAATCATAAACCTTCAGGGTGAACCCAAGTCCAACCCATAGCCCGTTTACCTTTTCCTTTTCTTTTTTTCTTTCTTTTAGTCGGCCAAACCGACCTATATATATATATATATATATATATATATATATATATATATATATATATATATATATATATATATATATATATATATATATATATATATATATATATATATATATATATATATATATATATATATATATATATATATATATATATATATATATATATATATATATATATATATATATATATATATATATATATATATATATATATATATATATATATATTCTCTTTTATTGTTAAATAATACACTACTAATATTACCTTAATTTGTCTTAATTTATTTCAGCCCCTAAAGCTTCCAAAACCTCAAAACCGTAAAACTAGTCAAATTTACGCGTTTTACCGTAAAAGACGTAAAATATACATTTTTAATAAAAATCTCAAATTTTGAAATAAACTTTATAACTAAGTCCTAAAAGACTTAAAACCATCCCGAAAAGTATTCATATGACTAATCACCTCATCCGAGACCTCTAAA
This sequence comes from Glebionis coronaria, assembly GCA_025667525.1. Classification (NCBI taxonomy): domain Eukaryota; kingdom Viridiplantae; phylum Streptophyta; class Magnoliopsida; order Asterales; family Asteraceae; genus Glebionis; species Glebionis coronaria. Next base: position 498,513 of record JANFOE010000953.1, on the reverse strand, counting down.
AGCTAAACCGTAAATCCTAAAAAATAATACTATTACTATAATACTTATACGTATATGTAAACACCAAAATATCACCATTTCATTTCATAGTCACTAATTGTGAGCTCATGAACATGAATTAACCGTTCCTCGATTTACTTATGAGTACTCTATACTCATAAACGATAACCACACCAACCTCGTTCACACAAAATAAACACGTAAACACACAAATCAAGTAGTCACACATAAAACAACCTAACAATAAGACCAAGTGACGAACCTCAAAACCACGGTTGTCACAGGTAAGATTAGAGGACTATTTGATGTTGGTATGTTTGGTGTAGATGGGCTTGTTGGGGTAGTAGGGCCAGGTGGATTTGGTATTAGTGGAGTAAAATGACTTAGTTGAGACAAACTAGTATTCGTGGGTGAACCGAGGGTAGGAATAAGTTTAGTAACCAAAAAATCATAATTTGGGGGTGTTTTTGGTGTCATAGATCCGAACGGAAATGCGTCCTCATCAAATTAACATGTCAAGAAATGATGATTTTATTAGTTGACAAGTCAAGACATCGATAACCACGATGCAATGCGAGGTATCCAAGAAAAACACATGCGGTTGATCGGGGTTGGAGCTTATGATCAAAGTTATATGAGGATAGCAAAGACACCCAAATACACGTAAATGATCATAGGTAGGATGTTTATTGTAAAGCTTGGTAAATGGTATTTCATTATTGATAGCGGTGGAGGGAAGTATATTTAACAAATGAGTTGCCATGTTAAGAGAGCTTCAACCCAGTAGGATGGAGGTATGTGTGCTTGAAAGAGCAGGGTACGGGTTATGTTATTAAGAGTGCATAACATGCGTTCGGATTTCCCGTTTTGTTGGGAAGTCTTTGAACAAGAGAACCAAAATTGTATGCCATGTTGGTGGAAAAGGTTGTGGAAGCGGGTATTATCATACTCACCCCCATGGTCACATTGCAAAGACTTTATATCACCTGAAATTGCTAATTCACATAAGCACGAAAAGTCACAAAGGTTTCAAACAAATTAGATTTGTTTAGTAAAGGATATACCCAGACATAATGAGAAAAGTGATCAAAAAAATAGCGTAATAATTAAACCCACTTTCACTTGGAAGAGGGGATGTCCACAAATCCGAATGAATTATTTCAAACACAGATGCAACATTCGACTCCGAACTATAAAATGGTAGCTTAGTATGTTTACCCAATTAACAAGCATGACATAAAGTTGTCGACTTTGATTTATTATATGAAATAAAGCGGCTAGACTCTAAACGACAAAGCACATCTTCACCAGGATGACCAAGGCGTCTGTGCCACGCAGTCGGACTTAATGACAGTAAAGCAAAAGTTGTGGGTGATGATGATTGTTGAGTGACTGGGTACAGATCTCCGGTGCAATCACAACGGAGAAGGAGCCTGCGAGTCTGGTAATCCTTCACAGAAAAGCCATAAGCATCAAATTCGACAGAAACATCATTATCACGAGTAAATTTGCGAACTGAAATTAAGTTTTTAATTATATTTGGTATGACAAGGATATTATGAAGGTGGAGAGGTTTATGATGTGTGTACAAAAGGCTATGACCCGTGTTAGTCACGGGTATTGATTGGCCATTTTCAACAAACACAAATTTATAAATGCTTGGATTTCTAAAAGAAGTAAGCATACCTGTGTTGTCAGCCAAATGAGAGGAAGCCCCTGTATCCATATTCCATGCGGGATCTTGAAGAGTCAGCGTGTGAAATGCGTGCGGTAGCAAAGTGGCTTGTGAAGGAACATATGGGTAACCGGCACTAGGCGAAAAAACCATAGGGTGTGTTTGGTTGATATACGGGAGTGGGGACCTGTTGAACTGAATAAGGTGAGACCATGGGCTATTGGGGCTGTTGAGCTACAAAACCAGGCGAGACCACGGGTTGTTGGGCCTGTTGGGCAACATGATCAGCAATACTTGTTGACAAAAGCGCTTGGGGGGCCTGAATCGGACTGCAATAAGGTTGGGCTTGTGGCCCAAGTCCACTCTAGACATATATGTACCGCACATTAGGTTCAATATTGGAAGTAGTAGATGCATGATGTGCTTGTTTGTTATCTCGTGGGATACTAGTGTTATTTTGCTTATTAGTATGTTGCGTACCACGAGATGAATTATAAGATAAAGAGGTTTTATGATTAGCATTATGTGCATCAGTCCTACGTCTTGTGTCATGCAATCCATGCACAAACTTGCAGCGACTTCCATAAGTACACGTTCCGGGCCTATAGTTACGGCATTGTTCAATATTCGAGGTGGCCATAGTGTGAATGTTTTCATTTGAGTTTGTGGCAACAAGGACAGTGGGTGAGGAGGATGAGTGTTGATAAGAGGATGTAGAATTAGATTTTTGAAGCATGTCATTCTCCTCTAGTAAAACCATTGAGCGCACATCATCAAACTTAGTGTTGTTAATGCGTATGTAACAAGGCTTGAGTCAGTTACCGTGGAGCCCAAATTCACGAGGCGATCGGCTTTGCTCTTCATGGCTTGAAAGTAATATGTGACGGAGAGGTTACCAATACTCATATTGCGGATCTCGTTGTCTAGTTGAATGACACGAGCATCCTTGTTGTCATGAAAAATCTGTTTGAGACGTTCCCAAACTCCATAGGCGGTGTCGCTGTCATCAATGACCATATCAACCAACTTTGGAGATATAGTAGAGTTCATCCATATGACGACTAACGAGTCATTGGTGTCATGATAAGGGTCAGTGGCGGTGATAGTAGATGTGGTCGTGGAGGGAGCATCAAGATGATGTTGCACATCATAAGTTTTGCAAAATCTTTTAAACAAGGCACTCCATGAGATGTAATTGAGTTTATCAAGATCAAGAGGTGTAGGGATACAAGCCTTTATGCTAGCTATGGAGTAAGCTTTATCAATGGTTTGTTTAGTAGGGGTAGAAGGTCCTGTCATGATGCTAATGACAGCGGGTTTTGCTACAGCAGTTTAGCATGCAAGAGAAGAAAAGAAAAAATGATACCGCGAGTAGTTTTAAAAAAATTTAGGAGAGGAGGATCTGTATGGCTTTGATACCATATTGAGAATGTTATTTGTGTGCCTTCTTATTCATCATTTGGCATCCTTATATACAAATAGGTCCTAAGACTATTTAAGGTAAATCCCTACTAATATGGGATACGCACTACAGCTAACCACAATCAATCATGTACAGCTATTGACAATGGATAATGTGAATCCATATCTACACACTAATTACAACTAATAGTTTTATGCACAAGTCAATCATGAAAACATGTTTCGTATGTTTTGCCTCTCTAACACAATCATCACAACCATATCTATTATTTTCACTAATAACGAGAACCGTTCGGTTAACCGGTTTTGTGCACCCTCTCAGTTTAGATGTCCAACTTGTTGAGAATTTCATTGCGAGTGGCGATTTGAGCAGGCCACCAAGCACTTCGACATCCAACAAGTTCTTACGAAATCCTAATGTCCGAACTTGAAAAATGATCTCACAATACACGCGCTTTAGAGACTGTTTTACCAAAGGGGGAAATATATTAAAACGGGTAACTGGAATCATATACGAGTATACTACATAGCTATAATCAATTACATATAACTTGATATTCCAGAAAACATTCACAAAACACGATAATAGTTTAGCACCAAGACAAAAATGACCGAGGATTACGACTTATAATATAAAATTCTTACATTCCCTTGATTGAGTTAAATGCAGGTTGATGCCTTCTTTACACTGCTGATACTTCTACCAGGATTTATGACGAATCTTGATCCATGGAGCAGCAATTAATTTAAGGCCTGCAAAAAATACGACGCTTACCTCAAAAATTAGCAGCCAATGGTTTAAACTCGATGAATAAAGATTATGTATCAACATAAACAATGAGCAAGAAGAAAAAAGTAAATTTTCAGCACTTACATAACTATATTGACTCACGTATGGGGAGGATTTTCATGACCACTTATGCGCAGACTTAGCAATGTTAATATCGACTTGAATAATCAAAATAAGTTTCGGAGTAATAATTAGTTAACACCCTTCACGGCTGGCTATGTAAACATTAATCTTCCTAACGAGTAACAGAAATTATTGAAATATTAAGTGACATAACATAAAATATAATCTCATGCCTGTTACAGGAACTATACCGTCACCAAATCTAGTATTGAACCACGCCAAGTCACCCCAATCCTATCGCGCCAAGTCACCCCACGCAAGGGTCTCCCATCTCGCATTCCTTTTTATCTTCTTTTGTGCATGTGTGTTGTATGGCGGGTATTTATAATATATTATAATTGGGGTAAGTTTAGTGCTCGAGAGACAAGCTGAAGCAACGGGTAGAGTGGAGCTGAGTCAAACAGAGAGAAAAAGAGGGTGCTAATGAGGCAGTGAGTATGAACTATGAAGTCCCACTGAATGCCACAGCGACCCTTCTCCTTTTTCCCGCTCCTTCTACTCGAACTCACTTTACCCATGCCTTACCTTTTCTCTCCTTTACTCGAATTTTTCCCATTTGTTTTGTAAATAATGACATCCACATCTACACACACAACAAGAGAAGAGTATAAGGGCATGTGGTGTGGTGAACCCGATTGGGGGAGCATGAGTAGTGAGAAAGGGGTAGGGTGGAGTTCCCACATATCATAGCACACCAAAGCTCATAGCCCATTTCACCAACGATGCCCATTCTGTCAACTCTAAGGGGATTATTAGACAATTTTGCAAGATGCCCATTCTGCCCACTCTAAAGGGAGTATTAGACAATTTTGCAAATGGGCAGAATGTGGCAGAAATTATACATATGTTCATTATTAGTGATATACTTCGAATATAAGAAATGATACTTTAGATGCACATCCAAACACCCCCAATTATTTTGACGCTGATTTCATTATTCCTAAATCGTCTGTTGAGGAGGTTGAAAAGAGTTGTGTGAATACTTCGTATGGTTTTTTTGGGTAACCATGGTTTCCTACACACTGGCCGACTAGTCCACGGGATTTGAAACTTTGTATGGTTATTTTATTGGTAAGAGGCCGGCATTCCCATGGTGAAACACTTGGCTAGCAGTAATGGAGACTAAGTATGGCCTTCGATGTATTATGATGAACTAGCAAGGGTTTTTCTTCTTTAAATTCTCTTCGAAAGAGAACATGGAGGTTGTACTTCTTAATGGTCCGTGGATATGATTCGTACGATACCTATCATTAGCAAAACCTGTTTTTGTTTAGCGAAAGAGGATTTGAGAAATATAACGGTGTGGGTGAAGTTACATGACGTCCCTATGGCCCGCATACACAGGTAATAGATTAAGTATGATCGCATCAAAACTGGGTACCCCCTACTTCTTGATGCGTAGACGAATACGATGTATCAGGATTATCGTGGTGGAGAAATAGCTATGCTCGGCCTTTTATAAACTGAATGCTGAAATTTGATTTCAAAGAACGTTAGGTGGTTCCGGTCCTGTTGATTAATGATACTGGTTAAACAAATATGACAATTGGAGTTGAGTACGGATGGTACCTCTTAGATGTGATTTTGCAAGATTTTTTGTCATACGAATTCGCAATGTCAAAAGAATGTTACTGTTAAACCTAAGGCGACACTTCATAGTGACCAAAATGAGGGGTTTATTATTAAAAGTATAAGCTGAGTTTGACAATTTTCTATTCTTCAAGGGTAAGTCAGGTAAGTGTTTTATTATATATATATTATTTTGTGCTAGTTTTGCTATTTATGGAAGTGCAGGGACTCTAAATACAAATCTTGGAAAGTGAGAAGAGCTGTTGACTTGAGGACTATATATTCATCACTTTCTAGTTATTAGGGTTAATCGTTTCCTTTATAATTTCTCTCACTTTGTTATGATCGCCATTGTTTTACGGTCTTGAGTTAGTTACGAGTTTATTCAGATTGTTGGTGTATATTGATCTTGCCTGTAAGATCATTGATACACATCTGGTTTTCTTCCTTTCTTTCAGTTTTGTATGTTTGATCAAAAAGCTAGGTATCACATTTGAAGTGATAGCCTAACGCAGTTTCAATAAAAATAATAAGGGGAGGTTGGTTGAATCATCTTGATTCGTGTTTTTTGTTAAAGATCTTTAAAATCGAATATGGTATCAGAGCCTTTGGTTCTTGATATCTGGTTTTAAAACTGTTTTACTAAAGATCTTGATTAATCTTGTAGTTAATCGTGTTTTAATTGTGTTTAATTACAGGATTTGATCGATTAAATTTTTTAAGGTTTCAAAAAATTCGGGGGTTTTCTGATTCTTGGTGTTTTGTGGTGTATATTTGGGTTCTTAAGTAATTAATTGGGTTTAATTTCTTATCTGGTAAGTTTAATAAAAAAAACCCTAAATTTCAGAAATTAGGGTTTCTTTGATTGAAGGTATTGAGGTTGTTTTTCTGTTATTTCTTGTTATTTTTTACTAATTCTTCAGGTGAGTTTTCCGCTATGCTGGTTTGATTTGTGAGATCCGCTTGATCTCATTAATCTTGTTCTCTGATTGGTGGCTTGTTGTTGCGCGTGCATTGTAATACCACTCTTCTCTTTATCTTTAGGGGTGTTTTAGTTTGTTAGTGGGTGACTAGGTGTCGAAGGGATCTAGGTAGCCTTGGTGGATTGGTTGATTGAGTTTTTTGCTTGATTTCTTGGTAGCTTTGTGTAGAGGAGTTACAAGGGGGTTTTTTGTTCTTTGTGTTTGTTAGTTTCTTGTGGTTTTCATCATGTCTAAGGACAAGAAAAGTGATAAGGATGTCAGTGATACTGATGATGAGAATATTACTGTCATTTCTATTAATGACCCTTTATACTTGCACCCTAGTGATACTAATGGGCATCCTATTGTGAATGTAAAATTAACTAGACCTGAAAATTATAAGGTTTGGGCTGTTGCTTTTAAGCTTGCTTTGCATACTAAAAATAAATTAGGTTTTATTGATGGAACTTGTGTTAAATATAAAGATGATGAAGTCTTTCTGGACAATGGGAAAGATGTAACTCTGTTGTGTTATCTTGGATTCTTGGTTGTATTTCTTTTGATTTGTATCAAGGGCAAATTTTCTCAAAAAATGCTAAAGATGTTTGGGATGAGTTTAAGGAAACTTATGATAAGATAGATGGATCTGTGATCTATAACTTGCATTATAAAATTTGCTCTCTAACTCAAGCTGGGTCTTCTTTGTCTGAGTATTATCACACCTACAATAGTCTTTGGAGGCAGTTTGACTCCCTTGTCAATCTACCTTCTTGTAGTCGTGATAGTGCTCCTCAAACGAAGAGCCATACTGCTCTTATGAGGCTTATGCAGTTTCTTATGGGTCTTGATGACACTTTCAGTGTTGTTAGGAGCCAGTTGTTAACTGTTGATCCTTTCCTGATGTTAAATCTGCTTTTGCAACTCTATCTGGGGTTGAATCTCATAAAAAAGTCTTGTTCATAACGGTAATGATAAAAATTTTGCTTCTGCTTTTGTGGTTAAACCTAATAATTGGTCTGGAAATAGAAATAATCAAAGCAGAGGTTCTAATAGAAACAATAATAATAAATTTGTTTGCACTCATTGTAATATGAATGGTCATACCATAGACAGATGCTTTGAGCTTAATGGATATCCTCCAGGTTTCAAGAAAAGAAATACTGGAGGATCTAATGTTTCTAATAATGCATCTAGCTCTGGTAATAGTATTGATCAGGGATCTAGGAACTCTCTCCCCTTTACTGCTGATCAAATTAATAGGCTTATGGCTTTAATTGGCTCTAAGACTGATACTGGTGATGTGCAGTCTTATGCGGCAGGTATGGTTTATGGTTCTAATCATATAATCAGTTTTGTTACTTCTAGATTTTTTAACTATAACTCTAATATAAGTACTTATAGTACATATATTGGGTGGATCTTTGATTCTGGAGCATCTCAACATATGACATTTTCTACAGCTCACTTATATGATGTAATTGATGTTTCTAAATTAAACATATTTGTGTCTCACCCTAATGGAACTGTTGAACATGTTAAACATGTTGGAAATTATAAACTTTCTGATAAGATTGTGTTAAAAATGTGTTGGTCGTTCCAGGCTACAAGGTTAGCCTTATATCTGTTCATAAGTTGGCCAAAGATGATAAATTTGTTGTGTCATTTACTGAGGCAAGATGTTTTGTTCAGGATTCTCTTCAAAAGTCCCTTCTGGGGACTGGTAGTGAAAACAATGGTCTCTATTTGTTTGATTCAGGTAGGAAATTTGTTAATAGTTCTATAACTGCTTGCTGTTTGTCTAAATGTATTTGGCATAACAGACTTGGTCATCCTTCTGACCAAGTTTTAGCTATCTTGAAAGATAAAATTTAAATAGATTCTACTAATGATGTTCAACCTTGTGATGTTTTCCATAAGGCTAAGCAGACAAGGGATCCTTTTCCTTTAAGTGAACATAAAACCAAGTCCTTGGGAGATATTGTTCACTCAGATGTTTAGGGTCCATATAAGGTTAAGAGTAGAGATGGTTATAGATATTTCCTTACTGTGGTTGATGACTATACTAGGGCTGTGTGGTTGTATATGCTCAAAGGAAAAGATGAAGTCTTTAATAAAATTGTTGAATTTTATAATCTCATGAAAACTCAGTTTGACGTGTCTATTAAAGTTTTCAGAAGTGATAATGGATCTGAATTTATTAATCATAACTTTGAAACCTTTGTTAAAAGTAAAGGCATGATACATCAAACTACTTGTGTGTATACTCCATAACATAATGGTATAGCTGAAAGGAAACATAGGCACTTGCTTAATGTTGCAAGAGCTCTTATGTTTCAGGGGGGATTACCTTTGAATATGTGGCCTGAATGTGTCCTTACTGCTGTTTATCTTATTAACAGGGTTCCTAGCTCAGTTCTCTCTGGAAAAAGTCCTTATGAAATGATATATAACCTTGAACCTAATACCTCTTATTTTAAAACTTTTGGGTGTTTGTGTTTTAGTACTGTGCTTAATAATATGAATAAGTTTGCTGCTAGGTGTGAAAAGTGTGTTTTTATTGGATATTCTTTTACTAAAAAAGGGTATAAACGTTTTAGTCTTGAGTCTAAAACTGTGTTGTTTTCTAGGGATGTAAAGTTTTATGAAACAGTTTTCCCTTTCAAAAATGATGGTTGTAAAGGTGATTTAGTTTTTGAAGAGCAAGGTATAAGCAGTTTAAATATTTTTGACCTAGTAGCAGACAAGTCTAATGATCCCTATGATGAATTGAGAGACGCAAACTTAGGAAATAGAGGTAGCACTCCTAATAGATCTGACTTAGCTGATAAAGTGTCTACTGATATTTCTTCCATTGTTACCAGTCACTCTCAGGGGTCAGACTCTATGAGTGATAAGGATCATAGTGTTGGAAACCAGAGTGGTCTAGGCAGTAGTGAGGCTAGTCCTATAGATCAAAATGTTGCCCTAAATGATGATGATTATGAATCTGAGGGTGAGGAATTTATAGAATTTAATCAGCTTTTTCAAAACAGTCCAGAGAGATCTGAGTTAAGAAGGTCAACTAGACCACACAAAGTTCCTGCTAAATTTGATAACTATGTGCTTGATAAAAGAGTTAAGTATGATATTAATACTGTTGTGAGTTATACTAATTTGTCTATGCATAACTTTATGTTCTCTAATAACGTGAATAAAATTCATGAGCCTAAATCTTATGATGAGGCTTCCAAAGACCCTAGATGGGTTGAGGCAATGAATGAAGAGATGGAAGCTCTTAACAGAAATAATACATGGGTTATTGTTGATTTACCTCTTGGTAAAAAACCTGTAGCTTGTAAATGGTTGTGGAAAGTAAAATACAAGTCTAGTGGTGATGTAGAAAGGTTTAAAGCCAGAGTTGTTGCTAAAGGTTTTAGTCAGAAAGAAGGCATAGATTATGAAGAGACTTTCTCTCTTGTTGTTAAAATTGTGACTGTTAGATGTCTTCTTTCTATGGCTATGCATAATAGTTGGCATGTATATCAGTTAGATGTTAACAATGCATTTCTTTATGGAGATTTAGATGAAGAAATTTATATGAATCTTCCTGAAGGATATAGTACAAACTCTAACAAGTTGTGTAAGCTGACTAAATCTTTATATGGATTAAAACAGGCACCAAGAAAATGGAATGAAAAACTGACTAGTGTTTTAACTGATAATGGTTTTTGTCAAAGTAAAAGTGATGTATCATTGTTTACTAAGACTGAGAATGAGGCATTTGTTGCCTTGTTAGTATATGTAGATGATATCATTATAACAGGGAATAATGATAGTATGATTAATGACTTTAAAGAGTATTTGAGTTCTAAATTTAAAACAAAAGATCTTGGAAAGCTCAAATATTTTTTAGGCATTGAAGTGCTTGATAATGACTCTGGATTATGTCTTAATCAAAGAAAATATTGTCTTGAATTGCTCTCTGAGTATGGTATGTTAGCTTGTAAGCCAGCTAAATCTCCTATACCTGATCCTTCTAAGAAAAAGAAAGTTTTTGTTGACAATAATGAGGATGTTATTCTTGATAATAAAACTTGTTATCAAAAAATCATTGGCAAGTTGATTTATCTTACTCTGACTAGACCAGATATTGCTTATGCAGTACATTGCCTAAGTCAGTTTATGCATGCTCCTTATAAATCACATCTTAAACTTGCTTTTCATGTGCTTAGATATCTTAAAAATTCTCCTGGAACTGGTATATCTTTTAAGAAGCATAATTGTTTGAATCTTAATGCCTTTGTGCAGATTGGGCTAAATGTAAGATAACTAGAAAATCAGTTACTGGATATACTGTTTATCTAGGTGAAAATCTTGTATCATGGAAAAGCAAGACGCAATCTGTTATAGCTAAGTCTTCAGCTGAAGCTGAATATAGAGCTATGAACAGTGTTACTTGTGAAATTATGTGGATCCTTAAGATCATGAACGATCTTAAGGTTGATATTACTCTACCTGTGCCTATCAGTTGTGATAGTAGTTTTGCAATTCAAATTGCAGCTAATCCTGTGTTCCATGAGAGAACAAAACACTTTGAAATAGATTTATACTTCCTTAGAGAAAAAGTTTCAGCAGGATTGATAAAACTTGTAAGATCAAATCTGAAGATAATATAGCTGACTTATTCACTAAGGGATTATCTATCAAAGATCATAAGTGGTTTTGTGAGAAACTGAAGCTTATTGACTTGTACCAAAACTCAACTTAAGAGGGGGTATTAAAAGTATAAGCTGAGTTTGACAAGTTTCTATTCTTCAAGGGTAAGTCAGGAAAGTGTTTTATTATATATATATATATATATATATATATATTATTTTGTGCTAGTTTTGCTATTTATGGAAGTGCAGGGACTCTAAGTGCCAATCTTGGAAAGTGAGAAGAGCTGTTGACTTGAGGACTATATATTCATTACTTTCTAGCTATTAGGGTTAATCGTTTCCTTTATAATTTCTCTCACTTTGTTATGATCGCCATTGTTTTACGGTCTTGAGTTAGTTACGAGTTTATTCAGATTGTTGGTGTATATTGATCTTGCCTGTAAGATCATTGATACACATCTGGTTTTCTTCCTTTCTTTCAGTTTTGTATGTTTGATCAAAAAGCTAGCATTACTACAAAAAACAACTTTTAGACCGGTTGAAAAGAGGATTTAGACCGGTGATACAACAGGTCTGAAATGGGGGAGGTCCAAAAGGTTTTCAATATAAAGACCGGTCTAGGCACCGGTCTAAAATATAAGTTTTAAGACCGGCTCCTTTTCAGATAAAGACCGGTTCACACACCGGTCTAAAAGAGTTCTTAGACACAGGTTGGAATCATATTCACCGATCTGAATATGGTTTTTTATGAAAAAAAAATTGCATGTTTGAGATTGCTTATTAAATTGCAATTCTAATAAACAATCCCAAACACCCCAATAAGCAATCTCAAACAAACCCAGTAGATGCAGTAGTCTCAAAACATAATTAAAACACTCTAAATCCCATTATAAGCAGTTGAATAAACATTACAAAACATTCTTTATAAAGAGTTTCAAATATCTCTCAAATCGATTATGTGTCTAAATCGCTAAGACTCGATCATATCACAAACATAAACATTATAGCTAGAATGGTAACCATCTTCTTGTTCCTCATGTAGCCAGTCTTTTAAGCAGCTGGTAACTTTCACCATAGATAAACCTCGAAAGATCTTTCCTGCATAAATGACGTTTCATTGTAAAGAGTTTCGTAAGACTGGGCAAACTAAAACAGCATACTCCATAATGACGAATGAGCAATATAATTCACAAAAGCAACAACACGAAAATATAAAGAAAAGCATCTCACACCTAGTCTTTCGAGCTCGCCATCTACAGAGTTCAAACTCGTGAAAATATTACAAGTACTACTTAGATGTACCTTTTTTGCTATGCATATTCACCTAAAAACTTTGTCGACTTCTAGTTTAAGGACAATGCTTGATTATCTCAGCATATGTGAAACTTAAACCCGTTTCTGAGTATGGTAAATAGTACCAAGGGATACCATGTGACCAAAACATCCATGCAATCAATGAAACAAGTAATGAGCTGCAATTCTTCACTTGAACGTCACATGGGATAGCCATATTATTCTTTCTGTTAATAAAAAATTAATTCCCAAATTCGGGTTACTCGAGGTTGTTTCTCTAATAATATTTACTCGCTCAAGAGGTATGCCAAGATGCCCCGTTTGGATGTAAGATTACCACCTATCACCACTCAACAATATATTCTAATTTCATAATTAGTTACTTTAGCTGATGAAAAATCAATAAAGCAATCAATCAGTATGTGTGAGAGAATACCATTTGCTAAAATATTGATAGCCAGTATTTTACGGGGGCTATTCCCCTTTACCCGAAAAAATAGATTGATAGCCAACTTCTGCTCTTTCATTAACTTGTGTAACTATTTTCTAGACGTGTTCTACTATACAACGACTGTTCTATCACGACTATTATAAGCCAAAATAATCAAGCTAATAATAAGAACAGAATCTGATTTCACCAATCTTGATTCATTAAGTTCTTGAGTCTCGAATTGTATTTAACTATGAAAAAAGCTCTTTATACATTATTAGTGAACCATAAACAGGTTGGAGTGATCGAATAAGCCAAAAAATTACGTCAAAAAATGCTTTGTTAGTAAATTATGATATACTCTTTGATGATAATGACACAACTAAACTACACTATCATTATCACTTCAACTTTAGAAAGATTTTGTACTCAAAGTTTGAAGTATGTTTAGCAACTTAGATGAGAAAAAAAAGTTCATGATGAATAATGAGATGACGCCTCCTCTTATTAATTGCTTGGAAGCAACAAGTTATTAAGATAAATTAAAGCAACCCCATCTACTTACATTGTAGAGCTCCTTGCTAAATGTTTGCCAACTAAAAATAAATTTCTACACTTATATCATTTACAAAAACAGATAACCATACATCTTATATAAAAACTAAAGATAAGCTAATTCACTCATATCATTTGGAAAAATAAATAACCACAGATCTCTAAAAAACATGAATATCATAAGTTTAAATAAATTAAAGCTTATCCAAACATGCCCAATTCACATTATCCAACCCTAACAAAGCTATTTGCCTAATGTGTCTTCATTCATAAATTATAACACTAATTTAAGCTTTTTGGTTGCGAAAACAGAAAACATGTCATAACATTTAAAATGAAAGATTAAACAACCAAATAGCATAAACCCACATGATTTTAACACTAATTTAACCAAAATCAGATTTAGTAATCGGGATGTAAAGAACCCTAATTCGGGTATCTTGAATAACTGTGTTCCTTACCTGATTCTTGATGGGTTCGAGATATACTTGTGGTCTGGAAGTTACAATCTTTGAATGGATCTGAGCTGTGTTGAAAAAGTTGTATATGGGTTTTGAGTTTTGAGTTTTCAATTAATTGAATTTTAAGTTTTTGGAAATTTTGAGTTTGGCGGTACTGAAAAAGTTGAAAATTCATTCGACCGCCTAAAAGAGAAGTGAAAACCAAGTTATTTGGGCCGGGTTGTTTATCCACCGGTCTATTAAGCTAGTAATCAAGACCCGTTCCATTAATACTAACCGGCTTAAATATTTATTTTACATTTGGACCGGGTGTTACAAGTTAAACCTGTTTATATAACTTTTAGACCTGTTCGTTTAAAAAAGGGTCTAAAAGAGGTTTTTTGTAGTAGTGTAGGTATCACATTTGAAGTGATAGCCTAACGCAGTTTCAATAAAAATAATAAGGGGAGATTGGTTGAATCATGTTGATTCGTGTTTTTTGTTAAAGATCTTTAAAATCGAATATTTATCGAAGTTAATCGAAAAGGATCTAATCCAAAGAACTTGCAGTAAATTACTATTTGGTATTGCCTTAGGTTTAACAGTAAATTCTTTTGACATTGTGAATTGGTGTGACAAAAAATCTTGCAAAATCACATCTAAGAGGTGCCATTCGTACTCAACCGCAATTGTCATTTACGTGTAACCAGTATCATTAAGCAACAAGACCGCAGCCTTAGGTACGTTCTTTGAATAATAGGAACCACATCAGATGCCCCATACAAGCTTGAACTAGGTTCCTCATGTTCCACTATATTTTGATGTTTTCATAGCAAAATAATTTGATTTTAGAAGTGTACAGGGACAAGTTGCAAAAGAAATTAAAATTTATATATGAATAGTCATTGCAAATTCACAATCCAGATTACCCCAATAGATATTGTTACTAGCTAGGAAAAAGAATTAGCGTATATTAAAAAATATGATGAAAAATGCTTCTCCCAATTCCATTGCAGTTTCTGTCATCCTTCTTGTAGATGCTCAAACATCTTAGTTAGATCCACAGAGCACCAACCCTTCTGAAGCTATTTTCTAGGAAGACAAATCAATTTCGTAAATGTACCCATTGAAATTATGTTTTTTTATCTCACACTGATTCTTCATATCATCTACCATTTTATTCACCACGGTCTTGCTTTTTGCACACAATCTTGAAAAATATGCTTTCATCTCAACCCTTTTTGATGCAAGCACCTTCGTGAGTAGTACTTTTATATTTTGCAGTAGGCGGAATATCATTTCAGTATCACCCGGTGGCCTAATCATCATTTTAAGATCTTCAGGACAGCTATCAGCAAGTGTTTTCTTCCACTCCAGTTTAGCCCTTTTAGTGTCAGTATAAGCTTCTTTTTTCTCTAGATGCTTCCATAAAAATGCCATAATGCGGTATGCCGCTACGGTGATTTTTAGAGTTCTGGCCTCCTCATGTGCGACCATTGTAAAGGTCGCATTTGAAGAACTGCCAAGCAAATAATTTGCAACTTCAGCAGACACGTTTATTTTCATTGCTTCTTGCTCCTCGTCCAGTTGAGTTTGAAATATCTCTAAACTGCTCTTAAATGATAATCTCCTTAAATCGCATGAATTTAAAGTCTTTAAACCCTTTGACGGATAAATCTTTAAACTCTTTAAGCAAGGAAACGGGGAAGGTTGATGTGAGATAACTTCTTCCGAGGTAGATAGACGCTCGACAATCTCCAAGCTAAGTGAAAGAGATTTGACATTGTGGAGACGTTGAAACAGATGACGGATTTTATCAACATCAGTTTCTTGTGGAGAAGATATACAGAGATCCACCTTCTCCAAAGAAGGGAATCCATCCAAAGATAACTTAGGTAAATAAGAACCTCTAATGCGTAAGTAGGTAAGGTCACGTGCAGAAATAGTAAGTTCCCCTGAGAATTTACTTCCAGTCTTGTACTCCAAAGAAGTTTCGTCAACAAATATAAAGTTCTTCAGATGAGGCGTGTCCACAATTACAAAGCGCACATGCCATTCTACTTTTTTAAGCGTGAGACTAAGAAGTCGAGAATTAGTTATGGTGAAACAACGACCATAGTCTTTTAGTTCAAACACTTTACATCGCTCCAAGGTAAGATTCTTCAAGTTCTGGCACATGGGTAAAATAGAAGTGAAGTCATACAATTCGACCTCGTCGAGATGTAATGTAGTTAAAGCTGGGAAATCCCATGGGGAATAGGAACGACAATCAATAGTGCCGAAAGTCAATGTGAGATGTTTGAGCGATTTAGAACTTAACAGAGAGGGAGGAATTTTTGTAATCCATCTGACAGACAGTTGTTGGACATTGTGAGAGAATGCATACTCCATAATTCTTTTGAAAGACAATTCAGGATTCTCGTCAAGACTCATGCTGATAGAAGATAAATCTATCTTATTATTGCGGGCTGAGTGAACGTAGTTAACAAAATCAGAATAGCTTTTGGTACATACTTCGGCACTTTCGAGATTGAGATCGGGCAATGAAGTCCGAATAAACCTCAATCTAGAAGACAAAACACTTAATCTAAGAGAATATATGATGTCGACATACGAGAGGATTTTAAATATAAGATCATCGGGCAAGCTGCTTAGCCTATCGACTTCTACTGCTTTCAATCTCTTCCCACTCTGCATGGTATTCAAAAGACGATTATAAAATCTTCAGCGGTCGAGAATTAGGGTTTTTGGGATTACGAATGTAAGTGAATCGAAACAATATATATAAGTTTTTGGGTATTTGAGGCCCAACAAAATTTGGATCTAGTTTTTTCTTATTTGGTCAAACTAAGAAAATTAAGTCAAAGGAAAAAAATGAAGAGAGGATTTGTTAGATATTTTTTATAGAGTAAATTACACCTATCGTTTTTATGATTTGCGTTGATCGACGTCGTTAGTCCTTTGACAAAAAAGTTGCATCGTTCGGTCTTAACTTTCAAACATTTTCCGCTGTTTGTACGATACGTGTTAAAAAAATGAGAGGATTTGTTAAATATTTAAACTCGACAAATCACAAAGACAATTTTTACAAACATCTAAACTAGAGAATGAATTATATGGGTTGTTAAGTGGTCAAAAGTAGGGCTTAGCATGGCAGACCGAAAATCGATCAGACCGGAAAATCGGACCGACTCGAATCGAACCATACAAATTCAAACAATTTCAGTCTGATCCTCGGTCCGGGGTTTTGGACCATTTCGGTTCTCGGTCCGATCCGGTCCGATCTTACCGAAACTCTTGGTGTTATGCCTAATAATACCGGACCGAAGACCGAACCGGACCATTTTGGTATGTTCTCAGTCCGGGGTTTCGGACCATTTCGGTTCTCAGTCCAGTCCGATCCGGGCCCGATGCTCAGCCCTAGTCAAAAGAGGTCAATTTGTGGTATGCGTAGGATGGGTCGAGCTGAAATAAAACAAATTTGGCAGGCCCAAGCTCATGCCTGGCTCAAGCTCAAATAAAAAATTTGGCAGGCTCAAGCTCGGACCTGGCACGTTTCAACCGCTAATTTACGCCAAAGTGAACAAGCTTTTAAAGAATTTCTAGTCCTCATAAAACTGTGAGGATGGTGCTGATCCAGGTGTTGGCTCAAAAATGACTATTCGCACACTGTAAAAAATTTGAGAACCAAGTACCGTTTAGATGTCCAACTTGTTGAGAGTTTCCTTACAAGTGGCGAGATTTGAGCGGGCCACCCAGAACTTCGACATCCAACAAGTTCTTACGAAATCCAAATGTCGGGACTTGAAAAACGATCTCACAATATACACGCTTTTTTCTACATGGGTTTAGAGTGTTTTACCAAAAGGGAAAATATTTGTATTAAACGGGTAACTGGAATCATATATATACAACATAGCTATTATACACATAACTTGATATTCCAGAAATCATTCACAAAACACGATAATAGTATAGCACCAAGACAGAACGACCAAGGATTACGACTTTATGAGGTACACATACACATCAATCTTTACAGAAAAACAACGCAACATCATAATATAGGATTCTTACATTCCTTTGATTAAGTTAAATGCAGGTTGACGACTTCTTTACACTGCTGATACTTCCTACCGGGATTTTTGATAAATAATCTGGATCCATCGGAGCAGCAGTTAATTTAAGGCCTGCAAGAATACGATGCTTACCTTAAAAATTAGCAGCCAATTGTTTAAACAAGACTATGTATCAACATAAACAATGAGTATGATGATGTCCCTATGGCCGCGCATACACAGGTGATGGATTTAGTATGATCGCACCGAAACTGGGTACCCCCCCCTACTTTTTTATGCGTATACTAATACTATGTGTCAGGAATCGTGGTGGAGAAATAGCTATGCTCGGTCTTTTATCAAACTGAATGCTGAAAAATGATTTCAAGGAACGTTTGGTGACTGCGGTCCGAATTTTGACCAAAATGAGGGGTTTATCGAAGTTAATCGAAAAGGATCTAATCCAAAGAAGTTTGCAAGTGTTTCTATGACCAAGAAAGTAGAGTATCGGCCACTTGTGAAACTTAAGAAAAATAAGGCTTCTACTTCAAGACAACGAAATAAGGATGATAATGTTTTGATAACTACAAACGCGTTCGAGGTTCTATGTGAATTGGACTAGAAAAAAAAGTGGCACGTGAGGAACCTAGTTCAAGGTTGAATGCACCACCCACAGTTGTCATGCCATGCATTGAGGGCAGGGTGCCAAATAAAGGAACCTAGTTCAAGGTTGAATGCACCACCCACTAGTTAGCTTTACTGCCTATGTAACGGTCTGAAATGTGGGATTTCACCCACATCCTGTGTACTTAAACGTTTTTTGGAGTAATCTATTCACCGGGTATTACAGCCCTTTACCCCCCCAAAAAAACACCCCCTTACTACTTTGTCAACATATAGCTTTCTTGAAGTTAATTAGTTCATGAAAACACAAGGCTTTCTGGCCCAACCAATTAAAACCATCAATCTTCCACACCAATCCCGCAATCCCTATCAAAGACATAAATTTTCAACGAAACAAACACATCTGAACACTCAAATTCATATCAAACTTAAAATTGCACCAACATAAACTTCCATTATGTAAACTTCATATCACGTTTAAGGATGTTTTTTATTTTGAGTGCTTCGATAAAACCATTTATCCGCTTTATTCAGAATAAATAACCAGTGTACAATAAGCGGACCCCATACTTTCTTATTTGATGCCGTTCAAAAAATAGAAAAGGGCTTTCTTACTTGATACTGTACAAGACTACACGGTGATCCACTAAAGGTAAAGGGGGTGTTTATCAGAAAAAGGCGTACGGGTTTTGCCAGAAAGCCATCTACAAACATCTTTATCAGGTGGTAAGATCAACCGGCACAGTGTACCTAAGTCAAAGACGAACTAACCGGAAAAAAAAACATTTTTTCACTAACAGAAAAAACATAAGTCAAGTAATAAGTAATCAAGATTTGTCGGATACTTGCAATGCCCCTAAAATGAAGGTTCCCAAGACTCGCCGAGTAATTAAATTTAGTTTCCGACATTTCATGACTTCTTCCGAGTTTAAAGGAAGTAAAGGAATGTATTCTCAAACGAAACATCTTAAACATAGTAGATGTAGATAATGGTCCCACATATGCATAAGCAGAAGCCTTAGTTAACCAACCTCAAAAGCTTACTTTATCTATCAGAGTAAATATTACTTTACGCATCCACACAATGAGCAAGTTGCATCAGCAACCATCTTGAAAAAACAATAGAAAGCAGAAAAGCCTAATTATCAAATACAACCTTATCAGATAAAACGTGGTAAATGTTGCATACATTAGCAGAAAAGCAAAGAGGGGTGCTGACCTAATTATCGAATAGCATGAACAGAAACATATATGACGTTTTCAGGGGGTGTTTGGATTAGCTCTCATTTAGGGGGCTTGTTGGCTTATTTAATGAAGCTTATTGAGGGCTTATTGGCTTACTTGTGTTGAAAATCTTGCAGGGATTTTCCAAACTGCATAAACTCTAGCAAATAAGCTGATTCAAACAAAGAGAATGTATGCATCATTTTTTTCTAGAGTTGAAAACCCAAATCAAGATATACCCGTATCAAATAAGCTAATTCGAACATAACGTACGAGATCTGAAAATGTCTTTCTTATTTCTTTGTTCTTTGAGCTAAAATTAGAAGCTAATACAGACACGCAGCAAAAAAAAATATAAGATGTCATCAAGTATACCGGATGTTGCAAATCAAATATCAACTACTACAAGTCTTCCGGTTTTATCAACACTTGAAACCAAAGTTCACATAAAAAACAAGTTTCGAAGAGGTTTCAACAAGAAGAAAAATGGGAACCAAACGTGACATGAACAGTTATGATCAGAGAGATTGTTTTCGGTTGGATATGAAGTGAAGAACGTTAGGTGAAAATACTTATGGGTGTTTGTTAGAGGTCAGTGCAGGTCAATTAAGGCATATTTTTTAGTGCTAAAATAGTAAGTAACAAATACCATTTTATATATGTAGTTTGAAATAAGGGGGTGTTTGGGATTGTATACTAGTGCAGATCTATAACGGCATTTATCACAGCTAAAACCATCACAGACATTAAATCTATAGGAAACAGATAGACCTTTACTTAAATTCATAATATTAAAAGCGTAACAAAAGCAACTTCATCGATTATGTAAAGCTCATATCAATAAGGACCATACAAACCTTTAACTTAGGCTATATATCAGATATATTGATACATACTAGAATGACACCAGACAGCCAGAGGTTTGATATGATCGATTTAAACAGTTCCCGCAGTCTTGGACTAAACTGAAATCATCCCCAAATACCCCCTACATGATCAAGTTTATATTTGATGAGTGTCCACCATAGGAGCTATACTAAACTCAGATTACAAGGCAGGGTAGCAGGCAATTACTCGCTACAAGGTCAGTGACCAAGGCGTTACCATTATAACTTGTTCCAAATTAATATCCAATACTCAAGGGATGCGTACATTAGTTCAAAATACCAAAATACCAAAATACCCCTTTTGGTTAAGGCCTTAAGGGTAAAGCCATCTTTCTGCAAAAAGTAAGTTGTAATTATTTTGTGACGGAAGGAGCATACCTTAATATAAAAAGACTCATGCATTTAGCCTAACACACCAAAAAGTATGATATCTAGACGAATTTATTCAAAAGCACATAGGGTATGACAGTGGCGGGCGACCAAGTGTTATAAGTAACCCGGTTCACGAAAATTTTCTTTACAATGGACCAACTAACCCAGTCATATAGCACAAAACATGGGCACTTCATTTCAAAGAAATCACGATTCTTGACAAAACTTTACACAACCGCGGCCGTAGGACCTCCCCCTACTTAGAAAAGCAGGTTTCTATTAATTAAAACATCATAGTACAACTACCTAATAACAACCTTAAAATGAAATCTACAAAACTCTAACAAAACCGTAAAAAAATACCTCAAGAAGAATCGTGTTTCTTCCTGCCAACACAAACCGGCACCTCATCGAAATTCTTACTAGGATACTTAGCACTCAAACTCCCAACTTCAAAAACCAAATTCTCCCCACTAACTTTAATCCCAGTAATCCCCCACCACTGAAAAAGAGCTTTCACTTTAATCCCTTCCAACCCAACGATTTTACTCCCCACAATCTTTCCGCTCACCCTCTTGCTATAAGTAGCAAGGTAGTTGTCAGGTGGGAGGATGAGCTTGCATGGGGAGCCCAAGTCGACTGAGAACTCGCCAGAAGTGAGGTTGAGAGTGTGGGAGTTGACTGAGGATGGGAGGAGGCCTACTGGGAAGCCGTGGGTTGTTAGGACGTTGTGTGCTGGGTTGAGAATGGTGGTTTGTGGTGGTGATGCGGTGGTGATTGTGGTGGTGATGATGGTGAGGATGGTGACGATGGTGATCGAGGGTAGGTTCGTCATTTTTATGGGTTTTGTGTTTGGGTTAATGATAAAGTTGGTTTGTACGTATGAGATAAAGATAATTGGATTTGACGAGTTCAATGACATTGACATGTGCGGAGTTGACTAAGTTAACTAGTTTATGTTTGGTTTTTTTTTAATGTTCAGCGGTTTGGAGTTTATTTCAGTTTTCGGTCTGGTTTATTCGGTTTGGTTCGGTTTAATTTTATCAAAAATCTCGTTGATTATTTTTAATAAAATTTGATTGGATCGAGGACGAATCGAATCGAATTATTTTGGTCCTGTCTCGGTTTGAAACTTTCGGACCATTTCGATTCTCGGTCTAATTCAGTTTTAGTCGGTCTGATCCGATCCAGCCCAAATGCGAAGCCCTAGTTGAGAATATTAGGTGCATTTAGTTGGAAAACATTTTTCATCATTTTCTATTTTCTATTTTGTAGAAAAAAGAAAAGTGAACTCATTTTCCACAAAACACTTAAAAATTTAGAAAACACGTTTAGTTGGAGAAATTTGTGTTTTCGAGTTTCCTAAACTATAAAGGAAACAAAGGGGAAAATGAATTTTCTATGTTTAAAGGAAAACTTAGAAAACAAAAATAAGAGTTTTTTTGTTTTGTATGCAAAAGGGTAAAACAGAGATTTTGCATTTTCTAAAAAATAGTTCTAGAAAACGATGATTTGAACGCATTTTCTGTTTTCCTTGTTTTCTAGAAAACATTTTGTAGAAAACAGGGTTTTTTCCATCCAACTAAACACAGCTACTATTTCTACTTTTTATATTTTTTGGTTTTCTATTTTTTTATTTGTTTTATTAAATTATAAAATAAAAAACATAAAATTTGTTCATAAGTAGGGGTGGGAATCGGGTCGGGTCAACCGGGTTCGGGTCAAGTCGGGTCGGGTCAAGTCGGGTCAGAACTCAAAAAAATCAAACTCGAACCCGAGCCTAATTAGAACTCGGGTCAGTCGGGTTCGGGTCAATTCGGGTCGGGTTAATTCGGGTCGGGCTAACTCGGGTTCGGGTCAACCCGAGTATAAGTAAAAAAGTTAAAAATTGACTTATTTAAGTATATTCACAAGGTAAAATGTGGTAAAAAACTCGGGTCAAGTCGGGTTGGCCGGGTTCGGGTCAAGTCGGGTTGGCCGGGTTCGGGTCAAGTCGGGTCGGGTCAAGGCTAAAAAATATAAACCCGAACCCGAGGTTAATTAGAACTCGGGTCAATTCGGGTTGACCTGAATATGTTTTTGACCCGAATATGTTTTTGAACCCGAGTGACCCGACCCGAATAGGCTATTTCGGGTTCGGGTCGGGTCAACTTTTTTGACACCCCTACTCATTATATCCTTAATAAGAGGGGAATCTCGGTTCCCAATAAACAGTTCCCCCTCACATTACCCCATATTATAATAATCTCCGTCCTTACACTACTCATCCTTCCTCACACAACCTATTGGCTCTCTCACAAAAACAGTTCCGTTTCCCGTTGCCCCTTGGATCGCTAATTAATGCTGGGTTAGTTGCCCTTTACTGTTTAATTCTGCCCTTTCATTAATTTTTGCCTTTTGGTGAGCAAATCCCTCTCCTTAATATTTATTAAAGATTAAAGATATAATGTGTAGTGTGTGTTGTGTGACTCAATCTTTCTCATCTCATATTGATAAGATCTACAATTGCAACACTGTTTCGATATGATCTATGGATTCCATCACTTTTTTATATGATGTGTGGATGTTTGGAACACATACCCGCAACTCTCTTCGTTGCCACCGGCTTCTTCGCTGTCGCCGTTGATGGTGTGCGGCGTTGATGGTCGGTAGGTGACGTCGTTGGGTTAACTGGGTGTTTCTTGCGTGGCCATGATGTTCCTGATGACTCGGAAAGCAAAAAAGGTTTGCCCTTTGCAAGTTGAATAGTTTTTAGTTTTCATTTTTTTAATTTTGTATTATGTATAATTATGGTTTAGTTTTAACTGATATTATCTAATTTTGAAATTAGGGTTGTCAGACGTGAATCTTTTTTTTGCCCTTTACAAACAGAGTATAATTTTCAAAGAGAAGTCGTGAATCTTTTTTTAAAATAGCATTATTCATGGTGTGTGTGCTATGATTTGGCCAACATATCTGACTATGTGGTCGTCTATCTTTTGGAAGGCTCTAAAGGGCAATGATGATTATAATCGAGCTTTATAAGCGGATTATGTGCTTCTTGGCGGGGCAAACTTGGTGGGTTTGCAGCCAGAGCACACATATCCTCATATCTGTTTGCTCCATGACCCGAGCCTCAAAATACCCAAACAACCGTATGCTTCTTCGAGGACTACATACCATGAAACATGAGTATAACTCAAGGACAGAAAGACTGAAATTGGATGGATAATACATAATTTAACATTGTATTGGGCTTTTAGTGCTTTCTTTTTTGCTTGAAATGATAACAGAAACAAGGCTATGACGAGACCCGTTTCGGTGGGTCGCTTTGGTAAGCAGAGTTTACGAGAGCCCGTATCTTGGCATGGCGCCCATGTGGTTGCAGCCATGGCGGCTTTTAGGTGCCGCTTACATGCTCCTACACCTGAGCCTCATAGCTTTATGGGGTCAAACCCTATGTCGTTCTCAGATAATGTTACTTTTAAGATGGCGTGTAAATAAAATACACGTGGAATTGGCTGGTCGTTTAGCTCTGTTGGGACAATAATTTGTGTGTTATCGAATAGTATTTTGGGTCCTTTCCTTTCGTTGCCGCCATCCAGGGCAGGCGACGATATCGACGGGCATGTCTGTGGCGATGATGATAAACTTTTTTGCCATTGTCTAGCGTACCGAGAACCGAACGTTGGCTAGGCAGTCACACCGAGTGTGTGATTGCAGCCACGACAAACATCTGGTAATGCTATTGCAAAACTTAATCTGAGCCTTTGATGAAAATTCCACGTTCTAGGAACATCGGGCTTAGTTCGTGCGAATTCTAGCAGGTGAACTAAAAAACAAGGTAATTTCCTTTCAAACATGTATATTCGTAATGTCTTTTTTTCGTTATTGATGTTTGTACAACGCTTAATGATATTGTTGGAAGTTCATACATGTTTACAGAGATACATCGTTGACAGTACACGGGGGGAGCGTTTCGGGCAAGGGTATTTGCAAAGACTGAAGGAAGACACGTAAGTTTGCCGATCGACTTTTGAAACTTTCATGATTTTCCCTTATTAACGATCAAGTTTTGAGGCCACTTGCATACTGTTAAATCTTTGTTTGTGGTTTTCGATATAAAAAGGCAAAAAGGCATGTCAATCTTTCTTTCGTGGTCGCTCATGAACTGCTTGGCAGAGGAAAGTGACGACGCCAGTGAGTACAGGAAGATCACGAGAGAGTTTGAGGTATATATTTTGCATTTTTCTAAACTGCTGGAATAATGTACATGATGTCAGCTGGAAAAGCTGAAATCAATAGGCTAAACACAACAGTAGACGAGACTGCTAAGGTCGTTCAAGATTTAAAAGCATAGATATCTCAAAGATCATCATCAGGCAATTTCATGGTTGAAGCGACTATAGATCAGAAAGGGATGGTCATCAAACCAAATCAATCATTTCTCAAGAAAACAAGCATGGAGAACAATGATGTTGATGTTGGATATGCAAGTAGTGTTCTTACCGAAGAGTCGCAGCAGAATGGACTTGAAATGGATCAACTTGAAGCTGAACTTGAGAGTGAGCTTCTAAAGCTTCATGTGCCCGCCACTGAAACTTCATCTACTTTTCAGGTGCTTCTTTCTTATTTAAAGTACTGAATATATTTATGCGGTATGCCTTCCCTTTCTGTCTACTCTAACAATAAAGTGCGATGTTTAGACACAAAAACAAGTTTATTGACTCTCAAACCAAACTTCCACCCCAAGTTTAGGTGGTGTTTGGATGTGCGTTTTAAAACTGATAGATTAAATAATCAACTACTCCGTATAATAATACATTATACATGTTGCAGATTATAGTATTTAAATTTACTTATGCCATTTAAAGTTGTAACAATCAGATAATCAGCAGTATTAGTGTTTGTCCTAATACGCGGTAAGATAATATGAAGACTTGAAAAATAAAATGATCAAAAATTTGGTTTTATAAACTTGAGAAAAGGTTTTGTGGATTGGGAAAAAGTCATCTAATTTATACGAAAATAGGAGGAGATAGGTAATTTTGTCGTAAGATAATCAGTTTTCTGGCTCATTGTATGTTTGTCTAAACATTACTCATCTGGTATTCCAAAACACACATCCAAACACCCCCCCCCCCCCCCCCCCCCCCCCCCCCCCCCTTCCCCATTGCAGATAAATGATCAGCGGGTTTATAGTCGTGCCACCTACGTGTAACAGATATGAAAATGTGATTGCGGGTCCATATGAGATCCGTTAAATGATGTCAGACATCCGATAAGGTGACCCGGCTTTATCAATCAAATTGTAGCATTTGTGTACAAAATCGGCAAGTATGCTTCTGCCTCCTTCCCTTTAAAGGGTGAATTTTGTTTTTGGATAAGTTGCTTTTGGATGTTAGTATTTGAGCAGAAAGGGAAGGAGGCAGAAAAAGTTTCCATTTTTACACAATAATTGCAACAGCATATACCATAAGTCGGTGGATCTTATGCCACAAAGGGAAGGTACACATTCAGTAGAACGTTTTTCATTCGCCGGAGATTGATGGTGGATCTTATGCCACAAAGGGAAGGTACACATTCAGTAGAACGTACACATTCAGTAGAACTTATCATAGCCAAACTTGTCATAGCCGACTGAAAGAGTGAGGAGTTGATGTTGCAGTTAATCACGATATGATCTAGGCAGGTATACATTCAGTAGAACGTTTTTCATTCGGAAAACTAAAAGTTAGTCGGACTATGACCATGCTCAACCCTTTTGTTATTCCTGCAGGTGCAGTTGATGAACCCAAAAGCGAACACACAGGATGTTCCCAAAAACTTCCACACTTCACGTCACAATGGAAACGAGTAGTGCTGCTGCCAATGGTGGCTCCAACCCTTTTTCTGTTCCTGCAGGTGCAGCTGATGTCTCTACCGCCCCCTAACAGGCGTTAACATACACGAACACAGCCCGCCGCAGCGGAGCGCGGGCAAAAGCCCTAGTAAGTATTAAAGTAACAAAAATACAAAATAAAAAAATTAATAAAAACTATGTTTCACCATCATTCATTTAGGGGCAAACACTATCTCTTGAATCGCATATTTTAACGCCAAACACTAGATGAAAATATGCAATCCCAAACACCCTCTTAAACTATTGCAAGTCAACATTTAAACTCTGGTCAGGTCGATCATGAAATGTGAATTCTCGTATTTATACATTCCAAGTCGCTGAAGTCTTGGCATCTTACTGAAGTTATGAAGAAAGGTTGCACATTGAAAAAAAAAAAAAAAACCAGTATTTGAACGTGTGGACGACATACCTTATCTTCACCATCCTGCATATAAAGAAATCGACATGCCTAAAATCATCAAACTGCAATTTATGTTGGTCATGTCAAACCAGAAGTCATTTGAAAATATGAAAAAATTGTAGTGTGTACTATTATATTCAAATACCAAGAATGTGCGTTTCGGCAATTCACTAATAACATGGGAAAACAGAAAACTCACAGTGGGACTGCGAGAAACGCTTAAAACTTGGCCAATTTCTGATAGATATATATAAACCATATACACAGAAACACATTAACGGACAACGTTCATTACATATGTTTGAATCATTAACACACAAACGATCAAGTTGATTAAATCAGATACACTGTTAGTGAATAATCAACCACGCCTTCACCCACTGCCTTTTTCAGTTTTTTTTTGTTTTTCTTTTGTCATCTCTTCGCCTTGACCCACTTTATTCATTTGCAAAAACGATCAAATTGATTAAATCAGAAATAATGAACCACTCCTTGACCCGCTGCCTTTTTCAGTTTCTTTTGTCATCTCTTCGCCTTGACCCACTCTTCAGTTTCATTTTTCCTTTTCTGTTTTTTGTTTTTTTCTACGTATTTTTTATCTTTTGCATAGCCAGTGCAGGTGTAACACTTCCTGTAGAACGACAACAATTGCATAGCCAATGCAGGTGTAACACTTCCTGTAGAACCACAACAAACATACATTAGAAACTGAACAGATTAATACTTGATTAATTAACAAACTCTTTAATCTAGTCAGACTACAAAGTAAATCTGACTAGAGAATCATTATATAACGATGCCTTAGTTTTTGGCGGTTTCGACCAGGCCTAACTATGTAAAAATACATAAGCAACACCAAAGTTAAGCTTGTCTGCTATTGCCAATGAAGGTCAAATCAAGTACCCAATCAACCTCTATCTCGATGTTGATTCATTGGCTACTCTATAAAATCATACGGGAACCAAAATCTTAGTCCACAGGTGATAATCACTTCAAAACTCAGGTCACTGATCAAACTTAGTTCAACTTCAGGTGTGCACCATTAGGTATGTTCCATCTACTTTTCCAGAAAGTAACCGAGTCCTAATAAACATACAACTCAAATTAAATAATCAAACTACTTTAACATATATAAACGGATTTCATCTGGATATTACGTTAATGATTTTTATACATCATTCCTTTTTTTTACTTAAAACAGCAAACTTGTATCAGCTATATATAAGAGGAGATCATGACTGCAAATACTTTTAGCTAATTTGCTGCATTAGCATTAAAATGCTCCGTACTACAGTTCTCCATATTATTTTTATCGTGTATCTTATTCTTAACAAACCATTAATCTGCATACCTATGTTTATAAATTATAATGATACGAATACAAAGAGAAATGACTTGTTCTCCTTCAAAATTTCAGATTCGGTGACGAATAAATACAAGAGCTGTTGTGGTATCTTTGCTAAGAAATAGATCACATGATATAAGTTGTTCTTTTATAGTTATAATTACAGAAAATTGTTCTTCACTTGTAGGCTAGATAGCCACTTATATTTACTTGCTATACATATTGTTCAATTAAAATTTCACAATTCCACCAATAAGTGATAACCTTCCTCAACAGTAAGTCGGTATTGTCAGACATCCGCTTTGCAACAGTACTTCAACTATAGTGCATGTAAGGTCTCCTCAGGGAACGGCAGTTGGTGAGATAGAAGTTTTGAGGCACAATAGTTTAAAACAGGATGTTAAGGACGAATGGAAATGGAGTTTAGCAAAAGTGATACCTGCTAAAGAGGTTATTAAGACATCTAACTATAGAGGCATATTAGTGGATTTCCGGGAGTTTTCGTTGCTGCATAACGAGCTGTGTTTGGCTGTGTGGGTCTGGTGGGAGGTAGCAGCTAACAAAGAGGCTTTGTTGCCATTTTGATAATTTATACTCTGTTCCTTAGAACTTCAGAGAGATATAAATCAAGAATCCGGCCTGTCCCACCTCGTAAATTCTTCTTTGATCTCATTATTGCTAACACACTCCCTCATTCTCATAACTGAGTTGTATATGGGTGCTACCTTGTCAACTACATTCTCCCCCTTAGTGATTGGAAGAGTATGGCTCGAAACGACACATCTGTTGTAAAGATTATTCTAATTGTTAGACTCTAAATGCATGATTGTAATGTTTATTTGTAAAATGAGAGCTACCTTTAATGGTGAATTCGATGGGAAAGATGCATGTTTCCGGTTCCTTATTCTGGCACAAGCGGGACAATTGTAGCCACGCACTTGGGGACAATAGTTTTGTTGGGAAGTTTGTGTCCTCGCCTATTAGACTCATGCACACTAAAGGCACACCACAAAGCATAAAAAATAATCATCAAAACCTCATGCAACCGAAGCATATCCACACTCTATCATATTGAAATTTGCCGAAAAAAAAGATATCAAACACTCTCAAGTAATTGGTGACAAATGTCCCAAATAAACTAATAAAATTCTATAAGAATTGATACTAATAGAAACATACGTGATATTGACTAAAAACTATCAGCATAGAAGGATAAGTGGCAACTACTCGCTCGACTGTAAGTGAAGGTTAGCTAGATTAGGAAATTATCAGCATAGAAAATCACAGTAATATATCATTCATATCTAACTATGTTGAAATACTTACATTCTTCTTCTTAAGGTTTTCATCCGCCCCCATAAAGTGTTGTTAAGAAGGGTTCCAATGGAAGCGTGATGAAAAAAGGCTATTCATCGGTGAGGGTGTAGATCATTTCTGATAGTCCGTCTTCATCCATACATATCATGTCCTCACAATACAAGACCGAAAGGAGACGTGATATCTGAGATGTCATTGATGTCAAATATACTTGAAATCATGTTCTAGTACAAACTCTTATAAATCAAAGAGATCAATGTAACGAAAGGATGGACTATAATCACCTTTTGGTTAAGTATCGGAATTTGAAGTGTGAACGAATGTTTCAATGCAGACACCATTTTTTGCTTGGAGATGGCGTTACTCTTAAATAACAGTAAAAGAAATCATTAGTAATATAAGTAGTTACATAAAAGCCGCAATGAGATTGCCAAAAATTATCAACCTATTGAAAAATATTAAACTTATACGGAGTACTTATTACTGTATAAGCTTAAATATAAAAAGACATAGGGGTGTTTATACTTAGGCTTATGAAACATAATCTCATTTGATTTATAAGCCAAAATCAAATGAAATTTCGGCTTATATTTCATAAGCCCTAATTTTTTATTTTTCTCTATTTGACTTTTGAGACTTACGTTTTTATATAAATTTAAAAGCCCACAAGTCTCAAAGTAATTATAGATTATGAATATGATCCCATCATAAGCTGAAACAAACACCCCTATAATACAGTTTCAGTATATATAGATTGGTTAATAAAATTTGAAATGAAACCTTGCATTGTTACAGATTGCATCTTCCATTTGTGTAATTTGTATACAAATAAAAAAAAAGGCCTCATTTTTTTTAGCATATTGAAGTAAAGAAATTACCTCGCAAACAGATGGCATGGCGTAGTAGATTCTGAAACACAAGAATATATAGCAGCATACTTCTTCCATCTTCAAACAAAACCTAGAACAAAACAATCTATACAAAAATTATTTCAACATTTTTACAAAGATAACATAAAAAGCTAGATCTATAATTGCCAATGGACAAGAAACATGCTAAAGTACCTCAGTTTTGGTTTTCGGCCTCGTCATGCAAGCATCATACGGGAAAGATCTTTGAGGTAATGACGACATATTGTGATGATGGTCGTTTGAAAGAACAAAAAACAAGTAGATGGGTCTGTTAATCCGTTAGCTCCCTCTAATTTACATTCTCAAACATGTTTCTCATGTGATATTGTGCTGTCACACAGTCTAGCACCACTTC
The DNA here is from genome assembly GCA_025667525.1 of Glebionis coronaria. Lineage (NCBI taxonomy): Eukaryota > Viridiplantae > Streptophyta > Magnoliopsida > Asterales > Asteraceae > Glebionis > Glebionis coronaria. Next base: position 467,243 of record JANFOE010000953.1, on the reverse strand, counting down.
TTCATCATCAGTCATAGTCATCGCAGTGGACAAAGCTTCGACCCACCCAGTTTCAATAAGATGCCTGCAATGATAATATATTTAACAATTCAACATCAAATATATTAGATAGCAAAATCAGGTAAACTTGAGCTAAAGAAGCATACTCGATTTGGTGGTACGTTCCACCAATGGCCACGAACTTCAATGCCAATATGGCCTTCTTTTCAACAGCAAATTCTCCTCCAACAAATTTTTACAACTCAACAAAGCGTGTGAATTATCTTTTCGTCTATCACGGCCTATATCAACATATAGGGAAGTTAAGATGTGTTGAATGAATTATCTTTTCTTATGCTCTTTTTACAAAATCTGACTACTATATATTGTCGCATTATTCTTATTTGATTTTCAATTTTCAGGCAATTTGAACATTCATCATGTTCTAAGGCTTACTCTTTTACTGTACATGATTAAGGTTTACAGGATACCAAGCGAACAGAAATTGGGGTGCCCTTGTGATTTGCATGAATGGCAGATGTATATAGTAGTTATTCAATGATCAGTCGTAACAGCTAATATATCACAATGTTCTAATCTCTGATGTATGTATTTATCCTCTGTTTGTTAAGTCAGACTACAATCCGGACAAATTGCTCGCATAATGTACATAAGTTAGACATTTTTTTTAAACTTGAACAACTGTGTACAGCATGGAAATTTTACTTGAATAGACTTTGCAATCTATATATCAGTTGTACTCTGCAAATTGCAGGCCTATAATTGATTATCCTTTAAACAATCATGCAAATTTTAGTGTTTTGTTTCAGAATTTACATCCTTTACTTTGTACAGTTGAACAATGTTAGTTTCAAACTTTTTATAAGCAACCCGTGATTTTATCATGGGTTTATAGGCTAGTTATATATAGAAAGGGGTGAAACAACATATTTAAAGATACCAACTTTATCCTTGAGATTCATTAGTTAACAAAAATGTTAATCTCTATCTTCTTATTATGTTGAGCTAGGTGTGTCTTCTATTGGGAATGTATGGCACTTTCGGGACCTTGATAGATAAAAATTAAAAAGCATTAAAAGGAGGCTAAGAACCCTAACCACCATTTTTACTAGTTGTTCTCGGGACAGGAGTACTAATCATAAAATCAACAAAAAGAAATCCAACAAGCTTGGTGTAGTATGAAGTATCCTATTAAAAAAATATGTAGTTGATAAACTTGATCAAAGGCATTACCTGTATCATGTCATAGCTTGAGGCCGTGCATCGGGAGATTATCCAACAAGCTTCAACTTTCTTCATCTGCGAGCATTCCTCATCGTCACACTTCAATACATCATGAACGAAACCAAGTCCTCCATTGTGAATAAATTTCTAAAAACATTTAGACCACAATGAATGTAAAAGAGGACAGATTAGCATACAAACAATAATAATGAACATGTTATATTTAAAAGTGGTTTTTGCTATCAAGAAACTCATACCTGCATTTCCGTATGATGAGGAGAGCTTGAGATCCCATCCATATGCATCTATGCTTAAAATCCAACCAAAAAATTCAGGTTATAATTAAACAAAAAACACATTCAACCAAGATCTACATAACATATGCATCTATGCTTAAGTGTGTTAAGCTAAATAGATTTATTTTAAACTAATTTTCCTTTTTTAAGATCTAGAAAAAGCAAGCCATAAACTTACAAATCAATAACAAAAAGTTAGGCTATATTTTATATCATATTGAAGTCAAGAAATTACCCTAACAATGAAGATATGGCGTAGTGGATTCTGAAACTCAAGAATATATAGAAGCGTACTTCCATCTTGAAACAAAACCTAACCAAAACAACAACATATACAAAACTTACTTCCAAATTTTTACAAAGATAACATAAAAAAGCTATATTTATAACGATGGGTAACAAGATGCTAAAGTACCTTAGTTTTGGTTTGCGGCCTCGTCGTGCAAGCATCCTACGGCAGAGATCTTTGAGGTAATGACGACATATTGTGACCATGGTGGTTTGAAAGAATAAAAAACAAGTAGATAGATGGGTCTCTTAAATGGTTATGTGTGTGATGTGTGTGGAAAATAAGTGTTTTGTTGTTGTTGAGGGAGAAAAGATGATAGTATTTATTTTAAGAGAGTTGCAGGAGGTAGGTACATATTAATAGGAACAGTTTTCAAAGCTTGTTGGATTCGAACTAGCCAGTTGGATTGGAACTAGCGAGTTGGATTAGAGTGGAGCTAGTTCTTTGTTATTGTTTTAATGCTTTTATAAACATGCAGGACATTAGGGCTTTTTTATGGTGGTGTGGATTGTTTTATTCTTGAACATGATATCAATTCGTCAATGTAGATGAAGTCTTTTGCTAGTTGGTGACTTTTTTGCTACCCTTTCATACAGTAGCTATTTGTGAAATATACTTACTTATGTTATATTTATAGTGTTTGTGAAAACTCGTTTAACAATTTGTTGTTTATGTTCTTGACACTATTACGTTAGGGATGAAGATATGTTTTAGATACTATTGATGTGGCCAGTACACCACAATATAAAACATTTGGATGTCAATGTTAAGTTGTTCAAGTTTAAGTGAACGATAACGATTGTACATAACATGGCAAGAAACCAAGAAAGATTGTGTATCGAGAAGCTTTCAAGTTTGGTCCATGAAGATTGCAAATTTACTGCTGATCAGTAAACTTTAACTACATTTTCACACTGTCACACAAATCAGTTCTTGGTTTTATTTTTTTCTACTAGAAAATCAAGATAGTTGTTGACAGAAAAAGATCATATACCATTGAATTGTTGATTATGTTTTCTATTACCTCAACTGAACATTATTTTTATTTTTTTTACTTAAACCCCTCTTTGGTAGTAAGAAGGTTTCTACACTTTGAGTTCTGCTAGTTTGCCACCAACATATAATGCCGGACACAAATTACATACTGATATCACCCACGGCAAAAGGACACTATTAAGACAGGCAAATACTAGTCGTGCATTACCAAAACAGATTCTTCATGTCATTAAGTTTTATCATCCTCTTAGAATAAACTTTTCCAAACAAAAAGAAGCATGGCAACAAGTCAAAGAACAAAATTAGACAACAAAAGCATCAACTTTCTTCATCTATCTCACTTATTTGGTTCTGGGCTAGATTTTAGGTGTGGAGGTTGCTTACAAATTTCATCTTTCTTGGCCCTCTCTCCATAAATTTTGGTATTCGCCTGTTAATGATATGAGTTAACAGATTGTCTTGCCATCCTACATGGACTCGCTAGTATTTAACCTTAAGCATATACCCGTATCTTTGACATGGACTCGCTCTTATATTATTTGGAACTTCTTATGGATTAAGATAGTTTAATTGGAGTATGGAGCATTTAATAAGCATATATGGTTGTTTTTATTGATAGGTGAAAATCAAAGATTAAGAGGATACTAAGATGAGAAAGTCCATCTTTTTCATAAAATAGCTTTCTTTCTGTCGTCGAATCATAAATTTAAAGGAACATCAGATTAGCAATTTACTAGTTTTGATGGAATGTTGGTTTGCTATAGGAGTAGTTATTTAGGTTTAGGCATAAGGTTTCTCGTCTTCCACTAGCTAGTATGAGTCAGTCTACTAGTAATTAGCCAAATAGGCTCCATATATAACATAGTGAAATAGTAATAAGCTAATAGTCAGTGGATTTACAACTTCAGGAAAGATAGTGGCGGTCACAATTGAAGAGTGTCGAGATACTTTTGCATCCTTTATAGAGATTGTATCGTCTTTATTCCCTATTACCAGAGCCAACTCATCATCGCATTTAATCACAGAAAGTGGAAGAAGCGAGTCCTTGTTTGGAAGTCTTAAATATCCTTCCAAACACACATTAAAGATGGGATGGGATAACCTTAGTGGGTTCTTTGAAAAACATAAGTTTCACTAACCCCTAAGGCCAAAACCAACACACAAACAACAAAACATAAGTTTCCAGTAGCCAGAAAGTACATAAAACAAAGTTACAAAACAAAATCCGAAATCCAAACTAGAATTTGTTCAAATAGACCAACCGACCAATCATTTCAGACAAGAAGTTAAGCAATTCCCTATCAATCAAACACACTTCCTAGCTTTCTTCATTCTTCCCAGACGGTTATTCATCGCCTTCTTTTCAGCCGCCAAGAGTTCCACTCGTCTGGGGTCTTTCGAATAGTCAATTTGATTTTGGCTTGGCTGCAACACGACCAGCTTCTTCTGAGCATTGTATGTCAGGACTGGAGTCCTCGCAACCTACACCATCAAAAAAAATATCAGTCAGCCAACACTACTTGCAATATTTCTACCAGAAAATTACAGGGTTTCTGATTATAAGTAGACAGTTTCCCTTTTGAATCTGAACGCAAATTTCCTCAAAATTTAGGATAACCCATGTTTCTAGGTGCTACACAATTTCCTTGAGTGGATTCGAGGGCACATGATGTCCTTTAATTAATCATCATATCTAAAAGCTGTTTAACAAAAACTAAATATACTTACATTGCTAAACTGTTGGGCATTTCCGTGCGTTGCTGGAACAATGTTATGAGAATTAAAGTTCCCAAGGGCATAGCCCATACAGACTTCTTCTTCCTCCAGTGATAGCTTGTGCATGCAGGTGAGAAAATGAAAAAGTTCTAGCATCTTCCCCAAGCCAAGCTTACATACCTCCACCTCAACACAGTCAGTAGTGCAGAGAACGCTCCTGGGAAAGATTTCCTTCAGGTCATGGAGAAACCTTTCAACACCGACTTCCTTGATTTTCTTAAAGAACAAAGAGTTTGGTAGCACCCTCGGTTCTCCAACCAAAGCAGTGTCTTAAGAATAGAGTTCATGCTGTGGAAAAAAGATCAAAGAACTGATTATTCAAAATGTATACAACGGTTGGTGTAAAAATGTATACGAGACACGTAGCAGCTAAAAGCAATATAACGAGTTTCTATCTAATACTCAGAAAAGTGTATTGGGAAAAAATGTGTCAAACAAGTGATTATTACCGGTTGGGGGTGTTTGGGATTGCGTTTTACGAGTTTAAAGTAACAAAAAGGCACACCCAGCCAAAGTGACCCGTTCTCTCGGGCAGTTAACAAGGATGAAGTATGTGAAACCGACCATGATAGGGATTTGAAATCGGAAAAAAAAATCCAAAATAAGTGCAATTCGCCAAGAATATACTATTACAAGATGTAACTCAAGAATTTGATGGGATGCGTTTGATAGGATTGTTAGCCATAATTTGTATACAAATAAAAAAAAAGACCTCATTTTTTTATCATATTCAACTTAAGAAATTACCCCACAAAATGATGGAATGTTGTAGTTGATTCTGAAACTCAAGAATATATAGCAGCATATTTCCATCTTCAAACACAACCTAGAACAAAACAACATATACGAAACTTACTTCCACATTTTTACAATATAACATAAAAAGCTAGATCTATAATGGGTAGCAAGAAACATATGCTAAAACTCTGCCAAAAAAACAAAACAAAACAAAAATACCTCAGTTTTGGGTGGCGGCCTCGTCTTGCGAGCATCATACGGAAAAGATCTTCCTTGGTTCCACATGTTGTCACCATGTCCGTTAAAATAACCAATAAGAGGTAGAAGAGACTCTTTAGTCTTCGATGTGTATGAGATGTATGTGAGAAAAGTGAGTGTTGTTGAATGTTGATAGAAAACTGGAAGTAAAAATGAGTTATTTATGGGAAAAGTGTGAGTGGTTGGTTGGTGTTGCATTTACAAACAAAAGTTAAAAATGTAACAACTACAAGTGTTAACGAGACTGGTCGGATTCGAACAAGAGAGTTAGTCCGATTTACAAGAAGTAGTTGGTGGTGAGACACACAAGCTCAGGAGTAGCTTTTAATGTTGAAGCTTCATTTAACAGCATATGTTGACGTGTATCACTATATAACCAAACCTTCCTAGATCACTCTTATACCCATTGGGTTTTTAGTTTTTACCCAAAAGTTATAAACCAGTAATAAATCTACTATGTGAATGTTCATGCACCTCATTTGGTAGACATTTTCCTCTCTCGGTATACATCTCTCTAACAGTTCTTGATGAATTCTTAATGCATAACCTGAAGAGAAGACGCTTTTAGAAATATAATTCACATAAAAACGTCCTTTGCAGGGCATAATGATCTACACATAAGTACACAAATATCCATTATTTACATTAGTACATATATATAATTTGGAAGTATTTTTGATAATTTCATAGCCTAACTTTTTACTTCATTCTTGATTTATTTTGGCAATTCTAAACTCTTATGGAGTACAAAGTAAATCTAACTAGAAAATCATTATATAACGATGCCTCAGTTTTTGGCGGTTTCAACAAGGCCGAACTATGTAAAAATACATATCAAGTACCCAATCAACATATATCTCGATGTTGATTCATTGGCTACTCTATAAAATCATACCAGAACCAAAACTTGAGGCATAAGTAATAGGTGATAATAAGCCAATGATAAAACTTAGTTCAACTTCAGGTGTGCACCATTAGGAGATCTTGGCTGCAAATACATGTAGCTAATTTGCTGCATTAACAGTCAAATACTCCGTACTACAGTTCTCCATATAATTTCCATCGTGTATCTTAACAAACCATTAATTTGCATACCTATGTTTATAATGATTTCAATACAAAGAGAAATGACTTGTTCTCCTTCAAAAATTCACATTTGGTGACAGATAAATACAACAGCTGTTGTGGTATACTCATAGATCACAAGATACAAGTACTTGCTATACATATTCTTCAATTAAAATTTCACACTTCCACTAATAAGTAATAACCTTCCTCAACAGTAAGGCAGTATTGTCAGGCAGATGGTCAGATGGATATCAAATTATCAATAGCGTATGCAAGGTCTCCTCCGGGAAGGGCAGTAGGTGAGATGGAAATTTATGAGGCACGATACTTTAAAAAAAGATGTTAAGGACATATGGAAATGGAGCTTAGCAAAAGCGATACATGGTAAAGAGGTTATTTAGACATCAAACTAAATGCATATTACTTGGATTGGATTTCCAGGAAATATAGAAAATGGAATTTATATGTGGTTCAGTGAGGCTAAATGATTGTCTATCTCGGGTGTTCGGTTGTTTCCGTTGCAAGTAACAAGTTTCCTAATAGACATACAAGTCATTAAATAATCAAACTACTTAACATATACAAACAGAATTTTTCATCTAGATATTGTGTAGATATATATAAGAGGAGATCTCGGCTGCAAATGCATGCAGCTAATTTGCTATAAACAGTCAAATACTCCGTACATACCTATGTTTATGATGCTATCAATGCAAAACTCCTTCAAAAATTCAGATTTTATAACGAATAAATACAAGAGCTGTTGTGGTATCTTTGCTAAGAAATAGATCACATGATATAAGTTGTTCTTTTATAGTTATAATTACAGAAAATTGTTCTTCACTTGTAGGCAAGATAGCCACTTATATTTACTTGCTATACATATTGTTCAATTAAAATTTCACAATTCCACCAATAAGTGATAACCTTCCTCAACAGTAAATCGGTATTGTCAGACATCCGCTTTGCAACAGTACTTCAACTATAGTGCGTGTAAGGTGTCCTCGGGGAACGGCAGTTGGTGAGATAGAAGTTTTGAGGCACAATAGTTTAAAACATGATGTTAAGGACGAATGGAAATGGAGCTTAGCTAAAGTGATACCTGCTAAAGAGGTTATTAAGACATCTAACTATATTAATAGTGGATTTCCGGGTGTTTCCGGATCATTTATGATAGTCCGTCTTCGTCCATACATATCATGTCCTCACAATACAAGACCGAAAGGAGACGTGATATCTGAGATGTCATTGATGCCAAATATACTTGAAATCATGTTCTAGTACAAACTCTTATAAATCAAAGAGATCAATATAACGAAAGGATGGACTATAATCACCTTTTGGTTAAGTATCGGAATTTGAAGTGTGAACGAATGTTTCAATGCAGACACCATTTTTTGCTTGGAGATGGCGTTACTCTTAAATTACAGTAAAAGAAATCATTAGTAATATAAGTAGTTACGTAAAAGCCGCAATGAGATTGCCAAAAATATCAACCTATTGAAAAATCTGTGTTCATTTACAATTTGGTTACCAAAGATATCGCCATGATTTAACTTCCAATATTAAACTTATACGGAGTACTTATTACTGTATAAGCTTAAATATAAAAAGACATAGGGGTGTTTATACTTAGGCTTATGAAACATAATCTCATTTGATTTATAAGCCAAAATCAAATGAAATTTCGGCTTATATTTCATAAGCCCCAATTTTATATTTTTCTCTATTTGACTTTTGAGACTTACGTGTTTATATAAATTTAAAAGCCCACAAGTCTCAAAGTAATTATAGATTATGAATATGATCCCATCATAAGCCGAAACAAACACCCCTATAATACAGTTTCAGTATATATAGATTGGTTAATAAAATTTGAAATCAAACCTTGCATTGTTACAGATTGCATCTTCCATTTGTGTAATTTGTATACAAATCAAAAAAAAAAGAAGGCCTCATTTTTTTAGCATATTGAAGTAAAGAAATTACCTCGCAAACAGATGGCATGGCGTAGTAGATTCTGAAACACAAGAATATATAGCAGCATACTTCCATCTTCAAACAAAACCTAGAACAAAACAATATTTACAAAAATTATTTCCACATTTTTACAAAGATAACATAAAAAGCTAGATCATAATGGCCAATGGGCAAGAAACATGCTAAAGTACCTTAGTTTTGGTTTGCGGCCTCGTCGTGCAAGCATCATACGGGAGAGATCTTTGAGGTAACGAAGACATATTGTGATCATGGTCGTTTGAAAGAACAAAAAGCAAGTAGGTGGGTCTCTTAAATGGTTATGTGTGTGATGTGTGTGAAAATGAGTGTTTTGTTGTTGTTGAGGGAAAAGATGAAGTACTGTATTTATTTTTGGAGAGTTGCATAGGTTGAGTGAACAAAGGTGAAAGACTTTAACATTATTGTACTAAGAGACCAGGAGGTAGATACATATTACTTTAATGTTAAGAGTTTAAAATATAAGCAGTGTTGGACTCTAATTAAAAGATCTAAAAGAGCCAAAGTGATTTGTGTGACAGACGACACGATGAAGGGTTGCACTTAGAGATAGAAAACCAGTCGAGTCGTTTGTCAAAAGCTCGAGATCGAATACCTAAAAAGTTCGAACGAACCGAGCCTAAGTTGCATATCGTTTGTTAAACGACCTCGAGCACGAGCTTTACGTAAAAAACCTTGAGCCTTTAATTGTCGACCATAACACAAGCTCGAGCTTTCCCAACCTAAATTAGTTGAACTTGAGCTTAATCGAGCTTAATCTCGAGACGGCTCGTTTCGGTCCGAGTTTTCCAACACAAAAATGGTTATAGTTCTCTAAATTAATGTTATATTCGTAGGGCCGCAGGTAAATATAAGCTTCAAACATTACAAGTAAATGTAATGTTTACAGTATTAAGTTAAAAAAGTACTACTCATCTAATAATGAGGAAAACGTGCATGTTTCTTGCAAGAACCGTGAAATTGGCTCACCGTGGAATCCTTAATTGATCCTTTTATTTAACGTAGTAAAAACGCAATATAATCGTATGAATTTATGATGATGCAACATAAGTTTGTGGTCAAAGATATGTCGCTCACCAAGTCACTAGTACCATGATGTGAAAGAGTCTGAGCAAATATTGATAACACAACCAGGCATATAACACCATTGAAGGACTATCTGATTTTTTATCGCTTTTATCACGTGTATCTCCCATCAAGCCTTTATTGATGATTAAGCTGCATGCATGCGGTGAAAAAAGATTCGATATTTGTTGATTTACAAGAAATACTGAAATAGACAAAAAGAAATTTATCTGCTTATGATATTTACAATTTATCAACCGTAATTAGGGGTGTAATCGAGTCGAGCCGAGCTCAAGCTTAGTAGGGCTTGAGCTTGGCTTGATACTAAAATTGTAAGCTTGAGCTTGTCTTGATAGTTTGTCAACCTTTACCAATTCAGGCTTAAACTTGGCTTGATAAGGCTTGATAAAAGCTTGAGCTTGACTTGAAAAGCTTGAATTTATATAAATTTAATTTTTTATAATAAAACTCATAAATAAACATATGTATAAAATAAAAAAAAAAACAAAATCATTACTTAAAACAAATTTGATTTATTTAACATTAATAAAACAAATAACAAAATCATTGTACAATATTGGTTTCAAAATGTGTTTTGCACTCCAATACGATTACGGTTCCAAAGGCCATTGCATGATGTGAATCTGAGCACAATTTAAACACGTTGCGTTTAGTATTAAAAAGAGTACAAAAATGTTTATACACATATTGTATTCCACCAAATACCAAGTAATGCAATAATTAAATTTACATAAATAAAGAATCATTTAAAATACAAAGAACTAAAATATAAATTGTAATAAGAGTTAAAAGTCCTTCTAAAATATATTATTTATTTATGAAATTAACCCTTAAAATTAAGTTAATACTCAAATTAACAATTAGTTGATAAATTCATCTTAAAAATATTTTTGATAGAGCTTGAAAAAGCTTGATAAGAACTCGAGTCGAGCTATCAAAAGCTTGAGTTTGAGCTTGATATAGTTTCGAGCTATTTTTTGGGCTTGAGCTTGGGCTTGATAAAAGCTTGGCAAGTTCAAGCTCGAGTCGCTTGATAAAAGCTTGGCTTGATTACACCCTTAACTCTAATTAACAACCCATGTATTGTATACAGCGAGCTTAAACAAACTGTATTATAAATATACTAGTATTGATTTGGTCGGTTAATGAAATACATTGCAAATTTGAATTCTAAAATAGTCTTTTATTTGATCCAAACTAACTTGAAGAAATGGAAACTTCTTAGTTCAACTTCAGGTGTGCACCATTAAGCATTAGTTATGTTCCATCTACTTTTACAAACATATTAGAACATATACAATCTGAACTTTTTTATCTAGATATCACTTTAATAATTTCCTAACATTATCCCTTTCTGACTTAAAACAGCAAACTTGTATCAGCTATATATAAAAGGAGATCATGGCTGCAAATACATGCAGCTAATTTGCTGCATTAACAGTCAAACACTCCCATAAAGTCTTGTTAAGAAGGCTTCCCGTGATGAAAAAGGGCTATCCATGGGTGAGGGTGTAGACCAAGATCTGATAGTCCATCTCCGTCGGATATCATGTCCTCATAATACAAGACCAAAAGGAGAAGTGAAATCTGAGATGTCATTAATGTCAAACATACTTGTTTAAGTATTGGAATCTGGCGGCTAATTAGCGTGAACGAAATTTTCATTCCACGCGCTTATTTTTGCTTAGAGATGACCTTACTGCTTAATAACACAGTAAAATAAATTATTAGTAATGCAGGTAGTTACGTAAAAGCCGCAATAAGATTGCCAAAAAAGATCAACCTATTGAAATTTTTTGTGTTGATGCAGTTCTTGTATACAAATGTTACACTATTGCAATACCTTGTATTACGCAAGAAATAACAACTTATGTCATATGTTAAGGCTGCATAATCAGTGGCAAACGGAAATCCAGTCAATCTTTGATCAATCATGTTTTCTATGAATTTCTCGGACACGTCAATTCCATGATTTGACAATGTGCTTCTACTCATACAAAACGATATTCTCTCAAATATAACTTCTTTCCGCTCCTCTACATAATCTTTATTAGCTCGGTGATATTCGCCTGAGGGTTTAATAAAAAGAGAAACAATCAGGTTTGAAAAAGAATACTCATTTATTAATCTAGAACATTGTAGATGAATGAAAACTAAGAGTCTACCCAACATCAAGCTTCAATGATGTCTAAAATTATTTCAACTAGGAATATATGATAAAGTAGAACACAAATAGCTTCATGCAAAGTGAATGTTGTAATTAACTTATCAAACACATTTATGTGAAATAAGATATCAAAGGTTCAAACCTAGATGTTTGCATTTGAGGGTGGCAAGAGAAAGGTTTAACCGGGTAAGGCCGAGTACAATTGAGTAAAAAAAACTCGCCCTCCCCGGGTAACACGGTGAAGCGGTCTGATCTGAACCCACATTTGGGTGTCCTGCAAACAAGATCCCTCAAAAGAACAGCTTCCATTGTTGATTTTTGGTGTTGTTGAAAACTTGAAATGAAAGAAAATTGTTTGGTTATAATATTTGGAATGAAAGAAAACTATGTGATTTATAAAGAGTAAGAGAAAAGTGTAGATAGATAACCTAAACAGAAACCACGTCCGTTTTACAAACATTTCTTTTAAAATATAATTCTATTTCAACAATAACTATGCTCATTTGGATGTTATATGGATAAAACCAAAAAAATAAAAAAGTAAGCATAAGACAAAACAAGACCACATATTATCCTTGTAACCCTTAAGTTCCTAACAAACATATCAAAAACTGTCCTAAATAATTCTTATCTTCTATACTTCTCATATCTTAGACATACAATTTGGTTACATATCGCCAAGATTTAACTTCCGATATTAAACTAATATTATAAGCTTAAATATAACAAGACATAGGGGGGTGTTTATTTCGGCTTATGAAACACAATCGCATTTCGGCTTATATTTCATAAGTCCTAGTTTTTCGGCTAATTTTGAGATTTTGGGGCTTATGAAATATAAGCCGAAATTAAGCAGAAATCAAATTTCGGCTTATATTTTCATAAGCCCACAAGTCTCAAATTAAGCCGAATGAAGTATACAATCAGACCTTGCTATTGTTACAGATTGCATTCAGAAAGACCTTCTACATGAACAACAAAAAAAGAAACCAGATGCTACACATTGCATACTTCTAATGAACAAGATGCTGTAAGAAACTTATGCTCCTTTTCTTGATTGGGTAATTGACCTTCCATTCGTGTAAGCTAAGATTACTTTATTCATTTCAACCTTTTTTAAAGTAGTATACTACAATATCATATGTTTCTTTAACATATTTTTTGAGGTAACAATTTTATATTCAGTCTAGTAACAACTCATGTGTAAAGTTCTACCCATTAAGATCTATGTAAAGAAACCATGTTATAAACTTCCAAATGAACAGAAAAAAAAAACCATAATTGGCTATCTCCCAGAATTTGTACACAAATCAACAACAACAAAAATAAAAAAAACAAGGCCTCAGTTTTTTATCATATTGAAGTCAAGAAATTACCCCAACAATGAAGATGCGGCGTGTAGTGGATTCTGAAACTCAAGAATATATAGCAGCATACTTTCATCTTCAAACAAAACCTAGAACAAAACAACATATACAAAACTTACTTCCACATTTTTACAATATAACATAAAAAGCTAGATCTACAATGAAACATATGCTAAAACACTACCAAAAAACAAAACAAAAATACCTCAGTTTTGGTTGGCAGCCTCGTCTTGCGAGCATCATACGGCAAAGATCTTTGTTGGTTCGACATGTTGTCACCATGTTGGTTAAAAAAACGAATAAGAGGTAGAAGAGACTCTTTATTCTTTCGTGTGTATGAGATGTATGTGAGAAAAGTCAGTGTGGTTGAATTTTGATGGAAAACTAGAAGTAAAATGACTTATTTATTGGAAAACTAGAAGTAAAATGACTTATTTATTGGAAAAGGATCCTGGTAGGTGTTACATTTACAAACAAAAGTTAAAAATGTAACAAGTCTTAACGAGACTGGTTGGATTCGAACAAGTGAGTTTGTTTTCTGAGACACACAAGCGGAGGAGGAGCCTTTAATGTTAAAGCTTTTCTGAGTGCATAGCTAGAAACAACTTTAAGTCATTTAACACTAGTCTGTGGTTGTCTTCCTGGCAGTATTGGAAGTGTTGTTGAACATGAAGCTCTTTATTTCACAGCATATGTTGACGTGTATGACTATCTAACCAAACCTTCCTAGATCACTCTTATACCCATTGGGTTTTTACCCAAAAGTCATTACCCAGTAATAAGTGATCTACTGATGTGAATGTTCATGCACCTCATTTGGTAAGACATATTTCTCTCTCGATATATATCTGTAACGGCTCTTGATGACTTCTTGATGCATACCCGACCCTTTTTATGATGTTTAACTAGCCTAAAACCCAATTTAAGTTCGATCTTGAAAAAAAAGTGCATTTTAAAATTTTCCACTTATTTAGTAATGTTTGTTGTTTAAAGTTGATCTCGCATTCAGAAAGTATATCTACATATAAGTTAGCGTAAAAATTGTTAACGTTCATAGTTTTCATGAAGATGTGCACTTAGGTGGTGGGCGTAAAAGTAAATTATATGCATAATACAAACTAGTTTACTGAAGAGAAGACGTTTTTAGATATGTAGTTCACATAAAAACGTCCTTCGCAGGGCATAACGATCTACACATTCGTACACAAATATCCATTACTTACATTAGTACATATATATAATTTGGAAGAATTTTTGATAATTTCATAGCCTAACTTTTTACTTCATTCTTGATTTATTTTGGCATTTGTAAACTCTTATGGAGTACAGAGTAATTCTGACTAGAAAAATCATTATATAACGATGCCTCAATTTTTGGCGGTTTCGACAAGGCCTAACTACGCAAAAATACATAAGAACCACCAAAGTGAAGCTTGTCTGCTATTGCCAATGAAGCAGGTAATATCAAGTACCCAATCAACCTCTATCTCGATAGTGATTCAATGGCTACTCGCATACTCTATAAAATCATACGAGAACCAAAATTTTGGTCTACCTTAAATCATCTACAATGGATCAAGTCTTAGAGACTTGATTCATTTAATGTTTTAATTGAATACCATGTTTATGCTTAAAGTTTTTACAAAAGACTTGTAATTTACCAAGTCTTTGCTAAAAGCTTTTAGAAAAGCTAGTGTTAAAAACTCATTTACAACTTGAGCTAGATGCTCGAGATAATCACTTCAAAATTCAGGTTAATGATCAAACTTAGTTCAACTTCAGGTGTGCACCATTAGGTATGTTCCATCTACTTTTCCAAAATGTAAGAGTGACCTAATAAACATACAAGTCATTTCAGATAATCAAACTACTTAACGTGAAATATGCAAACAGAATTTTTTTTATCTAGATATTACTTTAATGATTTCCTAACATCTTTTAAACTTAAAACAGCAAACATGTATCAGCAATATATAAGAGCAGTCGGAAGCGTCACGTTATTGGCTGGCGCCAAGCTATGGCGCGAAAAACATGGTTGGCGCAAGTGTCCGTGGGTTGATGCCAAAGGCCTCGCGCCGTGGTGGCCAGCCCACGCGGTTGGATTTTTTTTTTCGGAATCTAAAGGGTATATACCCTCTATGGCACTAAAAATACCCACATGGCATCAAAACCACCGCTCCTTCTAAAAAATGGTGTCATAACATTTTCCGTGCCATAACATACTTTGCTTACGTGGCACCACTTCTATGGCATGACGACTCCCAGTGCTCTAAGAGGACATCAGGGCTGCAAAAGTGAAAATACATGCACCTAATTTGCTGCATTAACACAGTCGAATACTCCGTACTACAGTTCTCCATATTACTAATTTCCATTATGTATCTTAACAAACCTTTAATCTGCACACCTATGTTTGTGATGATATCAATACAAATCTTTGCTAAGAAATACATCACATGCTATAAGTACTTGCTATACATGTTCTTCAATTAAAATTTCACAATTCCACTAATAAAATAACCTTCCCCCAACAGCAAGCAGTATTGTCAGGCATCCACTTTGCATGATGGATACATTACTTCAATTATAGTGCATACAAGGGTTCCATTCATAGAGACTTGATGAAAAAATAGTTCCAATTGATGTGTGATAAAAAAAGGGTATCCATGGGTGAGGGTGTAGACCAAGATCTCATAGTCCGTCTCCAGCCGTAGATATCATGTCCTCATTATACAAGACCCAAAGGAAATGTGAAATCTGTGATATCATTAATGTCAAACATACTTGAAATCATGTTCTAGTACGAACTGTTATAAATCAAAGAGCTCAATATAACGAATGGGCGGAATATAATCACCTTTTGATTAAGTATTGGAATCTGACGGCTAAGTGTGAACGAATTTTCATTCCACGCACCATTTTTTGCTTAGAAACAATGACCTTACAGCTTAATTACAATAAAAGTAATTATTAGTAATGCAATGAGATTGCCAAAAGGATCAACCTATTGAACAAATTAGTGTTGATCTACAATTTAGTTACAATATCGCCATAATTTAACTTCCATTTTTAAACTTATATTATAAAGCTTAAATATAACAATCAGAGGGGGTGTGTATCTCGGCTTATAATCATAATCCCATTTGGGCTTATATTTCATAAATCTTGATTTTTTGGCTTATTTTAAGATTTGTGGGGCTTATGTAATATAAGCCGAAGTCAAATTTATTTTTGCTTATATTACAAAAGGACTTACAGTTTATATAATTTATCATATCATAAGATACGGTAAACTATATAACCCTAGAAGTCTCAAAGTTAGCCGAAGAATTAAGGCTTATGAATTATAAGCCCAAATGAGCTTATGTTTCATAAGGGGAAACAAACACCCCTATAATGCAGTTTCAGTATTTAGATTAGTATAAAAATTAGTTTGGTCAAACTTTTGTAAAACTTGGTGGACTTGTGTAAATAAACATTTGCATCTTTTTTGTAAGGTAATCCATTTTCTATGCAGTCTAGTAACACAACTCATGTGTAAAGATCTATCTAAAGAAAGCATCTTACAAAGTTCCAAATCGAACAGAAAAGAAAACATAATTATATAGGGCATCACCCATAATTTGTATACAAATCAACAACAAAAAATTAAGGCCTCCATTTTTATTTTTTTATCAAATTGAAGTTAAAAAATTACGCGACAAAACAAGCAAAAGCGATGTAGATGATTCTGAAACTCAAGAATATATAGCAGCATACTTTCATCTTCAAACAAAACCTGAAACAAAAAACAACATATACAAAACTTATTTCTACATTTTTACAACGCTAGATCTGCAATGGTAACAAGAAACATGCTAAAACACAGCAAAAAAAAAAACCTCAGTTTTGGTTTGCGGCCTCGTCTTGCAAGCATCATATGAAAGAGATCTTTGACATTATGACATGTTTTGACCATGGTGGTTTGAAAGAACAAAAAACAAGTAGATGGTGCTCTTAAATGGCTATGTGTGTGATGTTTGTTTTTGTTGAGAGAAAAGAGGAAGTAGAATGAAGTATTTATGTTTGGAGAGTTGCAGGGGTTGAGGGAAAAAGGTGACAAACTTTTAACATAATTGTACTAGGAGAACAGGAGGTAGGTGCATATGTTAAATGTATCAAGAACAGTTTTTGAAGCTAGTTGGATTGGAACTAGCCATTTGGATTGAAGCTATTTAGTTCTTTGTTATTGTTGCATTGATGCTTAATTTGTGAGGTAGTTGGGCTTAACCAGAAGTAGTCTCACTGTTTTACTTTTTTGCTACCCTTTCATGATGATAGCTCTTTGTGAAATATACTTATGTTACATTTTGAGTGTTTGTAAATACTATTGATGTGGCGAATACACGACAATATAAAACATTTGGATGTCACATGCTGGGGATGAAGTTTATTCATATTTGCAAGTGTTAATGTCAGCTGTGTGAAGCTCTTATATATGCAACTCGAAATAGGTCAGCCGTTAGCTCGTTGAACTATATTTGTCTTATGAGCTTTGTTTTACAACACCGATACTTTGTGCTTGACTGGTATCCCAATTTATTTCCCATGTACTACACACCAATACTTAGGTTAATAGCGAATCGATTGTTTTTTGGTTTGTGATTCAAACATATGTAATGAATTGTGTGTATATGGTACGTAAACCACATACATAGAAACACAATAACGAGTCAAAGTTCACTACACATGTTCAATCATAAACGCAAAATCGATCAATTTGATTAAATCAGATACATCGTTCGTAAGTAATCAGTCACGCCTTGACCCAGTGCCTTTTTCAGTTTTTTTTTCGTCTCTTCGCCTTGACCCACCTTCTTCATTTTTCCTTTGCTGTTTTTCGCTTTTTTCACCCTCATATCTTTTATCTTTTGCATAGTCGTGGTGCACGTGTAACACTTCCTGTAGAACCACAACCAATATACATTAGAAACTGAATGAATTTTTACTTGATTAACTAACAATATCTTTCAAATAATAGCTTCTGCAGGTCCTGATTCATTAATTTTTATAGAGTTTCTGCTGTCAAAGGAATACAAAGTAAATCGGACTAGAGAATCATTATATAACGATGCCTCAGTTTTTGGCGTTTTCGACAAGGCCTAACTATGTAAATAATACATAAGCACCATTAAAGTAAAGCTTGTCTGCTATTGCCAATGAAGGTCATATCAAGTACCCAATCAACGTATATATCGATGTTGATTCATTGGCTACTCCATAAAATCTTACGATAACCAAAATTTTAGTCTGCGTAAGTAATAGGTGATAATCACTTCAAATTTAGGTTAATGATCAAACTTAGTTCAACTTCAGCCATTAATTTCCGTCGTGTATCTTACAAACCATTAATTTTTTGACAAAGAGAAATTACTTGTTCGCCTTCAACAATTCAGATTCGGCAACGATTAAATACAACAATTGTTGTGGTATCTTTGCTAAGAAATAGATGACATGATATAAGTTGTTCTTTTATAGTTATAACTGTAGCTAGGGGTGTCAAACGGGTTATCGGGTCGGGTTTGGGGCTTATTGGGTCGGGTCATATCGGGTTTTGATAAAAAAAAAAAAAGACTAACCCGCAACCCGACCCTATAAGCTATCGGGTCTATCGGGTTCGGGTCTATCGGGTTACGGGTTATCGGGTCGGGGTTATCGGGTTACATACTAATCTTACATCATACTTTACTTTATTTTTTAAAATACAATCCGATATAACTGAACTTAAATATTTATAAAACGTGAGATTGGTAATTCTTTTTCCTAATACATAACGAAAATGATAGAAAGCATATTACAAGTGTTAGAATTATATGTTAAATTTTGTTAACAGTAGGCAACATATTTGACCTAAAACCATGCATGAAAATGAGAATAGTCCGCTACTGGTTCACCGGAACCAAAACAGAAGATGCAAATTACTCTATCAAATTTCATGCAGCAACTTATACTAAATACGAATTGTAACGAACCAATAGACAGTGAAACAGGAAATTCAATTAAAAGTATATAGACTTCAAATGGGTTTTTTAGCTTATCGGGTCAACCCGATAACCCGGTAACAAATTCATTATAACCCTAACCCGACCCTATAAGGTTATCGGGTATATCTGGTTGACCCGATAAGCTAAATTGGACCCGAATCAACCCGACCCTATAAGGTCTTATCGGGTTCGGGTTCGGGTTCGGGTTCGGGTCGGGTTGACGCATTTGACACCCCTGTAGCAAATTGTTCACTTAGTATTTACTTGCTATACATATTGTTCAATTAAAATTTCACAATTCCACTAATAATAATAACCTTCCTGTAAGGCAGTATTGTTAGACATCCGCTTTGCAACAGTACAACTATTGTACATGCAAGGTCTCATCAGGGAAGGGTAGTTGGAAGTTTTTGAGGCACGATAGTTTTAAACAAAATGTTAAGGACGTATGGAAATGGAGCTTAGCAAGTGATACCTGCTAAAGAGGTTATTAAGACATCTAACTAAACGCATATTAGTGGATTTCCAGGAGATTTAGAAAATGGAATTTATATGTAGTTCAGTGAGGCTAAATGTTTTTTGTTGTCTATGTCGGGTGTTGTGTTTGTCGTCGCCATTGATGCATTATGGGAGGTAGCAGCTAACAAAGAGGTTTTGTTGCCATTTTGATAACTTATACTCTGTTCCGTAGAATCGTGGATACTAATAGAAACATCCATGATGTTGACTAAAAATTATTAGCAGAGAATAAGTGGCAACTACTCAAGAAATGTATCATGTATTGATATCCAAACTTGACTATAATTGAATATTTGTAAAACCCGCATGCTTTTACCATGAATAGTACCCTTAAGATAGTACGTACTATATTAAGACTTTCCTTTTATAGTATGATTACGTTCACGTGTTAGAATTTTACGTATTACGTACATGTTAGAACACGATAAGTATTTATTACGTACGAACACACAATAATTAATTAAACAATAATTAATCACGAACATGCGATCATGAAATCATGAACGTAATTTAATCACGAGCTAATATTAATTACATATATATATTTATTACGAACAAGAATAAATATATTAAGTCACGGTTAATATTTAACGAGAACACATAAAACACGAACACGAACGAACACTAAAATAAATAGACTCGGAAAAAGGTACGGGTACCCCATGTGGGGCCCCCTACCCGCGGCTACACCAAGGAGATGGGTCAAGCCCATCTAATTTTTACTAAGAAAAGGGTTAAGGAAAATCTTTTGGTCATTTTTTTCACTTTACAATAAATTAATCAAAACCCTAAAAAGTTTTTCTCCTTCCTTCTTGCTCTCTCTTGGCCGCCGCATATAAACACAAGAAAGGGGGTGTTTGTTTGATTTTTGATCTTGAATTTGGTGCGAGTGTTTGTGTGTGTTCATCCTCGTTTGATCCACGCATTCGGTATACCTTTTTAATCCTTTTTCTTTTTGTTTTGATTTAATAAATTAAATAAGAACATGATGTTTTTAAAAAGCTAATTAAAAAAATTAATTAAACATGTAAATGGTTATGGGATAAATCAAAACATGGGATTTAGGGGTGTTTGTTCTAGCCGATGCCTACACCGAACCCCCAAGGGGTCTCGGTTTGGCTTATGAACCACCACCGAGACCTCAAGGTCTCGGTTTGGTGGTGTGGGTCCCACGGCAGTAGCAAACAAGGGAGAACCCCGAAGTGGTTCGGGGTATGGTGTTGATTACGGGTCCGGTTCATGGTTTCTAGTCACGATCCGGTTCATGGTTTATGTTAAGGTTATGTTTTAATAATCATATGTTAAAAATTAAATTAATAAAATATGACATGATTAATTTAATAAAACATGACTTAGGTTATAATTTAATTATTAGATCATGGATTTTTAACCTAAGTATTTTTATTTTTCTAGACTTTATAATTAATTAATTATTAAAAACCATGGCTATAATTAATTAATTAACATGACTTATGTTATATTATTAAGAATTAATAATATATGTTTTAACCTAAGTATTTAACCTTATTTAATTAAAAACATGATATATTTAATTAAATACTTTTAACCTATAGTTTATTTAAATTACATGTAATAATTAATAAACTATACCTTATATCAATATGACTTAGAAAAATAATCAGATAACACTTAAGCTTATATACTTAGCTTATTTAACCAGCTTATATCTATTTATGGAAACTTTCTATTTTTGGAAACTTATTTAATTAAGGCAGCTAATCTATTTATGGAAGCTTTCTATTTTTAGAAACTTATCTATTTTAAGCAGTAATTCTATTTTTGGAAACTTTCTATTTTTGGAAACTTTCTATTTTTGGAAACTTTCTATTTTTGGAAACTTTCTATTTTTTAAAACTTTCTATTTTTGGTAACTTTCTATTTTTGGAAACTTTCTATTTTAGGAAACCTGCTATTTTTAGAAAGTTACTTATTATTACACAGTAAGTATAATAATACGTGAAATACAAGTAATACTTAATCAGAATAAACAGAATATAAGATAAACACAGTTTAAAGCTTAAAACAGTAAAACATGACATGAACGTATAAAATAAGCTAAGACATGATATAAAACCAGTTACGTATTTAGTAATCAGATACTTATACACGTATGTATTTATGTAGCATTAGTGATACCGAAGTAGGACTCTCTTCAGTTCGTCTTCTCGTTCACTGGACATAAGGTACGGATTCCCGTCCTTTCAGTATGGACATTCTTTCCTTATTAGGATTTCCCGTATGCAGCCAACTGTTTTCCCGTAGTATAAGTTTATATGTTTGATTTGCTTATGTTTAATTTAGAATACCTATAGCTATATACATGCATGACCAGTTTCACCTAGTTATGGAGGTACCATAACCATAGCATTAGAGGCACTGGTGTTATGACTTCCCCACGACGGAGTGATTGCTCATGGCGTCCCTTCAGCTTTTGGCCATATTATTATATTTATCATGTGGGGCGTATGGGTGCATCCTAGTTACATGTTTTCAGCAGATTACTCAGTGTGAATGTGGTGTGTGCCTTGCATCCTTCACAAGGAGCTGATCCCTCCTACCCAAACCAGTATATTAAATTAGAGGCATCCCCTCTAATTTGCATGATGAGGTCACCCCTCCAAGTATTCATGCACGATGGATTTTCATGACCTATATTGGCTAATGGTAGAATATGTTAAACGGTTTTTATAAGATAAACATAAGGCTTTTCAAACTATAAAACCAATTTTACCAAGACTTAACCAGGTTATTCGGGACTTAGTTTCTTCCGCTGTTATATGCTTATATGCTTACTATTCATGCTTTATTGTACATCCGTGCACTGAGCGTATTGCTCAGCCATTTTCCTTTTCTATGTTCCCAAAATGACAGGTACTCAGGGACGCTCGTAGACTTTAAGCGTACGTGCATATGGACTGGAAGCTTTCGAGCCTTTCTTTACTTTATGCATTATCTTTATTTTGATACTCTTGCAATGGACATTGTTTAGTCCTTTCATTTACAGTACTTATGTTTGTGTGTGATGAGCTTTACTTTTGGACTACCGATGTTTGATTCCGGTATTTTCCTTTTATGGTCATGTAATGTTTAGACATTTATCCTTGTATGCTTTGATGACACGCCATAATTACGTGTGACATTCCATTATCAAAATGGGGTGTTACAATTATGGTATCAGGGCCAAGGCTTCGACCTGTAGGCTCTCAAAATATGACCTGTGATTAGTGAGTAGTCACTATGGTCTTCCTAGAACTGACAGTCGTTTTCATGCATTCATCATTTTTATGCATACATATATATGTCATTGTCGCAGGTTTATGACTAAGTAATGGTTGGTACAGGACTGACCCTATTTAGTCGCATGAGTTTTATCGAAACTTTTAAATTTGGGACCGACCCATAGGCGTCCCCTCGCCATGTCATTTATTTTGGGTGAACTGACCATAGGCGTTCACTCTCGAGCATACAAAAGTTTTCATAAAACTGCATCATGCATACATACACAAATTTTCTTGCATAAAATTTTTCTCTGGATTTATTGGTATAAATTTTTTTCATGTATATATATTTTATGTTTTGATCATTTAATCATATGTTTTATGTTATACTGTCAGATGGTTCTCACACTTGAACAGGAACAACTCAATGCTGCAATCCAAGCTGCAATGCAAGCTTTGCTTCCTCAACTGAGGAACGACATCAGGGCTGAGGTTCAAGCTGCCAACAATCAGCAGCATAACCAAGCACCTCCTCCTCCTCCAGCGACATTGGCAGTATGGCTGGAGAGATTCAACAAGCTCCGTCCTCGAGCTTTTGAGAAAACAGATAGCCCTAGTGATGCTGAAAGTTGGTTGGCTCACATCGAGAAGATTTTCAATGCTATGGGTTGTGACCCCATGTTCAAGGCGAGGTTGGCATGTTACCGGTTCGAAGGCGATGTGTTAAATTGGTGGTTAGCATTGATGCAGTCTGAGGGAGGTGACGATTGGGTTGCTGGTTTGACTTGGGCTCAGTTCAAAGATAGGGTGATGGAGCAGTTCTTTCCCACGGCTGAGCAAGACAAGCTCAAGAGGGAGTACCATGGGATCCGACAGAGAGCTGGGGAGAATAGCAATGAGTTTATGCAGCGCTTTCTTCGCTTAGCTGGTTTCCTTGGTGCAACAGCAGGTACTCCTGAAGAGCAGGCACACCACTTTAGGTGGGCTCTTCGCACATCGATCGCAAACAATCTGGTGTGTGCTACGTTCACCACTGTAGCACAAGTGGCCGATGCGGCACGTAAGCTGGAGATGTTGCATGAGAGAGATGAGTTCGAGGAAGTTGAGAAACCCGACAAGAGGTAAACATTCATATTCAATCGGTGACCAATCCGTATTCTTTCCATATATGTCAATTATTCATCTCTTTAAATTGTATCTTCCAGGCAGAAAACTGGGGACCAGTCTCAGCCGGTTACTCAACAGCAGCCTCATCAGCCCAAGGGAAACGGTCAGACTAACGACCGTTCTGCTATGGATAGGCGTGGCGGTAATGATAATTACCGTAACAACGTTGGACACTCCAACGGCAGCAGGTCCTAATACTTACGCATTTTTCTTATGATTTCATGTTATAACTCAGATTCTGACACTTTAACAAAACGTCTACCAGGAACCATGGAAACGGTAGGGACCAGAACCAGAGAGGTTCACAGCCTAGCCGTCCAGCTATCACTGGTATTCAATCTTACGATTATCCGCATTGTCCTTTATACCCTATTATCATGTCTTACGTAAAATGTTTTATCAGGTCCTCAGCCAGCCAGAGCACCTGCTGGAGGATATACTCATCCTCTTTGTTCTACTTGCCACCGTAGGCACCCAGGGCCATGTCGTCGTAACACTGACGCATGCTTTAAGTGTGGTCTTCCTGGCCATATCATGAAGGATTGCCGTAAGGGCGAGATGGAGGGCACATCGGGACATGCTGATACCAAGCCGCCTCCTACCACTGGGCGTGTCTACGCGACATCTCGAGACCAGGCCAATAAGTCTACAGGTACCATCACTGGAATCTTGTATATGTATGGTCAAGCTGCGTGTGTTCTTTTCGATACGGGTGCTACTCACTCCGTCATTTCTACTGCTTATGCTAAGAACATTAGGATGATCCCCGTGCCACTAGAGAATAGACTTACTATTTCCACGCCTTTGAGGGACTCTGTATAAATCACCCATGTATACAAGAGTCTTCCCCTAGAATTTGACGATAAGGTTCGTCCTGTTGACACACTTCCGCTGGACATGAATGACTTCGACATGGTTTTGGGCATGGATTGGCTATCCAAGCATCATGCTACCATAGACTGCCATTCATATCGAGTTATCTTCGATGATGTTAATGCACCAAAGTACATTCATAACGGGTTCGTACCCGGACGGTCTGTACAAATCATATCTACCCTGCAAGCGCGTGCACTACTGCCACATGACTGCGAGGGTTATCTAGCTACGGTTCACGACATGGATGTTGAATCTCCATCAATTCAGGATCAACCAATAGTGTCGGAATTCCAAGATGTATTTCCAGCAGAACTTCTGGGCATACCACCTGCACGAGAAGTGGAATTTAATACCGAGCTTATTCCAGGAGCTGAACCAATCTCCAAGGCTCCTTATCGCATGGCTCCCATAGAGCTGAAGGATCAACTGCAAGAACTTCTAGAACGAGGTTTCATTCGACCGAGCGCATCTCCATGGGGCGCACCGGTCTTATTTGTTAAGAAGAAGGACGGCAGTATGCGTCTTTGCATAGACTATCGCGAGCTCAACAAGATTACTATCCGGAATAGGTATCCACGACCGCGTATAGACGATCTGTTTGACCAACTCCAAGGGGCCAAACACTTCTCCAAAATTGATCTTAGGTCAGGCTATCATCAGCTACGGGTCAAGGAGCAGGATATCGCCAAGACTGCTTTTCATACCCGCTATGACCACTACAAATTTGTAGTTATGCCATTCGGCCTGACCAATGCTCCAGCAGTGTTCATGGACTTGATGAACAGAATCTTCCATGAATTTCTAGAAAAGTTCGTCATTGTCTTCATCGATAACATCCTGATTTTCTCAAAGTCCAAGGAGGAACACGAAGACCATCTTCGTACAGTACTACAGATTCTTCGCCAGAAGCAGTTGTATGCTAAATTCTCCAAATGTGAGTTCTGGTTAGACAAGGTGGCATTCCTAGGTCACATTGTATCAGCAGAAGGAATCACTATGGATCCAGCGAAGGTTGAGGCCATTACTAAGTGGCCGAGACCGACATCAGAAACGGAATTCCGCAGTTTCTTAGGCTTAGTTGGCTATTACCGTAGGTTCGTGGAGAACTTTTCCCGCTTAGCACTACCATTGACCAAACTAATGCGGAAAGGGGAGAAATTCGTCTGGACTGAAGAACGAGAGAAGAGCTTTGAAGACCTGAAGCAGAAGCTAGTATCTGCACCTATTCTTACTCTCCCATCTGGTACGGGTGGATTTCAAATCTACAGTGATGCATCGGGGAAGGGACTTGGTGTTGATCCCAAACTTAGATCAATTAAGCTTTGTGTATACGAGATTAGATCAAGTACTACACGTAGAGAAACCTTTGCTTATGAATAAAGTAACAAAGTGTTATGCGGAATTAACACTTGATCTAAAACACAAAGATGTTAAACAAACTTTCACTTGTATTATAATGATCGTACTTGATTACAATGAAAGAGGTTTAACTTGCGAATACTTATGAAAACTTATATCTTAACTTTAACCTAAAAGATCTTCTTTTATAGAACAAGAAGTCTTGTACAATAAGCTACGAATCAACTATTCTAGGTAAAGATAATAATAGAAAATACAATGTCGTGCTTATCTTTACCATACATAAATAAAGAAACAAATAAACAAAAGATTCGTATGAAGATATTCCATCAGTGTCAATCTTCAAGGCTGTCAGCGTTGACTTCTTCAATGTCAACGCTTGGCTGTCAGCGTCCAATGTCATCCTATCAGCGTTGACATTCTTCTTATCAGCGTCTAGTGAACTGACCCATATTTTATTCCCAACAATCCTCCCCTAAACTTGATATCCATTCCAATGATCAAGTTTCTGAATAAATACTTAAGACTTAGGAGGAATCTTGCAAAAACTTCTTATGTTGGTGATAAACATATCTAATCAAGTCCTTGGCCACGTCACTAGTATAATCAATCTCCAAGGGTGTCTCTAGCATCTTCTCCAACACTTCTTTGGATAAGAAATAGTCAGCATCCACAAGTAAATACTCTGAAAACTTTGTAGAGCTCAAATGAAATACACCACAAGTAGAATAAAGCCTCCAATGAAGATTACTGAGATCATCTTCAAGATCCTTCCATATGGCAGGATCTGCTTCTCTTGGACCACACAAAGTCAAAAATGTGTTCCAAAGTCTTATTCCATTTGCTGAAGTAGGTGCTTCAGCTGTATACTTGGCCTCTATTAATCTCCATAGATGCACCAAGTCTTCTCTGTCTATGCTTGCAAATATAGAAATAACTGAAGTGAAAGTATGTACCTCCTTTCCAAATCTGCCAATCTTCCAAAATCCACACTCATCTTCATCAAAACTGATGATTGGATTTCTGTCATCTAGAGGTACTACATTAACCAAATCTGAAGCTTCCAATGGAGAAAGCTTGAGATGCTTCCTTATGACTCCTTCAGTTGGAAAATACACATCCATATCTTTGGGAAATTGAAAAGGATCTCCTTTCTTTACTGGTCTTTGAGCAATCCTCATTTCCTTTTGAATCTGCATTTCCTCAGCAAGCTCTTGTTTCCTTTCTTCTGAAAGAAACTGATAGACATTATTTTCTTGCACACTCCTCCAAATAGGATGTGCCCTATAATCTAGCTCCTCAAAAGATAAAGCCAGCAACTTCTTTGATGTCCAGTTAGGTTGATGACATCTAAGCAACTTGTAGTACAACTGCCTTCTATCTCTTTTGAGCCAAGTCTTGACCTCCTGTGCATTATACTTCAAAATCACCTTTATATCATCTTGTACCTTGAGAAGAACTTCCAACCCCCAAATTTGATCTGACAAACTCATCCCTGGGTTGTCCATAACCTTGTCTTCCCAAGCATGGTACATTCTACTGATTTCAGGAAGGTCCCAATCAATCTGATTCTTCAAATCACTCAACCTTTCCTTTGCTAGCTCATCCCCATATTCAAGCCTTTCTGGATCTTCAATAATTTGAATACTTGAATCTGAGCTATCATCTTCTTTTCCATCACCACTTTCTTCCTCACTCTCAGAAACAACAAATGGTGATCTACCACTCCTCTTCAAATCTCTTTCCAAAAGTTGTGCAGCCAACTGTTCATCAAATGCAATTTGTGCTGCATCTTTCTTTGGAACATCTTCTTCAACCAATTTTCCTTTACCTTTGTCTTTTGGATCAATAGTAGGTAAAGTAGAAGAAGAAACCTGTGTGGACACATCTTTGATGATTGTTGATGGCTGGAATACATCAACACCACCTGCAACTTTGTCAGCGTTCAAGTTACCTCTATCAGCGCCACGATTACCTTTGTCAGCGCTGGATGTGTCAGCGTTCAAACCTGTATCAGCGCCCATTGTTTCTTTGAAAGATCCTTCCAAGTTTAATGGTGTCACCTTGGATGTATCAATAACTGGGTACTTCTTCAAGTTGGTGAGAGCTTCAGCAACCTGTAAAGATTCACTAAATTGTGAACTCTTCTCTGAACTCTTCTCACTAGCTGTATGAATCAGCTCATCCTCTTCATCCTCTTCATCCTCCCCTTTGGAAGATTCCTCCATTAGACTCCTGCTACTTGGATTCTCCAAAACAGTTACCCGCTCCCTCAATACTTGGAGTTCACGGCCCTGTGTGTTGACAATTTGTACAAGGCTGACATTTTGCTTTTGCAAGCTAATGACAGCAGCCGTCAATTCAGTCATAGTCATAGGTTCCAATCTGCCCTCAGCTAGAATGGGGATTTGACCTCCCAAAATAGAATCATAGGGCATGGATGAGGTCTTAATGATGTTGGGACTGTCTTGACCAGCATCTAAGCCTGTGTCAATAGCCCAAGCCTCACCCATGTCACCAGCCACACTTGTGGAGGTGGTTCTCTCTGCTACAAGGCTAGGATCACTAGAGGAGAACACTCCAGTAACCCTTTGGCGTTTATTCAACCTAGATTGTAATGGGGTGGAAGATGAAGTAGATTGTGTGGGTGTTGGTTGGTTAAGGGGTGTTTGGGATTGTTCAGGAATGGTATCAGTGTTGGGATTGGCTGTGTCAGCGCCAACATTTTGTGTGTCAGCGCTGGGTTGGTCAATGTCCATGTTGTCTGGTGAAGGTAAAGGTTCATGAATAGGATCAAGTTGAGGTTCAGGGTCTGGTTGTGGTTGTGGTTGAGCAGCCTGAATTACTTCAAGCATGGGTTGGGTAAGAGGTATGGATCTGTTTGTGGAGCTCATTTTAGCAAAAATGGTTTTCTGTTGTTTAGGGATCTCATAAAAAGTGTCATGATCCCTAGAACAATATTCTTGTAAATCAAAGACCATTTGCAAAAATCTTGGGTAAGCCAAAGTCATTTTACTTCCCTTATTTTTACACATCCCCTCAAAAATCATTTTTGAAAAATTATACTTAAGCCCACGAGTTATACAAACCAAAGCACTTGCAATTGACCTGTTTATTTCATTAAAAGAAGTACATTTTGGACTTAAGCATTGGAGAAGGACATGTATCAAATATTTCCAGTCAGAGGGAAATTCCTGCTTATGATATTTATTTAAAGTGACATCAGCAGGAATAGGATAACCCAATTCCCTAAGACCTTGTTCTATTGTTGCAATGGCAAGGGTAGTCACACCATCAGCGTCATCAAGACGCAAAGCTTGGCGAACCAAGGCTTCAGTGACCACCCATGTTCTTCCATGAACAGTAGATGTTAATGTGGTCACTCCATTAGCTGTTGTGGAACTAGCAGTGTTCCAAAACTGTCTAATGTGTGCGACAGGGACTAATGGTGTATGAGAAAGTGCATACCTTAATGAGGATGCATTTAAAAATGCCACCATCTGTGAATACTGAGGGAACAAATCATTATCAGCAGTCAAGTAAGCTACCATATTATGTTGGCTCTTGAACTCCAATGTTAAATTCTTTGAGTTGAACTTGGGTGCCATTGTGAAATCTGTTTAGGTTATGTGATATGGGAAAAATCTAGGAGAAAAGTGTTAGACAAGAAAATATGAATACCCGAATAAAAAGATTAGCCAAATTTATAGGAGAGATGCATGATTTTGATTGGTCAAAAATGAGGCGGTTATATTCAAAGAGCAATGATGAAAATATTGAATCAAAGATAACTTATCTCATGCATTAATTAAAAGTAACAACTCCCCAAAATTACGGCCAAAGATTAGTCAAAAATAACAACTGGGTAGGGCCCACTAGGTGTCAACGGTCAAAAATAGCCCATCAGCGCCCAACGGCTATATTTTCTTGTCAGCGTTTGCCTAAAGCCTTGTCAGCGTCACGATTGGACGTAACAGCGTTTGGAGAAAAACTTGTCAGCGTCTAAAAATAAAAATATTTAAAAAGAAAAAGACCTTAACAAAGTAATTTATCCTAAGGGAAATATCTTACAAGTTGATAATAATTACTGGGCGGCAAGCACTGTCCATTTATGCACACTTGCTTAAGCAAGATAGACACAAATGTCCTCTAGAGTCCCTTGCTAACCAAAATACTTACCAACAAAGTTATTTCATAAAATTCTTTGTAACTCCCAGGTAAACCCATAACAAAACTATTCCCAAGTCTCCCATCAGACCACAACCAATTCTAGGCCAAAAATGTCTTGGCAGCATGCATAGTTTATCAACTTTGCATGCTACAGTGCCTCATGGTTTAGTAAAACTAACCCATACTCACCTGTGGACACAATCTAGAATTGTGATGAGAGTATTCTAAGAATACCCAAGAGTCCTAGAGGTTCCTTAAACCTCCCCTTAAACTATGATACATGAGTTCTCAAAATATATATGAACATTAAAAATTTATGTCAAGATAGGAATATGAATATTCCAACCATCATCCATAAACAAAAACATGTCCAAATAGCTCTTCAAAGATCCAGAAGCAACTCTGTATCCAATGGCATAAAGCTACCACCTACCTACACATTTAGATGAAAACCACAAAACTAACATTTGTTGCTGACAGCGTCCCGACAACACGTGTCAGCGTTGAAGGAACTCTTGTCAGCGTTAGACAATAATATCTCTAACAACGGCAAAATAACACTTATCAGCGTTACATTCACCTTTGTCAGTGTTAGAAAAGTAAAGTGGAAAAATCTAAATCATCACAAAGACCAATAACAATGCATTATCCTGTACATATTTTTACAAAAAGGTTCCAAAACACATATTAAGTGAGATTAACCATTCCAATATTTGTTACCAAATATTGAAATCTTCCAGCATCAAAAGGTTTAGTTAATAAATCAGCCACATTATCTTCTGTGGCTACCCTATCTGGTTGTATTAAACCTTTCTCAAAGCAATCTCTTATAAAATGATGTCTAATTTCTATGTGTTTGGTTTTAGAATGATGTACAGGATTTTTAATAATGCATAAAGTACTGTTATTGTCTACAAAAATCTTGGTATGCATAAAATTATACCCATAATCCAACAGCTGGTTCTGAATCCATAAGACTTGTCCACAACAAGCAGCTGCAGCAACATATTCTGCTTCAGTTGTAGAGTTTGCCACCACTGTTTGTTTCTTGCATTGCCAAGATATCAATCTACTCCCAAGAAATTGGCATCCACCAGTTGTGGATTTTCTATCAAACTTGTCACCACCATAGTCACTGTCTGAATATGCAATAAGATCTAATGGAGAATCTTTTGGGTACCACAAGCCAAGATCTGGATAACATCTTAGGTACCTAAAAATTCTTTTCACAGCAAATAGGTGACATTCTTTGGGAGTCACTTGATGGCGTGCACATGCACACACAGCAAACATGATGTCAGGTCTTGAGGCTGTAAGATACATCAATGAACCAATCATTGATCTATAATGCCTAACATCCACATCCTTTCCAGCTCTAATTTTTCCCCAAGGGTGTTCCCTATCCATAGGAGTGGAAGCATCCTTTTCATGTGGAGAAAAACCATATTTCTTCAAGATTTCAGCTACATACTTGTCTTGGGAGATGAAGATACCATCTTCTTTCTGCTGTACTTGTAATCCTAGAAAGAAGTTCATCTCACCCATTGCACTCATCTTGAATTTATCTGTCATGAGCTTTGAAAAGTCCTCACTCATTTTTGGATCAGTAGACCCAAAAATGATATCATCAACATAGACCTGCACAAGCAACACATGTTTTCCTTTCTTCTTTGTAAATAGTGTCTGATCTATGGTGCCCCTCTTGAATCCATTGTCCACCAAGTATGTAGACAAGGTACCATACCATGCTCTTGGGGCTTGATGAAGTCCATACATAGCTTTCTCCACTCTATAAACCTTGTCTGGATTCTCAGGATCTTCAAAACCAGGAGGTTGCATGACATATACTTCCTCAACAATTGTCCCATAGAGGAAAGCACTCTTCACATCCATTTGATAAACAGTGAAGTTCATGCAAGAGGCATAAGCTAAGAAAATTCTTATAGCTTCAATTCGTGCAACTGGTGCAAAAACTTCTTCATAATCTATGCCTTCCTCTTGTGTATATCCCTGAGCTACCAAACGTGCCTTGTTTCTGACCACAATGCCTCTTTCATCTTTCTTGTTCCTTAGAACCCATCTTGTCCCAATTGGTCTCACATATCTAGGACAATCAACCAGCTCCCAAACATCCTGTATAGCAAATTGGTGAAGCTCATCCTGCATTGCTTCCACCCAACTTGGTTCTTTGAGAGCATCAAAAATTTTCTTGGGTTCTTCCTGTGACAGAAAACAGGAAAACAAACATGCTTGTACAAGAGGGGTATCAACCTTCTTGTGTATATTGGCAATGAATCCACCAAGACTTTGATGGGATCTTCTTGTCTGAACTGGAGCCATAACATCACCAATGATCTGAGATGTGGGGTGATCCTTTGCTGTGGAAGTGAGAACTCCTCCTTCAAAAAGTCTGGTGTCCTCAACTTCACGCTCCATGTTGCCAATATCTTCTTCATCAGACTCTCTTTGATCAACATGAATCTCTTCATGAACATTGGAAGGTCCACCTTGTTCAAAATGGGAAGAGAAAAGCTGTGTAAAGGTATCACCAAAGTCTGATCCTTGTTTGTCAGCGCTGGGGCTAACAACGCTTGAACTGTTGTTGTCAGCGTCTAAGCCATCAGCGTCTGAATTTGTCTTGTCAGCGCTTGATTTCCCTTTGTCAGCGCCTGAAGAAGTATGCATGTTTGTATTTGGTGGTATTTGAAAACCACCATTATCTTTTCTAGCAGCAGCAGCAGCAGCATAATACTCATCTGTCCATATAGGAAGTGTAACATATTCTTGTGTGGGTGATGATATAACTGCTGGTGGTCCATCCTCCTTAGCAACCTGTATACCTGAAACATTACCAATTCTCTTTTCCAAAACACTTGAAGTTACCTTCACAATGTCTGGATCAGTAACAGGCATATAATTTAAAGCTCTAGATAAAGGTTCTAAGTCAAACAACCAATTTGGACCACTTTCAGGATCACTAGGTTTACTCTCTAAAAACCTAACATGTACTTTTTCAAGTATACGTTTTTCCTTTTTAATGTAAACCCTATATCCTTTGCTCTGCACTGAATAACCCATGAAGTAGCCTTCATCACCTTTTGAGTCAAATTTACCTAGGGCCTCACTAGTTTCTAAAACAACTACATGACATCCAAAAGGCTTGAGAAAGCCAATATTTGGCTTCCTTCCCCAAAGTAACTCATAAGGTGTCTTATTATGTATTTTGTTGACCAATGCCCTATTTTGAACATAACAAGTTGTGTTAACAGCTTCAGCCCAAAAGGCTATAGGAAAGTGGGCATCAGCCAACATGGTTCTGGCTGCTTCAATAAGGGTTCTATTCTTCCTTTCAGCAACCCCATTTTGCTGTGGGGTTCTAGCTATGCTAAACTACCTAGTAATCCCTTTCTTGGCACAAAAATCATCTAACAACTGATTTCTAAACTCACCCCCATTGTCACTCCTAATAGTTTTGACCTCATTACCATTTTTCTTTTCAATCTGGGTAATGAAGTTAATCAGACTTTGGGCAGTTTCACTTTTCTTGGCTAAAAAGAAAGTCCATGTAAACCTGGAATAATCATCAGTGATAACAAAACAATATGATTTACCCTTCAAACTTTCTATATTAGTTGGACCAAAGAGGTCCATATGCAATAAGTGAAGTGGTTTAGAACTAGAGTGCACCTGTTTAGACCTGAATGAGACCTTGTGCTGCTTGCCCTTAAGACATGCAACACAAGAGTGGTCATTGTGGAAAGCCTTTTCAGGCAAACCATCAACTAAACCAAGCCTCACAAGTCTATTGATATTCTTAAAGTTTATGTGCCCTAATCTCCTGTGCCAAAGATTACTTTCATCTACTGAGGCTTTAGCATACAGACATGACATTTTATTATTTATCTTAATTCCATTAAGATTCACATTATATATGTCTTTATGCCTTGGTGTTCTAAAATCTATGTATTTTTCCTCAGGGAGCTTATAATCTTTGCTTAACACCAAGCACTCAGTATCTGTGAAAAGAACCTTATTTTTGTTATCACACACTTGTGATACACTAAACAAATTATAATCCAGTTCTTTTACCAAGAAGACATTCTCAAACCGTAGGTTGTTGGTGACAAGGGTTCCTTTTCCAATGATGGTGCCGTAGCCCCCTCCAAAGTATACCTTATCACCATCTTGAATAGGAGTGAAGTTTGTCAGATAGTCTTCCTTTCCTGTCATGTGCCTTGAGCATCCACTATCCCAGTATCCATAATCATTGATCTTCTTCTGAATGCCCTGCACATAAAGAAAACACATTAGTTTTCTTTGGGAACCCAAGCCTTGGAAGACTTGGATTCATCTGGTTGTTCAACAAGAACAGACTTGGTTCTCATAACAACCCCATTTTCATCCCTTTTAGAATGAAATTCCCAGTTAACCCCAATTGGTGTTGACATTGCTTTTGACATATAATGAAACCTGTTGCATGTCATAGAAACACCAGTAAAATTAGAGTTTTGGTCTTGTTTTGGTCTCCATGTTAAGCTAGTAGAAGCTTTAGACCTATTTCCCTGTGGTTGCAAATACCTAGGTTTGGCAGTGTGTCTGTCAGCGCTTAAATTGCTCTTGTCAGCGCCCCGATTGCCTTTATCAGCGTTGTACCTAGGGTTTGCTACAGGAACCCATTGCCTATTGGACCAAGTGTTTGACTTTTGAAAAGGTCTTAGGCCTTGTGTGTTAGACCCTCTAGAAAAGAATGGGGCTGGTCTAACAACTTGTGAACTTTTGTTCACAAAGGTATTGGGTCTGACAGTGTTTGACCTATTTTGACTTTTGTCAGCGCTGAAATGGTTCCTATCAGTGTTGACATTGGAAGCGTTGACACATTTGTATGCCAAATGTGAGAAGCTACCACATGTGTAACAAGCTTTTCTAGACATAGTCTTAGGTCTAGAAGCAAAGAAGCCTGTTCCTTGGTTACTAACTTGGCTTTTTGGTGACCTAGTATTCCTATACATCTCTGCATACTTAACACTAGGTTTTCTAACAGTTTGTAGGCCAAGGTCAACAGCTTTGCCAGTGGTAGGGTGTGTGATCTTAATAGGTTTAGGATCATTGGACTCCACAATTGGTATCATGTTTGGTGTGGGCTCATTTGGACTTTCACACAACAACCCTCCCTTAACAAACAAGGTGTGGTTAGCTTTCTTCCACTCATCTAGGTCAGTCAGTTTTTGCTTGTATTCCTCAACTGGGGAAGTCACTCTAGGTGGAGGAATGAATTCCTCCTCTTGGCATTCTGGCAAGCCAGTCCAAGATAAATCCTTTGATTGGACACCATAGAAATCCCCAGCTGGTGGTGGAACACCAGTATAATTATTCATCCCAATCCCACTCATATCCTTAGAGTCTCTTTGTTTACTAACACACTCTCCTAGGGATTGTGTGGCCTTATCAAATCTCTGGATTTTAAGACTCACATTATCTTTATTTTTGTTAGCCTCCTCTAACTGGGCTATCAAATCAAGATTAACCCTATTTACTATATCTTGAACATCTTTACTCTGATGTAACTCATGTTTTAAGATATTTATCTGATCCTTTAAATCAAACTCCATTTTCTTATACTCAGCTACTGTCTTTTCTGTTTGGGTAAGAGCAATTTGATAATTAGATACTTTGCATCTTTCAGTACTTGCCTCATCTAATAATTTTACTATCTCTTGATTTAGTTTTTCAGTATTTATACGACAACCCTTAGAACAGAAAGCATCATCATATACCTCATTATCTGATGAAGAGGAGGAGTGTGCCATGAGAGCATATTCAACATGCTCTTCTTTAACTTCAGCAACCAAAGCTCTGTCCTCTTCCTCATCCTTGGCCATCCAGCTCCAGTCCCATTCTCCAACACCATCAATTTGTTGAACAGCAACCATGGCCTTGGGATCTTGGCTCTTAACCATTTGGCTTGAGGGCTTACCAGCATCAGATCTTCTTGGAGATCTACATTCCCTCATGAAGTGCCCCATCCTATGACAGTTGTAGCACTCAACCTTGGACTTGTCAAAGCCAGCAACATCCTTAGCATTAAAGGTCATCTTCTTCTTGAACCTTTTATTAAACCTATTTGCTCTTAAGCTTACAAGAGCCATAGTCCACTTGATGTCCATCTCTTCCAATTATTCATCACTTATCTGCTCAAGATCTTCATATGTAATCCTTGAATCACTGGGCAAAGAAGCAATGAATGCACACACAGTATCTAGATCTAAACCAGCAGGTTTAAGTCTATCAGCGCCAAAGTTGTGTGTGTCAGCGCTTGAGTATAAAGCGTTGACAGGATATGATCCAGCGCTGACAGACTGACATCCAGCGCTGACACCTTGAGATCCAGTGGCTGGATGTCCATAGAAGTTCATGGAATCAAATTGGCCTTCACTTTGTGAGAAGAAGGCCATGTTACTACTGGAAGATTTATTATCACT
This sequence comes from Glebionis coronaria, assembly GCA_025667525.1. Classification (NCBI taxonomy): domain Eukaryota; kingdom Viridiplantae; phylum Streptophyta; class Magnoliopsida; order Asterales; family Asteraceae; genus Glebionis; species Glebionis coronaria. The sequence continues at coordinate 430,130 of JANFOE010000953.1, read as the reverse complement.
ATCCAATTGCCATTCATTCTCCAACAGTCTTAGTTTGTTGAAGATGTCATCAAACCTGGAGGTCTTGTGGGTATTATTGACAAGAATGGATCTTGTCTCAATCTTCCATACATCACCAAGGCTTTTGAGAAAAGTAGCATTCAATTCAGGGTCATCAATATGTGTTCCCATGAAGGAAAGTTGACTTGTGATGTCAAGAAGTCTACTTCTCACACTGCTGAGATTTTCATTGGGTTGAGCTTTAAAGACAGCATACTCATGCAAGAGTTGCTTCTTCTTTTCTTCTTTTGTGTCAGCATTGCCACCATGTGCTACTTCAAGAGCTTCCCAAAGCTCTTTTGCAGACTCAAAGCGTTTGTACTTGTGCTGATTCTCATGACCTAGGGCGTGTTTCATGATGTTCAAGATTTTCATGTCCACCCTCTTCTTGGCTATATCTTCAACAGCTACAGCTCTCCCATCTCCAGGCTTTTCCTTCTTATCAGCTTCAGGGAAATTAGGAACAGCTGTCCTTGTGGCAATTGCAGCAGCAATCTTTGCTGCTTTGTCGAATGTGTTCCCATATTCGACAATCTCCCAAAGAGTGTAGTCATGAATAGCTATATATTGCTCAAAATTTGACTTCCAAAGCTCAAAGTTCCTGGCATCAAACATGGGAATTTTGATACTAGGATTTGAGGAGTTGTTTTGTAGCAAAGCAGCAGGTTGATCTGTGCCAGACATGGTGTTTTTAGGGTTTTGAGAATTTTAGGGTTTTTAGGGTTTTTGGTGTTTTAGGGTTCTTGCGTTACTTAAAGATCAAAAGTTTCTCAACAAGCTCTGATACCACTTGTTGATCCCAAACTTAGATCGATTAAGCTTTGTGTATACGAGATTAGATCAAGTACTACACGTAGAGAAACCTTTGCTTATGAATAAAGTAACAAAGTGTTATGCGGAATTAACACTTGATCTAAAACACAAAGATGTTAAACAAACTTTCACTTGTATTATAATGATCGTACTTGATTACAATGAAAGAGGTTTAACTTGCGAATACTTATGAAAACTTATATCTTAACTTTAACCTAAAAGATCTTCTTTTATAGAACAAGAAGTCTTGTACAATAAGCTACGAATCAACTATTCTAGGTAAAGATAATAATAGAAAATACAATGTCGTGCTTATCTTTACCATACATAAATAAAGAAACAAATAAACAAAAGATTCGTATGAAGATATTCCATCAGTGTCAATCTTCAAGGCTGTCAGCATTGACTTCTTCAATGTCAACGCTTGGCTGTCAGCGTCCAATGTCATCCTATCAGCGTTGACATTCTTCTTATCAGCGTCTAGTGAACTGACCCATATTTTATTCCCAACACTTGGCTGTGTTCTCATGCAACATGGGAAAGTGATCGCGTACGCTTCACGACAGCTTAAGCCTTATGAAGAAAATTACCTTACGCATGACTTGGAACTTGCTGCAGTCGTGTTTGCATTGAAGATATGGAGGCACTACTTATATGGAGAATCATGTGACATTTTCACGGACCACAAGAGTTTGAAGTATATCTTCACTCAACGTGAATTGAACATGAGACAGAGGAGATGGTTATAGCTGTTGAAGGATTATAACATTAATCTATAGTATCATCCCGGAAAGGCGAATGTAGTAGCAGATGCACTTAGCAGGAAGTCCGTAATGATCAATGGCATTAAAATTGAGGAGGAAATCATAAGAGACTTGGAGCGACTAGACATCGAGATCATGGTACGTGGACAGCATGGTTACTGGGCTAATCTTAGAGTAGAACCCGAGTTACTCTCTAAGATCAAGGAAGCTCATAAAGATGATGGAGAAATCTGGGCGATAGTATAGAATTTGGAGAAACAAACGGAATTCAGAGTGGATACAGATGGTATCGTATGGCAGGGCACGAGACTTTGTGGTCCTGATGACCAAGCACTCCGGGAAGCCTTGTTAGCTGAAGCTCATAGCTCCCCATTCTCTATACATCCTAGTTCGACTAAGATGTACCATGACATCAAGCAATACTTTTGGTGGAGTGGTATGAAACAGGATGTGGCCACTTACGTCTCCAAATGTCTTACCTGCCAGCAGGTTAAGATCGAGCATCAGCGATCTGGCGGTCTTCTTCAACCGTTAGATATTCCAGAGTGGAAGTGGGACAAAATCACCATGGATTTTGTTACTGGTCTTCCGCCTACCAAGAGGAAGCACGATGCAATTTGGGTTATTGTAGATCGACTTACCAAATCAGCTCATTTCTTACCGATCCGCAAGGAAGATCCGGTAAGTAAACTCGCCGATACGTATAGAAGAGAGATCATGAGACTCCACGGTGCTCCATCCAGCATCGTCTCAGACAGAGATCCTCGTTTCACTTCGCGATTTTGGAAGAGTCTGCAGAAAGCTTGGGGTACACAACTTAAGCTTAGCACGGCTTTTCATCCTCAAACAGACGGGCAGTCAGAGCGAACGATTCAAACATTGGAAGACATGCTGAGGTCATGTGCATTGGAATGGACGGGTGATTGGGACGATTACATCTGTTTGGTGGAGTTTGCATACAACAACAGTTGGCACGCAAGTATCAAGTGTGCTCCTTTCGAGATGTTGTATGGCAGAAAGTGTCGCGCCCCAATCTGTTGGGATCAGGTTAGCGAGCGAACACTTGAAGGACCAAAAATCATAGAGATGACCAATGAAAGGATCGCAGTAGCTAAGCAGAAACTTCAGGAAGCACGTTCACGTCAGAAGAGTTACGCCGATAAACATCGTAGGGACATACATTTTAACGTAGGAGATCACGTCTTCCTTAAGGTTTCGCCGGCACGTGGTGTTAGACGCTTCGGGATTAAAGGGAAGCTCAGTCCTCGTTTCATCGGACCGTTTGATATCATTGAACGAGTCGGTGAAGTATCTTACCGGTTAGCGTTACCTCCGCAGCTTTCGCATGTACACATTGTGTTTCATGTGTCCTTACTCAGACGGTATCAGTATCATCCCCTTCACATGGTTCAGTATCCACTGGAACAGATACGTGAAGATCTCACTTTCATAGAAGAACCCGAACGAGTTCTTGAAAGACAAGAACGAGTCATGAGAAGGAAGACGATTCCATTCGTCAAAATCCTTTGGAGGGATCATACCGAGCGGGAAGCCACTTGGGAAACAGAGGAGTCTATCCGGGCTTCTTACCCTCATTTCATATTTTGAATTCGGGTATGTTCTTCTTCTTTAGTTTACTTTATCTATAATTCGGGGACGAATTATTCTTTTTAGGGGGGAAGAGTTTTAAAACCCGCATGCTTTTACCATGAATAGTACCCTTAAGATCGTACGTACTAGATTAAAACTTTCCTTTTATAGTATGATTACGTTCACGTGTTAGAATTTTACGTATTACGTACGTGTTAGAACACGATAAGTATTTATTACGTACGAACACACAATAATTAATTAAACAATAATTAATCACAAACATGCGATCATGAAATCATGAACGTAATTTAATCACGAGCTAATATTAATTACGTATATATATTTATTACAAACACGAATAAATATATTAAGTCACGGTTAATATTTAACGAGAACACATAAAACACGAACACGACTAAACACGAACGAACACTAAAATAAATAGACTAGGAAAAAGGTACGGGTACCCTATGTGGGGCCCCCAACCCGCGGCTACACCAAGGAGATGGGCCAAGCCCATCTAATTTTTACTAAGAAAAGGGTTAAGGTAAATCTTTTAGTCATTTTTCACTTTACAGTAAATTAATCAAAACCCTAAAAAGTTTTTCTCCTTCCTTCTTGCTCTCTCTTGGCCGCCGCATATAAACACAAGAAAGGGGGTGTTTGTTTGATTTTTGATCTTGAATTTGGTGCAAGTGTTCGTGTGTGTTCATCCTCGTTTGATCCACGCATTCGATATACCTTTTTAATCATTTTTCTTTTTGTTTTAATTTAATAAATTAAATAAGAACATGATGTTTTTAAAAAGCTAATTAAAAACATTAATTCAACATGTAAATGGTTATGGGGTAAATCAAAACATGGGATTTATGGGTGTTTGTTCTAGCTGATGCCTACACCGAACCCCCAAGGGGTCTGGTTTGGCTTATGAACCACCACCGAGACCTCAAGGTCTCGGTTTGGTGGTGTGGGTCCCACGGCAGCAGCAAACAGGGGAGAACCCCGAACTGGTTCGGGGAATGGTGTTGATTACGGGTCCGGTTCATGGTTTCTAGTCACAATCCGGTTCATGGTTTATGTTAAGGTTATGTTTTAATAATCATATGTTAAAAAATAAATTAATAAAATATGACATGATTAATTTAATAAAACATGACTTAGGTTATAATTTAATTATTAGATCATGGATTTTTAACCTAAGTATTTTTATTTTTCTAGACTTTATAATTAATTAATTATTAAAAACCATGGCTATAATTAATTATTTAACATGACTTAGGTTATATTATTAATAATTAATAATACATGTTTTAACCTAAGTATTTAACCTTATTTAATTAAAAATATGATATATTTAATTAAATACTTTTAACCTATAGTTTATTTAAATTACATGTAATAATTAATAAACTATACCTTATATCAATATGACTTAGAAAAATAATCATAAAACACTTAAGCTTATATACTTAGCTTATTTAACCAGCTTATATCTATTTATGGAAACTTTCTATTTTTAGAAACTTATTTAATTAAGGCAGCTAATCTATTTATGGAAACTTTCTATTTTTAGAAACTTATCTATTTTAAGCAGTAATTCTATTTTTGGAAACTTTCTATTTTTGGAAACTTTCTATTTTTGAAAACTTTCTATTTTTGGAAACTTTCTATTTTTGGAAACTTTCTATTTTTGAAAACTTTCCATTTTTGGAAACTTTCTATTTTTTGAAACTTTCTATTTTTGGTAACTTTCTATTTTTGGAAACTTTCTATTTTAGGAAACCTGCTATTTTTAGAAAGTTACTTATTATTACACAGTAAGTATAATAATACATGAAATACAAGTATACTTAATCAGAATAAACAGAATATAAGATAAACACAGTTTAAAGCTTAAAACAGTAAAACATGACATGAACGTATAAAATAAGCTTATAAAACCAGTTACGTATTTAGTAATCAGATACTTATACACGTATGTATTTATGTAGCATTAGTGATACCGAAGTAGGACTCTCTTCAGTTCGTCTTCTCGTTCACTGGACATAAGGTACGGATTCCCGTCCTTTCAGTATGGACATTCTTTCCTTATTAGGATTTCCCGTATGCAGCCAACTGTTTTCCCGTAGTATAAGTTTATATGTTTGATTTGCTTATGTTTAATTTAGAATACCTATAGCCATATACATGCATGGCCAGTTTCACCTAGTTATGGAGGTACCATAACCATAACATTAGAGGCACTGGTGTTATGACTTCCCCACGGCGGCGTGATTGCTCGTGGCGTCCCTTCAGCTTTTGGCCATATTATTATATTTATCATGTGGGGCGTATGGGTGCATCCTAGTTACATGTTTTCAGCAGATTACTCAGTGTGAATGTGGTGTGTGTCTTGCATCCTTCACAAGGAGCTGATCCCTCCTACCCAAAACCAGTATATTAAATTAGAGGCAGCCCCTCTAATTTGCATGATGAGGTCACCCCTCCAAGTATTCATGCACGGTGGATTTTCATGACCTATATTGGCTAATGGTAGAATATGTTAAACAGTTTTTATAAGATAAACATAAGGCTTTTCAAACTATAAAACTAGTTTTACCAAGACTTAACCAGGTTATTCGGGACTTAGTTTCTTCCGTTGTTATATGCTTATATGCTTACTATTCATGCTTTATTTTACATCCGTGCACTAAGCGTATTGCTCAGCCGTTTTCCTTTTCTATGTTCCCAAAACGGCAGGTACTCAGGGACGCTCGTAGACTTTAAGCGTACGTGCATATGGACTGGAAGCTTTCTAGCCTTTCTTTACTTTATGCATTATCTTTACTTTGATACTCTTGCAATGGACATTGTTTAGTCCTTTTATTTACAGTACTTATGTTTGTGTGTGATGAGCTTTACTTTTGGACTACCGATGTTTGATTCCGGTATTTTCCTTTTATGGTCATGTAATGTTTAGACATTTATCCTTGTATGCTTTGATGACACGCCATAATTACGTGTGACATTTCATTATCAAAATGGGGTGTTACAATGTTAGCTAAAATTATCAACATATAGAAAATCACAATTATATCATTCATATTTAACTATGTGAAAATAGTTACATTCTCCTTGTTAAGGTCCAGGCCTGATTTCTTTTTCATCCACCCCATAAAGTGTTGTTAAGAAGGGTTCTAATGGATGTGTGATAAAAAAAGGCTATCCATGGGTGAGTGTGTAGAGGAAGATCTGATAGTCCGTCTCCTTCCATAGATGTCCGAAAGGGGACGTGAAATCTAAGATGTTATTAATGTCAAACATACTTGAAATCATGTTCTAGTATAAACTCTTATTAACGAATGGGTGGACTTAAACTACTGACTTATCCCCTTCACCCAAATTAATTTTCGAACTTCACCATTAACCACATCACTAAAGCTCGTCTTCTCATTCCCATGGGTCTCACCATAAGAATCAACCTTCACATTTCTCATTTGACTAAAATCTCTCAAACCCTTAATGAATAGTCAGTCTAACAACACATGATTCATCCAAACCCATCCCACTAACAAACTATGGAACATATCCTTGAACAGTACCTTCTTGTTTGGGCATTTTCCTCTCCGACATTTCATCGAACATCTTCTGAACATGATGTGTGACAAAAGAACGCTACCTAAATCTCAAATATGAGCACCTAAAACCTATTATTTCTCCCTACACAGTGTTGCAAGTGAATGGCACAGTTTACGCCGAAAGTTTGGAATAAAGCTACTCCACCTAATGGTGTCTAAGCTATACTACCACTAGCAAAAGTTTAGGACTAAAACTATCAAATTAAAAGAACTACATTAACACCTAAACAAGGCATACTACATGATTCTAAGAATTTGGAACAGTGTCATAAAGGGAAAAAAAGAACACTTTATGTTTCTGATTTTAAAGCAAAAAAGGAAATGATTAACAATACATGTGTCAATGGATTCAGTGACCTAGCGTGACCACCTTGAACAGGTAAAGCTCCAGCAGCCTAGACCTAAAACAAAATCAATAACTTGGTAAGAATCAAATAGATGTTTTAATAAAACTTACATGATTCAAATTTAAATCAAGTAAAATTAAAACTTACATGATTCAAATCAGCCATGTTTTTTTAAATAATCAAACAGATATTTTAATAACGCAGGGAACTGGGCTTTTTCTTAAAAGGCTTAATTTTTAAGAAGGACTAACACAAACAAGCCCATTCATGTTTATTTTAACCGGACCCAAATAAATAAACACGAACGAATTTTTTTTTCATGTTCGTTTATTAAGAAAATCAGTCGTTTACATATCTGTTCGTTCATTAAGAAACTAAACGAACATAATCGATCGAACATAAATGAACATAGACAAAAAAAAACATCGAATTTATCAAAGTATGCATAATATTTTAAGTTACAAATGTTGGTTTGTTTAAACATGCCAGTTTTAAAAGTATACAATTAAAAGATATGGTATACGAACTAAAAAAAAATAAAGTGAACATAAACGAACGAACGCGACTTTTGTTCATGTTCGTTCATTTCATTTAACTAACATAACGTAAAATAATGTTCATGTTTGTTCATATAAAAATAAACAAACTTTTTACCTAACGGTTCATGAAATGTTTCACTCGACGTTCATTTGTTTACGACCCTAATAAAAAGACTAGAAAGAAAAATAGATTGTGGGGCGCAATTTTTTTCTTTTTTTTTTGTTGACAATACCATCAAAATTTACACTAAATTTCATCTTGTCGGGCTAGCCATGAGGGGTGCCGCCCCCCATACACTACATTTGTAACTTAATGATAATCTTTGAAAACTGGTTTTTGAATCGACCCGGTCGACTCACTGGGTCACCCCGAGTCAACCCAGTTTTCCATATATTGAACAAATAAACTACTAATAGTGGTATGTATTAACAAATATAAAATGTAAAAGTAAAAATTCGCATAACTTACACGCTTTATTTGTAAAAAAACACATAACCCAACGTTGACCCGGGTCACCCCAAACTCGGCGGGGCTAACCGGGTTTCGTAAATATGAAACCTGGTTTGTGTTTTCGGCCGGAACCTGGTCAAACGGTTGGCACGACCGGGTCAAACCGGGTTTCAAAACGTTGATAATAAGGACTCACCTAACCAGATGACATGTATAAGACTCCCCCCGTAGAGGCACCAAGTGTCTTTTTACAAAGGTTATAAGAGATGACTTCTCCTTTCTCTATTCGAACTTGAGTGTCACCAGGCGTTAAGTTCCCACCGCATCAGTATGTTCATGAAAACATCCTGCATACATGAAAAAGGATAAGTCACAGGTTATATGAAATCATATGAAAAATTAAACCATCACTTTCTCAATAAACTCTTAGCCCATGATTTTAGTTTTACATTTATTAGAAAACCTCAAACTCGAAGAGGTAATAGAGAAATCAAACTTATTCTAATGACAAATCTTCATGGACTTGAACAAAAACTATCAGTTTGCAAAGGATCCTAGCCTACCTAAACGCATTAGTATGAGTTCGTTGACCGCATAAAAGGGTGATCCATCTTGATGACAAATTCCACGATAACAAGATAACGAACACATGATTACATTAAGGGGGGTGTTTGATACCGTTTCTCTTAGCACTATGAATGTAATTACAGTATGTCTTATTATGGATAGTTTTTTTTTTAAAAGGACTCATCCTGGTAAAATATATTCCACCAAAAAAATGTTAAGTAAAAAGGAATGAGATTAAAGTATCTCATTCACCCCAAGCAAAGCTTGAAACTAACTTCCATATGACATGCCAATTTGTATGGATAGTTTTGGATTAGACGTAAGGTTAAAATGGTAATTTTATATCATTCGAATCCTTCATTCAGAACAATTAGCAAACACTCAATTTTTATCAAGTTACAACTTCACACAGAGCATTTGTATCATTCAGAGCGATAAATGATTCAGCACTAAATCGTTTAGTTTTTTTCAAACGGTCCCTAAATCAATCTTGCTTGTTATCTCTGTAAAAATCAACCGTATTTTACTAGGGTGATTCCCCTTTACCAAAAAAAACTGTAGTAACCTGCTTTTGTTTAAATACAAGAAAAGCGCAGACCTTTTATTATAAACATACACTCTTAAACTACAGTTTTTCATAGATATATACCTACATAAGTGATATTCCTCCCCAAACTACTATGCAATCGGCGGGGGTTGTTACTTGAAAGTAGAAACCAGTGCCTGAGGAAAGAAAAAAACACCAAAAGACAGGCTAGATTATACAACTCAAGCTGTTACATGCCATAAACGAATTAAATATAAAAGCTTGACAAAAAGTAAATGACGAAAAATAAGACTTATAAAAATAAATGACGAAATATTAAAACTTTAAAAGTAAATTTGAAACCTTAATTAAAAGTAAACTTTAAATTAAAACTAAGACAAAACAAGTTTGAATTAACACTAAGTAAAAATGGCGGGAAAAAATTAATTTGAAACTTAAAATAAAAACAGGAAATAAAACCAAAACTTGTGAATGGATCGTACTCTTGGATCGTACTCAGTGATCGCACTCAGTGATCGCACTCAGTGATCGCACTCAGTGATCGCACTCAGTGATCGCACTCAGTGATCGCACTCAGTGATCGCACTCAGTGATCTTACTCAGTGATCTTACTCAGTTATCTTACTCAGTGATCTTACTCAGTGATCTTACTTAGTGATCACACTCAGTGATCACACTCAGTGATCACACTCAGTGATCTTAGTCAGTGATCTTACTCAGTGATCACAAGTAGAAACCCTTAGGTTTATGTGATCACGAAACTAGATCGTAACAAGTAAACCCTTAGAATATTACGACGGTACACAAAAAAATCAAATAAGCAATAACCGAATAAGCACTTTAACAATAAGCAATTACCAAAAAACTTAATTAAAACAATAATAAGAAGAACTAAATAATCACAAATTTAAAAACTTTTAAAACACTAAATAAACAAGATTTATAAAATAACTTTAAAAAGATTAAACTTTTGAAAACACTTAAAAGAAAATAAGCTAAACACGAAATAAGCTAAAAACACAATAAGGAAAGAACATCAATTGCATGAAAATGATAAGAACAATGGAAAAATAAGAACTTTTATCAAGTAAACATCAAGATTAAACAATCTTCAAGATTAATCAAACAAAACAAGATATTTAAAAACAAGAAAGGAAGAATGAGATGATTATGAAAAGCTTGATTAAAGATTAAGATTCAATACACAAAATTAAAGACTTACTTGCAATGATAAATGACAAGTATTAAGATGACAATTAAGAAAAGTGCATGAAATAAAATGGAAAGACTAATTTGTCAAATTAGCTAACACCTCACAAATGAGGTTAAGTTCTCTATTTATAGGAGGAGGGGAGGAGTAAGTTGCTTCCTTCTTTCTTTCTTTTGTCTTCTCGTCTTTCGTCTTTGACAATAAACTCGTTATTCTCGACTTTGTCTCGGGATTTGTCGATAAATAAAATGAACTCTTCTTCTAATTTCTTCATCAATAAGATTTGGTTCTTCGACTTCGTTAAACTACCGCCTTTAGACTTTTTCTTCGATAAATCTTCAGAATAAGCCTTTGACTTTCGTTCTTTTTGCACTCTTGATCTTTTGACTTCGTCTTTTGTCTTTTTCTTCGATAAAAGCCCGTGAAAGCCCATGTTTTATTCCCTTTTCACATTTTGATCCTAAAATACAATAAAAACACAAACCAAGCATAATTCCGACATTTACGACACTAATTATACGTTTTGGCTTGGTTATTATTATAATTAAGTGGTAAAAGGATAAGTGTTTTCACACTTATTAAATCCCCTACACTTGACCATTGCAATGCCCTCATGCAATGCATTAATTACAAAGCAAGATTTACATTTTTCATCATAATTAACCCACCTTGGCCTTTATTGAACACAAGACATTAAGGAAACTTAAAGGGATAGAAAATTACAAAATATTTGAAGGAAGAAAACAAGTAAAGAAATCGAAGACTTACATTAGGGCCTTGGTTGTCATAAATGTTTATCACCCTCAAGTTTCACGTTCCCCAAACCAAGCTTAAAAACGAGATCATTGTTATTATAAGTTAGCAAACTAACACAAACTCATGTGGCCCAATTATTCACTTAGACTCCCTTATTCCTAGGTGTATCTCTTATATTTTATTGTTGTCTTGAATGATCACGAGGATGCATTGTTGACTTTTTTTGATAGCTTATTAAGGCCGAAAATAAAGTAGGACGATTTAATCAATAGTTAGCTAAAGGACAAAATCTTTTAAAACTGCTTCTAAGGACCTCATAAAGTTCATATCTTGGCATAACTCGTTTCGCGATTTGAGACCTTTTTCGAACCGATATTTGGCATTGACTTCAAACTTCAAATTTTGAGAGACATTCTTGAATTTATGGTCTTCTCTTCATTTTGGTATACATCTTCAATAGGAGTGAGAGATGCTTCAAACTTTGACCACGACTTCTTCATTTATCCTTGTCTTTATTTAGGACTTTGATATACAACAATCCGCCTCCTTTTCGGACTTGGATCTATTTATCCTCATGCCTTACGAGGGCCTTTTTGGATAGACTTCTCCATGATCTTTAGGGGAGTATTTGCTTTTCGTCGTGCGTCTTGATCCTTTATATTGATTTGGATTAATGATATTCACATCATCTTAGGTTCTTTAGCAAAAAAGTGAATCCTCATGCCTTGCGAGGGCCTTTTTAGACTCGAATATCCTCATGCCTTGTTAGGGCCTTTTTGGATACGCCAATCTTCGCGTCCCGCTTCAATAAATTATGCCTTGGCTATGAACTCTACTTAGTACCGAGCAACTTTTAAACGATCTTGGGCTAGAATCTAAGTAACTTTTCAAATCGTATGACCTTACTTATTGCAATTATTTATTTACAAGTTATGGGAGAAAAAGCTCATAATTAACTCACATAAATTAATGAAAGAATACCAAACTTATAATTGACTCTATCATTTCTTGTTCTCCACAATTTAAAACCTCAAGGAATGAGACTCGTGGATGCTTAGCCTAATAAACCAATTAAGGTCTACATGGTTAATGATACTAGCTAGAGTAAACTTGGATAAGTAAACTCGGGTTGAGTCAAAAGATTCATGACGGGCCTAATATATCAAAGATATCTAAACTCATTAAAACCATTTTATTTAAAATTTATTCTAGCAATAAAAGAAAATACCGATAACAAAGGAAAAACTACTAGGCCAAAACAGATTAAAAATTTTGAAAAATGTCGAAAAATCAATTTTCCGGTTAAAATGAGGAAAAATACATGGAAAAGGCCACTTAACTTCGATAGAAGTCCCCCCTACACTTAATATAAACATTGTCCTTAATGTTTAAGCATGTGGAAGTAAACTCCCCTACACTTAGGACATTGTGCACGTTGTTTAAATCTTTCTAAGGAAGAGACAACTAAAGTGATTCCTATTTTAATATTAAAGAATATAAAATAGTGAATAAAAAGAGTTTAGGATAAAAATCGGGAAGACGGGTACGCGGAATCACGTGTCGTCAAAAGTCATCAAGAATGGATCTTTGATAGCTCGAATTTCTGCACATGATAAGAAAGAAAACAACAAACACATACGAGGGTCTCCCCTTACACTTATTATAAAAAACGGATAAAAAGGATAGATACTCGGGTTGCCTCCCAAAAAGCGCTTGTTTTTGTTCACCGAATCGTGAGCCTGACTCGACCCCGAATTAAATGGTCCATGGGGAAGCCTCGAATTTAATACCGGGATCAAAGACCTTGTCCTCGTTCCCGGAGGAAAATAATAAAGGAGAGGCCGGAGGATAAGTCTTGAACGGCAGAAAAGTCCTCTCAACATACGAAAAGTATGTGAAATCATGATCCACGGGAGGTGGGGTGGGTAAAGGAATCAAAATGTCATCCCCAAAAGACATATGATTATCACTGAGCGGCAAAGCCGTAAAGGTGTCAATCATGAAATGGTCAATGTCACCTCCCGGGTCAAAGCACTCATCCTCGGTAATGGTTTCTAAAGGTTGGGATGAAAGTTGCTCGGGAGGGAGACTTGGGACAATATATTCATGTATCAAAGTATCAAGAAGAATATTCTCCTCCGTGTCATCATCATCAATACCCGAAGGTATTGAGTGAATGTCGATTTCTTCCATAGATGTGTCATTATTCTCGACGGGAGTAAAAGATGGAGGTAAAGACTCGGAAAGAGGAGGAGAATTTAACGCTTCAATTTGAGCAATAAGAAGATGAACTTTCGGTAATTTGTCGCGAAGAATAACGTCTTCCACCTCATCTATAAGATCAAGTTCAGTGGTGAACTTCTCGTAAGTCGGAGAGAATAAATCAACATCGTCTTTATCTTTCGGAGGAGATTGAGAAATTTCAAAGGTGAAATTCTAATAGCATGGAGAAAAATCATCATCATTAAGAGCGGCCTCGTCCGTAAGCTCAGCAAAAGTCGGTACATCACAAACCTCATCAAATAAGTTGTCGAGACCAAATTCACTAATCTCAGTTGATGTATCACAATCCTTAGACGCATTTGGGATTAATAGGTGTGAAAACACCCATCCTTTTACCACTTATTTCTTACTAAAACAAGACCAAAACGCGTGTTTAATATCATTTGTTTGGAATTATGCGTGGTTTTTGTGTTTATTGTGTTTCCAGAGTCAACCGGATGAATATTGAAGAAAACATGGGATTGCACGGGTTTTATCGAAGAAAAAGACTCAAGACAAAGTCTATTGTCCAAGAGATGCAAAAGATTTGAAGTCAATGGGCCTATTTGAAGATTTACCGAAGAAAAGGGCCAAAGATGGAAGATTTACATATGTCGAAGAAACTCAAGTCTATTTAACGAAGAAATTAAAAGACGAGTTGAATTTAATCGTCGACAAATCCCGAATCAGAATCGAAAACGTCAACTTTTCTGAAAAGACGAGAAGACAATAATAGAGGAAGAAAGCCCACTCACCAACCAACCACTTAGCCTATAAAAGGAGATCACCCTCACAAAATTTGCACATAGTTTTTAGTTTTTCTCTTCTCCTTCCTTTCTGTTCGTAGGCTTCACCAACACCATTAGGGTGTTTGGTGATTTGATTTTTGTTTGTTCACAAATCTTGTAGTTTTAATCCTTTCTTTTATTGTTTAAAACCTTAATCATCAATATAATCTTTTCATTCATCTTGTTCATTTTCATCTTTTTATTCGAAGTTTTAACGTTCTTGTTTGGTTGATTTTGATCTTTAAAAGTTAATGGTTTTGTGTTTTTATGATTGGGGTTTGATGTTTATGGTTAGTAGATGATTAGTTATTAGTTTTGTTTAAGATTTGGTTAAAAACTTGGTTGATTTTTGGATTAAAAACGTTCCCCTGTTTTCTCGTTTCTGTTTACTGTTCTTCAGCAATATTCCGAATAGCTGTTTATTTTGTCCCTTATTCGGAATGTCTATTTATTCCGGATAGTCCATTTTCCTTGACCCTTATTCGGAATATTCATATATTCCGAATAGCCTTTTTCCTTTTTCCTTATTCGGAATATTATATATATTCCGGATAGCCTTCTTCCTTTCTCTTCTATTCGGAATATTTCTTTATTCCGCATAGCTCTACATTCCGCATAGTCCCATTATTCCGAATAGCTTTTTATTATTCCGCATAGAGTTCCTCTATCCGGAATATCTATTATTCCGGATAGCCCAATATTCCGGGTAGCTTTGTTATTCCGAGTAAGGTTTTATTCCGCATAGTCCTTGTATTCCGCATAGAGTTACTTATTCCGCATGATAAATATTCCGAGTAGGACCTTTTTTATTCCGAGTAGCATTGTTATTCCGGATGGCCGAATATTCCGCATAGCCTTATTTTCAGAGTAGCACCATATTTTCAGTAAGGTTCTTTTACAGCTTTATCATTTAACTGTTTGATTTTAATCCAAGTTTTATTTTTATTGATTAACTGTTTATGGTTTTAATCTTTATTTACTTCATTTATTAAGAATAGAAAACCAAACCCCCTATTTGTCACCAAGAACAATCATTCCACTTAGAGTTGTGATCAATTCGAGGAGATACCGAGAATAAATCTGAACCCATAGCAAATCTCTTGTATCAAATGGCGCCGCTGCCGGCTCTTCTCGTTAAGATCAACAGTTTTTTGTGAGAACTTGGATTTTGGGATCCGTTCGCCGTGAACGTTACTTTTTCATAAAAACTTTCAAAAATCCTAAAAAATATAAAATTTTCAAAAATACAAAAAAAATTAAAAAAACCCATAAAAACCAAAAATATTTCTTGTTTGCTTTGTTAGTTCTTTTGCAGGTGCATGCGTACACGATCAACGTCTTATCAAGAGCCCGAGCCTCTCGAAGACTTAGACATGGACGGTGTACAAAACAACAACAATAACCCACCTCTCAACAACAATAATAACAACAACAATAACAATCCACCTCTCAACAATGAGCCTCTACCAGACAATCGCCCGATGATTGAACTTCTGCAAGCACATGTAGACGACAACAATGATCCCATTGTCATACCCGCGATTGCAGCCAACAATTTTGAGCTCAAATCTGGCTTTATCCAGATGGTCTCTGCTCAACCATTCTTGGGGCGTACCATTAATGATCCACATGACCACATCAAGAGATTCCTGCAACTCACAAATACGGTCAAATTCAATGGTGTTCCACAAGAGGTAATCCGTTACAACTTTTTCCTTTCTCCTTAGAGGGACAAGCCCGGCATTGGCTTGCAAAGGAACCGCCACAAAGTATTCTTACGTGGACGGATTTGGAGACCAAATTTATCAACTACTTTTTCCCACCCTCTCGTACTACCGCTTTGCGGAATGAAATTATCAATTTTGAACAAAAGTACGATGAGTCTTTTAGTGAATCTTGGGACCATTTCAAAGATCTTTTTAGAAAATGCCCACAACATGGTTTTACCAAAGTGCACCAAATTAATACTTTTTACAATGGTTTAAGCATGAATGACCAAGATTCACTAAATAGTGCCTCGGGGGGTAATATTTTGGTTAAGACTTCCAATGCCGCTTGGGATATCATTGAGAATAAGTCTCGTGTGCAAACCAAGAGTGCTCGGACCAATGCCGCTAGTGCTAGTACTAGTGACAACGACAAGCGACTTGACAAAATCACTGCGCTTCTTGAATCGCTTGCTACCCAAACCGCCAACAACACCAACAGCATCAATGCTAAAAACGCTCAAGTCAATGCTGTAAGCCAACCATGTGAAATATGCGGGGGTCCTCACTCTTACACCACTTGTACCGCCACCCAAGACTACCCTTCTGAGAATGTGTATGCAGCATACGGTACCTAACCTCCTGCCGCTTATCAAGCTCGTCCTCAAGGTGACCGCAACTTGCTTATCTACCGCTCAAACAACTATCTCTCACCACCCGGTTTTCCTCCTAACAACCCAAACCAACAACAAAACCTCAATCGCCCTCCTCAACAACAACAACAACCTCGTGCACCATACATACCACCTCACAAACAACCATATCCACCTCAAAGAAACAACCAAGTTTACCAGCAACCTGCTTATCAACCACCCGCATACAATGCTCCTCCCAACCAACCCACCGCATTACACCAAGACATTGGAACCTACATGAGGACTAATGATGTGATCGTGGACAATCTCCAACGTGAAGTGCTCAACTTGAAAGCAGACCTGGTGAAACAAGGGAACGATCTGAGAGCTGATATGAGAAACACTTTGGATAGTCAAACGAATGACTTAAGGAACATGATGGCTAGTTTCTTCCAAGGTAATCAACCCTCTTCTTCGGGGACTCTTCCGAGTAACACCGTTGCGAATCCAAGAGGGGAGATGAAAGCAATCACCACTCGCAGTGGCAAAGGTACCAAGGAACCCGAGCTTCCTATACCTCCACCGGTGATTGTGACTAAGGAAAACGAGTCACCTGCTCCTATTCCTCATCCTTCTACTTCCCCAATTTCTCCACCTCTTACTTCTACCCCTCCTCCACCAAGGATGTGAGTAATCCTTCGATCCCAAAGCCTTCCTCTTCTTCCGATATACCTTATCCATATAGGTTGAGGAAAGAGAAGCTCAAAAGCAAGGACGATATTCAGGTTTCGAACTTTCTCAAAATGTTTAAACAATTGAATTTTAACATCTCCTTCGCTGAGGCTCTCGCTCACATGCCTAAATACGCAAAAATGTTCAAAGATCTTCTTAGCGACAAGGAGAAGCTTCTTGATATTGCTAACACCCAACTTAATGAGAATTGCTCTGCAGTGCTCTTAAGGAAATTGCCAACTAAGCTTGGTGATCCGGGTCGTTTCTTAATCCCTTGCAACTTCCCGGGAGTAGAGAATTGCATGGCCTTAGCCGATCTAGGTGCCAGTATTAACTTAATGCCTCTAAGCGTTTGGAAGCAATTATCTCTCCCTGAGCTAGTCCCCACCAAAATGACTTTGGAATTAGCTAACCGTACGGTTGTGTTGGAAATACGTTTTTACGTATTTAGAAAGGATCGGTCACTCCAAAGATATATTCTAGTATTGGGCTCGTGATCCATTTGTAAACTATATGGTCCATATAGCCCACATGTAGGGTGGGCTATATATACCCCTCCTAGCATGTTAGGAGGGGTGGTTCTTCTCATTTTCATCTTTTCATTTAATAAAATTCACTTTCTCTCTCTTCTTTTCTTTTCTCTCCTTTCTCTCTCTATACCTCATCTCCTTCTTCCCCATTTCCACCATCTAATCAATAGATCAATCCATCAATTACCAAATCCTTAGAAAGCGTAGACCTTCAATTGGTATCAAGAGTCATGGTTAAATCTTAGGTTTTGCATATTTTTATCTTTTGATTTGGTGGTAAAAATCTTTTCTTTTTATAAAAATTTTCAATTTTATAAAGTTATCTATTTTCTTTGTATCAATTTTATCAATTTTATAAAATTTTCATTTTTCTTTCTATCCATTTTAGTTTTATAAATTTTTATTTTTTTATTATTAGTTTTATTCTTCCGTGGGTTTACATCATCTGTTTTCTTTTTACATCATCAATTTTTTTTTATATAGTTTTGTTTGTTGTCCATCCGTATCTAATTTGTTTCATTTTTTATAAAAATCATCGAGTGTTATTAATTTTTTTTATATCATCCGTTTTGTCTCAGTTTTTGATCAGTTTTTAGTCATTTTAATCATTTTTTTAAATCAGTCATTTTTTAATGAGTTTTTCTTCTTCTTTTTCATATCAGTCCAAACCAATCTGTCAAATCTGTCAAAACAATCCAAACCTGTCCAAAACTATCAGTTTTCTCGATTATTCCGAATAAGCTTTCCGCATGGACTTTCCGAATAGACGGTTTTCCGAATAGACGGTTTTCCGAATAGGACTTTTTCCGAATAGGACTTTTTCCGAATAGGACTTTTTTCGAATAGGACTTTTTCCGAATAGGACTTTTTCCGAATAGGACTTTTTCCGAATAGGACTTTTTCCGAATAGGACTTTTTCCGAATAGGACTTTTTCCGAATAGACTATTCTAACAACAAGACTCGACTCCAACCTCACTCACTCACTCTGACTCGACTCCAACATTACCTTAACACTAAACCCTCATTCGACTCCAACCTCGTCTCACCTCTCACTTGACTCCCTCTCTCACACCCAAGACTTGACTCTCGACTGAGACCAACAGACCACCAGACTCAAACCCAACACCCTCACATCTCTCGACATCTCACAGCACAAATCAACCTCGACTCACACTCTCACTCTCGCCTCGTCATCTTCACAGACTCACACATCCTCGCCTACCCTCACACCTCGCAGACTCAAACAAACACTCCCTCAAAACAAACACCCTCGGACAACAAACTCCCGAAACAGACTCAAAACTTAAAACCTTTGTCGACACATTTTTAAACCACAAAAACTGACTCGATTCCCCAACACCACAGACACTCTCGTCAGATCCCCTGACTCTCACTCTCGAACACCCAACCTCACTAAACTGACTCCCTCACACTTCACCAAAACTATCTCGACTCAAAACACAAAACCGATCTCAGATTCAACTCTTATAGTAAATCTTTAAAGATTTTACGAGCTTTGAACAAAATCATCATTGATTCTTGTCAACATCACCAAACAAACCCTCTCTAACAACTCTCGGACTCTAGACACTCGACAAGAAAGACACTACAGATGATAGAAGACTCGAGTTTATCACAGAACACATAAAGAAAATCTTATACCTACCCGAGACCATTTAAATGATCTTGATGACTCTTCTTGATTCTTGAATCGATGAACGAGCTTTGGTTGATGCAAATAGAGTTACGGTAGTAGTGTTAGTCTCTTATCATTACGAAGATCTAAATCAGCATGAGTAGTATTTGTCACTGTATAATTTTTGAGTTTAAATAGGGGGCGGAGTACTCTACGATTTGGTGATGTTGAGAGAAAATAGGGAGATGGGGGCGGACACAGTAAGAAGGTATATTAGGGTTTGAGGTGTTTAATATTTTTAGGTGAGAGTATTGAAAGTGAAAGTAAAAACTGAGACGGAGGAAACAAGAAAAAGTGTGAAATCGTTGAGTTGTTTCGTCTACTTTCCATCAGCAAGCCACGTTTTGTGCTTTCCATATTTTTATATTATTAGACCATGTCTACTAGTGGGATAGAATGATAGATTAGCCAAATTTATTTTGTTGTCTAAAGCCCCACGTCTCACCTCAGGCATGAATGGTTTTGCTTAGGCCACGTTTATATGGGTGTCCCCACTTCTTTCTCAAATCAATTTGACTAAGTTACACATAACCTCTCATACATTGTTTAATTGTTTTTGATCCATTCATTTGGCATTGGAAATTGGTGGGGTTAAATACATTTTAAAGTGAAGTGGACTCTATTTGTGACCATCTTTGGAAACCATTTCGTTATTTGTCAAATATTTTGAATTTGGTTATTTTATTTTCAGTATTTGAAGATTGGTTATATTGTATTAACTTTGCGATTGAAGATTAAGTCAAATTTACAGAATTTTAATCATCGTTTTTTATCACTAAACAAGAATTTAAGAATTTTTACGGTTGATTTCGTTGGTTGGTAAAATCTCGCAAATTCACTATATTAACCAAAGGTTGGATTTATTAGCTTACGAGCTTTATTTTTGGAGTGAGCCGCGGTTGAATTGGACTCCGGTTTAGTTTATTTTTCTCATCGTTTGAGCCGACCACAATTTTTGAAGCCGAGAAAAGAGACATATCATCTATCGAGGATTTCTTTTTTTAGAGTAATTTACGGATTTTTTCGTTGGTTTGTCAAAACCCGAGACATCAATTTCTCGTTGAATTATACTTTCCCATTGCCACTTACCTTTCATCAAACATCAATGGAATCGTTGAGTTCGACAGTTCACGAGGGAGAACTGCAACCAATGCAAAACAAAGTTAGGAAAAGTGGCATCACTTCATTTCAAATGCTTCAGTCTCATCTGGTCACTCTTTCGAGGATTCAAGGAGGGAGTGAATTTGTGACAATCTTTGGACAAGATCGTCATATATTCATCGACTCAATTTTCACCACTTTGACCAAACTCGCCGAGCAACTCAACCATAACAACTTTAATCACTCTGCATCGGCACTTGCATACAAGGCTCTTGTGACACACCTCACGCCTTTCCTCCAATTCAATGTCATCAAGCCTGAAAGTTCAGTGATTTGCCAATCATTTCTTCGCGATACACATACCGAGCTTCGAGTTTTCCGTGATACAATATTGAAACTCATGACATCGGTCTCGTCTTCGATTTATCAAATATCACAACTTCAGCAAGTGTATGATAATGGAGTGCAAGAATCAATGACACAGATGCAAGAGGAGAATGGTCATACGGTTGACAACTTGGAGCCTAACGATGGCACGAGCACCGAATCAGGAGGACAACATGATGCCAGTGGCACGTCAGGGAATGTTCACGAGATTTCTCTTGATGACACCTTACCCATTTATGACGCAGAGCCTGCAAACATGGTACAATGTAATGTTGTTTATGATGTATATGCTGATGATATGCCGCATATTGAGAATTCTGAACCTAATTATGACAAACATGGGATGGAAACGAGTGATAGCAATACCACTTCTGATTCATCCGATGTAAGTCATAATGGGGGAGAGATTGTTCAGAATGCTATAGTACATCATGATAATTGTATTATAACTGCTTCATTGACTGCTTCTGATTCCAAGATTAGAGAGCTCGAAACGATTGTAGCTCAACAATCAAAAGATCTTGAGGATGCCAAAATTGAATTTTCAAAGAAAACGAACAAATTTGAAACATATTTTGAAAAACTTGAAAAATCAAATGTTGTTCTTGAAAGAAAATTAGATCAAAAAGTTTTAGATTCTAAAGCTGAAAAGGAAAATCTTTTGAAACAAATTCAGTTACTAGAGTCTAAATTGGCATCCCAAGATAGAGTGCTCAAAGAGAATGAGACTTTAAAAGCTCAAGTACAGGAAAAGGTTTTTGCTATAGCTGCGTTGAAAAACGAGTTAAGGAAAAGTAAAGGACCTAGTGTGGACACTAAGCTTGAAAAACCATCAATCTTGGGGAAACCGCCTACAAATCAGTTCGTCAGACAACCGAGTGTCAGACAACCTAATGCATTTAGATCCGAGCGATCACTATCCTCGAGACCGCGGTTTGCCTCCCAAGTTGATTTGGGTCATATTTCTAGAACAGTCACTCCACCATCTAGGCCCAATGTGACTAAATCAGCTTCAGCGGGACCTAGTAACATGATTGCCTCTAGTTTCCCTAAAAATACCAAGACCACGTATAGAACTAGTTCAAATGACGTTTGCCATAAATCTGGTCTTGGGGAAGCTAAGCAAAAGACACATGCAAGAGATAGCAATGTCCAACCTAGTCACATGCCTTCTAGATTACCCAACACTGCTAACCGTAGCATGACGTCTCCTAGGAGCATCGATCAATCATCTAGGAATTACTCGGACATTAAATATGCTACTTGTAAAACATGTAGAAAATGTGTCTTTACGGCAAATCATGATTCTTTTATCAAGAAACTACTTAATGAGGTGAACTCCCGTGCTAGACTTAAATCCCAGTGGGTTGCTAAAATCAAACCCGTTGGCAAAATGTGGCGCCCCACTGGTAGAACTTTCACTCTTGTAGGAAACGAGTGCCCTTTAACTAGGATAGTCTCTGATTCTACGAAGACTACTAGGGAGGAAATTGCAAAGGATGATACATCACTTAAGCCTGAACTTAAGATTTTCTATAAAAGGAAACGTTTGCCAACTAAGACAAGTGAATCATCTCCTCAGGCCACCTCTGACACAAGAAAAGAAAACCGTGAACCCCCACATGCTTCTAAAATAGATATCTCTAACCCATGCAAAAGTATACAAACTCCGAATGAGAATGCAGGTACCAAAGTTGATGTTCCAAAAGAACGAAGCGGTCCAATCGTTGTGTACCGTTCAACTAAGGACACTCTTAGAGTTTGGTTGCTGAAGAAGCAGATATCGGAGAAACAAGTGTTTCAGGGGATTCATGGTTAAGCTTGCACTAGGACTTATAGTCACATAACAGACTGTAACTCGATCTCAAAAGACAGGAAAGTTCATCCCGATGATGACTTATCCTAAAAACGAGAAATTCATTTTTCTCGGGCATGAGCTTATGTTAAAAACACTTCAAGTTTTTAAGCTCATGCACAATGGCTCCTCGTTAAATGACAGACGACGACCCGGACTTCAGAGACAGGGAAGTTTATCCACGCAACGATAACTTACCCTCTTAACAAGAAATTAAGTTTTCTTGGACACGAGCTTATCCTAAAACCATTCAAAGGTTTTAAAGCTCGTGTATATGGTTTATCATTAAATATCAGATGGTAACCCGTGCTTCAAAGAAAGGAAAGTTTATCGCCGATGATAAACTTATCCTAACAACGAGAAATTAAGTTTTCTCGGGCATGAGCTAATATTAAAAACATTCAAAGTTTTTAAGCTCATGCACTATGACTTACAGTTAAATGTCAGACTGTAACTCGAACTTAAAATAAAGGAAAGATTATCTTTTATGATAACTTATCCTCTTAACGAGAAATTCATCTTTCTCGGTCATGAGCTTGTATTAAAACATTCGAAGTTTTAAGCTCAGAAAGGAAAGTGTATCTTTTAAATAAGAGAACTTTTCCTCATAACGAGAAATTAACCTTTCTCGGTCATGAGCTTTCCGTTAAAACAGTCAAAGTTTTCAAGCTCATGAAAACGACTTCTAAGTAAATGTCAGCTTAGAACTCGTCCATCAGATAAAAGGAAAGTTTATCGCCGATGGTAACTTATCCTTACAACGAGAAGTTTACAACTTCTCAGACTTGAGCTTTCCCAAGATATTCTAAATCTTAAGCTCAAGTAATTGGTTTTTCAAAACTTTGAACACAATTTTTCAAGAATTTCTCAAAAGGTTTTTCTAAATCTTTCAAAATTGTGTGTTCAAAAAACGTTTTGATAAAACGAGCATGTCTTCTGGAATCGATAATATTTACGAACCTAGAAATGTCATTCAATAATGACACGGGGTTGTAAATAAAGTTCGAGCAGAAGTTTAAACGATTTAAAACATGCTCCACATGGTTTGCTATTATTTCCAATAGTAACCCGCTTTTCACATTGAAGTCAAGCATTTCACCGGAAAGCTTTGACTTCAAAATCCGAAGTTATCAACTCCACAATCCAAAGTTCGTTGCAATTGATATCTACATACTCGACGATGCGACTACTCAAACGGTGACTACAGCTCTTTCAATAGAACACGGGTCAACAATTGAGGGGGAGCAATTGTCCAGCATTCAGAATCCTTGATGCCGAGAGTGCCAAGTTCACATATTGGTGTTAAGACAACGATATCAATCATACACATGGAGTCAATAGATAACTTCAGAAGTTACGAGGAAGACCAACATTCGTGAACAAGAACCATGTGCTTCTTTCTTATGATGTTCTCCATCATTCAGGTCCAACCTCGTAAATTGCTAATATTGTGAATACATTATCATATATGATCTTTGCACGTGTTAAATACCTTACACTTGTGTTTAAAAGGTATTTAATTTACGTTTCAAGTAGACCCTCATTAATTTGAGGGGGAGCTTGTGTAACTCATGAAGATAATTGGATTTGCATTTTTCTTCCCAAATTTTCTTAAAATGCTATTAAATCAATTGATATTAAAAACATCGATTGGGTTAATATTTTTAATATGGGGGAGAAAATGTGATTTAATATGGGATATGATCAATCATAAATGGTTTGACTTAATGTGATAGCTCATCCCGACATGTGCAAAATGTTTTCGGATATCGTGGCATATGTTAAGGGGGAGCAAAATGGATTTGCACTTCAAAATGGATTTCATGGTGACATACACTTACCCAAAACATCTCTATTCACGACGGTGAAGATTGTGGTGACATAAGGATGGTAGGATAGGTTAAAGTCCAATGATTTCTCTAGAACCGGAGGAATCTTCCCAAGGACATTCCATAGCTAGAAATAGTAGTCCTTAGGAAAGATGGAGAAAGATTGTGAACGTAGCTGAATGCCGACCAAGTACTTAAGTTAGCACTGGAACAATCACAACAAGGTGCTAGTTATGACGTATTGGTAAGCATTGAAGGGGTTGAAGAATGAAAAAGAATTGTAAAGATAAAGGGTGTAAAGAAAGAAGCCCTCCTTACAACCTTAGGCAGAAACCGGGTCAATTCATATGCTATTGAGATCATTTTTAATGATTCTTGATATTGAAGAAAGACATCATGGACCCAGTGATGCAATGCACAACCCTTCCCAGCTAACTCAAATATCTCTCAAAAGGTATTTGTTTTAATCACACGGAGATCAACACATTATCTATTGGTTTATTCACTCCAGATAAATTGGTATTGAAAAGGTGGCACTCCTCTCCAGCCTCCGATCACTAAAATCCAAAATGCACGATCGAGTCTAGAGCCATTTGAGATCATCAAATATCTCATTAGGACACACTCTCATATTTACTTGCTTCTTCACACACTGTGAAAAGTAAGAAAGTTCTTAAGAGTCCTACGCAAAATCTTCATGATCTTGCCTGAACATCCGAGTAATACGAAAGTATTTACAATGAAGATGGAAATCCTTCTTGAGCGAATATCAAAAAGCTCATGGTAGGTGACTTGTGCGATTCTTTATGAACCAATCTTGTGAAAAACTGGAAAGAAACAGTGGTTTAATTCTTAATTGAACTTAAACTCGTTCCAGGCCTCTACGCATTATCATATGATCTTGCCAGAACACTCAGATTGACTCTTTATTGATCACAGTGACGAGTGGAAATCCTTCTAGTGTTAACATCAAACAGCACTTGGTAGGTGACGTGCAAGATTCTTTATGAATTGAGCTTGTGACAACTGGAAAGCAACGATGGTGAAAATCTTAATTGAAATTTACTTGTTCCAGGTTTCATGAATTGACGGCTTCAAATCACAAGGATAAATTATCCAAGTGATTCACTCTTTATGTTCGCAGTCAGCTTTGGACAGTCGAATAAAGAGAACGGGTTACCCGCGAAATCCTGTCAGGAAGTTACTTAATTGAAACTATCCGTCACGGGTACGATATCTAATATCGTCCAACGGTCTTCACCGACCGGAGGTAAAATGCTACCGAATTAGAATGAAATGTTCAAGGCCATTTCATCCGTGTATATGTTTTGTTGCTAACTGTCTTATGCAGCGTAACAAAAAGGTGGCATTGCGGTGTATAATCCAGAAGAAGTCGTCACCACATGCTTATACTACATACACTTAGTACTTCAACAAATTCAAGAAAGTCTGAAGGTCAAGTCTTCCGCTGTATCAAACTCTGAAGCTTTCAAGAATTTAAAGGTATAAGTATGTGGAACATGAAGTCACGAAGAGGCAAATTTCACAAGTGATGAATGCACAAGGTCAAGGCAAGGAAACATGCTCAAGACTAAAGTCAAAGATCACATCAAGCATATTCACAAGAACAAGATCGAAGACTCAAGCATAGATGCTAGGTTTAAGATTTTGTAAAATGGTGTGACCTCCCTTAGGGGGAGATTGTTGGAAATACGTTTTCCCAAAGAAAGTCTCGGTCACATCATTATTAGCATAGATCACGAGCTATAGACTATTTAGGACATTGTAACTTGGAGTGACCTCCCTTAGGGGGAGATTGTTGGAAATACGTTTTTACGTATTTAGAAAGGATCGGTCACTCCAAAGATATATTCTAGTATTGGGCTCGTGATCCATTTGTAAACTATATGGTCCATATAGCCCACATGTAGGGTGGGCTATATATACCCCTCCTAGCATGTTAGGAGGGGTGGTTCTTCTCATTTTCATCTTTTCATTTAATAAAATTCACTTTCTCTCTATTCTTTTCTTTTCTCTCCTTTCTCTCTCTATACCTCATCTCCTTCCTCCCCATTTCCACCATCTAGTCAATAGATCAATCCATCAATTACCAAATCCTTAGAAAGCGTAGACCTTCAGGTTGCTTATCTAGTGGGGATAGCTGAAGACGTCTTTGTAGGAGTCGACAAATTCACTTTTCCAGCCGATTTCGTCGTCGTTGACTACGACATGGACCCTCGTGTGCCATTGATCGTTGGTCGTCCATTCTTGAGGACCGGTCGCACTCTCATCGATGTTGAAGCCGGTGAGCTTATCATGAAAGTGGGTGACAATAAAATCGTCTTCAACATGGGAAAGTTGTCTAAACAGCCTTATTCATACGAGAGTGTTAATTGTATTGACGTTCTTGATGAGGCTTGTGAAGAACACTTCAAAGATGCTTGTAAAAGTATTCCTACCTTTCTTCCCAATGTTGAGACCGTTTCCTCGATTGATTCCTCACTATCTCTATTTGGAGAAAGTGATTTCCTTTGGAAAGATTTGGAAGCCACCATGGGAGATGTGAACTTAGCTAATGACGATTCTCCCACCGATTGGGACGAAGATCTTCGCCTTATTGAAAACCTTCTTAAAGAAGACAATCTTTCTCCACCATCTCCCACGGTTATTGCTATCGATGCGCCGACTTTGAAAACGCCTCCCATCGAAACTCCTCCGGATTTAGCACTTAAGGAGTTGCCGCCCCATCTAGAGTATGTGTTCCTTGAAGAAGAGAAGAAGTCGCCCGTCATCATCGCTAAGGACTTGAACGAAGAAGAGAAATCTCGCCTCATCGCCGTGCTTAAAGATCATAAGAAGGCAATTGCTTCGAAAATTTCCGATATCCGCGGAATTGACCCAAACTTTTGTACTCACAAGATTCTCATGGGAGATGACTTTAAACCCGCAATCCAGAGCCAAAGAAGGGTTAATCCTCGCATTCATGACGTCATCAAACAAGAGGTTATCAAACTTCTAGATGTCGGCTTGATTTACCCTATCTCGGATTCGCCATGGGTAAGTCACGTCCATTGTGTGCCTAAGAAGGGCGGAATAACCGTTGTTTCCAATGAACACAACGAGTTGATTCCCACTCGTCTCGTTACTGGGTGGAGAGTTTGTATTGACTATCGCAAGCTCAATGATGCCACGAGAAAAGATCATTTTCCTCTTCCCTTCATGGATCAAATGCTCGAGCGTCTAGCTGGTAATGACTATTACTGCTTTTTAGACGGTTTCTCCAGGTATTTTCAAATTCCCATCGATCCCAAGGACCAAGAAAAGACCACATTCACTTGTCCCTTTGGAACATTTGCTTACAAACGCATGCCTTTTGGTTTATGTAATGCTCCTGGGAGGTTCCAAAGGTGTATGATGGCTATCTTCCCTGACATGGTGGAAGACACTATGGAAGTATTCATGGATGATTTCTCGGTTTATGGCGATTCTTTCTCTGCTTGCCTTGCCAATTTAGAACGAATGCTTAAGCGGTGTGAAGACACTCGCCTTATTCTTAATTGGGAAAAATGCCATTTCATGGTAAAAGAGGGCATCGTGCTAGGACATAAGATCTCCAAAGCCGGTCTTGAAGTAGACCGTGCTAAAGTCTATGTTATCGCTAAGTTGCCTCCACCTTCAACCGTGAAGGGTGTGAGAAGTTTCCTTGGTCATGCGGGCTTCTACCGTCGATTCATCAAAGATTTTTCTCAAATCGCTCGCCCGATGACCCACCTCTTGGAAAAATATACTCCTTTTATCTTTTCCAAAGAGTGTATTGAAGCCTTCAACTTGCTTAAGGATAAGCTAACTAAGGCACCCGTCTTGGTCACCCCTAATTGGGAGCTGCCTTTCGAGTTGATGTGTGATGCTAGTGACTTTGCTATTGGAGCGGTTTTGGGCCAAAGAGTGAATAAACACTTCCAACCAATCCACTATGCTAGCAAGACAATGACGGGGGCTCAATTGCATTACACGACAACTGAAAAAGAGCTTTTAGCTGTTGTCTATGCCTTTGAAAAGTTCCGCCCCTATCTTGTCCTTTCTACCACAATCGTTTATACCGATCATTCCGCGTTGAAGTACTTGTTGACTAAACAAGATTCTAAACCAAGACTTCTTCGCTGGGTTTTGCTACTCCAAGAATTTAAAATCGAAATTCGCGATAAAAAAGGAGCTGAAAACCTAGCCGCGGATCATCTCAGTAGACTTGAGGATCCTTACCAAGGAGATCATCCGAACAAAGACATCAATGATTCTTTCCCCCTGGAGACCTTAATGTCTATCAACTCGAATTCTGATGAAACCCCGTGGTTTGCGGACATTGCAAACTACTTAGCGGGTGGAATTCTCGTTGACGGGTTAACATCCCAACAAAAGAAGAAGTTCTTCAAAGACATTAAGACTTACTTTTGGGATGACCCGTATCTATTCAAACAATATGCTGATTTGATTATTCGTCGATGTGTTGATGGACCGGCAGCTTTAGAAATCCTTGACGCTTGCCAGAAAGGACCCACCGGTGGTCACTTTGGTCCCAACTACACCGCCAAAAAAGTGTTTGACTCGGGATTTTATTGGCCCACCATTTACCGTGATGCTCACGAGATGGTTAAACGTTGTGATGCTTGCCAAAAACAAGGCAAGATCACACATACAGACGAGATGCCTCAGACTTTTCATTCAAGAATGTGAAATCTTTGACGTTTGGGGTATCGACTTTATGGGGCCATTCCCGTCATCTAAAGGAAACAAATACATCCTTGTAGCCGTTGACTACGTTTCAAAGTGGGTTGAAGCCAAAGCTTTACCTACTAATGACGCAAGGGTGGTTTGTAACTTTTTGAAATCGCTATTCGCTAGATTCGATGTGCCTCGTGCCATTATTAGTGATCGCGGGACTCATTTTTGCAATGACCAATTCGCAAGAGTCATGGCTAAGTATGGTGTAAATCATCGTCTTTCCACCGCATACCACCCACAAACTAATGGCCAGGCTGAAATATCTAACCGAGGATTAAAGCGAATTCTTGAAAGAACCGTGGGAGAGCATCGTGCCTCATGGGTTGATAAACTTGATGATGCTTTGTGGGCTTTTCGTACCGCTTACAAGATTCCGATTGGTTGTACACCATATCGTCTCGTGTACGGGAAAGCATGCCACCTCCCCATTGAGTTAGAGCACAAGGCTTACTGGGCCTTGAAGTGGGCTAATTTTGATATCAACAAAGCCGGTGACCTACGCAAGATCCAACTCAATGAGCTGAATGAACTCCGTAATGAGGCTTATGAAAATTCTTTGATCTATAAGGAGAAGACTAAGCTCATTCACGACTCTAAAATTAAAAACCGAGAGTTCCAAGTTGGAGACAAAGTTTTACTCTTTAACTCTCGGTTGAAAATCTTTTCGGGCAAGCTGAAATCTCGTTGGTCCGGCCCATTCACCATTGCCCAAATTTTTCCATATGGTACTCTCGAGCTCGCTCAACCTAATGGACCTAATTTTAAGGTGAATGGCCAACGAGTGAAGTTGTACTTTGGTGAGGACATCTATCAGGAGATGATTCCATCCCTCACCACGTTCCCCATGAACTAATTTTGGGTCGAGTCAGGCTCGTGACTCGGTTATAAAAACAAGCGCTCCTCGGGAGGCAACCCGAGTATCTATCCTTTTCCGTTTTAACCTCCTAAGTGTAGGGGGGCCTCTATAGGTTGCTTGTGTTTGTGTGGTGATGTGATTACAGGGATGAATGCACTTTTGGAACCTTTGAAGAACCGTGCTCCCGTGTTATCCGAAATCCGGTTCTATCTCTCTACTATCGTGATTCACTTTTCGTCATTCTCACATTTGAAATTGATCACTTTAGTCGTCTCTTCCTTAACTTGATTTAACCAACGTGCACAATGTCATAAGTGTAGGGGAGACTTTTCCCACATGCTTAAACATTGAGGACAATGTTTATCTTAAGTGTGGGGGGACTTCTATCGAAGTTTTAAGTGGACTTTTCCATGAAAATGCCTTTATTTAACCGGGAAATCATCTTTTTCAACATTTTTCAAATTTTTTATTAACTTTGGCCATTTAGTTTAAATTTTTATCGTTGCTTTCATATGTATATATCCCACAATAAAGTCAAAAATATTAACAAAATGGTGTAGCTAGTTTAGAAATCTTTGACATATTAGGCCCGTTGCGATTATTTTGACTCAACCCGAATAGACTTATCCAAGTTTATTCTAGCTAGTATCCTTAACCATGTAGACCTTAATTGGTTTATTAGGCTAAGTATCCACGAGTCTCATTACTTGAGATTTTAAATTGTAGAGGACGAGAAATGATAGAGTCAATTATAAGTCGGTATTCTTGCACAAGCACACTTGGTGTAATTATCTGCCTATTCTACCATCACTTGCTAATAATTTATCTGCAATAAGTAAGGTCGTACGATTTGAAAAGTTACTTAGCTTCTAGCCCAAGATCGTTTAAAAGTTGCTCGGTAATGATAAGAGTTCATAGCCAAGGCATAACTTATGAAGCAGGGCGCGAAGATTGGCGAGTCCGAAAAGGCCCTTACAAGGCATGAGGATTCAATTTTATTGCTAAAGATCCAAAGTGATGTGAAAAGCATTATTCCCAAAATCTATATGAAGGATCAAGACTCACGACGAAAAGCAATCAACTCCCATAAAGATCATGGAGAAGTCTATCTGAAAAGACCCTAACAAGGTATGAGGATAAATAGATCCAAGTCCAAAAAGGAGGCTGATCGTTGTATCTCAAAATCCCAATTAGAGATTGAAGAAATAATCATGAAGTCGTGGTCAACAAAGTTGGAGTACCCCTCAAAAGTCTCCAAGTGAAGAAACTATATTGACGATGAGAAGACCATTATCTCAAGCACGTCTCTCAAGATATGAAGTATGAAGTACATGCCAAATATCGGCCCGAGAAAGGTCTCAAATCGTGAACCGAGTTATGCCAAGATATGAACTTTTTGATATCCCGAGAAGCAGTTTTAAGAGATTTTGTCCTTTAGCTAACTATTGATCAAATCGTCCTACTTTGCTTTCATCCTTTTACCACTTATTTCTTACTAAAACAAGACCAAACGCGTGTTTAATATCATTTGTTTGGAATTATGCGTGGTTTTTGTGTTTATTGTGTTTCCAGAGTCAACCGGATGAATATTGAAGAAAACATGGGATTGCATGGGTTTTATCGAAGAAAAAGACTCAAGACGAAGTCTACTGTCCAAGAGATGCAAAAGATTTGAAGTCAGTGGGCCTATTTGAAGATTTACCGAAGAAAAGGGCCAAAGATGGAAGATTTACATATGTCGAAGAAACTCAAGTCTATTTAACGAAGAAATTAAAAGACGAGTTGAATTTAATCGTCGACAAATCCCGAATCAGAATCGAAAACGTCAACTTTTCTGAAAAGACGAGAAGACAAGAAGAGAGGAAGAAAGCCCACTCACCAACCAACCACTTAGCCTATAAAAGGAGATCACCCTCACAAAATTTGCACCTAGTTTTTAGTTTTTCTCTTCTCCTTCCTTTCTGTTCGTAGGCTTCACCAACACCATTAGGGTGTTTGGTGATTTGATTTTTGTTTGTTCACAAATCTTGTAGTTTTAATCCTTTCTTTTATTGTTTAAAACCTTAATCATCAATATAATCTTTTCATTCATCTTGTTCATTTTCATCTTTTTATTCGAAGTTTTAAAGTTCTTGTTTGGTTGATTTTGATCTTTAAAAGTTAATAGTTTTGTGTTTTTATGATTGGGATTTGATGTTTATGGTTAGTAGATGATTAGTTATTAGTTTTGTTTAAGATTTGGTTAAAAACTTGGTTGATTTTTGGATTAAAAACGTTCCCCTGTTTTCTCGTTTCTGTTTACTGTTCTTCAACAATATTCCGAATAGCTGTTTATTTTGTCCCTTATTTGGAATGTCTATTTATTCCGGATAGTCCATTTTCCTTGACCCTTATTCGGAATATTCATATATTCCGAATAGCCTTTTTCCTTTTTCCTTATTCGGAATATTATATATATTCCGGATAGCCTTCTTCCTTTCTCTTCTATTCGGAATATTTCTTTATTCCGCATAGCTCTACATTCCGCATAGTCCCATTATTCCGAATAGCTTTTTATTATTCCGCATAGAGTTCCTCTATCCGGAATATCTATTATTCCGGATAGCCCAATATTCCGGGTAGCTTTGTTATTTCGAGTAAGGTTTTATTCCGCATAGTCCTTGTATTCCGCATAGAGTTACTTATTCCGCATGATAAATATTCCGAGTAGGACCTTTTTTATTCCGAGTAGCATTGTTATTCCGGATGGCCAAATATTCCGCATAGCCTTATTTTCAGAGTAGCACCATATTTTCAGTAAGGTTCTTTTACAGCTTTATCATTTAACTGTTTGATTTTAATCCAAGTTTTATTTTTATTGATTAACTGTTTATGGTTTTAATCTTTATTTACTTCATTTATTAAGAATAGAAAACCAAACCCCCTATTTGTCACCAAGAACAATCATTCCACTTAGAGCTGTGATCAATTTGAGGAGATACCGAGAATAAATCTGAACCCATAGCAAATCTCTTGTATCAGGGATATCGAGAGAAGGAGGTGCAATTACACTAGGACATTGAGCAACAAAATCATTCCAAGAAATAGTATTCTCATCGTCATCATCATCATCATCATAATATTGTGGATGCACAGGAGGAGGAGTATAAGCCTCGATTCTCGATATTTGCTCTTTTCGGATTACCCTCTCCAAGATAGCTGGGAGGTGATCTAGAATTCCAACCAAATTAGCGAGTATTTCTGTGATTATTCCAAAAGAAGGTTGATGAATGACGGAGTATTGTGGGGGCTCAAAATATTGAAAACCAGAATTATAGCACGGATGTGGCTCATAATTCATCGGTTGAGAAGAATTAGAACACGGATGTGGTTCATAATAATTCATCGGTTGAAAATAAGAAGTATCGTGAGGGCCCCCACAATGATTGCAACACGGGTATTGAGAAAAACCCGGTGCGTCTTGTGGATAGCTATTACCATTGTCATAATTGTAACCCGGTTCTTGCCCGTCATGAGACGGGTATCGAATCAGACACGAGACATGCCAATGAGAATTGCTTCTACAATAAATGCAAGAGGGGGAAGTAAGTGCATTAGAAGCAAAGGATGAGTTAGTCTAATTGCACGAGGGACAAAATCCAAATTGTGTATTGTCGATAGCATTTCCGCATCGCTCACATGTACACCATTGACAAGTTTGATAACCATACAATGGTCTCCCACACCCTACGCAATAGACATACGAATCCATGAAGAGTTAAAAATAAGAGGGGTTGAGAAAAAGAATTAAAGACAATAGAGGGTTAAGAGGAATATTTTTGGTGCAAAACTTTGAAGAAGAAATGCTTTTAATGATTTTTTTGAATGTTTGTGTATTTTTGAAATTTTTTATTTTTATGGATTTTTGAAATTTTTTTGAAAAATGCAAGAAAAATAACGTTCACGAGTGAACGGAAAAATCCAACGCGTCTCTCACAAAAACCGTTAATCTTCGCGAAAAGAGCCAGCAGCGGCGCCATTTGAAAGTAGGATTTTGCTAGGTTAAAAGTTTGTTGTTCTCGGTGTCTAATCGAATTGATCTACGGTTGATTGTGTGACTCAGTCGTCTTTGATGGATAAAAGAAAATGTTGTCGTTGAGTATCTATTTTAAAATAAAAAGCTTGAAAAGTAAATGACAAGATAATAAAAGCGATAAACTAAATAAAACTTAAATAAAAGACGTAAACGAATTAAATATAAAAGCTTGACAAAAAGTAAATGACGAAAAATAAGACTTATAAAAATAAATGAAGAAATATTAAAACTTTAAAAGTAATTTTGAAAACTTAATTAAAAGTAAACTTTAAAATAAAACTAAGACAAAACAAGTTTGAAATAACACTAAGTAAAAATGGCGGGAAAAGATTAATTTGAAAACTTAAAATAAAAACAGGAAATAAAACCAAAACTTGTGAATGGATCGTACTCTTGGATCGTACTCAGTGATCGCACTCAGTGATCTTACTCAGTGATCTTACTCAGTGATCTTACTCAGTGATCTTACTTAGTGATCACACTCAGTGATCACACTCAGTGATCACACTCAGTGATCTTACTCAGTGATCTTACTAAGTGATCACAAGTAGAAACCCTTAGGTTTATGTGAGGATGGGAGGAGTAAGTTGCTTCCTTCTTTCTTTCTTTTCTCTTCTCGTTTTTCGTCTTTGACAATAAACTCGTTATTCTCGACTTTGTCTCGGGATTTGTCGATAAATAAAATAAACTCTTCTTCTAATTTCTTCATCAGTAAGATTTGGTTCTTCGACTTCGTTAAACTACCGCCTTTAGACTTTTTCTTCGATAAATCTTCAGAATAGGCCTTTGACTTCCGTTCTTTTTGCACTCTTGATCTTTTGACTTCGTCTTTTGTCTTTTTCTTCGATAAAAGCCCGTGAAAGCCCATGTTTTCTTCCCTTTTCACATTTTGATCCTAAAACACAATAAAAACACAAACCACGCATAATTCCGACATTTACGACCACTAAATACACGTTTTGGCTTGGTTATTATTATAATTAAGTGGTAAAAGGATAAGTGTTTTCACACTTATTACCCCTCTTACTGCTTCTTTTGACGCATCCAAGTATACACATAATGTCTCGTTCCTCAATGGTGATGCTAACGAAGGAAATTCCATGATTACGTTTTTCAACTCTTGGAAAGCTTTTTCTGTCTATTCCGTCCATTGGTATTCTTATTTGTTTTCCTTAGTTTTATTTTTCAAAGTTTCGAAAAACGGAAGTGAGTGTTCTTCTGACCCGGAAAACAAACGATTTAAAGCTACGAGCTTTCCACTAAGAGATTGCATTTCTTTCCATGTCCTTGGCGATCGCAGTTCTGAGATGGCCTTCGTCGTCTTAGTATTCGCTCGGATGCCTTCCGAAGTCACCATGTATCCCATGAACTTTCCTTCTTCCATCCCAAAGGAACACTTTTTTTAGTTGAGCTTCATGTTGATTTTCTTAAGTTTTCAAATGTTTCTTTGATGTCCTCAATCATCTTCTCTTCAGT
Organism: Glebionis coronaria; assembly: GCA_025667525.1. Lineage (NCBI taxonomy): Eukaryota > Viridiplantae > Streptophyta > Magnoliopsida > Asterales > Asteraceae > Glebionis > Glebionis coronaria. The sequence goes on along the minus strand of JANFOE010000953.1, from coordinate 394,179 downwards.
TTTACTCTTGATCATTAGATCATCAACATAAGCTTCTAAATTTGTTCCTATTTGTGACCGGAATGTGGAGTCTACCAGCCGTTGGTATGTGGCTCCGGCATTCTTGAGCCCGAAGGGCATTTTGGTATAACAAAATGTCCCTTCGTCCGTATAGAAAGTCGTTTTTTCTTCGTCTTCGTTATCCATGAGCACCTGATGGTATCCCTTGTACGCATCGAGAAAACATTTGAACTTGAAACCCATGACCGAACCAATCTTGACATCAATTTCAGGCAAAGGGTAGTAGTCTTTGGGACATGCCGAGTTGAGGTTTTTGAAGTCAATGCTCATTTGCCAATCACCATCCGACTTTTTTACGAGAACAGGGTTAGAGATCCAGGTAGGATACCGAACCGGCCTTACTATTCCAGCCTTTAGTAGATCTGCCACGTCCCTTTGGACTGCTCGGCTTTTTTCCTCACCCAAAGTTCTTCTCTTCTGGGCCACTGGGGTTCTCGCCGGATCCACATTGAGTGAGTGTTTGATAATTCTCTTAGGAACTCCCGTCATATCCGATGGCTCCCAAACGAAAACGTCTATGCTATTCTTCAATAGATCTATTAGCTGCAATCTGCACTTTTTTGTGAACAGCCTTCCGATGGTCACCGACTGCTCTGGATATCTAGGATGGACGATAACTTGTTATGTCATTTCCCCTTCTATCCTTTCTTGATGATTGAACTTTTCAAATGCAACCCATTTATCTAACTCTATCCCCACGGCCGTAGCCTTTTCTTTTGCTATCTTCTGACCGTCTTCATTCACCCTGCATTCAAAAATTGCTCTTGCTTTTGTTTTCAACGTAGCGATGCCACCAGGAATGGGAAAATTCATCGCGGAGTGTATTGTTGAAGGTATGGCTCTCAGTTCTCTGATCCCGGTTCGACCAAGAATGATGTTGTAGGGTGATGGAACTCTGATTACACAGAAACTCATCGTTGTTTTTCTTTCCATGTCATGTGATCCGAAAGTTACTTCTAGCTCGATTTTTCCCAAAGGTGTTGTTTCCTCTCCTAAGAAGCTCAGAACTTTGACAGGGTCCGGTGTTAACCTTCGTCTTATATCTGGATCCAAATTCATGAAACAATGCTCAAACATTACCTCCATAGTTGCACCTTCATCAACAAATACACGTTTCACCCAGTAGCCTTCTATTTCTGCTTCGAATATTAAAGGATCATCTGAGGCCTCGGCTTCAGTCACCGGAGGGAAATATATTGGGGCATTCATCCAATCAACTTCGATCTTGCATACTTCCTTTCGCTTAATCCCACAATAATTGTTGCTTATCATGTTTATTGTTTTGTCCTTGTACTGGCCTCCTCCGTTTCCTCTTCCCTGATTTCCTTTATTCACTATGCCCCGCAGATCCTTAACCAAATGGTTTAACTTTCCTGATTAAAGTGCTGACTCTAGTTGTTTTCTCAATTGATGACAGCCCTTCTCCATATGATAATCACAATATTTGTCCATGTTTTCTGGGCGCACCATGCCCTTTGTGGGTGGAGGTTAAGGCAACTGAAGCTGTAATTCTGTGGCAAGATTTTCTTTAGGGAATTTGGTCAACGTCTCGAGTCCGGAGTGCTGATATTGATTTCTTCTTGAATTATTCAGATTCATGGGTGGAAGATATGGTGAGTATGCAGGCTTTGGTCTGTAGTCACCTTTGTTTTTGTTACGATTGGAGTTCTTCCCTGAAAAGTACTTATCTTCCTTTATGCCATTTCCACTCCTTTTACTTCCTTCCCCCTGCGGTAGTTCTGTGTTCCTATAACCCTCTTCGGACTTAGCAAAGTCATCAACCCTCCTGAACATTTCAGCCACGATTTTTGGGTCATCATCGGAAAAACGTCGGGACAACTCTGGACACTTAGCTCCAGCGGTAAAGGAGGACATTTTCATGAGTTCCGGAACCCCTTGTATGTAGCATGCTTCGTCAGTCCATCTTTCTTTGAACGTTAGGAGCGATTCATGAGCCTTCCTCACGATACTTGTGATCTCCATGGGGCTTCTGTGACTTCTCCTTCTTAAAGCAAACCTTTCTAGGAATTGATCCCTTAGGTCATCCCAATTCCCTATGCTTCCCGGTGGCAGTCTTTCAAACCATCCTCCTGCTGCCCAATCCAACGTCTGGTAAAAAATCTACACCATACCGGCATGGGCCATTCCCCCGAGTTGGTCACACCGGTGAAACGCGTTATGTGATCGTTGGGATCTGTGGCGCCAGTGAATAATTTCGGTGTTTCCATGAGGATGTGTTTTGGTGATGAGAATTGGATAATATTCCTGGTGAATGGTGAAGAGACAACATCCTTGAAAGGTTTTTGCAAGTCCTCGGTTGACGTATCGGCATCTTTGTGAGTCTTTGATGCTTCGGGTTTTTCCCTATGAGTATCCTGCGGCTCTTCGTCGAATACCAACTTCATGGGAATAAGAGGCTCTTGCCCAACGGCATTATAGTGTCCAACCAAGTTCCGCAACTCACTTACACTTTCAAGAATCTTCTGCTGCAACATGGAAGGTTTCTCTGTCTCTCCTCTCGCGGTGGTATCATCACGTTCTGGTGATATGATCAAAGGAGACCCACTTCCCGAAGGTCTTGGCATTAATAGCTAGTTGGAGATTCGAGTTTAGGGTCCCACGGATGGCGTCAAATGTTGAAACAAAAATCCGTAGGCACTTAGCATGAGCAGATTAAGCTTCGGTCTCGTGTATGGTTTGCTTGTACGATGGGCATATCCTGCAATAAGGGAACGCACGTTAACTCGTCCTAGGTGTGAACCCGAGACCAAGCTCCGGCGTAAGAGTAAGTAACTATCACAAGAGTGGTATCCGGTGTGGAATACCGGAGGAATACTATTAAGTAGAATTGAATGTGATATACTATGTGTTGTTGTGTGTAGTAAATGCCCTTGGGTATTTATACCCAAAGTAAAAGCATATCTGGCTGAGTAGTCATGTCATCGAGACATGTATCATGTACAGTACCCTATGCTCAGAAACAGTGTAAAGTAGGCGGCGGTTAATGGCTCGATCCATTGGATAAAACCTTGCCTCTTTGGTAAAACAGGGTCTCCCGAGATATGGGGATCTTGTCAGTGGCGGACGCAGGAAATTTCAGTGTGGGGGGCAAAAAAAAATTTTAACGATAACAAGACGAAAAAACTAAAATTCGAATAAAAAGTGAAGTATTATAACTTAAAAGTTAACGATTTTTAGGTTTTATAGTGTTAAAAGTTGGAATTAAATGAGTGAGTGGAGGGCAATTTGAAATTCTAGTGGGGGGCATTTTAAAAAAACGCTCAAATGTTTTTAAAAAATACACTAAAAACTCGTCTTTTTGGTCGAGCTATGGGGGGCGCCGCCACCCCGTACTTATACTATAAGTCCGCCCCTGGATCTTGTCTCCTTTCTCTTTCCTACGTGGCAATTCCTTCGATGGACGTGTCATGCCTTCGGCCATGTGTCGGAGACATACGCGAACAACGAGAAAATCTAAATCGGTCAGAAATATGATCGTTTGTTAGCAACAATTTCACACGCTGGAAGATTCTTATTGGCTCTTATTCATTTTGGACGGTGATCAAGCAATACCAATCAGCGCTAAAGTTTTCCTAATATTGCCCTTTTATAATTTACGTTTCCAAGTAATTTTATCTATTTTCATGCCAATAAAAGTTTAACTACGTTTCTAATAGATATGTGTCAAAAGAAAATATATACATGAAACCTTTCCCTCTTGTGAGTGCCACGTTTTGTTATTATAATCGAACCCCAACATTTCTTTAATATCTCCATCTTATATACTTGTATCAGCTTATCATTTGTTTAACAACAATTGATCATTACTTCAAAGTGTTAGGGAGTTAGATATACAGAGTAAATGTTAGTAAAATTTAATATTGAAAAAAAAAATCGGTCAAAAGTTCATCTAGCCTAGCTCGAGCTCACGACCCCTCGAAGGGAGACTAAAAAGTTTTACTAGTGTGCTAGTGACTTTATCTTGTCAAATACCTACACTCTATCCTATTTAAACGCTTTCCGTTTCCTTATAATAATAATAGCCGTAGCTTAATATAGGGTTTCCAGCTTATTGGGACAAGCTGGGAACACCAGCTTATTTTTCCCATAAACTAGACTACATTTAGGACTTTTAGTGATTTTTTCAATTTTATTACATTTCTTATAATCATTTTTATTTTATTTAGTTAAAGAATATAAATTTTTTTATTTTTTTGATTTTTTAGGTTTATAAAAATAGTTTGAGGTTTAATCAATTTCAGAGTGTTTGTTTGTATAGCGTTTACATGTACATGTAATCATGCGTTACGTATGAAAAACATCAAATACTATGTTTGTATATGATGCTAAGCAGGTAAGTTAATTTAATTAATTCAATACTAGTTTAATGCTTGTGTACGTACGAGACTCGAACATAAAAAATAAAATAAGTAATAATTTCATTATTACGATTTTATGTATATTTATGTTTTTTAAAGAACATCTAAGGTTTATACATTTAATTATGTTCTTGTTGTACCGTGCACCGTGTAAATTATATAAACTAATCTCAATTTTTATTTTTCAAATTTCATATTTTTTTTATTTTTGATATTTTTATTCTAAATAGTTATCTCTTAATAATCAATCAAGAAACTATTTACATCAACTTAACACGTACACAATTTATAAATTCATTATTTTTTAATGCTTAATATTATTTTATAAAAAACATTAAGTATTTAATATTTAAATAGTTACGATTTTCATGTACCCACGAGTTTTACATGATTTTTCATTATGTGACAATATTAATTGATATTTTGTATAAATATTTATTGCATAAAAAAATTAACTTTGTTTAAGTGTTAGCTATCATTTTTTTAGACATTGTGTGTTTAGTAACAAATAACGATCTTAAAAAATATATGATGTTGTAGTAGTAGAATCTTGTCTATTTTTTTCATCTCACACAACTATTTGAGGTCATGCATTCATTTGATACTTATATCCACGTTAATAATAATTTATGTAGATTACATTGCTTGACTTTGTTAAATGTCATAATTGAAATAGACAATAATTTGTTTTTTATTTGAATAATTATAATTATGTGATTTATTGATTTTTTTATTATAACATATAGAAAAAATTTCATGTTTGGTCCCTATCGTTTACACCAAATATCAAGTCTGGTCCCTATCTCAAACTAAGTGCACAGATAGTCCCTATCGTTTAAATTTTGGATCAAAAGTCGTCCCTATTTTAGATGAGGGTTAATTCTGGCCATTAACTCTTATGGCTAGAGGGGTATTTTAGTCTTTTACTTATTTCTTTTTAAAAAAAATTCATTCTTATCTCTCTATCTCTTTCACATCTATCTCTATCTCTATCTCTCTCTCTCACCCCTTAAATGGAGAAAAAACATCTATCTCTAATCTCTATCTCTCTCTCACACCTTAAATGGAGAAAAAACATACAAATCTATCTCACATTCAGATCCATACACTAAATCAAAATCATATTCACAAAACATCATCACCAAAAATCCAGTCACATCAAAAAATCCAAATCATATTTCTTTTGCAGCTGACACGTCATCATCTTCATCTCCGTTTGCTTCATCCACCAACTCCAACTTCTACTCGTCTCCATCTCCATCGCCAACCCATGTGTACTCCAGATCGTCATCTCCCACGCGCTTGATCCGGTAACGTCGTACGGAAAGAAAACGCGCATACCAGATCCGGATCTCTTAACAGATCCATGGCTGCTGGTTTGAGCTCAGTGGATTTGAAATCTGCTAAAAATAAAACTTCTAGTGATTCAAGCAAGAAGAAAAGGGGAGATAAAGACAAGACGGGCTCATTCAACCTCTGGTAGAAAATATTTACATTGGGTTGATTTTATCCTGGTATTTACCAAGGACTTGAAGGTAGTTGGCATAGTCTAAGCTAGTTGATCTGATTTTGACCAAAACTGAAGATGGGGATGTGAGTTATGGGATTGGGTGGGTTTTGGTGACTGTTAAGGCGGTTGTATGGGTTGAGTCTGGTGGGATTGTTGGGTCTCCCAGGCTTCTGCATATTAAAGCTTCCATTTTTGTTTTCAGATGATGATGATGATATAATTGTCGGGTTTATTTTGTTCTTGGGAGTGATGAGGCTTTATTTATTATCTTGATAAAAGTCAAAATGTAACAAGGATTACTACCCAGGTTATACTCGCTGGCTATTTTTGAAGGGATAAAATGATAAATGTTACTCTTATAAATAGTCAACCAAAAAAATAAGCAGTTTATAAAAATAGTCAACATATATTAATTGTTGGAAGTGGAAAAGGAAATGGCTATGAGAGGAAATTGTTTTAGAAAAATTTCAAGAATGGGTGGATGATAGATGGAAGAGAGGTGATGTGTTAGAGATGAGGTAGGTCTTTGTATTTAATGTGTCTAAAAATAGTAAAGGACAAAAATACCCCCATATGTTCAAAAGTTAACAGACAAAATTAACACCCATCCAAGATAGGGACGAATTTTGATCCAAAATGTAAACGATAGGGACTATCTGTGCACTTAGTTTGAGATAGGGACCAAACTTGATATTTGGGTTAAACGATAGGGACCAAACATGAATTTTTTTCTAACATATATGTTATATTTTTAAAATATAAAGTATATAAGATATAAAGTTTAAAGGGTATTTTGTTTATTTTATAAAGTTATTAAAAAAATGAAAAATTATTAGTTTACACTTGAGTTTATCTATTTTATTTAAAATGTAACCACTAAAGTTTTATTAATATCCCCCTCTTTATTTAAGTATTTATTTTCACAAATTTGACACATATATCTTTGTGTGCTTTCATCAAATTTCTCCACCAGAATTTTTAATTTGGACTAAATGAATTTAATTTTGACTTTTTTCCACAAATCACATCACTCTATTTTGCTTATATGTCAAAATCAAGTTATTTAATTGATCCAATTGTTTTTTCTACAACCTTTACATTTTCACTAAAATTCTCAAATAATCTAATTCTTTTACTATATAAAGATGCCCAGATATATATACCAGACTTGCTGACTTTTGGCAACTGTGTTTGACACTATGTTCGCTAATTATGAATTTATTTGTAATACTGAAAGTTTCTTTTGCAGTTGTACTCTTTGGTATAAACGACCAGTACACCAAATATTTGTCGTCATGTTTCACCATACAGGACCGAGCAATTTCGGTCCGGGGTTTTGGACGAATTCGGTCCTCAGTCTGGTCGGTTCGGTTCGATCTTATCAAAATCTCGTCAAATATGTCTAATAGGACTGGACCGGACCGAGGATTGAACCGGACCGGACCAACCCGAACTGGACCGGACTATTTCGGTCCAGTCTCGAACCGGGGTTTCGGACCATTTCGATTCTCGATCCGATCCCGGACCAATGCTCAGCCTTACTCTCACTTCAAAAAAACTCATCATATCATAACAAACCTCTTTCTTCATTAGGTTCCGCCACTATTCACTTAATTTTATTTTTTATTAATTTCATACAAATAAATTAATTTCATACAAATAAAATTACAATACAAAAATTAAAAATACATAATTACACACGTATTTTTTATAAGACTAAAAACACATTTTATAAACAAAATTATAAATTTAAATCAAAACTGAAAATAAATAGAATTATGATAAAGATAAAATATTATTTTATACTTGCACACTCAGCATTCGTCATCATTTTCGTACCTGTAATCAAAGAAAAAAGAAAAGAAAACCAAGAAAGAAAAATAGACGTTGAGTAGTATATACAGTAATAGTGCGGGATATATAATTTCTTTGTTTTATTTATGTCGTAGCCTTTTGACGAAGGAGGGGCGGGGTGATAAAAACTTGATTGGCGAGCTCTTGACGAAGGAGGCGGTGTGATGACAAGCTGTGGCGAGCTGCCACATAAAAATAACGAGCAACACTGTCTTTATTTAAGAAAATTGAATTTCCTTGTTGGGTATGTAGTATTAGAAAAAAATCGAGTTAAAGACATATTGGCTGCGTTTAGAGCACAGGGTGTGGTTTGGTGCCGTCGTGCTGAGCCGTGGGAAAACACCAACTTTTTCAAGGGGTGTGGTGTGTGGTGGGTAAATGATCCCACCACATCAGGAACACGAAAACACCACATTTGAGGCTCCCTGGTTGGCTTGAGCCGTGGTGTTTTTGTGGGACCCACTACTTATTAAAAAAAAAAAATTAAAAACAAAATTATTAAACATTTATAAAACAAATTTATTAAACATTTCATTAAAATTAAAAAAAAGTACATAAATTAAAAAAAAATACGAAAATTAAAAAAAAGATTACAAAAAAAAAAAATTACAAATATAAAAAAAAGTACATTTATTGCTCTTCTTCTTGATTCCACAAGTGTTCAACAAGGTCGTATCGAAGGTCTTCGTGCGTTGCTCTATCCCGAAGTTCTTTTGTTTTCATTTGTTGTCTTTCGCATCGTTCGACCCAAGTACGTGTAATGTTGGGTTCCGGAGAAACGTACATGTGCATATATTCACTTATATCGAACTTTTGGTCTTTCAATATCATGTTGTGTAATATAATGCAAGTGTACATAATTCTCCTAATGACGTTCATTTGATACGCTCGTGCCGGTTGTTGTATAATTCCCCACCGACCTTGTAGCACACCAAATGCTCTTTCAACATCTTTTCTTGCACTTTCTTGAACCTTCTTAAACTTCAATGTTTTTGCATCCCTAGCGACACTAAAAGCTTTGACAAAAGTAGACCATTGTGGATAAATACCATCCGCTAAATAATAACCTTTGTTATAAGTATTCCCGTTGACTTCAAACGGAGTTTCGGGAGCTCTATCGGCTAGAAGGTCATCAAATAACGGTGAACCATTTAACACATTAAGGTCGTTATTTGCACCTGGTACCCCAAAATATGCATGCCAAAACCATAATTGTTGATCGGCTACGGCCTCAAGCATTATAGTCGGGTATTTTTTACATCTATTTTTAAATTGACCATGTAACGCCTTGGGGCATTTAACCCATTCCCAATGCATACAATCTATGCTCCCTAGCATTCCCGGAAGACCGTGTTTCTTCTCATGTAAATCATATACATGTTGGACATCCGCTAAATTAGGTTTTCTCAAATATTCTTCAACATACAATATGTATATGCATTTAGTAAAATGCCATAAGCATTCACGGGAACAACGTGCCGCACATTGCAAATACTCGTCAAATGCATCGGGGCTTGAACCATATGCCAATTGGCGTATGGCGGATGTACATTTCAAACGAGTAGAAAACCCCAAACGACCCGTTGCATCTACACGTTGCTTAAAAAAATGGAAGTATTCGGGCAACGGGTCGGCATTATAATTTTGTATATCACTAACAATTTTATTAAATAAAGTGGAGCTCATACGATACCTTCGTCGAAAATATTCTTCCGGATATATAGGTGGCGTATCTTCATCCCCAAAATAATCTCGTTGTAGTTTTTCTTCCGCCAATTCTCTTTCACGTGGAATGTAGCGTCTTGTATACGAGTTTCTTTCGTCTTCAACTTCGTCTATTCGATCTAAATAATCGATGTATTGCGCGTAATTATTCATATCAAGTGTGGAGTAATACTCATACATATCGGGAATGTCTTCCATTTTAAATTGTTGAGGTGAAATTGGTGAATTGTATGTGATTTATAGGTGAAAATGGGAGTTTTATAGGTAAAAAATTAGGTTTTTTTTGAAAAAAACGGACCTCAAACGGTCAAAAAATCAATTCCAACGGTCAAAAAATCAATTCCAACGGCTATAAATTTTTTCAAAAAAAAATAAAAAAAAATAAAAAAAATAAAAAAAATAAAATAAATATGCACGAAAACGCGAGACACGAAAACGCGAGACCGGGTACGGTCTCGCGTTTTCGTGTCTCGCGTTTTCGTGCGAAAACGCGCGCCGTCCCCTCGGCGCGAGGCACGAAAACGCCAAGTGGGGTGTGGTTTCTCGCGCCGTGGGGTCGCGTTTTCGCACGGCGCGAGGCAAAAAATTGCCGTACCCTGTGCTCTTAGTTGAGAGAAAATACTATTGTTTTTCATAAAATATTTTGTGGAAAACAAGAAAAACAGAAATCGCGTTCAAATAAGTGTTTTTCATCAAAATTTCTTACAAAACGGAAAACATGCATTTTCCGCTATACAACGAAATTAGAAAACAACTTTTTTTTTTTTTTTTCCTTGAATTCTGTGTAACTTTTTTGTTTTATAAAGAATGGAAGACAATATAGATTGAACGCGTTTTTTATGTTTTGCGGAAAATAAACCTTCTCCTTTATTTCAATAAATCTAAAAACACAAAACTAAGAATTTTTTTCTAACTAAATGCACCTGTTATGGTTTTTTTGCTAATTGAAAGAACTCACATAAACGGCTGTTATTTAATTCAACCATTTTTGTTTGCATTTTCACATCAATGCATGTTTAGCATGCTCCAGCGAACACAAAATTGTATGGCATATAACACCTTTGAGTTGCTAGTTTGGGGAGGAATATCACTTATATAGTTATGTATCTATGAAAAACTGCAGTTTAAGAGTGTATGTTTATAATAAAAGGTCTGCGCTTTTTGTGTTTTTCAAACAAAAGCAGGTTCTTACATTTTGATATTCTACAGGAGATAACAAGCAAGATTGATGATTTAGGGGCCGTTTGATAAAAACAAAATGATTTAGTGCTGAATCATTTATCGCTCTGCATGATTCAAATGCTCTAATGTGAAGTTGTAACTGGATAAAAATCGAGTGTTTGCTAATTGTTCTGAATGAAGGATTCAAACGATATAAAATTACCATTTTAACCTTTCGTATAATCCAAAACTATTTATAATAAGACATAATTACATTCATAGTGCTATGAGAAACGGTAATTGAAATGGCAATATTAACTTTACTATATTTAAAATCTAGATCTAACAAAGAAAATTATATTACTTGCGGCTAAAAAATGGCCATATTCAATATTTGACTTGGTACACCCTTTTGATCATTACTTCAAAAAGTTGAATATTATGGCCAATTTGAGCCACAAGTAATATAATCCTTTTTGCTGATCTAGATTTTAAATCTAGTAAAGTTAATATTGCCATTTCAATTACCGTTTCTCTTAGCACTATGAATGTAATTATGTCTTGTTATAAATAGTTTTGGATTATACGTAAGGTTAAAATGGTAATTTATATCGTTCGAATCCTTCATTCAGAAAAAAAAGTAAAAAGTGCAAACTATTTATGATTTGCAAATCAACTGTTTGCAAACAAAAACCTCGTTTCGTATGATCCAATTTGCATGACTATACATGTTTTTAAGCAAAATTTTGAACCGAAACATACTTTTAATTAACCCCTATAGGTTGTTGAACCACATACCTGCAACAAGGATATGGTGACAGAGAGCAAGAAAACTTTCAAAGCGGTGAAGAGAATTACCTCGATAATTATGATGTTGATAGTTTAAATGAAGAAGTATTCGAAGATGGAGCCACTAAACTGAAGGAGAAGCATAGTGAGATTTCCTAGGTATATGATACATAAGTTCCTTAACAAAGAAACACTGAAAAACGATAACGATGATAACCCCCACATACATCTAATTCATAACGAAGCATTAACAGCCATATGATACATAAGTTCCTAATTTGTCTTATAAAATTACTCAAGAACATGTCTTCTAATGCAGGGATAAGCGTTTGGAAATAAATTCAATTTGTTAGACAATTTTGTGGACGGAAATCTTCTCCTAGCACTAAGTCCAAAACTGTGTTTTAATCAAGAATCACCTTCATTCTTCAAAATGTGTGACGAATCAGTTCTTGTTCTCCATGTAGCCTCTCAAGTATACCTGTCTCTAGTAACTGTAATGGATTGGGGAACTCCTTGACGTTCTCCCAGGTGGTTTTCTTAGACTGACGCGTAATATAATGTAATTATCTTCCAGACCCTATGCGAGCTTCTGTTCACTACTACTCCAGTGAAAAAACCAATCCCTTTCGGGTTCCAGATTCGTACTTTTCACCTAATAATATATATTGGGAAGAGGAGACTGCCTCACCACGGCGAAATCAAGCGATTCGTAACTTTCACCGTCTCTGTTCTTCCATATAACTCGGTCACGCGAATGCTTAATACGCAGATGACCATAAGCCATCTCCTCCCCCCGTCTCCTGGTTTCTAAATTTTCAATTTGTCTCTGCAGTTGCTCTTGTTGCTCTTGTTGTAGTAGAAGTTGTTGCTCATGTTGTCCATACATGAGAAATGGTGGTAGTGCGTAGTGCTGGGTGGTAATATGGTAGTGTTTCTAGTGGTGGTGGACGGAAGTGTGGCATGATGGGTCCTAGGGTGATGCATGGGTGGGAGTTGTAGGTGGTTATATACAATTTGTCGTATTGGTGGCGCACGGTAGTGTATGGGTCGTAGGTGGTGCATGGGTGGGGGTTGTGGTGGAAGTGGACGGTAGTGTGATATGATAGGTCGTGGGTGATTTTGTACCGTGGTTGGCATGGGTGGGGGTTGTGGTGGACTGTTGCATGATGGACCCTCTTGACGCACATACGCCTGCAAAAAAAACAAAAATCAAAAAAGTAAAATATCTATTTATGACAGGTAGAATGTTGATGACAGTAAATCTTTTTAAGACTTTAGTTCCATATAAAAAAAACACCTAGATTACCAATTTTAGACGATAATTGAGAATTTTCGGCGTAAACAGTAAAGAGATGGTGAGATGCATATGAGATGGACAAACAAATAGTAACGACATTCAAAGGTTGCATCTAGGACTATGCACACAAACTGTGCAACTGACTATAATCACCTTTCGATTAAGTATTGGAATTTGACGCCTATGTGTGAACTGTGAACCAATTTTCATTCCACACACCATTTTTCTTAGAGATGATAACCTTAACGCTTAATAACAATAAAAGTAATTATTTGTAATGCAGGTAACGTAAAAGCCGCAATGAGATTGCCAAAAAGATCAACCTACTGATCAAATTTGTGTTGATGTACAATTTAGCCGCAATGAGATTGCCAAAAAGATCAACCTACTGATCAAATTTGTGTTGATGTACAATTTAGTTACGAACTTACGATATCGTCATAATTTAACTTCCGATTTGAACCTATATTATAAGCTTAAATATAACAAGACATAGGGGTGTTTATGTCGGCTTATGAAACATAATCCCATTTGGGCTTATATTTCATAATTCTTAATTTTTTGGCTTATTTCGATATTTGTGGGCTTATGTAATATAAGCCGAAATTAAGTTTATTTTAGCTTAGATTACATAAGCTTCAATTTTGTGGCTTATTTTGAGAAATTTATCATATCATAAGGTAACCATTTTCTATGCAGTCTAGTAACATAACTCATAAATTTCTACCCATAAAATCTATCTAAACTTCCAGATTAACAGAAAAAAAAAAATATTGAAGTTAAGGCCTCATTTTTTTTTTATCAAACTGAAGTTAAGAAATTACCGTCACAAAAGAGAAGATGGCGTAGTGGATTCTGAAACACAAGAATATATAGCAGCATATACATCCATCTTGAAACAAAACCTGAAACAAAACAACATATACAAAACTCACTTCCACATTTTTACAACGCTAGATCTATAATGGGTAACAAGAAACATGCTAAAACACAGCAAGAAAAAAACCTCAGTTTTGGTTTGCGGCCTTGTTTTGCAAGCATCATATGGAAGAGATCTTTGACGTTATGAGATGTTGTGACCATGGTGGTTTGAAAGAAAAAAAAATAAGTAGATGGTGCTCTTAAATGGCTATGTGTGTGATGTTTGTTTGTTGTTGAGTGAAAAGATTGAAGTATTTATGTTTGGAGAGTTGCATGGGTTGAGTGAAAAAGGTGACAAACTTTTAACATTATTGTACTAGGAGAACAAGAGGTAGGTGCATATGTTAAATGTATCTGGAACAGTTTTTGAAGCTAGTTGGATTGGAACTAGCCAGTCGGATTAGAGCTATATAGTTATGTTGCATTGATGGGTTTGGTAATGGAGGTTGGTGAGGTACTCGGGCTTAACCAGAAGTATATACAAAGTCTCATGCTTTACTTATTCAAATATGAATGACTTTAACCAGAGGTTGGTAAGGTGCACATTAACCATGAGCACAAATGGTGGTTGGTGGTCTTTTTTGCAACCTTTTCATGTTTGTGAAATATACTTATGTTACATGCACTTATAGTTTGACTAAGGCATAATGCTAACAGGGCACGGTATGATGCATCGTCATTCGGTTGGTCACTACGGCGCGAGCTGACGATGGCGTTAATTGTACCGTGGCTCGCATCGTGGGTTTTGGGCTGGCTATCTCCAGCCGACGTCATGGTCAACGACGCGAGCCTATGGCGCAGTCAACCACACCGTGGCTCGCGTCATGGGCTGCGTTATACAATTTTGTATTAATTTTTTTTTTTTTGAAAATTTAAAAATGTTACCGTTAGGTAACGGCTCTTTTTTGTGGAACCTTAATCATTTATGTTTTTTAATTATTGTTATTTTTTTAAGATGTAATTTTTTTAGTGTTTTTTTCGTGTATTGTTTTTTAAAAATTTATATTTGTATTTTTATTATGAATGAAATGTGTTTTTATTTTAAAATAAATTGTTGAAAAGAAAAAGTGGTGGGGTGACGACGACACGAGAATGTTAGTGTTAACCAGGGAGGGGGTTGTGTCGTCGTGGAGAGTTTTGGTGTCATGTGAGAAAAAAATGATATGACATCACTTTTTTCCCACGACACGAGCACGACGGATCATTCGTACCGTGTGCTCTAAGAAACTAGTTTTTTATCTCACTTCAAGAAAAAACAACTCTCGTAAACGTGGTTAAACTGCATACGAGCCTACCGTTTATAAAATTAACATTTGAAAAAATCAATTGTTTGGCCTGGTCCGAAGAATGTTGCTAGTTTTTATAAGCTAATTAGTGTAACTTGAACCAACTGGCTTACCTCAGTTGGCCACCAAGGTTCCACTAAGTGGTTTCTTTGGGGGAGGTTTCCTGGAGGTCTTGGGTTCAAGACCTGCCAAGAGCCTTTCAGGCGAAGCGGATGAGGAGTCTAACATAACTAGGCGAGGGTTCGAAGAAGATATTCTTCCACTTGAATGTCATTGCACGACTCGACTCATTAACCACTAACATTTGCCGTTCTAAAAAAAATAAATAAATAAAAAAATAAAAAAATAATGTAACTTGTTTCGAAAATACTACATTATGGATAGAGTAAATATCTTCAAAGTCAAGTACGGGCTCAAATTAATGTTTTGGAGAGTAGTAGCCTGGTAGGTGTTGATATCAATGTTGTGTTGCGTACATGAACAAGCAAAATGTGACAAACTTTATCATTGTATTGGGATGTAGTTGCATGTGTTAGAGCGTTAGGCATGGTGACGAGGTGAGCTCGTCAATCTTATGTGGCAACTCATCACAACTCGTCATGAGTTCGTCAAACTGATTTTCGCCAGGACAGTGACGAAGAAAGAGATGAAGATTATTGGGTCTCATCTTTCGTTTAAAACATTTTTCTTTATGTGATTGAACCAAATCTATTTTTTTTTATTGAGCAAATTAAAGAACCATAAGAGATTTGTTTGGGAAGACCAGTGATTTTGTTTTTTTAATGAAAGGTAAGAATTTGCCTTTAAACTCTTGTAATTTTGTTTGTTTCTAAATATAATTAAATAAATAAAATGATAGCAAAAATTTAAAATGAATTGAGGTGAGATTTTTTTTTATACGCTTACAAGATATGTTTTTAATGAGTTTGTAAGAGAAGAAAGAAAATTGATGTAGTGTTGAGGTGAAAAATGAGTTTTATCACAAACACTTTCGCAGTCTAACATAAAAAACGTTGTAGTACATGTGAGTATAGAGTTATGCGTTTGGGTTTTTTACTATTGTGATTAAGTTCTGTAAGTTAAGTCTTTATCTCATAAAAAAGTGGTCTCATTCGGTTACGTTTAGACTTAGCCCAATTATATTAGTTACTTTATTGGTTAAACATCGTAAACGCGATACATGGAATTATGGAGATCAAATCATATGAATGATAAAGTCAATAATGAAGAAAGTTCGTTTAGTTCATAAATGAGATTGGATTTAGATTTAGGTTTTGATTTAGCTTATGATTTAAAGTAGGTTTTGAGTAGGGCTGAGCATTGAGACCGGACCAGACTGGTTAAGATCGGACCGGACCGAGGACCGAAATGGTCCGAGACCCCGGACCGAGACCGGCCCGAAATAGTCCGGTCCGGTCCGTGTTGGTCCGGTCCGGTTTGGTCCTCGGTCCGGTCCTATTAGACATATTTGACGAGATTTTAGTAAGACCGAACCGGACCGGAACGGACCGACCGGACCGAGGACCGAATTCATCCAATACCCGGACCAAAAATGCTCGGTCCGGTTCGGTTCGGTCCGGTCCGTTCTGGTTTTTCGGTCCGGGTAGGTTTTGGGTCTGCCGTGTTCAGCCCTAGTTTTGAGAAAGAGTAAATTACATGGTTCGTCCTTATGGTTGGCGTTGACTGACGTCGTTAGTCACTTGACCAAAAAATTTGTACCGTTCAATCTTAACTTTGAAACATTATCCACCGCTTGTTCCTCAATTTAGTTGGCCCCACATTTGATCGTTAAGTAATATTGCGATAAGAGCAAAGACGTCCTTTACTCTTATCTTCTTCAACATACTATATTATTTTTTATTTTTGCTATTTTAAATCCCCCATCAATCATTTCATTCTTAAACAGTTGATCTTCATTAACAAACAAATTAAATTCCCCATCAATTACTGGTACAAAATTTTCCAACCATTGATCTTCATCAAAAACAATTTCTCTAATCGATCTTCATCAGCAAAACACAATCACCATCTACGTCATATTTAACATTTCAAGCAAAAACCATCTTGATTCGAACCCACCAACATCCATTTAAATAACCATCAATACTTCTAAACTAAGACTATCCTTATTTACAAGAAATCACATACAATCTGATTTGTCCACACACGCATAACCTGATTTGGTCGTTACCAAAATTTGTGGTGGTTTAATACGAATCTGGCCGCCAACACTTTTATCCGAATCTACTCGTTGGTTTATATCACGACTTGTGGAGATGGTTTTTAGATTTAATGGTTTTTTGGATGTTCGATTATCTTTTTTGAAGCGGGGTAATAATGATTTAATGGTTTTCTGGATGTTCGATATAAAGATTTGTTGTTAAGGGTGTGGATTTATAAGATTAGATTTGTTTTGTGTGAGTGATGATTGAAGATGGATTCGAGGATTTGCGAGTAACGATGTTAATGATGTCGTGGATGAGATGATATTAAACGGGTTGCTGCTGAACACTGAGATCAATCGAAGGTTATGGGACCAATAGATTGATGTGGTGGTGGCTGTTGTGGTTATAAATTAATGGAGGATGTATAAAAAAGGGGAGTATGATTGGGATGAGTAAAGAATCATGGTGAACTCCGCTTAGAGCTAATGAAAGTCACAAGAAATGATTTGCTTAGACGCTAATGGGTATTCAGGGAGTCAGGTCGCTGGAGCTGTGAAACGAATTGCTATGGGTAGATGTGAAAATGCTTAAAACCAATAAGGGTGGAATAAGCAAGTGGAATGACGTCTTTGCCCCTGTGGCAATATTACTTAACAATCAAATGTGGAGCCAGTTAAAGTGAGGGACAAACGGTGAATAAGGTTACAAAGTTAAGGATGAACGGTGTAACTTTTTTGGTCAAGGGACTAACGACGTCACTTAACGCAAACCATAAGGACGAACCGTGTAACTTACTCTTTGAGAAATAAATGAGATGAGAGATAATTACTTCTTCCATTTTATAATAGTGTCCATCGACAAAAAACACGTATTTTAATAAAAATATTATTTTTTTAGCTTTCTCTCTATTACTTTTTAAACAATGACAATTTTACTATTAACTAATTAATTTACAATTTTTTATTGTTTTTAATAATACCTTAAAATAAGGGTGATATGGTAAATTTAATTTACATTCCTTATCTATTTTGGAAATGAACAATTAATTTAAGACGTGCAAATAGTAATGTGGAGTATAATTTTGAAACGGATGGAGTAATAGTTATCATAAATATATAGGTATCATACATATTATATTAAAATAAAAAATTAAAATTAGAAAAAGAAAAGAATAAACATGTGACTTAGATTTTTTAATATAATAAATTGAAATTTAATATACAAAAATATATCAAAAGTAGTCAAAACCCACCAAATGGGCCAGGCAAAGGACATAAGAGTAAAAGTGGCAGGTTAGACTAACCCGACAATATCGAACATTGAATTTTAAACGACTTTCAGCCTAAACCTGGTAAATCTTGAATACCAAACTGGCCCTTAGTTTATCTGTTAATATTTTCTTTAGGGTTTATATCGGTACAATCATAAAAAATAACATGTAGAAATAACAAATCAAGGTGTGAATACATAACGCATCAACGTACCAAAGGACGACATTGTATGTAGCCGTGTAGGTATTGAGATGATAATGTAGATGAGGGTGCCGTGGTCGTTAGTCACAATGTATGAAGTTGGATTTGTACATGCATTTTAATTTTTTAAACGAGGTCGTTTTTATTTTTCAACTTTCCTGAAACATGGACTATGGTACAATTGTGGAGACTGTTCAAGAGTCATGGCGAGTTGGTTGACATTTACATGGCAATAAAAAGGCTACGGAAAGGACATAGATTCGGTTTGCCAGGATCAAAAAAGTATCAGATCTGAGACTAATAAAAGAGAAGCTTAATGCTATTTGGATTGGTAGTTTTAAGCTGAGGGTGTTCTACGAAGGAAGCATGCGGGATTTGAAACCAAAAAGGGTGGTCAAGTGCGATCGTGGTTCGGACGAGACAGAGGCGAGATGAAGAGTGATGGAAAAGTCGCAAACTAAATCGTATGTAGAGAAGACCATGAACGTGGGAGATACCAATGGCAGGATAAATATAACAAGATAAATCATAGCCTTGTGGACCTGAGCACAAGACCTTGTAACAACAAGTGCGTTGTGTGGGAAGCCTCTAAAATATAGCTATTGTACTGAAGGAATGTCTTGTTGGTAGAGTTACAAAATTTTCTCATTTAAAGTCAATCTGTAGTCTATAGAAGGATTGGGTGAGTGCCAAATAAAGTATTTAGGTGGTTTGGATGTCCAAATAAAGTTTGATTCAGTAAAAACTACCAAGAATATCCTCACTAATAGAAATCATGCGCTACACTATTTATGACAACCCTAGATTTTGGATTTGTCACTTTTGACTGCTTGACTTTGATTATGTGCTTAGTGTGCGTTTACGTGCAATATGTTTATATTTGAGCCTTGGATTGGATGTTAGTTATCGTTCGTGTATTGCGTGGTACATTATATAATGTTATGATGGAGTTAGTTCATGCTCATTTGTTCACTTGGATGTAACTATGATAGAATGCGGTGCTATTTTAGGATTTTATGTGTACGTATATGTATTATAGTAAATCGTAATTTTTACGATTTAGGGTTTAGCATTTTGAGGTCTCGGATGAGGTATTTAGTCATGGGAATATTTTTTGGGATGGTTTTAAGTCATTTAGGACTTAAATATAAAGTTTATTTCAAATTCCAAGAGTTTTTGTAAAACTGTATATTTTTGTGTCTTTTACGGTATACGCGTAAAAACTGACTAGTTTTACGGTTTTGAGGTTTTAGAGGCTTTAAGAGCTGAAATAAATTAAGGAAAATTAAGGTAATATTAATAAGATATTAGTTAATAATAAAAAAAATAAAAAAACGAAATTTAGGGTGTTTGGTCGGTTATGTGATGCAAAGAAGGAGAAAAAAAAGAAAACTAATTTTAGTAACTAGGCTTTTTGTGTTGGGCTGGGATTTGGTTAAACTAAATAATAAAAAGTCTTTTATTAACAAAAAATCACTCCATAAATCCCTGGATAAAAATTATACGTCAATCAACAATGGAAGTTTTTAGGGTTTCATAACTTTTTTTGATTCGATGTAAGTGATCAATTAAAACCTTAACTTAATTCATGTTTTTATTAATTAATCTGATTGTAATGTTAATTAACCATCATTGAGATGATTAGGGTTTTATTAATTTTCTATAATATATAGTAATTAAGATCATTTAATGATTTTAGGGTTCTTGTTTAATAATTTAGGGGTAATTAATGATGTTTAGAGGGTTAGTGCATAAAAGGCGTAAAAAGTCTGATTTTTAAGGCTGTCCTGTGTCGACTGTTACGGGCAGTAGGTAGCACCTTTGGTCGAGTTTCTTTTTATTAAAATTAATTTCAGAGATTCTACTTTTCAAAAATATAAGGTTGGTCGAAAATGGAGTTGGGAAGGTCGTCAAACAATTTTTACAAAAACAGTGCGCTGTTCAGGAATAAATTTGGATTTTGGGAATTTGAGTCAAAATCTAACCCAACGAATGAGATAGCCAAAGCTTATTGATTTGGGAACTCTTTATAATATATATGAAAGTACTGGAGGTTTTTAATAAAAGTTATGGTGTTTAGGTCGGGCTTTTGATGACAAACATTTAGCATGTACAGAAAATCAGTTTTGGTGAAAACGACTTTTAGCGTAGAGACTAAACGAAAGGGTTAAACGTGTAAATAAAAAGTAAAAATTGGTTTTTGGAGTTTTTATATCATATAACAACATAACTCTAGTAGGGTAGGAGCCAAGTGTGGTGTTAAGTTCACTTCATGTGATCGTTTAGTGACTAGTAAACCGTACCGGAGAAAAAACTGGATTTTTACGTATAGAATAGCTTGTAGTGAGAGAACTAGATAGTGGGGATTGGGGGATTAGATTCATCTCCTTGATTGTTACTTGACTTGGATGTTAAGAACTGAGCTAAGGTTGTCGTGTATGATTTTATAGGTTTGCAGGAGTGCTAGCTTGATGTGTTATCAGGTGAGTTCATAGTCCTATTTTCACTGAGTTTTTAAATGTTTTCTTCTAGTATGGGATGGAGATGACACTTGTGGTGTTCTTAAAATGTTTTGGTACTATATTTTTATAAATTTTTGGACATAGATGTGTTATTGTGTGACATGAGTGCTTATGTGTTCTCATATGTGCTTTGATATGTGTTCTGATATGTGAATCTTGTTTGGGTTGTGATTGACTTTGGTACATAGATGTATGGGCTTCTATGGGACCAGTTGTGATGTGTGTGGAGTGTGGGGCACGATCCGTCCTGAGTACTTGTGCATCGTCTCCTTGGAGTCAAGATATCTCGACGGGGATATGGTTCATCTTCCACTAGTGGTGTGGGAAAGATCCGGATAGTGTGGTGCATTGTTCTTGTGTGTGTGATAGGATACTTCTTGATTGTTATAGTGTGGTGCATTGTTCTTATTGTGTGTTCTTGACTGATATAATTGTGCTTTGTTTGTAGTTTTATGTAACATAATTATCACATTATGGTCCATTGCTTTAACTTATTTTCTTCCACTTATTTACAGCGGTTGACAAGGTTTCTTAAGATGTTTGATAACTTAATTCTATGTTCTCACTAACTTTATGTTGACAGATTTTAGTGTCATTTTCAGGTGGGATAGTTGAGAAGCGTGATGTTAGAAATGGCTAGAGTCTAGAGGCTGCTAGGATTGCATTAGGAGGAATTCCTTTCCTCTTAGTCTTTATTTAATGTTTGAATAGTGATACTTTGTAGACACCTATATGTTTGATGTTTGTTTATTTGTTTGTCTTTGGTAAGAGGTAGGCATGTTACCTACTTACCTTGACGCCTACATTATTTATGATATTGTCATGACATTGTGTCACCTTTTTATGACATTACTATTTCATTTAGTTATCTCTATAGACACGTTATTGTTGTGATGATATTCATACGTCGCGCCCTATATTCCGCCATGGTGGGCTGTGACAGAATGGTATCAGAGACAATGGTTATAGAGAATTAGGTTGCCTGCATATAGGCGTCATAGGGGTATGTGTGCATTTTATAATAGTTGATGTGTTTGGATGTTATTTTTGCGATATTTGTTAAGTTATGAACTAGTATGGTTCATACTTAACTACATGTTATTTTCTTTACGAGTTTTGACTAGTGCGGGTTGAACCATAGTCGTATACGCTAGTCCTTGTTGGATTTCGTTTAATTATGTTTTCATGTTCTTTATACATTTTGAATTTTGTCTACACTGGTTCAGCTGGACTACGAGTTTATTTGTTTCATGCATTGGCTATGTTATTTTAATACATGTGGTTTTGGATCTTATTTTATGTTGTGGTTATGTGCTTATATGAGTTGTAGGATTTATGTGCTTATTTGAGTTGGTAGACTGATGTGTTATGTGTAGTATTAATTCTTATAAGTGTCATCATAGGAGGGAGTGCAATAGTGAAAGGGGACAGGTATTAGTATGGTGGCCAACATAGTTATACAAGTACCACGACATCAATGGATTCCTAAGTATGGTTGCATGAAAGAGGTTAATACATGCTTGTATAGTATATGTTGGATGGACTTGAGTGTATGTACGCCTATGCCTATATATGTATATATCCCTTCTACTTATCGGTTGTATTCTTAGGATGGTTTTCTATCTCTTTTCTCTTTGGAATGTTCAACTTCTGTAGTAGCGCATTTATCGAGTCCTCATTTCACGTGTTTGTTAGTACGGTACTTTTGGTGTAGAGGCTATTGAGAGGGTGAAGATTTATTTTGGAATAACGATATCTTTTGTTTTGAGTCTTACATGGTAAAAAATGGAACTTGCAAATAGTAAAAAAATAGTTGTTGGTAGTCGATAAAATGAGGTTAAAGTGTCGAAAACGTGTTTGGAATAAGGTGGAATATAAAATTTTTTACATTTAAGAATGGCTTGTTTAATTAAAAATCTTTTGATTTTGATCACCTAAAGTTATTGTTCTTTAGTTAGAATTTTTTTTCTTATTAAATTAAATATGTTAAAATCATGTATTTAATCATATGATGTGTGAGGGTTTTAATTTTCTGGAATTAAAATAAAGTAGGGCTTGAATTTGGTAATTAATAAGAGGTTTTAGGTAAATATCGTTTTGGTCATAACTTGTTCGTTTTTAAAGTTTTTTGTGTGATTCAAAAGCCTAATGTTATGTACTCGGAACGTACTTTTCAAATATTCAGAATGTTTAGAAAATGGAAGTCAGTATCTAACTCTAATTAATTGTACAAGTGTCGATTTTATGGTTAATTTTCGGACAACATGGTTTAAACTCGTGTTTTGGGTAATTTGGGGTAATGAACACTTGAAGGTTTAACATAGAGATGAGTTGAGATGGAATTTGAGAGTTCTTTAGACCTTAGAATATGTGGTTATATTTGATGAATTTTGGTTTATGGTATTTATGAGTAAGACTGAAATCGGGGTGACAGTTTAAAACCCGTCGAGTTATGTGATGGCTCCTAACTTGGTTTCAAGACAGTTCTTGTTTGATGAGTTGCGAGATTTAGTTAGGCTGATTACATAACTTTATAGTTTTAATAAGTTTCCTCGCAGACGGTTAAGGCTCATGTGTTGTTGGTTGAGACTATTTAGTATAAACTGACTTCACGCTTGAGCGTGAAGGTCTTATCAGGGATATGTATCCTTGTTTGTTTGCTGAGAATAAGTTTGAGTTTGGAGTAAATCTCGGGACGAGATTTCTATTAGGAGGGAGTTATGTGACAACCATAGATTTTGGATTTGTCACTTTTGACTGTTTGACTTTGATTATGTGCTTAGTGTGCGTTTATCTGCGATATGTTTATATTTGAGCCTTGGATTGGATGTTAGTCATCGTTCGTGTATTGCATGGTACATTATATAATGTTATGATGGGGTTAGTTCATGCTCATTTGTTCACTTGGATGTAACTATGATAGAATGCGGTGCTATTTTAGGATTTTATGTGTACGTATATGTATTATAGTAAATCGTAATTTTTACGATTTAGGGTTTAGCATTTTGAGGTCTCGGATGAGGTATTTAGTCACGGGAATATTTTTCGGGATGGTTTTAAGTCATTTAGGACTTAAATTTAAAGTTTATTGCAAATTCCAAGTGTTTTTATAAAACTTTATATTTTTGTGTCTTTTACGATATACGCGTAAAAACTGACTAGTTTTACGGTTTTGAGGTTTTGGAGGCTTTAGGAGCTGAAATAAATTAAGGAAAATTAAGGTAATATTAATAAGATATTAATTAATAATAAAATAAAATAAAAAACGAAATTTAGGGTTTTTGGTCGGTTATGTGATGCAAAGAAGGAGAAAAAAAAAGAAAACTAATTTTGGTAATTAGGCTTTTTGTGTTGGGCTGAGATTTGGTTAAACTAAATAATAAAAAGTCTTTTATTAACCAAAATCACTCCATAAATCCCTGGAGAAAATCTATACTTCGATCAACAATGGAAATTTTTAGGGTTTCTTAAATTTTTTTGATTCGAGGTAAGTGATCAATTAAAACCTTAACTTAATTCATGCTTTTATTAATTAATCATGATTGTAATGTTAATTAACCATCATTGAGATGATTAGGGTTTTATTAATTTTCTGTAAAATATAGTAATTAAGATCAATTAATGATTTTAGGGTTCTTGTTTAATAATTTAGGGGTAATTAATGATGTTTAGAGGGTTAGTGCATAATGAAGTAAAACAGTCTGATTTTTAAGGCTGTCTTGTATCGACTGTTACGGGTAGTAGGTAGCACCTTTGGTCGAATTTATTTTTTTTTAAAGTTAAGTTCAGAGAGTCTACTTTTCAAAATGTAAGGTTCATCGAAAATGGAGTTCAGGAAGGTCGTCAACCAATTTTTACAAAAACAGTACGCTGTTAGGGAATAAATTTAGATTTCGGGAATTTGAGTCAAAATCTAACCAAACAAATGAGATAGCCAAAGACTTTTGATTTGGGAACTCTTTATAATATATATGAAAAAATTGGAGGTTTTCAATCAAAGTTATGGTGTTTAGGTCGGGCTTTTGATGACAAACATTTAGCAGGTACAAAAAATCAGTTTTGGTGAAAACGACTTTTGGCGTAGAGACTGTTAAACGTGTAAGTAGAAACTATAATTTGGTTTTTGGAGTTCTTATATCATATAACAACATAACTCCAGTAGGGTAGGAGCCAAGTGTGGTGTTAAGTTCACTTCATGTGATCGTTTAGTGACTAGTAAACCGTACCGGAGAAAAAACTGGATTTTTACGTATAGAATATCTTGTAGTGAGAGAACTAGATAGTGGGGATTGGGGGATTAGATTCATCTCCTTGATTGTTACTTAACTTGGGTGTTAAGAAATGAGCTAAGGTTGTCGTGTATGATTTTATAGGTTTGTAGGAGTGCTAGCTTGATGTGCTATCAGGTGAGTTCATAGTCCCATTTCACTGAGTTTTTAAATGTTTTCTTCTAGTATGAGATGGAAATGACACTTGTGGTGTTCTTAAAATGTTTTGGTACTATATTTTTATAAATGTTTGGACATAGATGTCTTATTGTGTGACATGAGTGCTTATGTGTTCTCA
This sequence comes from Glebionis coronaria, assembly GCA_025667525.1. Taxonomy (NCBI): domain Eukaryota; kingdom Viridiplantae; phylum Streptophyta; class Magnoliopsida; order Asterales; family Asteraceae; genus Glebionis; species Glebionis coronaria. The sequence continues at coordinate 368,469 of JANFOE010000953.1, read as the reverse complement.
TATGTGCTTTGATATGTGTTCTGATATGTGAGTCTTGTTTGGGTTGTGATTGGCTTTGGTACATAGATGTATGGGCGTCTATGGGACCAGTTGTGATGTGTGTGGAGCGTGGGGAATGATCCGTTATGAGTACTTGTGCATCGTCTCCTCGGAGGCAAGATATCTCGACGAGGATATGGTTCATCTTCCACGAGTGGTGTGGGAAAGATCCGGATAGTGTGGTGCATTGTTCTTGTGTGTGTGACGAGATACTTCTTGGTTGTTATAGTGTGTTGCATTGTTCTTATTGTGTGTTCTTGACTGATATAATTGTGCTTTTTTGTAGTTGTATGTAACATGATTATCACATTATGGTCCATTGTTTTAACTTGTTTTCTTCAACTTATTTATAGCGGTTGACAAGGTTTCTTAAGATGTTTGATAACTTAAACCTATGTTCTCACCAACTTTATGTTGACAGATTTTAGTGTCATTTTCAGGTGGGATAGTTGAGAAGCATGATGTTAGAAGTGGCTAGAGTCTAGAGGCTGCTAGGATTGCATTAGGAGGAATCCCTTCCTCTTAGTCTTTATTTAATGTTTGAATAAGTGATACTTTGTAGACACCTATATGTTTGATGTTTATTTATTTATTTGTCTTTTGTAAGAGGTAGGCCTGTTACCTACTTACCTAGACGCCTACATTGTTTGTGATATTGTCATGACATTGTGTCACCTTTTTATGACATTACTATTTCATTTAGTTATCTCTATAGACACGCTATTGTTGTAATGATATCCATGCGTCGCGCCCCATATTCTGCCATGGTGGGGTGTGACACTATTGGGTTAAACATCTCAAAAGAGGTGTATCAGATAATCACTGCCAAGAAAGACTAGTTTGCTTGAAGGTAAAGGGGGTTCACATTTATAATTAGGAGTAAGGCTTGTTAAAAAAGATTGGCAAAAATTGGGGAAAGTTTGGAGACAGACAACTGTTCTTTTGATAAATCACACTCTTTAACAACTAGTGGGTGTTAATCGCAACTAAAACTATGGGCCAAGTGACGGGACAATGTAGTATTAAGATAATGAAAAAATGTATCAAGTGTTTGTTGAGGAAAGTTGTTGTATGGATAAGGAGTGGAAACCGCAAAAGATGCATGAGCATGGTACGAGCAAGGAGAAGAAGGAGGAAAGCGAGAACGATACTGAGTTCGACGAAGATACGAATTGCAGATAAGATGATAGGTATGAAGATGATGGGTATGAAGATAATGTATATAAAGATGACGAATGGGAATATAACAATGATTTGGTGGGTGAGGATAATTTTCGTGACGACCAAGAAGTACGAGAGGAGGTTGCCGGAGAGAATGAATTTCTTCAATGGGTTGTGGAATCGGAGGGGTCACAAAACGGTCCGATGGATGGTGGATTTCCCAAGATCATGGGAGATGGTGAAGGTGGTGCCGAATATAGTGAGGAGTCTAGGGAAGATGCAACAGTTGTGGGTGTTATTGAGGGGTATACGTTTAACATGGAAAAAGTTTTAAATGAGAAGGAAGGTGGGCCATCAAAAATGGATAATAGTCAATCACTTGTGGGCATAAAGGGTGTTAATGGGCCGGTACAAAGTTGTGGTGGATCTAAGAATAATAAAAAAAGAGATGAAAATGGGTTGCCCGATCCTATATTGAACAATGAATATAAGGCGTCAAAAACATAAACGTGAATGTTATAAGTAGGGAGTGCTTGGATAAGAGTAAATGTATTGACCAATTTTAACCTTTCATTGATAATAATATCAAAGCGGTGAGTGAAAGCAACAATGGCACCAATAATTGTGAAAGTGTGGCTACGAATCTGATACTCTAAATAAGCCAAGAAGTAGAAGTAAGGAAAATCTCATACAAGTTCTAAGAAAAGATTAGATTGTGTTAACAAATTGAAGGATAAGTTGATTATGCATAAAATTAGAGAGTTAGCAAGATCAAAACATGTAAGGGCCCAAAGGAATGCAATGGTAGGTAAAAATCGCAACAAAGATATGAAGACATGTCAAGGAGGATCAAGTAAGACATCAAGAAGTTCAAAAACTAAATCAAAGTCACGTATTTGTAAAGTCGAGGTAGAAGAGTTGTATCAAATAGAGGAGTTTGGGCAATGCATTGGTTTTATATGGGGAGGTGGTAAAACTCGAGATAATACATATGGAGAAGCATCAAGCTAGGGAAGATGACAACAGGTATGTAATGGTAGTTTTGTGTGGTTGGTGGATGTTATATTTATGTAAAGTTATATCATTAAATAGTAGAGGTTTGGGTACAGATGACAAGGTGGGTTTGGTTCGGGAGTTATGTTATAAAGATAAACTAGATGTTCTGAGGATACAAGAAACAAAAGTAAGAAAATTAGACAAGAGGGTACTTAATAAGCTATGGGATTCGGATGATGTAGATTGTGTGATGTTAGATGTCGTGGGATGATCACGGGGTATTCTATCTATGCGGGATACGATAGTGTTTAACAAAGTGCAGGTGACATCCATCCGATCATGGTTTTATGATAGTTTTGGGTAAATGGGTTGGAGTGGAGAAGATGGTGGGTCTTGTAAATGTTTATGGGTCACGAAACAAAAATGAAAGAGCAGCGTTATAGGATAAGATTAGCATGGTTCTTGATTTTCTGAATGCTTGTTGGTGTATTTTTGGAGACCTTGATGAAGTTAGAAGAGTGAACGAAGACTAAATTCAAAATTCAGCTAGAAGGGGGCACTAGCTTTCAACGATTTTATTAGGAGAGAAGAGTTGATACGATGTTACTTTGGGAGGTAAAAGATTTACAAGGATTAGTGATGATGGTAGGAAGTTTAGTAAGTTGGATAGAGTTTTAATTACCGAAGATTTTTAAGAGATATGGAGAAATTTGGGCTCAATTACTTTAGATAGGAAGCTATCTAATCACTTCCCAATTATATTGTTAGATAAGGGTTTAGATTTCGGCCCTAAACCTTTTAGGTATTTTTATGCTTGGTTAAAAGACGATGAGATGGTGGAAATGTTAAAGATGCATGGGGCGCTCCTGTTTCTACAATAACTCCTTATTATGTTTCGGGACAAGCTTAAAAATGTAAAACACGCTTTGAAAGAATGGAGTAAGAAGAAGTATGGTGGGCTTGATCAAGAAATCAAACTAGTTAGGGAAGAAGCGGGTAGATGGGAAAGGAAAGCAAAGGTGAGATACCTTGAGGATGATGAGATAGAAGCTTGCCAAATAGCTCAAAATAGTTGGATTGCAAAAGATGGTCTTAAAGGCTAGATGTTAAGACAGAAAGCCAGAGTTAAATGTTATGAAGAAGGAGATGAGTTCCACTCATTTTAGAGGAAACGTTATGGAAAAATGGTTTTAGAGGTCTTATAGTAGATGGAAGATGAAGAAGAATCCGGAGGATATTAAGCAAACCGTTTTCAGGTACTATAAAGGGGTGTACAATGAAACAAATATAAATCGTCCAGATTTTACAAGTAATTGATTCAGAAGGTTATCTCAAGATGATGCGAGTATGGTAGAGGCACCGTTTGAATAGGAAGAGATCTAGGATGCGATTAAAGTTTGTGGCGGCTCGAAAGCCTTCAGCCCCGCTAGGTTCAGTTTTTAACTTTTAAGCAGTGTTGGATATAATTAAGGAAGAGCTTATTACGACATTAAAGTGGTTTTGGGAGGAAGGTAAGATTAGCAAGGGATGTGACACATCCTTCTCAGAACTTATACCGAAGGTTGTGGATTCTATTTATCTAGCTGAGTTTCTCCCTATAAGTCTTATCAACAGTTATTATAAAGTCATCGCAAAGATTTTAGCAGAAATGCCAGAAAAAAGGTGATGAACAAACTAATTGGGGAGGTTCAAAGCGCCTTTATTAAAGACCGTTTCATCCTTGATGGTGTGTTTGGTGATTATGAAGTGGTGGAGTTTATAAAGAAATCGAGGAAACAATGCTTGATTTTTAAAGTAGACTTCGAGAAGGCGTATGATTGTGTTAATTGGGAATTTTGGATGCCACTATTTAACAAACCGGTTTGGGCAAGAAATGGTGTGGTTAGATTCGGACATGTTTTGAATCGGCGACGTATCCGATCCTTGTTAATGGGTCACCGACAAAAGAACTTGTGTTGGAAAGGGTTATTAGACAAGGGGATCCTTTGTCGCCGTTTTTGTTTCTTATTTAGCTGAAAGTCTTAATGTTGCAATTTAAGATGCTGTTAGAGGTGGTTTTTTATGGCGTTAAAGTTGGGTCAGATGACATTGCAGTATCGCTTCTACAATACGTGGATGACATGGTTTTTGTTGGGGACCGGAACATGAGGAATATTATCAGTTTAATGAAGCTTCTTAACTGCTTTTAGATGGCGTCGGGATTGAAAGTTAATATAAACAGAAGTAATTTGTTTAGGATTGGTGTAGATACAAAGGAAGTCGAGAGGTGGGAAATGAGCCTGAGGTGTCAATGTGGCTCCCTCCCATTCTATAATCTTGGGACCCCGTTGGTTACAATATGGGAAGAATACAAAATTCGAATACTTTAGTGCAGAAGTTTAAAAATAAATTGGCGAATTTGAAAGCGAGGTTGATTTCTTTTGGTGGTAGATTGACTTTGGTAAATCGGTCCTTGGTGGCTTATCATTGTACTTTTTCTCGGTTTTTTGTGTCCTTTGAGTGTGTTAAATTTGTTAGAGTGCGAGGAGAGATTTCTTTTGGGGTGGGGGGAATTGGGAATCCAAAAGCTTGGCTTGGATCAAATACGAAAAAGGTCATATCTACTTACGGGATGAGGGTCTAAATATTAGAAGTTTAAAAGCAATGAAGTGGGCACTTTTGGCGAAATGCTGGTGGAGATTTTGTATGAGAGTGATGTGTTTGGGGTCAAAATGATTAAGAGTTTATACGGGGAGGGGGTGGAACGGTGGGGCGATGTTTAAATGGTAGTGGATATAATGTGTGGTGTAATATCATAAAAGTTGGTAAAGATTTGAACAAGATTGGGATCCATATTCCTTCATCTTTTGAGTGAGAACAAGGAGTGGTGATGCAATTATGTTTTGGGAGGACAATTAGATTGGTGTGGCTAGATTACGTGATTTATTTTCGAGGTTATACCATTTAGATTCCGCTAATGATGCAGTTTTAAGCAAAATAAGGTTTTGGCGAGAGGAGGAGTGGGTTTGGAATTGGGCCTGGAGGAGTGATCTTAGAGGAAGGGCATTAACTGATGTACATAATTAGTCTAATCGTTTGTATGATTTTTGGTTAAAAAAGTTACTAAAGACAGGTGTAAGTGACGGCTCAATGACGATGGAAATTTTACGATTAAGGGTCTCCGTGACATGGTGGACTCAAAGACTCTTACATCATCAGGAAGTATATTTGAGACCTCTTGGTGCAAGTTAATTCCTAAAAAATATGCATATTTGTTTGGCTTTTGTATCATCGAAAAATCAAAACTCGGGTAGTCCTTGACAACATGGGTATCGATTTACATTCGGTATTATGTCCTTGCTATGAGGAGCCAATTGAATCGTTGGACCATTTCTTTGTTTTATGCCCGGAAGTTAAGCCGACCTAGGATAGGGTGTTTGAATGGTGGGGTGTAGGTATGCAAAATCTTTTCTCAGTCGAAGATGTTCTTAATAAATGGGCTTAATGCTTTTTCAGGGCGTAAAAAGGAGATGTGGAAAGGGGTGCTATGGTCGGTGTTGTACTTTATCTGGATGAATAGAAATCAAGTTGTATTTAAAAAGGAGGCACTAATTCTAGATCTGTTTAAAGAAGAGCGTTCGAGTAGATTGTAAATTGGAGTGGGAAGATTGGACCAGCGGTCTTATAATTTCTCTATGTGAGAGCTGAAGACACACCTAGCTATAAACCAATCTTTCATGTAAGGTTGGTTGTGTTTCAACCTCTCGATATCATTGTTTGTAAATTAAGTATGTTACTTTATCACTTGTATTTTACTATTTGGTGGCTTTTTTGAATTTCACCATCTATATCTTGTAGAGGAATGTTTCTTTTTGTAAAATTGTGTTGGTAGTAATATAATGACGGAGTTAAAAAAAATACACGCATAAAAAGTTAAATCTTTATAAGTTTACAAGGTTGGCGAAGAACCTACCATTTAGGTTAAGTTGCTTTAACTATTAATTAATGATTTAAGATGTTAATATATTGTAGGTAGTTATTTGTTGAAGCCTCGTAGTTAATGATATAAATGAAAAACGTTCTTAAATTCTTAATAACGAATCTCATGTGTAATTGTGAGCTGAAAATGTTGGACTTACAGTTTGGGCTTTAAAAAGTATAAGCCCATTATAGTATAACTATTTTTAATGGCTTCAAGCCCATATAGAATAAACATTGTTTTTCAGTTGTTCATAGCTCTAAAGAAGTGTTTAGATCAAGGTTGTCAGGATCCCGATCTTAATCTTAGGATCTTACGATTTTACGATACTGAAAAGCAAAAACGATCCGGATCTTACGTAGGATCTTTGCATGTTTAAGATCTTATAGGATCCCGATCTTAATCGTAGGATATTAGGATCTATTACGATCCGATCTTACTTTTTCTTGAGCGACAAAATAAAAAACTAAAAATTTATATGTCCTATTTTGTATAATCTAAAAATAATATGTAAATCTTCTTATACATTTCATAATCATAATTTAAGACCACATTTTTATGAATTTTTTTATAATTTTGTGTTTACGATGTATATTAGTTTGTAAAATATTGCAAAGACTACTAAGAAAATCACATTATAGTAGGATCTTACGATCCCGATCTTACTTTACGATCTCGATCTTGCAAAGACGATAACGATCTTAGGTAAGATCCCGATCTTGAAAACCTTGGTTTAGATAGTATGAGACGTGATATGGCGGTATGGTCAAGAATTACGTCTTTTTCAATCATGGTGAGTTATTACATTTTTAAGACGTGAATTAAAACGACATAAATTATGAAATATATATAAATTTATATACTTATATCATGTTATATATATATATATATATATTGAGGTCACGAAAAATGACGTTCATAAGGAATAACGTTAAAAAAACTATTTTTGAATTTGATCTTTCCCATTTTTATATAAAGATACGAATTTTATCAAAATTGAATTTAAAAAAAGCATCCACGCATCTTGTTTTATTGCGACTTATCACGTTTTTTCACTTATCGTCTCACGTCAAGCCTTAAGCTCAATCCTTATCTACTATGTGGCGTGAAGGTCATGTCTCACGTTTCTGCGAGGCCTTTACGAGCCGTTTAGAACCTTGGCTCTAAACCTCACTTTTGTATTGTTTGATCAGGTAATATATATAGGAAAAAAATATATATAGGAAAATTTCTATTAGGATAAAGTTAAACTTACCCAATAAAGTCTCGGTCACATCTTAGTTAGCATAGATCACGAGATATAGACTATTTAAAACTTTGTCTCTTGGAGAGACCTCCCTTAGAGGGAGATTGTTGGAAATACGTTTTTACGTATTTATGAAGGATCGGTCGCTCCAACGATATATTGATGTAACGGGCTCGTGATCTAGTTAGTAAACGTATAGCCCATATAGCCCACATGTAGGGTGGGCTATATATACCCCTCCTAGCATGTTAGGAGGGGTTGGTGATTCACATTTTCACAATTCCATATTACTTTCTCTCTCTACTCTTCTCTTTTCTCTCCTTTCTCTCTCTACACCCTCATCTCCCTTCTCATCTTCTTTATATTATTAATTAACCATTTTTAATCTACGAAATCTAAGAATGATGTATAACAAGCATGTTATAATCAGTTCTTTATTTCGATTCAAATACATAAACCAACATGCAATCAATTACCTACCTGAGATCCTTCAACTGATCTTGATGTCGTGATTTTGGATTCGTCTTAACTGATCTTGTTGTGATTGGGTTACGAGATTAGTGATGATTCTTATGATAAGATTAAGTTTTTGGTGTTAGATTATATGGGGGACGGATTAAACGATGATGGTGGGTGAGGAGATGAAGTTTGGTGAGGAGCGGAGTTATCTAAGGATGTGAGATTAGGGTTAAAACTTGCGTTTGATTAGGGTTGGGGTGTGAGTTATAACCCTTGTGATGATGGACCGGGTTCTAAAACATGGGCTTCATTCATTTATTTCTTGGACCGGAAAAATTGATGGGCCATGGACTCTCGTCTATTCAACACATGATGGGCCATGTGGATTTTGTTTTATACACGTAATTTTTTACACAAATTTGTATTTTTGTAAAAACTTTGTGTGTATTAAGTTTACTTCGGTCATTATCGGGACGAGACAACAAGTGACGTGACAAATGTGACGAGAATTTATTTGAGACGAGACCAAGAAAAAATTGGGCGATTTTTAGTGGCTACGGATTTGTTTGATCGGGTATTAATTACGTGACGTTGAAGACGGATTTTTTGAAGGCGTGTACTTATTTTATCTTTCATAGATAACTTGCTCGTGCTTAATCTTAGAATGACGACTTGGTTATCTGGTTTCCGGGTTAGGGGTGGTTGGTTGATGACTCGGATAACTATCACTTAAAGGGGTAACATTGTTGTACTCAGTGTCACGCGCTTAGTCGACGTGGATAATTTCAAGAGGTGTTGTGCTTATAGACTTCTTTAGTGATGCATTGAGTACTTAGAGATTTCTCCACCGTTCCTCATTCAACAATAGTGCAAGCCTAAGTCACAAGATCGAAGGATTCTTATTCAGTTTCACGTTTGATGTATCTGGTTCATTCAATCAGTGGTCACTTCAAATTGCTTTCACGTGGGTTGGTAAAGGTGGCCATGGAGAGTTTATGAGAAGAGATTTTCGATCAACAGATGATTCTCACAAAATATATAATTCAGCTTATTTATTATTCTCACGAGATTTCAGGTACATGTGCGTACAATTTATTGATGGTTCTGAGTTTCGAAACCATCAAGGCGGAAGAAGAAGACACATTGAACGCACAACGAGTACACGTGATGAACTTCATACCTTCTTTTGATTTGAAGACATTCCTGGATGACTTTTGTCATAGCCGCAGAGAAAATCAGTGTTTTAACTCTTGGCGTTATCAATCTCTAAATGGTACACTACTGATTCGATGTTTAATTGTTTGGTTGTTGCAATTATTCATCATCATTATCCTATATACATTCCCGGGACTTAATTGACTCTGGTGCATCTCCGGAATAAGATATGTGCATTTTCGGGACTTAATTGACTCTGGTGTTACGATGTCAACTTCATGAATGGGATAAAGTGTCCACTTCAGTATTTGAGCTTCATAATTGGGATTGATTTACTTTCTTCAACTATGTGGGGGAAGAAATGTCTTGATTCTTTCTGGTATGCATAACTTGAACTCTCAGGGGGAAGAAAAATTCAGAAGAATTATTCAAGCGTGAGAAGAGAAGTTGTTGATCTACTTGGTGTACCCCTTACTTTCAATCCCTCTTAGCAACGTTATCATGTTATATGATGGGATTTGCTTGTTAGATTCCGCTGTGCGCTTAATCATTCTAAGCTTTATTGAAAGCTTTGAAGTTGCTTACGAGGATTATCGATTTAGGGGGAAGCTATTTAAAAGCTTCTACATCAAGTTTATGTGGCATGAATTAGGGGGAAGCTAATTTAGAAGCTTCTCCTTAACCAGAAGTGTATGGGTTACTTAGCTCGTGCCCTTACAGTGTTTCTACTACAAGTTACTTTAAAGATGAGTCGTTTTGAAGTCAAAGGCCTCAGAAGACATCATGAGCATTGGACGCTTCATGAAAGCTCTTGTTCTTAATCATTATGTACTTGTTAGGAAAAATATTGTAAGGAATTCTACACGTCGTCCCATGGGGGGAGATTGTTGGAAACTCACTTTATGTGACGACATTTAATAATTCCCATTAGTTATCATAGTCGCACACGTTTAGACTAGACTAGGTTCATGTATAGTTAAGTGTATCGTGTGTGACTATATATACCCCTCTTTAGCTTCCAAGGAGGGGTGTTGCTTGTGTTTCTTTTTCATTCAATTTACATTTTTCCTTTCTTTCATCTTACACACACAACCACTCTCTTCTCTCTCTTTCAACAATGGCTTCCACCATCATTTACCACCATGTTAGACCATCGGATCATAAATGGCAAATCCACAAAGATACTGAGGTTAATGCCTTTTCAGGGTGTAAAAAGGAGATATGGAAAGGGGTGGTATGGTCGGTGTTGTACTTTATCTGGATGAATAGAAATCAAGTGGTATTTAAAAAGAACGAGGCACTAATTCTGGATTTGTTTAAGGAAGAGCGTTCGAGTGGATTGTAAGTTAGAGTGGGAAGATTGGACCAGCTGCCTGATAGTTTCATCTATGTGAAAGCTGAAGACCACACCTAGCTATAAAACCAATCTTTCATATAGGGTTGGTTGTGTTTCAACCTCTCGATATGGTTGTTTGTAAATTAAGTATGTTACTTTATCGTGTAAAAGCTATAAAATACCATCTTACTTATTGATTTGTGCCGACTTTAAACACTTACTAGTTTATCTCGTGACTTTACCTTTCTACTTTCAAATTCGTTCCGAAGTTACCAATTTAGTAACTTGTTACCGACACGTTGGCATTGTAAAATCCACATCATTTTTTTATTTTGTTTAACACAACCACGTCTGATTTCCACTACCAACACATGGTGACTATAATAGTTGACTTATTTCATCAATCTCTTTCCCACAGTTCAAGAAAAACCCGAGCAACTAAAATTAAAAGACAATTGAATAGTAAGCTCGTCTAGCATTTACATGTGCCATCTTGGGGGGGAGCAAAAGATGGATCCATGAGATGCTTTGTTGCTTGCATCGTTTCCAATATTCTCGAGCTCATCGTCATCACTATCAATATTACTCAGATCAGATCGGTTCTGGTGGGCCCTACGTCTATAAAGATAAACATTGAAATAGTAGCTAACCAAAACTGCCATACTCTTGTCCTTGAAATCAGTCGAAAGATCACTCCAAAAGGTTATACCAGAAGACACAAGGTTTGCCTTTATGATATCCTCAAACATTTTTTCTTCTTTAGGAGTCCATTTGCGAGCAACACTCTCGCCCACATTATCGAACTCCCATTTCAAGAAAGCGGAGCCCAATTCAAGTTTGCTCTTGTTACGTTTTTGAGAAACATGAAACCTAACACATTCTATTGAACCAGGAGATGCACAACCGCATGAATCATGTCTTCCTTTTCCTATTCTTTCAAGTTCAATAGCGCTACTTCTTTTTTCAGTTTTTTTTCTAGAGGCCAAATTGGAGTCCCAAGCCATTTGGTGTCAGGTTCATAAGTCTGTTCAACTGATTCGGGTACTTGAGCGACTAAACGGATTGAAGAAAAACAAATCCTGATATAGGGATTCTGTACCACCTGACGACCATGTAAGAATTTGAGATCTTGTTAGAGAATAGCAAAAATGATCTGAAATGATATAGGAATGTAGCTATAGTGAATATGTTAGGACTCGGTGAAAAGAATTTTTGGCAAAAATGATCTGAAATTAAGAATTTGTTCAGTGGATCCAAAGTTGTGATTATGTTAGGACTCAGTGAAAAGAGGACTTGCAACTTAAAAAGGAAGATGATGACTAGTGAAGACAACTCGTAACTCCATTATGGATATAATAACTGATTTTTTATTTTCTTTAAAAATGAATTTAATAACATGTAAAAGTAACCGGTTATAATGGTAATATTATTACAAAACAAACAAGTACAATGGTAAAGTTACGAGATAAAATAATAAGTGTTTAAAGTCGGCACAAATCAATAAGTAAGATGGTATTTTATAACTTTTAACCTACTTTTATCACTTGTATTCCATTATTTGGTGGCTTTTTTGAATTTCACCATCTATATCTTGTAGAGGAATGCCTCTTTTTGTAAAATTGTGTTGGTACTAATATAATGGCGGAGTTCAAAAAAAAATACACGCATAAAAAGTTAAATCTTTATTCCTATAAGTTTACAAGGTGTGCGAAGAACCTGCCATTTAGGTTAAGTTGCTTTAACTATTAATTAATGATTTAAGATATTGAATTAATTGGTATCAATAATGATCATTATTTCACTTACATTACGTAATGTCGTCAAAATATTGTAGGTAGTTATTTGTTGAAGCCTCGTAGTTAAATGAGTAAATGAAAAACATTCTTAAATTCTTAATAACGAATCTCATGTGTAATTGTGAGCTGAAAATGTTTGACTTTACAGTTTGGGCTTTAAAAAATATAAGCCCATTATAGTAATAACTATTTTTAAAGGCTTCAAGCCCATATAGAATAAACATTGTTTTTCAGTTGTTCATAGCGCTAAAGAAGTGTTTAGATATTGTGAGACGGTATGGTCAAGAATTACGTTTTTTTCAGTCATGGTGAGTTATGATATTTTTAAGACGTGAATTAAAATGACATAAATTATGAAATATATATAAATTTATATACTTATATCATATTATAAATATATTGAGGTCACGAAAAATAGCGTACATAAGGAATAAAGTTAAAAAAACTGTTTTTGAATTTGATCTTTCCCATTTTTATATAAAGATACGAATTTTTATTAAATTTGAATTTAAAATAAGCATCCACGCATCTTGTTTTATTGCGACTTATCACGTTTTTTCACATATCGTTTCACGTCAAGCCTTAAGCTCAAGTCTTATCTACTACGTGGCATGCTCACGTTTCTGCGAGGCCATTACGAGCCGTTTAGAACCTTGGCTCTAAACCTCACTTTTGTATTGTTTGATCAGGTAATATATATAGGAAAAAAATATATATAGGAAAATTTCTATTAGGATAAAGTTAAACTTACCCCTCATAATAATACACGTTAAACCGTAAATGAATGGTTTTTGATCCTAAAATATTAACGAACTTTTTCAAATGTATTGATTTGATACGTAACTAAAAAGCATTCCACTATATGTAACAGTGTTCAATTAGAAAATGTTGGTTGTTGTCTAAAATCGGTACATAATACTTCTTCCGTCTCAAAATTATAGTTTCATATTGATTTTTTCGGTCTTTTTTTTTCCAATTTTGACCTTAAATATTTTTGTTTGTGTTATATAATACTTGATAAAAATTATAACAATGAAAAATACGCTTAAAAACTAATCGATTGATATATTTTTCATTAAGTATTATATAACACAAACAAAACTATTTAAGGTTGAAGTTGGAAGAAAAAGAACGAAAAAATCAAAGTGAGTATATAATTTTAGAATGGATGGAGTATAAGTTTTTGTCCTTTAACTTGAGCCGAGCTCTGATGTAGCGATATATTCATTGAGCTCAAAATTGAATATGAAGAATAGATTATTTGAGTTACATCCTATTGGGATCTTGATCCATCCAAAAACGAAATTTTGGCTATGCCTCTTTGTTCCACTTTGATAATATACTATAGTAGCACTTCTAATAAGACTTTTGAAACATAAGATTAAGAATTATTAATCATAACAATACTTGAACTATACAAATAAAGGTGATTACACCTCGTTAATAATACATTGTGACTTTCCAAAATCACCTTAAAGTCCAACTCAAAATATGTCTTAAATGACATTATATTGAGTTACAATGGTAGTAATATACTAAAAAATTCATGAGATTGGGGCAGTCCAAAGTTGTGCATTTTTGACCTTTGAAACACTCTCCAACACCTCAAATGGAACAATGTCTCCCATTATTATCACCATCTTGGTTTCCAAATCAACTTGGTAGGATGTCACTCCTGCAATTTTTCATTACCAATACAATTGTTTATTATTGGGACAATCAATGATAAATTCATAATAATAAACTATGTTATCATATGAAAACATGCACTATATTTCATACTAAGTTTGATTGCCAAGAAGAAATAATGAGTTGAATTGTTACCTTCCATCTTGGAGATGTGTCTTTGGACCTTCCTTGCACAACCATTGCAATGCATGGACACCCTTAGCACCACCATCTAATTTTGCATGATCAAAAAACAAGAGTAATTAATATAACTTAATGCAAAACTAGTTCTCATTCTGGTGGTGTTTGTTGGTTCAAGTCTCGTCAAAGACATATGTGAGGCTGGACGTAACCAGAGTGGGTCTCGGATACTCACGGATTTCTGTTGTACAGTGTTAAATTTGATAAAAAAAAACTTTGATTTTTGTTAGATTTGTGTTAAGTGCACCTGATTTTTAAAAATTATGTTTATAGTATTTTTTTTAGTTATTGTAAGTGTACCTGTTTGTTTTGTGTCCTGGTCCTCATCCATGATGTGAGGTGCAGCAATGTGTAGTTTAAGGGTGTGAGTGAGAGAGGTTGTCTTTCTAAAAATGAACTTAAAACAAGCCCATATATAGTTTATCAAGTTTCGACAACAAATTTTGATGCCAAAGATCTACTCGTATTTGATAGTATTTGAGACATTTATTGATAAGGTGACGTACTAGGTTGTAAAAATTTGCCGTTCGAAAAAAAAGGCTTATGAAACTATAAACTGAAATTCTTATATGGTTTCCATAACCAAAGGACTAATAGACACTCAAAAGAGATCATACAGAAACGAAGTAAGCTAGAAACCAGAGCTTATATGTTTACTTGTTTAGTACTGAAATATTTTCCTAATAAAGTTACACTTCACATGTGCTTTCGAGACTTATATTCACTCGTAGACATATATTCGATCTTTATAAACCATGCATGTCACGTTCAAAGAAGACATATTTCTGAACAAATACGAAGTTCAAGAAAATACCTTTGGCTTCAGGAAGAAGGCAAGTGTCTGAGGTTTATCTGATGCATCTTTGGACTGATCGACAAGTGGTTCGGTCTCAAACTCGTAATCATCTTGGATTCCAAAATTGTTTACGCAACAAAGACAAGAACTTGCACCACCATTTGATAGACAAAAACTGTCTAAAAACCTTCCAATACTCATCATCTTCTTTCCCATTTCTTTTAACCCAAAAAAAAAAAAACAATAAGACAAGATTTTAAGGTAGATATATAGTTGTATACTATACTATTATATAGGGGAATGACAAGAAATTTTGGGAAGAAAATGGGTCAAGACCCAAGTTTCAAGAGGAGATCGTGTTTGTGTATGTGTTTGGGAATGCAATGTTTGAAAAATGGTGATCTTTTATAGCTATAAAATATGGTGAATTTTACAAGTAGATTTTGTCATGTGATGAGGTACAAAAGACAAGTAAGTGAGCATAGTTTCATGTGGTTATATGCTTTAAGAAATTATAATTGGAGCAAAAGTTTATAATCAATCTTGCATATCTCACATGACCAAGTTGTAAAGAAACCCAAAGAGACAAGTGCCACAGCCTAGCTTCATAAAACATGTGATGTTCATAAGCTGGCTAGGATAGTAATGGGTGTTTATGAAGTACTTTCATTGACTTATTTCTAGTGAGGCGCGACGGACTCAAAATTTAAGGTCATCAGGTGCATTTCATAAGACTAAACAAGATATGTAACGAAATTCTTTAAGGACAAGGTTTGTTTTCAAAACGTCGTTTTTAACAAAATTTTATATTACATGAGATATATTTATAGGGATCCCGTGCAATCCTGGCCACTGGGATCCGCCCCTATAGTCATGCCACGGGTGAGATAATTGTGTATTGTTAGTTTTTTATGTAAATTTTATCACGTTTAAACAATTAAGCCCAAGAAAAAACGAACGTAAAAAGTTTAAGGTTTCTATAGCTTTCATATTGTGATTAAAGGTTTCAAGTTAAACTCGCTCATCTAAGCACGCCTTAATTAGGTTAATTACCAACTTGAGATTATTGAAAATTTGTAAAGAGTCTAACACATAGTCATATATTAATCAGATTATGCAGATGTTGTAATCTGAAATTTCCATTTATAGATCAATAAGCATTCATGTGCGAAGATAATCTTATAGAACTTGTATGGGAGTTTATAGTTATAAAAATTGACATACCAACGTGATTAGTTCTAGAATATGAAATATATTTTCCCACTGAAACCACCAATTATTTGAAATGCCCCTATGGGCCATGAGAGGTCTCATCCATGTCATACTCTTAAACATCAAGCTCAATTATTTCCTAGTTATTAATGTTATATTAAACTCTAACCATATAACGATCTTGATATATGGTTATAGCCGAGGTGACACATCAACAAACACGGCGGAGCCAGAATATTTATTTAAGGGGGGCAAAAATATTTTTTTTACCATGGTAAGCCGAAAAACTTTTGGAAGAGTGTTGCAATTCTTATTTACCAATTAATAACAACTAAGTACGTTAAACTATGCTAGTGGCACTGTAGCGGGAAAACTATCAAAAGTGTAAAAAATAAGTCGAGGGTAAACTTTAGAGGGACACGTGCCCATCGTGATCCCTTAGTAGCTCCGCTCATGTCAACAAGTACATATATATTTACAACATGGTAACTCTAATGAAAAATGATAGATAGATTTAATTCGTATGCTTAAAGGGAGGTCTAATCAAAGGAATCAAACAAGTGGCGCAATGAAAGGATAAAATGAAGAAAGAGAAAATATAAAATAGGGGCCCCTGCATTTCACCAATCACAACACGATACGTAGGTTTAGGTTTGCTTTTAGGCCTTCTTATTATGTCCATATATCAACACTCAACTCTAATTTAGTAACTGTTAGAAGAATAATGCAGCTTAGTAAAAGTCATTAACCATTAAGGGGTGATCAAATGGTAGAAATTGCTAAAATGTGATACAGTTTAAGTTCAAGACCCGTTTGGTGCAAACAAATTTAGAGTAATCACATCAATCTCTTGAAAGATAGGACTCTACCCGTTGTGAATTGTGTGACGATAAACCCAAAGCTTAAAGTTTTAGAATACAATATTTCAATAAATGTTTAGGTTGATATACAAAAAAAGATTATCAATGTTTAGCACTACTTAAAAGTTGAAAATGGTATATATATAATTATGAGAGCGAAATAAACGTACAAAGGTAGAGATAGTAGGGCGACTCAGGGTGTTGAACCATCCTAATGAACATATTTCATTACTAGTTTCTTACATTTAACCTTAGAGAGAAAACAGAGCAAATGTGAAATGTTTTATTTCATTAACTGTGTTAAATTTGAGGGATACAATTGCTTTTTATAGACGGGAAGATACAAAGTAAGAGAATTTTTAACTATGATATACAATTGACTTTTGCTGACTATTATAATATAAATACAAAATTAAAGTACATCATTCCACACTTTAACATACACATAAGGTAATGCTTGTAGTTGGATTGAGATGCTTGTTGAGTCCATCTTCAGTGTGTTCTTCACTATGTCAAACATGGTGCTCTGTTTTTATCTTGAACATCTCATAACTTGAGAACCTTGAATTCTGTTGTAGCCATTATCCCTCCCACTAAAAGTTGGTAGTGTGTAAGGATCACACACGTCAAACTTAAAAATGCGCTTATGAAAGGGAGACTTGCTAATACCTTTAGTAAGAATACCATCCACTTGATTGTTGGTGAAGATGAAGATAGGAAGAAGAATGCATGCTTTAATCTCTTCTTTGACATAAAGGAAATCTATGTAACATGTTTTGTCCTAGGATGCTAAACTGGATCGACAGTTAAAGTAATAGAGTATTGGTTTTCAGAGAATATGGGAATTGGTGTATAGGGATATCTACAAGTCCTTGAATAAGCTGAGAAGCCAAGTAACTTCACATGTGGGATATGATAATGCCATGTATTCAACTTTAGTTGACGATATAGAAACAGTGATTATTTGTTTGACTACCAAGTAATAAGACATAGACCTAGGAAGATATAAAAACTAGTTGTAGACCTTCTTTTTAACTGACAACTTGCCCAGTCACTACAATATGATTTTAGTTGAAATTTATCATGTGAGGAAAAAAATACCTTTTCATGGACATAACTTAATGTACTTGATAACTTTGATGACAGCCCTCAAATGAGATGTTCTTAGACTATGGTTGAATTGGCTTAAACAATGAGCAACATAAGACAAGTATGGTTTTGTAATGGTAAGGTATATGAGTTTCTATATCTCTATATTGAGAAGTATCTACAAGTAAATCTTCATTTGTGTCATTTAGTTTCTCAATAGGATCAACTGGTATGTGTGAGGTTTTTAGATCAATGACATATGCACTTTGAAGCATTTCTAATACATACTTCCTGTGGGTCATATCAATGCCTATTTCATTTCTGAGAAATTCAATTCCAAGGTACTAGTTAAAACTCCCTTTACCCTTGATACTTAAATCTACATCGAGTGGTTCTTGATATGCTTGATGAGCTCAAGACTATTTCTTGTAAGTAGTATGTCATCCACATAAATCATAAGTGCCAGAAAAGTTTGCCTTTTGGCCTATGTGAATAAGGATGTGTGAATGTATCTTTGAATAAAGCCATTTTGAAGTAAGAAGGTAGTGAGTTTGGTGAACCATTGCTTGTTTGCATGTTTATGAACATAAAGATATTTTTTGAAGTCTATAAACAGGATTAGGAATGGTTAAATTATATTTATATCCCTGAAGTAATGCCATAAAGACAATGTAGATCCTCATGAAGAAAGTATTGTTAATATCCAGCTGAACTATGTGCGATTTGTGATGAGCTGCATTTGCTAAGAAAATCCTTATTGTGATCATTCTAGCGATTGGTGGAAAGGTTTCAATGTAATTATTCCTTGTAATTATCCATTCCTTTTGTGTTCATCCATTAGCAGCCAACCTTGCCTTGAACCTTTCTATTGAGCCATTAGAGTTGCACTTTATAATAAATACCTATTTACTGGCAATTCTTGACTTAATTGGTGGTACGGAGGTGATGGTCTAAGTATGATTTGCCTCTAGTGTTTTGAGCTCCTTAGTTATAAAATCAATCCATCTTGGATCTCTTACAGTTTGTTAGTAGAATTCTGGTGCCATAATGGTGTTGGTGTTATTTTTGAAGTGTTTATCTTGTAATTTTATGATTTTGTTATGACTGGGGTAATTTGAGTGATGGAATTTTATAGAAGGATTGATGGTGTTTTTAGATTTGTGTAGATTGATATGGAACTATTTGAGCTTTGTGGTAAGTTTGATAGTTTTGTTAGATTTTTTGAGCGGTACTAGGGGTAGTGTTGGGATTAGTGATTTTGGGTTCTTTTCAATATTGTTATTTATGGAAGATGATGGTGAAAAAGGTGTAGTTGAAATTGATGGTGATGAATGTGGGTTAGTACCTAAGTATTGTGTGTTTTGTGATGTAGTGAAATTTGATGGTGTGTTTGGTTCTATGATTATTGGAGTTGTAGGTGGCGATGATGGAGGTATGATACTATAATTATTTTACATTCTACATGGTATGGCTGGAGTAACAGTGGGTGAAATTGGTGTTGGTTTGTGAGCAAAAGGGAAAATATGTTCATGAAATCTAACATAGTTTGTGAATTGTGAGGATATATAAAATGTATCCTTTGTGTGCTCTGGTATAACCAATAAGGACACAAGAACCTTGCGTCCAATTTATTTGGTGTGCAAAGGTATGACATCCAATAGCTTTTATGGCTTTTATGTTTTGTAGTGAAGGAGATGTTTGGTATAACATTTCATATGGACTTTTGTTATTAAGTGGTTTGCTTGGGAGCTTGGTAATTATGTATGTTGTCGCAAGCAAACAATACCCTTGTAAATGAATGGGAAAATTAGCTTAAAAATGTATAAGTCTTGTTAATTCTAGGAGATGTTTGTGCTTTTTTCTGCCCTAGCTTTTTGCTGAGAGGTGTTTGGACAAGAAGTTTGGTGAATTGTGTCATGCACTTTGAAAAAATCAGTTAATGATTGGTTTATAAATTCAGTGCCATTGTCACTTCTATTTGTTTTGAGTGAAGTCTGAAAGTGATTTTGTTTGTAAGCATGAAACATTTTGATATTTCAGATTGTATGGTGTTTTGACGATAAAAGATATGTCCATGTTGCTTTTGAGTAATCATCCATAATGGTTAAAAATAATGACACTTGTTTATAGTTGGATGCTTATAAGACCTCGAAAATCAATATGGGTTATTTCAAACTAAGATTTAGCATTTGAATCACCAAGAGAAAATGGTAAAGTATGTTGTTTTGCAAGAAGATATATATATTACAACTTTCAACTTTATAATCTTTAGAAATGGAAATGGACTTTATTTGTTCTAAAACAGAAAGTAAGGGATTTCTAAGCCTTGAATGCCAAAGGTCAACATGGGTGGTATTCACAATGAGTATAATAGAAGTTAAGGTGTTAAGGTTATGGGTTCTTGCTTGATGATATAGAGACCATTATAGAGGCTGCATAAGAAATTCTTTTATGGTTAATAAGAAAATGGTGTAAAGAGGATAGATAGTGGTAGGTGTCTCCCTAGTTTGCTAAAATATAAGAGGTTGTATGAAAATGAAGGTAAATGAAGTACATTATGTAGGGTGATTGTAGAGTTTATGTGCACTGATATAGTTTATGTAACTAAGGTGGTTTGTCCATATAGAAGGGTGACATATATGGGTTATGTGGAGAGTTGTATGTTGTTCACTAAGGTGATTGAAATGCAAACATGGTATGTGTCACCTCTATCAACGATCCATACGAGAAGTAATAAACTTGCAAGATCTAGTTATGAGAGAAGCAATAAGTTTCGTTTCATCGTTATTACTTATGAGTGGTATGCCAATATTCTCCTTGGTGTTTTACATCATAAATAACATTTGATTCAACTAGTTTTGCAATCAATCCATTCAAGCACTCGTTGTAGTGTCAACGCATGTAGTAGCATTTAAAATATCAGGATAAGATCCTTGGGTCATAGTCATTGTTAGTGCAAACACTACGATGTTTAATCGATAAAATTCCTTTATGTTTTGGTAATGACAAACGTATAACTCACCATACATTATGTAACACGTGTAAGGTACTCGTAATCACTTATGCATCCATATGTATACTTTTCTCGACACCTTCAAAGCTCGCATTCGTCATGAAGGATAAAAAGGCCGCGGTTCCTTATAGGTACCCACGGATCCTTAAATATATTGAACCGTGGGAACATTTAACGAACCGTGGGCAGACTAGTCGTAAAGGCTCAATCAATACTTCTAGAGGCTTCTAGAAGATGGTGACAAAATAATAAATTCAAAATTCAAATTTTGAATTTGGGCTCCAAGAAGATAAGGTGCATTCTTTTATCCGATGGTTAGTCCACCCTTTTATCCAATACACCCTATTATCCATTGGATAAAAGAGACCTCTCGAAAGCAAGACTTTCCTATAAATAGCCAAGTATTTTCTTCCTCTACACTTGGTGAAAAAACACACACAAATCTCCTCTAAAATCCCATTGATCACAAACATGTTTAATCTTGGTTACAAGTGATCTAATCCATATTTACCTCCTCATCCACCTCAAGTGCAATGAGAAGAACACCTCTATCCATGTGAAGTGTTAATATCTAAAGTCATAACATGATGAGATCTATCTTTTTAAAGATCAAGTCATGATTATATTTTTAGTACAATGTAAATAATGAAGATCTAAGTGGTGTGTATACTTGGACTTGATGCATGTGTAGTAAATCCAAGTAGTGGGTACACTTGGATGTGTTGTAAGGGTAGTAGATCTAAGTGATGGGTATCATTGGATTAGGTGTTAGGAGTTTAGATCCAAGTTATGTATATACTTGGATATATATAGTGTTAATGTCAGTGATCTAACTCGTGTGTTTACTTGGATCTAGATTAGATGCTTTAAATGATTAGGCCATAAAACGCAAGGTTTTTTTATGTTGGGCTATAAAACATATCTAGTGGTGTGATGGGTGTAGATTGGTTCTACCTAATATTATAACTCAACATCTAGCCTTGTATCTTTAAATGGGAAGTAGGTGACGTGTGTAGATTGGTCCTACCTAAGATTAGGACTCGACATTTAGCTTAGTGTTAGAAATTGTTTGGTGTATGCGACATGTATGGTTTTCTCCGCCTTTAAAGGAGCTTGTTGACTAGTGGAGTAAATCTCGAGTTGGGTACTCGAGGAGTGGAGTAGGACGAAGAGGAGCTTTGTTACCAAACCACTATAAATCATCGTGTCGGTTAGCTTTCTATTTTACATTATGCACTTTACATTTATGTCTTTACATTTATAATTGCATATATGTGTTGTGTGTCAATGTGTGCATCTCATAATCTAAACATCTAAGTTACAGAAAAGTTAAGGCTTAGTACGTGTGTGCTTCATATTTAGATTGTGGTCAAGTGTGCATCCCATAGTCTAAACATCTTAGTTGCGGAAAAGCTAAGGCTTAGTACGTGTGTGCTTAGTTTTTAGACTATTGTTTGATGTACACTTGATTTGATGTGTTTGTGTGTTTATTTACTTGTTGTTTATAGTTATTATCTATAACAAACAGATTTCATCTTAAGTCAAGCTTGATCGGGAATTTGATACAAGAGACTGTTAAGGTTTCAAATGGTAATAACAGTTTCATCCACCGGAGTCGTTCATTAATTGTACCTGCGGTTCTTTATTGATGAAGAACCGCTGTCACGTTTATTAAACCGCAAGGAGTGGGTTATATAAAAAGTTTTTAAATCTTAATAAGAAACGTATTCACCCCCTCTATCGTTTCTACAATCATGTTAACTGTCCTTCTCCCATTACCATCTGACACATTGTTCATGAGTGTTTGGCTAGGTGGTTTATACTTTCCATGGAAAGGGTTTCCTACCGGATAACCAACTAACTTTTAACATTCCTCTTTAGTGTGACATTCCCTATTGCAATTACCAAAAACAACACCCTTCTTGAATATAATTCTTCTTGAAGATGATTCAACTTGATTGTCAAACCTATTATTCCTTGAACATTCACCTTGACTATAATATCTTCCAGACCATTAATTATCAAACCTTGAGCTGCTAGTGTATGAATTCCTAGAATTCGTTGAGTGAACATATAATGTAGTAGGTGTACTCTTGAATAAAAAAATTCTTCTCTTCATTTCTCTTATTGTTTGATCATGCTATAGGCTTTTGTTAATGTATGCAATAGATTCATGACTGTAATTTACTTTAGTTTTATAAACACATATTTCATCTAACCCTATCAAAAACTGAATTAACCGCTTTTTCTGATATGTTTCACCATACTCACTAACATAGCATAAACACACATATATGGTGCTTATAATGGATCATATTCATCCTAAAAATCTTCAACTTGTGATAATAAATCTTAATATGAGTGTTATTTTTCTTTATCGAACAAGCTTATGAGTAATTTGATATATCCTATGTCCATCTAGTTGTGAGGAGTGTTCTTGCAACTCTTTCCAAAAATCACAAGCAGTATTGACATAATTAAGTGATATAATTATCTGTTCATCAATAGTGTTAAGGATCCAAGATATGATCATATCATTTGTTCTCTCCTACAATGCTTTTTGAACTGAGTTAATTGCACGTTCTTGAAATTCATTATTAACAAACTTGAGCTTATTCTTAGCATTCAGTGTTATCATCATAGATCTTTTACAAGAACCATTGTTATATGACCGTGTAAGCTTCTTTGATATCATAATCAAACTAGGATGATCATTATGGTGTAGGGATAAGGGATGATTGCATGAATTGACATCATTATTATTTGTTGACGATGATGTTGACGGTGGTGGATTTGTAGTTGTTGTGTTACGTGTTTGGGTGCTATTTATGATTTTTGTATGACATATGTTAATGTGAGATATCAAAAGGTTTAGAAGTTACTGGAGAAGATAACCGAAGTTCGTTATTTTGATCGGAATTTGTTTAGAAGCTTGTTATGTTTGTTAGAAAGTTGTTAGAGCCTATTAATGGTTGTGATTTATACCATAAAGAGAGAGAATGTGAAATGTATCATTTCATCAACGTGTAAAATGTGAGGCTTACAACCGCTTTTGTAGGCGGGAAAATACGAAGTAACAGAATTTCAAACTAAGTTTTACAGTTGATTATTGTTGACTATTACAAATCGAATACATAATTAAAGCTATATCATTCAACATTTTAACAGACACTTAAAGTGATGCTTGTGGTTGGATGAGATGCTTATTGAGTTCATGTTCGATGTGTTCTTCACCGTGTCAAACATAGTGCTTTTTTCGTTTTGAACGACTCATAACTTGAGAAACTTGATTTTTGTTGTGCCCATTAAACCTCGTTATTCACCTCTTAACTAAAATCGTATTTTCACCTATGCAAACATATAATTGATTTTAATTAGTAATCCGAGACTCAATAAGTGATGGAACCAAGGGTTCTGGGAGTCCCGATACACCTGTATATTAAAATTTCCGATGTAAATATTAATTTTTGTAAGAAACCTCAATTCTTTGTAAAAGCACGTGGGTAAAAAAACGGTGCTCCTACGTAAATTTTACATGCCCTAGTTAATTTATTTTTGAACTTCGTTCCTAAACTTAATGGTTATTGAAAGAATGAAGCATGTACTCTCAGCGGCGGAGCCACAGTATTAAATCATCAAGTGCACAAATTTTTTAATACATGTATTTATATAAAACAGAATTTTTGACCGATTTCATTTTGACGAAATCAAAATTTTTACAAATATATACACTACGCGATTTTTTTTTATCAAATTCTCATGCATCCGAAAAAACCCTCATACTCTGCACTTGTGTACCCTAGAATCTCAATTCTATTCATGCTTTGTACTAAGTTGGAATAATAGTAATCCAAAAGGGTACAAATTATAGACGTTTAATTATTTTATCTTATCAACCACCTAGCCTATCATAACTAAATACTTTACTACTTTTATAACATATCTTACATAGAATTGTCTCGCCATATTTAATAATGTCTTTTATAATACAACACGTAGCAAACATAATTTAGTCAATAGATTCTATGTTTTGTTCATCGTTCTAAAATGGTTCGTTTAATATGACATGACCCTTGGTAATAAGATGTAGTCATATCATATATAGCATTACAAATTACACTGAATAAGAGAAAACGACTTTCTACCAAATTCTTTAACATCACTTGTTTAAAGATGACCCAAACACTTGCCTTTATATGAATCTATAATTCCAAATTTCAAAATAATGAATAACCTTTATTCCATGATATATAAACCCAAACATGAGGTGTATGAGCAGTTGAGACACCATTGTCATTGCCCTCAATTAGAGAATAGTACTATTAAGTTGAAATAGAGTATAGTAGTAGACAAATAAGTGTCAAATTATTAAAGAACATGAGGTATTGAGGGTTCATTTAAACAATTATTGATGAATTGAAATTGATTTTGTGGCTTTTCTTCATTTTGTTTTGTGGGGTCTGATTTACATCATAAATTGGTATATTAGGTTGGTCCATGTGCACATGGACTCTCTATGGTGATAGAAAGAAGAAAACAACAAATCTTGAAAGATAAGCATGTTAAGTGAGTGACACACACATGATCAAACTATTGACATGCTTAATTAACACCAAAATGTGGAAAATTGTTGCATAAATTATATGGGAAATTGGTATCACTTAGTGAGTTACAACACATTCCCTTTTGGTTTTAGTGGTGTATGCAATATACCATAATTTCCATTATGTATTTAAGTTTAAACTATTTTTAACGTAATGTATGATGCTAAGAACCTAGTCAAAAGTGGTGGTTAAAATATGTCAAAAGATTACTATAAGATAAAAATAAGATAAAAGCGAATGAGACAATGTTGTTCCCTTTAATTTGGACTAATAGGGTTTCATTAAAGTTAAATAGTACTCAAGTTATGCCAATCACAAAACTTAAACATGAAACCCTAGATATACTTTTTAAGTTTTAACAATAACTTAAGAGCACAATATTGGGTTTAATTACACTACAACAATCCAGCCCTTCCCCATCGGGGTTTTCCCCAGCGACACGTTGTCGCTGGGGATAATTCGCTAAACGACAAAAACATTCTGACGTGGCAAACTTTCTCGAAAAATTTTTGACCAAAAAGCAAAGCAAAGTTTCCCCAGCGACATGTCGCTGGGGAAAAGTTGACTGAATTTTGACCAAACTACTTCACAATTAATGCAAGCGGGAGATTAACCCGCCAACTTTTCCCCAGCGACATGTCGCTGGGGAAACTTTCTGCCACGTCTAATTCAAGTGATTAGCGTTAATGCGTTGTTTAATTTATGCCAAAGATTTTCCCCAGCGACATGTCGCTGGGGAAACTTTTAGGATTCCCTCCAAAAGATATTAAGTTAACGCGCCTATTTTACAAAAAAGTAACAAAATTTTCCCCAGCGACATGTCGCTGGGGAAACGTTGACTTCTATTTGACCACCAATTTTCAGAAAATGTGTAATCTTTATATAATATTTTAGTAAATATAATATATATATTAAAAAATAAAGTTATTAAAATTTAAAATAGTATATCTCTTTTTATGATAAAAAAAGTGAGACAAATGGTTAATTTTCCCGCTAATGTTTTCCCGCCAATGTTTTCCGGCCAAAATTTTGCCCGCCAAAAGTTAACATTCACTGATAATTGTTAACATTCATTGTTAATATTAATTAAAAATTGTTAACATTCATTGAGGCTTAAAAACAGACACGCCTAAACCTAACTTTATTCTACACTGACACTTAAACACGCGCTTAATTAAACATGGATATTAAACCGATAATAGACTCATAAACACGAAAACAAATACATCATAAACTAGTTCAAACAAATGTTCCCCATGTCATCGTAAAGGTCGTGAAGTAGTGCAGCTGAATCCAATGTGTGCCTATCGGAGTTGCGGTACAACTCTATCGTACGCTCAAGTACCATTATCATTCCATTCAAGCGCACACAGTTTGCACACGCTGAAGAGCTTGGAGAAGAAATTGGAATCGTTGAAGGTCTGGTAGAAGAGCTTGGAGGAGAAAAGTTCGTTGAAGGTCTTGAAGAAGAGCTTGGAGGAGAAAAGCTCATTGAACCTCCAAGAGATTTGATTAGTAGTTGGACGCGTTCGTCTTTCCATAAAAAAAATTTGCATCCATATGAAACTGGAGGTTGAACCCGTGAACGTGGACAAGCATAGTACAGTCTACCAAAGTTTTTAGTTGTCCACGATTCTCGAAGAACTACATCTCCATGTCCACACCTGCACGGAAAAGCTTCATGCTTCAACATGTACATAATAACAATTTGTTTATGATGATAAGTGTGTGTAATCTGCTGGTGGTTGTGATGATAAGGAGTGTGTGTGGTTCTCTTTTTATGCTAAAAAAGTGAGGGAAATTGTTAACATTTTCCCTCCAATGTTTTCCCTCCAATGTTTTCCCTCCAATGTTTTCCCTCCAATACATTGAACCTCTAATGATGAACCCTATCTAATACGTTGAACCTCTAAAGCTGAACCCTATCTAATACGTTGAACCTATAATGATGAACCCTATCTAATACATTGAACCTCTAATGCTGAACCCTATCTAATACATTGAACCTATAATGATGAACCCTGTCTAATACATTGAACCTTTAAAGCTGAACCCTATCTAATACGTTGAACCTATAATGATGAACCCTATCTAATACATTGAACCTATAATGATGAACCCTATCTAATACATTGAACCTCTAATGATGAACCCTATATAATACATTGAACCTCTAATGATGAACCCTATCTAATACATTGAACCTCTAATGATGAACCCTATATAATACATTGAACCTCTAATGATGAACCCTATCTAATACATTGAACCTCTAATGATGAACCCTATCTAATACGTTGAACCTATAATGATGAACCCTATCTAATACATTGAACCTATAATGATGAACCCTATCTAATACATTGAACCTCTAATGATGAACCCTATATAATACATTGAACCTCTAATGATGAACCCTATCTAATACATTGAACCTCTAATGATGAACCCTATCTAATACATTGAACCTCCAATGATGAACCCTATCTAATACGTTGAACCTATAATGATGAACCCTATCTAATACATTGAACCTATAATGATGAACCCTATCTAATACATTGAACCTCTAATGATGAACCCTATCTAATACATTGAACCTCTAATGATGAACCCTATCTAATACATTGAACCTCTAATGATGAACCCTATCTAATACATTGAACCTCTAATGATGAACCCTATCTAATACGTTGAACCTATAATGATGAACCCTATCTAATACATTGAACCTTTAAAGCTGAACCCTATCTAATACGTTGAACCTATAATGATGAACCCTATCTAATACGTTGAACCTATAATGATGAACCCTATCTAATACATTGAACCTCTAATGATGAACCCTATCTAATACATTGAACCTCTAATGATGAACCCTATCTAATACATTGAACCTTTAAAGCTGAACCCTATCTAATACGTTGAACCTATAATGATGAACCCTATCTAATACGTTGAACCTATAATGATGAACCCTATCTAATACATTGAACCTCTAATGATGAACCCTATCTAATACATTGAACCTATAATGATGAACCCTATCTAATACGTTGAACCTATAATGATGAACCCTATCTAATACATTGAACCTATAATGATGAACCCTATCTAATACATTGAACCTCTAATGATGAACCCTATATAATACATTGAACCTCTAATGATGAACCCTATCTAATACATTGAACCTCTAATGATGAACCCTATCTAATACATTGAACCTCTAATGATGAACCCTATCTAATACATTGAACCTCTAATGATGAACCCTATCTAATACATTGAACCTATAATGATGAACCCTATCTAATACATTGAACCTCTAATGATGAACCCTATATAATACATTGAACCTCTAATGATGAACCCTATCTAATACATTGAACCTCTAATGATGAACCCTATCTAATACATTGAACCTCTAATGATGAACCCTATCTAATACATTGAACCTCTAATGATGAACCCTATCTAATACATTGAACCTTTAAAGCTGAACCCTATCTAATACGTTGAACCTATAATGATGAACCCTATCTAATACATTGAACCTATAATGATGAACCCTATCTAATACATTGAACCTCTAATGATGAACCCTATATAATACATTGAACCTCTAATGATGAACCCTATCTAATACATTGAACCTCTAATGATGAACCCTATCTAATACGTTGAACCTATAATGATGAACCCTATCTAATACATTGAACCTATAATGATGAACCCTATCTAATACATTGAACCTCTAATGATGAACCCTATATAATACATTGAACCTCTAATGATGAACCCTATCTAATACATTGAACCTCTAATGATGAACCCTATCTAATACATTGAACCTTTAAAGCTGAACCCTATCTAATACGTTGAACCTATAATGATGAACCCTATCTAATACGTTGAACCTATAATGATGAACCCTATCTAATACATTGAACCTCTAATGATGAACCCTATCTAATACATTGAACCTATAATGATGAACCCTATCTAATACGTTGAACCTATAATGATGAACCCTATCTAATACATTGAACCTCTAATGATGAACCCTATCTAATACATTGAACCTCTAATGATGAACCCTATCTAATACATTGAACCTCTAAAGTTGAACCCTATCTAATACGTTGAACCTATAATGATGAACCCTATCTAATACATTGAACCTATAATGATGAACCCTATCTAATACATTGAACCTCTAATGATATTATACATTTGGACAACTCATCTGATCTCCCACCTTCTACTAGTGATCTCCAACCTTCTACTAGTCATCTCCCACCTTCTACTAGTGGGAATGACTTCGGTAATTACACCTTCTATATAGATTTGCATATAGATGGTGAATCAACAGAGGTTGACGCACCGCCAGATAACGATGATGTTCCTAATGAAGACGATGATGATGAAGACCCCCTTCCTCATGATTTAGCAGATTCTGATGTTGAAGACCTCATCAAAGATGATGATGGTGTTGAGAAATTTTATTCTAGTGACGAAGAAGATTAACTTTGTGTTGTAACTTGTAAAATACACTTATATATTTGAATGAATGAATGAATGAAATTGTTGTGGATTGTTTAAATGTGTAAATTTATTTTGATATTTAGATTTGTGCATGGTTGTATTATTTTGTTCATGAATTTCTACATGTTATGCTAATTGTACTTGTATACAGATGACTGATGTTGCACGGGGCCACGGCGGGGACGGTGGTGGCGAGGATCCTTCACGTCCACGTCCTCCATCATTCGGTTGCGGGGGTTGCTTCGTCAACCGGGGTAAGAATTTCTGGATTATTGTAATACAAATTTGATACACATATTTAACTTGTTTGCCTTAACTTTTATGACTTTATCACTCACTTGATTTTGCAGGAAAAGGAAAGAAAAAGCCAAATTTGGGCGGGAGGAGAGCCGGCAGGCAGAATACCCGGGAGAAGACCCGCTGCCTGAAATTACTGGATGCGGTGGCCGAGAATCAAAACCGGCCGGTCGAGGTCGACTTTGTACCCGGTAGAGGTAACCTTGTTATACCTATCGGCCCCTACGCAGATCATTGGGGAAACTTATTCGGGTGTGTCGTTAGGGAAATACCTTTGTATTACCCTTCGTGGAGCAAGGTCCCCGAAGGGTACAAGGTGGCGGCCCGGACAGCTATTGGGGTAAGTTATCATTTTATATTTATTTAATTATCGTGTTCATTTATTTAATTATATATATTTATTTAAATTTGTTTTTTTTATTTATATCATATAAATAAATAAACAAATTTAAATAAATATATAAATTATATTGCTAACTCCGTTTTTAATGTGTTGTATTGTGTATATTTATTTAAATTCGTTTATTTATTTATATCATATAAATAAATAAACGAATTTAAATAAATATATAAATTATATTTCTAACTCTGTTTTCAATGTGTTGTATTGTGTATATTTATTTAAATTTATTTATTTATTTATATCATATAAATAAATAAACAAATTTAAATAAATATATAAATTATATTTCTAACTCTGTTTTCAATGTGTTGTATTGTGTATATTCATTTAAATTCGTTTATTTATTTATATCATATAAATAAATAAACGAATTTAAATAAATATATAAATTATATTTCTAACTCTGTTTTCAATGTGTTGTATTGTGTATATTCATTTAAATTCGTTTATTTATTTATATCATATAAATAAATAAACGAATTTAAATAAATATATAAATTATATTTCTAACTCTGTTTTCAATGTGTTGTATTTGATTGCAGAAAAAATATGATCTCACGCCGTACGTGAACACCCCTCGGTGGAAGAGTATTTATGATACCATTAATCACCAGCTACAAAAATCATACAATACCAGCAAGGCTAGTCTGAAGCGAGATTACTTTGTAAAAAACCCCGAGACTGGAGAATACGATTTGGATCAAATCAGGCGGAACAGACCGGACGAGCACACACCTGAAGTGTGGGAGAAACAGATAGAGTTTTCGACTGACGAAGCTAACATGAAGCGATCCTCAACAAACAGCCAAAATCGGTCCAAGGCAACACTTGTCTCCCGACATGGTTCTCGGTCGATCCCTCGCACTCGACATCTCATGGTAATTATTATTATTATTATTATTATTGATTTTACATTATTATGGTTTTTTTTTATTTTTTTTATTTTATTATTATTATTATTGTTTTTTATTTTTATTATTTTATTATTATCATTATTTATTTTACATACATATTATTATTGCCGCATTTAATTAGATTGATCTTACTTACGTGTGTATGTACAGCAAAAGTCGTCCGAAACCCAACAGGAGCCTACAGAGATCGACATGTTCTATCGTCTGCATACGAATTCAGATGGTGTATTTATAGATGAGCAGTCTCTCCAGTTGTATGTAAGTATTCTTTTCAAAACACACTTTAATGAATCATTGATTAATAATCTAACAACCCGACTAATATATTTACTATATTGTGTTATTGTCACCACACAGGATGAGATGAGGGAGCTAGAGGCGACGGGTGAGCACACCACTGCCGAGATCAACAGGATGGTGCGAGGAGGCAAGTTTCGCGGCCACCATCCTGGCGTGGGTATGGTATTGCCAGGATACACCAGTACTCCCCCGTGCTTTCCGCCACCACCCCCTGAGACTCGTCGGGATCGGGATGTTGATTTCATGATGGGCTTGTTCAGAAACGACCCCAGGTATGGCGATCTTTTTGCCGCATATGAGAGTGGTGGTGCCAGCGGGAGTGGGAGTCGCCCGGATGATGATGCTGGTGCCAGCGGGAGCGGGAGTCGCCCGGGTGATGATGCTGAGGATCGGGAGGGTGGCGATGACGCGAGCTAGTCGTGTCATATATGTGTTTGTTAGTATGGTACATAGTTTCTTTATGTTCATCTTGACTTGTTTCCCTATTATCCTAAATTAGAACGCTTGTTTCCCTAGTATCCTTAACTATCCCGACTTATTCCTAGTATCCATGTGATCATTAGAACGTTATATTATATTTGGTGCAAGTTGAACTTATTCCGCGTTTGTGTTGATTTGTATTTCAAGTTTACTTTATATGTGTCTTTTGGTGAGCAAATACAGGTTTTGGTTACAGGTTTTGGTAGATTTTTTCCGGAAAAATTCCGGAAAAAATCTGGAAAACGCCTGCTGTGCAGGCAATTTTAAAAAAAAACCTGCAGACTCTTCCCCAGCGACATGTCGCTGGGGAAAAGTTGGTTATTCGTTGACAAGTCAAACGCAAAGCGTTGACAAGTCAAACGTATCAAGATTTTCCCCAGCGACATGTCGCTGGGGAAAATTTGGATAACGTTGACTAGTCAACGGCAACGCGTTGACAAGTCAAAAGAAAGGAAATTTTCCCCAGCGACATGTCGCTGGGGAAAAGTTGTAATTAGCTAAAATGGTTAAGTTTAACTTAATTTTTTTTATTTTGTAAGGATTTTCCCCAGCGACATGTCGCTGGGGAAAATTTTGCCACCGTGGCATCTGTTCTTCCAGGAAAAGTCTGTGGGACCCACTTGTCGCTGGGGGAAGTCGCTGGGGATACTTTTAACAACTAGCTTACCCCAGCGAATATACCCCAGCGACATGTCGCTGGGGATATGCTTCCCCAGCGACATGTCGCTGGGGAAACACCAAAAATATCGCTGGGGTAGGGCGCGATTGTTGTAGTGTAAGTCCCTTTCGATCTACGTCGCATGAGGCATGAGAGCCCATGCCGATTCGACCATAATAAATATTTATTCATAATTCATTTAGCATGATGAAAACCTTCCTATTCGATCCACATTGAAAATGAAGTTATTTCTGTTGCTGCAAGTATAAAGGTGTTCGTTATCATAGAGTGCTAGATTGGTAATGCTTTTCAGTTTTCATCAAATAAGATAGAAAAAGGTCAATTCTAACTATTAGGTGTAACTTTGTATTAATTATTGACCAACAAATACTTTCACTTAATGCTCACTCACTACCTAGGAAATTTGTAGTCCATGTGATGTCAAAGGGCTACTTTGCTTATTCTACATTTATCATTTTATGTCCACCGTAAACCTAATGTTAAGTCATCATACACGTTTGGATGATTTAACATGGAGATCAGATTTTAAATGTAATACCGTTTTGAAAAAAAAATTAAAAATTATACACGTTTGGAGGTCAGAAGTGGCCACGGAATACCTCAGTTAAACTGCGTACATCTCCTAATAAGTTATTAACGTGAGAATAAGTTTACGTTTTATATTTATTCTCATTTGTCCCGTCACATAATTTCTTAATGATATTTCAACTCACGAAATGAATGACAAGATGAAATATGGGCACCTAGCTTGGGTACCACCACCATGCACCAGCATGTTGAAAGCGAGTCGTCTTCATATTCGAACACCTGATCGACCAGGGTGTATGTACCTTACGTCCCTACTTCCTTGCTGGCTTGGATTGGATCCGCATGGTGTTGGCGTCCTTCTACGGCATACCACATATATTTGCTGCATTGATAAGACACCTTCACAGGCTTTTCACGCCATATGTTTCTCATGTCTTCTCAACTTTACTTGCTTAAATCTTTACGGATACTTAGATTTCTTTAAAGAGTACGGTATGTAGTTTATGTATAGAAAAGTTAGTACGATGTTCAAGTGTCGAAAACAAGAGGCATAGTAAAACTTGACGATAGACGTGTTAGATTCTACTTAACCAGAAAAAAATACCACGACGAATGAGGTCGTTATATGTTGCTTTAATCAAACAAGTTCCGTATTTAACCACTCGTATTAAAGTCCATTATATAGATGTACTGTATATAACTAGGGATGGTACATGTGGGAAATGGGCATAAGTAGTTAAGTACGCTTAGCCCGTCATCCGCACCTGTAGGTTTTTTCTCACCCGCCACTCACCCGTCATCACTTTCCAAAGACCATTTCACACGATACTTAAACATTAAAGTAGTATATATAATAAACTTTTTACTTTAACACAAATGTGTTTACGGATACGGCCATATGTCCATATGTATTTTGATGGTTATACTTGTTAGTGATATACGTTACCTGTCACCCGTCGTTACCCATGATGGGTACAAATTTTCACTCATGGGTGAAAATTAACGAGATTACCTGCCCATTCACGTGTGGAGCACCCTCCGCTTATGGGGTTTTTTCTCGCCCATTGTCATCCTGTAACCAAACAATCTAGGCTGTTGAGTTTGAAAATTTGTTCCCATTTGACCATTCAAAAAGTATAAACACTACATGGGCTGTATGGAGATGAAACAAGTAAAGATTATTTGCTTCTGACATGACCACAAAATGTTCATATCTTGACAACGAATATGATAGATACAATGTATAATTGTGTCTCTGTGTGTGCTACTTGTTGTAAAGAACAAAAAGACTCGGGAGAAAATAGGAATTTTACAAGTTTTAGAACCGCTATTTCAATTATTAATCAGTGTTAACCATTATGGCTTCTTATGAACACAACTTACTATCAAAGCTTCAAGGGCTTCAAGGGCAACTTATATGTGTGTCGTTTTTACGCCGTTCAAAGAAAAACTAACTTGAAACATATCGGTTTTACAACTATTTATTGATCATATATCTGAAGATCATACTTCGTGAGACATAAGCCGAGATTAATATAAGTTTAGGTAAAACGTAGGGAAAACCTGCATGAAAGATTGAAAAAGCAATTAAATATCTAGTTGAATTTTGGGCCTGCAAGATATTTTATATGATGGTGTCCTGTCTAAAAGCCCATTAAATAAGTTTGGGCCTGCTCAGTTTCGGTCACAACCGCATGCCATGTTATTGCGTAAATAATTTTTTTTTGTTAAGTTTTTAGCATTTCTCCAATTTAAAATATCGATGCTTAAACAAATACATCCCATTCTACTTATCTCAGAGGCGGTTATTACGTTCATCTTCATCGTCATTCATGAATTGCTTAAGTCGAGCGAAGATGACGGGTTAACACGAAGATTATCTTCGATCAACTGACATTATATATCATTGAACCGATGATTATTAGCCACCACATACCTCTCCGTTTGGCGTAGGGTCAACACTGGTTGGCGGGAATGTTTTAGAAGATGAAGATGAACTTCCAAGGACTCCCCCGCCCTCGTAATTCAATACACTATCGATGTAAAGAAATAATCAAATGGAAAATAATTTCGCCAAAACGAAAACAACTTAGCTGATCCATTTTCGACCAACACGTGTATTAATTAGTAACGAGTTGAGCCGCCCGTTCCGGGAAACAAAATACGTTTTGGTAAGCGAGAAGCAGTCAAGTATATGTGAAGGGGACAAGAGTTCTCTTTCTAAAAAAGAAAATAAATGACTATAAGGAACCAACGATTATAGATTCTTAAACAACCTATATTCTCCATACTTAATTAGCATTTGATAGATTATCCAACCCCAATCAATATAAGCTCAATAGAGCAATTCCGCGCACATAATTAAGGGAACCATTGATAGGTGACTAAAACACCAGAAACAGAGACTACCCTCTTTCAAATTCAAAGTGAACGTTCTCGCGCGAATCTCAGCAATGACTTGTTTTTATTCTACATATTGATCGTTTTGAACTAAAAGAAAATTTGCGGGCAAAATACACACATGGTGTATAATATCTTCACGAGTAAATTACGCCGTTCGTCCCTGTGGTTTGAGCCAAATCACTAATTGAGTCCCTATCTTTTTGTTTGCTTGGTTGATCCTTAATTATGAAACTATGCACATCGTTAATCCCTTTCCTCCAATCGAGTTAACTCCTCCCCGTTAAAGCCCCTCATGTGCAAAACACGTGAGGGTGAGATGGTCATTTTGTCTATACTTTTTATTTTGGCAGCTTATGAATACCAAGAGTACATACAGTCCCATAATCACTTTCTTTTCAATCTACACAATCACAAATCATATATCATCATTTACCTCCACTACACACAAGTTATATTCTTCTAACCTCTACTTTTAAAAACTAACAATATATATGGTTGCTGCTTGTCATGTGCGTCTTTCGGATCTGTGAAGAATCAATCAATTGATAATTGGATTAGGCAGACTTGTTAGATAAATTAAACATTTATACCACCATCAAATACTAACACCATCACCCCTAAATAATAGCAATATTATTAAAAAAACACGAATCCTTAGGTGGCTGGTGTTTGACATAGGCAGCATGGTGGTTGGTTGGTGGTTAAGAATCAAAAAGATGATAAATGTTAGGTTTTCATTATCGTGTTCATATCATGTAAGAAATTGTTTATTTGTGAATTTATTGAATATATGGAAGATTTGAGGGAGGTGTGGTGGTTTTAAAAAATATAGAAACGAGTGTGTTTGGTCATGAGGTAGTGGTAGCAGAGCATATTTGAGTTGGGTGGTCGGAATGAGGTTTGTGGGGCTGGTGTGTCTTTTGCAACTGTTGTTGATGGTTGCGATGGTGGTTACAGGTGGCGCCAAGCACCATCTTTTTTTAGATGATAGAGGTGGATGTAATATGAGAGAGAGAGGATCTATATATTTATTTATTTATTTTTCTTGTTTGTTTTTATTAAAAAAATTGAAAATAAAGTAGAGATTTGGGTTAAAGTGTGAATGACAAATACACCCTCACATGTTTGGCACATGAGAAGATTTAACGAAGAAAGATAACTGAATTTGATGATTAGGACGAACGATGTGCATAGTTTCAAAATTAAGGATCAATCAAGCAAAAAATAGATAAGGACTCAATTAGTGTTTTGGCCCAAATCACAGGGACGAACGGCGTAATTTACTCTATCTTCACTCTCAATAGTTACATACTATCTCAATAAATTTTATGATTGGTTTGAAGAACGTCTCGAGATTCATGCGATTGTAGATGATATAACTAGCAAATATGTTCCTCCTCGTGTAAACATATTTTATTACTTAGGAGAATTATGCTTAATTTTTATTCTAATACAAGTGGCTACACGCTTTGCAATGACCTTTTACTAACGTCCGACTCTTAGAGATGCTTTTGCTTCTGTTCAACCGATCAGTTCATCGATGGTCAGCATGTATGATGGTACATCTATTCTATTAAATTATATCAATTAAATTATAAATATATGTTGATTCTTAGAGGTGAAAAAATGGTCTGGTTGGACAGGGGGCAAAACGACGACAAGCTAAACGGGCGACGTGACAAATGAGCACGGGCTAAACGGGCACAACTAAATAAATGCATGCTAACGGTAAAAAAAACATATAAAACCACAAAAATAAAAAAAACAATAATACTTTTTATAAAAGTCGGGGAAAAAAAATAAATATAAAAGACCCGTCGATGACCAATTTAATGTTTTACATGCGCTCATTAGAGTCCATATAATGTCTTACATGTGTCTATTGAGCCCATCAATAATAAATAGATAGGAAAAAAGTGCCTTTTAATTTTAAAAAAGGCTAAAAAGTGCCCATAATTAACAAAATAGGCAATATTTGTCACCTATACCGATTCCTAATACCTAAAGATCCAAAACTTATGTTTTGGCCTTCTCTGAAAAAAGATGAAAAAAGCCAATGTATTTAAAACGAATTTTTTGGTAAATCAATTATGAAAGTCCCGTGGATCTGGCTTCTACAGGGATATGTGGCTTTCGAGTAATTCATTAAAATTGGTTAGATCTAAACTAATAATTATTTTGCATCATTCTTTTACTTATAAGCTAAGGAACTAATCCTATCAATTCATTACCCAATATTAAATTCTATAAAAAATCATAGAAGGATCATTTTTGCCAAAATGTCTAAAAGTTCTAAAAAGGACACAGAGATTAAAGTTGTAATTTTAACAAAAAATATTTATCACTAGTGATATTTCATTTCATTAGTGACAAAAGTAATGAAATATCACTAGTGATAAAGCAATGATATTTTATAACCATAATTACTGTGTAATATGACGAGTAATATTTCATTAATTTATCAGTAATGATATTTTATTGTTTTATCACTAGTGACAAAAAGTAATTTATCATATTTACAAATTTAGTCCCTCCGCATATTTTTTGAATCTTTTAGACATTTTGACAAGAATTGTCTCTTCGTGTTTTTTAAATCTTAGATAAATTTTCACTATTAGATCAAACAAAAATAAAAAGTGAGAATTTGTCTTTTAACATGTGAGAAAAATAAAGATGCAAATGAAGTTTCCCTAACAAGTAACGTTGTTGTTAATGTTACACATGTTTACTCGATTCACTAAGTTTTGCTAAGACATGTTCTAATCAGAGCCGGATTTAAGTATGTGCAGGAGGTGCAACCGCACAGGGCCTCCATTTTCTAGGGGTCTCCGATCTCAAAAACTCCGGTACTCATTTTTTGTGGATTTAATTTCTTCGAATGATGCTTAAGGCTGGAAAATATAAGCTTTCCTAAACAGTAGGAAAAAAGTTATATATGTAGCATAATAAGTGTGAAAACACTTATCCTTTTACCACTTATTTCCAATAATAACAAGACCAAAACGTGTATTTTATGTCGTAAAAGTCGGAATTATGCGTGGTTTGTGTTTTTATTGTGTTTTAGGACCAAAAGATGAAAAAGGAAGAAAATACGGGCTTTCACGGGCTTTTGTCGAAGAAAACGAGAAAAGACGAAGTCAAGAGATCAAGAGCGCTTAAAGAACGAATGTCCAAGACCTATTCTGAAGATTTATCGAAGAAAAAGTCTAAAGACGGAAGTTTAATGAAGTCAAAGAACTTAAGTCTAAACTAAAGAAGAAAATTATTAAGACAAGTTCAAATCCCGAGACGACGTCGAGAAAGACAAAGAATTAAATCGAG
The DNA here is from genome assembly GCA_025667525.1 of Glebionis coronaria. Lineage (NCBI taxonomy): Eukaryota > Viridiplantae > Streptophyta > Magnoliopsida > Asterales > Asteraceae > Glebionis > Glebionis coronaria. Next base: position 329,007 of record JANFOE010000953.1, on the reverse strand, counting down.
TCGAGAAGAAAAGGAAGAAGGAAGTACACCCCACATTCACCTCCCACTTAGCCTATAAATACCCTCCTAATCACATTAGGAGGGTGGTTAGCTAGTTGCACTTTTAATTTTTCCTTTCTAGTTTTTAGAGAGAGAAAATCTAAACTTTCTCTCACTAAGTTTTTCATCTTTCCTTTCTTTTAAGCTTTCATTAATCTTTGTATTTGAGTTTCTTTAATCAAAAGTTTAAGCTTAAGCTTTGTGTTCTTTAATCTCCTTCTACATTTCTTGGTTTACTTTATCTCTTGACCCGAATTGCATACTTCATTCGTATGATTTGATGTTTTCGTGGTTAAAGGATTAATATTCTTTGTTTACACATAAGTTCTTACACGTATAAGCTATAAGCTCTCTATGCTTATTGGCTTATTTCAAGTTTTAGCTTATTGATTTTCGGATTTCTCAAAGGTTTTAGTCACTTTAAAGTTTCTTTCATAAAGTTTATGATCTTTTATGTTTAAGAAGTTGTCCAATCTAAGCTTTTTGAGTTGTTTAACATTCGGATAAGATAGCTTATTACACATGCTTATTGAGTTTTAAGCTTACCACAAATTTCGGATTAAGTATTGCTTCCATCGCAATCTTGGGGATTCTACACATTCCGACGGATTACTTGGTTTCTATCGCAATAACCCATCAAGGGTTCTACTTTGCGATAACTTGGTCATTCCCCCTTATTCCGATCTGGATTGCGATCGCTCATTGCGATCGCATATTCCGACGGGACTAAGGTCCTTGTTAAGATGAAACTCTGCCCAAATTTACTTTACAACATTCCGACAGTGGTGCATTGCGACAGAAGTGTTTACAACTTTCCGATCTGAAACATTGCGATCTAGGACATTCCGATAGGCATCATTGCGATAGAATTGATATTGTTGCATTCCGATGGGTATTCAGATTAGCATTCCGATGGACATTCAAACTGATATTCCGATGTTTTGTTTTGATAATTATTCCGATGGTTTTCACTTTGGTGTATTCCGATAGAAATGACTTGTTATATTCCGATAGCTTAAGTTTTTAAGTTTTAAAGTTTTACAAAGTTTAATGTTTTAAGTGTTTTTCTAAATAATTTTTAGACGCTTTAATTTTACTCAACGACAATTTTAATTACTTGCATTTAGTTTAAAAATTAGATAACCAAACCAAACCATTCTCTTGTTCACCAAAAGACAATTGAGTCGCACTTTAGACTGGTAATCAATTCGAAAAGATCGGACGATAAACTTTTCATACTTGGGGTAAAAACCTTGTATTAAATGGCGCCGCTGCCGGCTCTTTTCGTTAAGATTAACGGTTTTTAGTGAGAGACGCATTGAATTTTGGGATCCGTTCTTTGAACGTTATTTTCCTTGCTTTAAAAATTTTCAAAAACCCTAAAAAATATAAAATTTTTCAAAAATACAAAAACATTGAAAAATCATAAAAAGCAATTTTTTCCAAAGGTTTGCACCAAAATGATTATATAGATATTCTCTCTGTATATTTTTCTTCTGCAGAATGCGTACTAGATCTTCAAACTATTATGAGCCCGAGACTCGTGAAGATTTAGATATGGCTCGTATGCATAACAACAATAATAACCCACCTCTACCCAATTTGAATAACAATAACAACAACAATGTTCCCCTACCTGATTTACGAACAATGGAGTTATTGTGTCAACCCACCATGAATGGATGTGGAGGCCCGATTGCGCCGATGCACATCACGGCTCAGGAGTTTTCGTTGAAGCATCACATGATCCAACAAGTGCAAACTAATCCATTTCGCGGAATTCCGGATGATGATGCCAACAAACACCTCGACAAATTTATTACCATCACCCAAAGCATGAAGTCACCCGGTGTTTATATGGATGACCTTCGCCTTCAACTATTTCCCCACTCTCTTTCTCACCATTCCGTAAAATGGTTTGACCGTCTCCCAAAGAATTCTATTCATACTTGGAATGACATGACTCAACGCTTTTTGTCGCGCTACTTCCCACCATCCATGGTCACGAGCCTTCGTAACCAAATTAGTGGATTCATGCAAGACAATGATGAATCGCTCTTTGATGCTTGGGAACGATACAATGATTTGATCGACCGTTGTCCAAATCACAACATGCTCCCCGTCACTCTCATTGATACCTTCTACAATGGTCTCACTTTTCGTGATCGCGACACGATCAATGCCGCCGCCGGTGGTACTTTTATGAAAAGGAGACCGGAGGAGTGTAGAGAGTTGATTGAAAACATAACTACTCACCACAAGAATTGGGATTCATCCGCATCTTCAAGATCTAATCCGAGAGTCAATGTTTCATCTACTTCTTCCAGCACCGACATGTCTGCCATGGAACGTGCTATTCTTGAAATTAGAAAAAGTATACAAATTTTGGCTTCTAACCAACTCAACAACCTAAATCCGTTGCTATTTCTTGTGACACATGTGGTGGTCCCCATTCTTAAAATGATTGTCCTTCTACTCAAGGCAATTTTTCTGAAAACGTTAACGCGGCATACGGTACTTATCCCACGGAATGCTATCAAGCTCGTCCTCAAGGAGACCGTAACTTGCTAAGTTATCGTTCAAACAATTATCTTGCTCCACCCGGTTTTACTCCTCCAAACCAAAACCAACAACAAAGCTATAACTGAAATAACCAATCCCAACCTCGTGCTAACAATCAATATCAATCCCAAAGAAACCCATACCCACCTCAAGGAAATTCTCAAGCTTACCAAGCTCCACCTCTCAATCAACCGATGACATTGAATCAAGACGTAGAGACGTTCATGAGGACTAATAGAGAGATGGTGACGAATCTTCAAAGTCAATTCATCAACTTGAAGGGAGAAATGGCGAAACAAGGGAGCGATATTCGAGCCGAGCTAAGGAATGATATGGTGAAACAGAGCAATGATATTCGTGCCGACATGAGAGACTCTTTCAGCACCCAAGCGGATAAATTACGTGATATGTTAGGTTCGCTCTTCCAAGGTAATCAACCCTCTTCTTCGGGTACTCTTCCGAGTAACACCGTTGCGAATCCAAGAGGGGAGATGAAAGCAATCACCACTCGTAGTGGAAAAGGTTATACGGAACCCGAGCTTCCTACACCTCCACCCATGATTCTGAACAAGGAAAAAGAGCAACTTTCCTCACCTCCTTTGCCTTCTACCCCCATTCCCCCACCACCCGCGGTTGTGAGTGATCCTACCCCCCTAAAGCCTTCCTCTTCATCCGATATACCTTATCCTTCAAGGTTGAGGAAAGATAAGCAAAAGAGCAAGGATGATACTCAGGTTTCAAATTTTCTCAAAATGTTTAAACAATTGAATTTTAACATCTCCTTTGCTGAGGCTCTCGCTCACATGCCTAAATACGCGAAGATGTTTAAAGATCTCCTTAGTGACAAGGAGAAGCTTCTTGACATTGCTCAAACCCAACTTAATGAGAATTGCTCAGCGGTTCTCTTAAGGAAATTTCCCACCAAACTTGGTGATCCGGGTCGCTTCTTGATTCCTTGCAACTTCCCGGGAGTAGAAAATTGCATGGCCCTAGCCGATCTAGGTGCCAGTATAAACTTAATACCTTTAAGTGTTTGGAAGCAATTATCTCTCCCCGAGCTAGTCCCCACCAAAATGACTTTGGAATTAGCTAACCGTACGGTTGCTTATCCAGTGGGGATAGCCGAAGACGTCTTCGTTGGCGTTGACAAATTCACCTTCCCGGCGGATTGTGTTGTCGTTGACTACGAGATGGATCCTCGTGTTCCATTAATCGTTGGACGTCCCTTCTTGAGGACCAGTCGCACTCTTATTAATGTAGCCGCGGGCGAAATAATCATGAGAGTTGGTGACGATAAAATTGTCTTCAACATGGGTAAGATTTCTAAGCAACCTTATTCATATGAGAGTGTTAATGCTATTGATGTTTTCGATGAGGCTTGTGAAGAACACTTTCATGATGCTTGCAAAAGTACTCTCTCTTCTCTACCCAATGTTGAGACCGTTGCCTCAATTGCTCAGTCATTAACTCCATTTGGAGAAAGTGACTTGGATGATTTTGAAGCTAGCTTGGGTCCTCTCGATCCTAAGTATGATGATTCTCCCACCGATTGGGATGAAGACATTCGTATAATTTAGAAACTTCTCAATGAAGACCCGTTTTCTCCTCCTTCTCCTAAAGAGGTGACTAATGATGATCCATCGTTAGTTACACCATCTATTGAGGATCCTTCTACTCTTGAGCTTAAGGACCTACCTCCTCATCTCGAGTACGTTTTCCTTGAAGACAACAAGAAGTTACCGGTCATCATCGCAAAGGACCTGAAAGAAGAAGAAAAATCCCGACTTATCGCCGTGTTGAAGAATCATAAGAAAGCGATTGCGTGGAAGATCTCCGATATTCGTGGAATTGATCCTCACTTTTGCACACATAAAATTCTCATGGAGGACGACTTTAAACCCACTATTCAAAGCCAACGAAGGGTGAATCCTAAGATCCATGACGTTATCAAAAAGAGGTTATCAAACTTCTTGATGCGGGCATAATCTATCCTATCTCGGATTCACCGTGGGTTAGTCCAGTCCATTGTGTGCCTAAGAAAGGCGGAATCACCGTTGTTCCCAACGAAAACAACGAGTTAATTCCTACTCGTCTCGTTACACGGTGGAGAGTTTGTATAGACTATCGCAAACTCAATGATGCTACGAGAAAGGATCACTTTCCCCTTCCTTTCATGGACAAAATGCTTGAACGTCTAGCGGGTAATGAGTATTACTGCTTCTTAGACGGTTTCTCGGGTTATTTTCAAATACCCATCGATCCCCAAGACCAAGAGAAAACCACATTCACTTGCCCTTATGGAACATTTGCTTACAAAATAATGCCTTTCGGCTTGTGCAATGCTCCTGGGACATTCCAAAGGTGCATGATGGCTATCTTCCATGACATGGTTGAAGAAACTATGGAAGTCTTCATGGATGATTTCTCGGTTTATGGTGATTCATTCTCTTCTTGCCTTGCCAATTTAGAACGTATGCTTAAGCGGTGCGAAGATACTCGCCTTGTTCTGAATTGGAAAAATGTCATTTTATGGTAAAAGAAGGCATTGTGCTAGGACACAAAATCTCTAAAGCCGGTCTTGAAGTGGACCGTGCTAAAGTGGATGTCATAGCCAAATTACCTCCACCTTCAACCGTGAAGGGTGTGAGAAGTTTTCTGGGTCATGCGGGCTTCTATCGTCGTTTCATTCAGGATTTCTCTAAAATCGCTCGCCCGATGACCCACCTCTTGGAAAAAGATACTCCTTTTATATTTTCCAGAGAGTGTATTGAAGCCTTCAATCTTCTCAAGGATAAGCTAACTAAGGCACCGGTCTTGGTCACCCCTAATTGGGAGCTACCTTTTGAATTGATGTGCGATACTAGCGACTTTGCTATTGGAGCGGTTTTGGGCCAAAGAGTGAACAAACACTTCCAACCAATCCATTATGCTAGCAAGACAATGACGGGGGCTCAATTGCATTATACCACTACCGAAAAAGAGCTTTTAGCTGTAGTGTATGCTTTTGAGAAGTTTCTCCCCTATCTTGTCCTTTCCACCACAATTGTCTATACCGACCATTCCGCGTTGAAGTACTTGTTAACTAAGCAAGATTTTAAGCCAAGACTTCTTCGTTGGGTTTTGCTCCTTCAAGAATTCAACATTGAAATTCGTGAGAAAAAGGGAGCCGAAAACCTAGCAGCGGATCATCTGAGTAGACTTGAGGATCCATATCAAGGGGATCATCCGAACCAAGAGATCAATGACTCTTTTCCCCTTGAGACCTTGATGTCGATTCAGTCCAATCTTGATGACACCCCGTGGTTTGCGGACATTGCAAACTACTTAGCGGGTGGTATTCTCATCAAAGGGTTAACATCCCAAGAAAATAAGAAGTTCTTTAAAGATGTTAAGACTTACTTCTGGGATGACACTTATTTATTCAAACAATGTGCTGATCTGATCATTCGTCGATGTGTTGATGGACCGGCAGCTTTGCAAATCCTTGATGCTTGCCATAAAGGACCCACCGATGGTCACTTTGGTCCCAACTACACCGCTAGGAAAGTGTTTGACACTGGATTCTATTGGCCCACCATTTATCGTGACGCTCACGAAATGGTTAAGCATTGTGATGCTTGCCAGCGCCAAGGCAAGGTCACACATAAAGATGAGATGTCTCAAAATTTCATACAAGAATGTGAAATCTTTGACATATGGGGCATCGACTTTGTGGGGCCATTTCCATCATCCAAAGGGAACAAGTACATCCTCGTAGCCGTTGACTACGTATCCAAATGGGTTGAAGCTAAGGCTCTTCCTACGAACGATGCGAGGGTGGTTGTGAACTTTCTGAAGCAGCTTTTCGCTCGATTCGGTGTTCCTCGTGCTATAATCAGTGATCGCGGGACTCATTTTTGCAATGATCAATTTGCAAGAGTCATGTCTAAGTATGGTGTTAATCATCGTCTTTCCACCGCCTATCATCCCCAAACCAATGGGAAAGCCAAGATTTCCAACCGTGGATTGAAGCGAATTCTGGAACGTACTGTGGGAGAGCATCGTGCCGCGTGGGCCGATAAGTTAGATGATGCTTTGTGGGCTTTCTGTACCACATATAAGACGCCGATTGGTTGTACACCTAATCGTATTGTGTACGGGAAAGCATGCCACCTCCCCATCGAGCTGGAACATAAGGCGTACTGGGCCTTGAAGTGGACTAACTTCGACATCAACAAAGCCGGTGATCTTCGCAAGATTCAACTCAACGAGCTCAACGAACTGAGGAATGAAGCTTACGAGAACTCACTGATATACAAGGAGAAGACCAAGATCATCCATGACGCAAGAATCAAGAACCGAGAGTTCCACGTTGGTGATCAAGTTTTACTCTTTAACTCTCGGTTAAAGATCTTCTCTGGCAAGTTGAAGAGCCGCTGGCCTGGTCCATTCACCGTCGCCAAAGTCTTTCCATATGGCACCATTGAGCTTTCTCAGCCAAATGGGCCCAATTTCAAGGTGAATGGCCAGCGTTTGAAGCTGTACTTTGGTGAGGACATCTCTCATGAGATGATCCCATCCCTCACCACGTTTCCCATGAACTAAATTTGGGTCGAGTCAAGCTCGTGACTCGGGTATAAAAAACAAGCGCTTCTCGGGAGGCAACCCGTGATCTATCCTTTACTGCTTTCATCATAAGTGTAGGGGGGAGCCCCGTATGTGCTGGTTGTCTTGTTTCTTGTGCTGTGCAGGGATTCAAGCTTCAAAGAGCACCTCGATGACTTTTGACGAACCGTGATCCCGTGTTCCCATCTTCCCGGTTCTATCCTAAACTCTCGTGATTCAATATTTCATATCTTATATGTTCACATTGAAATCACTATAGTTGTCCTTTCCTTAGCAAGATTTAAACAAAGTGCACAATGTCATAAGTGTAGGGGAGTTTACTCCCACATGCTTAAATATTAAGGACAATGTTTATCTCAAGTGTAGGGGGGACTTCTCTTCTATCGAAGTAAGTGATCTTTTCCATGAATTTGTCCTCATTTTAACCGGAAAACTTGATTTTTCGACATTTTTCAAAAATTTTAATCTATTTTGGCCTAGTTGTATAGTTGTATATTCCTTTGTTATGATTATTTTCTTTCCTTGCTAGAATAAATTTTAATAAAGTGGTTTTATTTTTCAAAGTCGTGAATATTTTGACTCAACCCGAGTTTACTTATCTAAGTTTACTCTAGCTAGTATCCTTAACGTGTTTAAGTCAAGTTTTGCTAGGCTTTTATATAGGGAGCTTTGAAACGCGAAAGTCTTAACTCTCACGGGTTAAGAACAAGAACTTTTCGCAAGTTCCTATAATTGATCCTAGAGAGTTGTTTATCAAGGGAACTTTAAAATGCGATTTCTAAACTTGAAAAAGTCTAAGAATTTGCAAGATCCTATAGATGACTCGAAAACCCAAAACTTTGATTTAATAGGCTAAGCATCCACGAGTCTCATTCCTTGAGATTTTAAACTGTGGAGGACGAGAGATGATAGAGTCAATTATAAGTTTGGTATTCTTTCGTGAATTTATGTGAGTTAAATATGAGCCTATTCTCCCATCGCTTGTTAATAAATTTATCTGCAATAAATAAGGTTGTACGATTTGAAAAGTTACTTAGCTTCTAGCCCAAGATCGTTTAAAATTTGCTCGGTATTAATTAGAGTTCATAGCCAAGGCATAACTTATTGAAGCGGGATGCGAAGATTGGCGAGTCCGAAAAGGCCCTAACAAGGCATGAGGGCTACAGTTTGTTGCTAAAGATCCAAAAGTGATGTGAAGAATCATTTGTCGAAAATCAATATGATGGATCAAGACACACGACGAAAAGCAAATACTCCCCTAAAGATCATGGAGAAGTCTATCCGAAAAGACCCTAGCAAGTTATGAGGATAAATAGATCCAAGTCCTAAAAGGAGGCGGATCGTTGTATATCAAAGTCCAAAATAAAGATTGGAGAAAAATGAAGAAGTCGTGGTCCAAGTATGAAGAATCTCTCAAAAACTTCAAGTGAAGAAATTCCTATTATGAAGAGAAGACCATAATTTAAAGAACGTCTCTCAAAAGATTTGAAGTATGAAGCCGCTGCCAAATATCGGTCTGAGAAAGGTCTCAAATCGTGAAGCGAGTTATGCCAAGATATGAACTTTATGAGGTCCCGAGAAGCAGTTTTAAAAGATTTTGTCCTTTAGCTAACTATTGATTAAATCGTCCCACTTTATTTTCGGCCTAACTAACTATCAAAATAAGTCAAACAATGAATCCTCGTGATCATTCAAGACAAAAATAAAATATAAGAGATACACCTAGGAATAAGGGAGTCTAAGTGAATAATTGGACCACATGAATTCGTGTTAGTTTGCTAACTTATAATAACAATGATCTCGTTTTTAAGCTTGGTATGAGGAACGTAAAACTTGAGGATGATAAACGTTCATGGCCGCCTAAAACCAATGTAAGTCTTTGATTTCTTTACTTGTTTTCTATCTTCTTATTTTCCTTAAATGTTTAGTATTTAATAAAGGCCAAGGTGGGTTATTTATGATGAAGAATGTAAACCGTGCTTTAAAATTAATGCATTGCATGAGGGCATTGCAATGGTCAAGTGTAGGGGATTTAATAAGTGTGAAAACACTTATCCTTTTACCACTTATTTCCAATAATAACAAGACCAAAACGTGTATTATATGTCGTAAAAGTCGGAATTATGCGTGGTTTGTGTTTTTATTGTGTTTTAGGACCAAAAGATGAAAAAGCAAGAAAATACGGGCTTTTACGGGCTTTTGTCGAAGAAAACGAGAAAAGACGAAGTCAAGAGATCAAGAGCGCTTAAAGAACGAATATCCAAGACCTATTCTGAAGATTTATCGAAGAAAAAGTCTAAAGACGGAAGTTTAATGAAGTCAAAGAACTTAAGTCTAAACTAAAGAAGAAAATTATTAAGACAAGTTCAAATCTCGAGACGACGTCGAGAAAGACAAAGAATTAAATCGAGTCGAGAAGAAAATGAAGAAGGAAGCACACCCCACATTCACCTCCCACTTAGCCTATAAATACCCTCCTAATCACATTAGGAGGGTGGTTAGCTAGTTGCACTTCTAATTTTTCCTTTCTAGTTTTTAAAGAGAGAAAGTTCTAAACTTTCTCTCACTAAGTTTTTCATCTTTCCTTTCTTTTAAGCTTTCATTAATCTTTGTATTTGAGTTTCTTTAATCAAAAGTTTAAGTTTAAGCTTTGTGTTCTTTAATCTCCTTCTACATTTCTTGGTTTACTTTATCTCTTGATCCGAATTGCATACTTCATTCGTATGATTTGATGTTTTCGTGGTTAAAGGATTAATCTTCTTTGTTTACACATAAGTTCTTACACGTATAAGCTATAAGCTCTCTATGCTTATTGGCTTATTTCAAGTTTTAGCTTATTGATTTCGGATTTCTCAAAGGTTTTAGTCACTTTAAAGTTTCTTTCATAAAGTTTATGATCTTTTATGTTTAAGAAGTTGTCCAATCTAAGATTTTTGAGTTGTTTAACATTCGGATAAGATAGCTTATTACACATGCTTATTGAGTTTTAAGCTTACCACCAATTTCGGATTAAGTATTGCTTCCATCGCAATCTTGGGGATTCTACACATTCCGACGGGTTACTTGGTTTCTATCGCAATAACCCATCAAGGGTTCTACTTTGCGATAACTTGGTCATTCCCCCTTATTCCGATCTGGATTGCGATCGCTCATTGCGATCGCATATTCCGACGGGACTAAGGTCCTTGTTAAAAGAAACTCTGCCCAAATTTACTTTACAACATTCCGACAGTGGTGCATTGTGACATAAGTGTTTACAACTTTCCGATCTGAAACATTGCGATCTAGGACATTCCGATAGGCATCATTGCGATAGAATTGATATTGTTGCATTCCGATGGGTATTCAGATTAGAATTCCGATGGACATTCAAACTGATATTCCGATGGTTTGTTTTGATAATTATTCCGATGGTTTTCACTTTGGTGTATTCTGATAGAAAGGACTTGTTATATTCCGATAGCTTAAGTTTTTAAGTTTTAAAGTTTTACAAAGTTTAATGTTTTAAGTGTTTTTCTAAATAATTTTTAGACGCTTTAATTTTACTCAACGACAATTTTAATTACTTGCATTTAGTTTAAATATTAGATAACCAAACCAAACCATTCTCTTGTTCACCAAAAGACAATTGAGTCGCACTTTAGACTGATAATCAATTCGAAAAGATCGGACGATAAACTTTTCATACTGGGGGTAAAAACCTTGTATTATAGCACTTGCATTTTAATGGAGAAAACTTGATCTAGATATTTTGTTATGGGTTTTGACGAAGAAGACAACCAATAGTAAATATTTTTGTGGGCCTTAAGACTTAGACTTTTATTTGTCTTTTGTATTATTTTATTTTATTTAAGTTTGAGTTTAGCCCGTTGTTCCTTTGCTTAGAACTTGTATAATCACTTAAAAGTTTTTATGTAGTACATATAAATTTGTGGTATGAACTATGTAAAAGAAGCTGAAGTTCAGAATAACACTATATCTCAGTATGAAACGCGTTTTAGGAAAAACGCTTTAACAATAATCTTTAATAACTACACATGTAAAAGAAAGAAATTTATGTATCAAAACTAGAATATGATAAGCAGTTCAATTTACCGAGGGGCCTCTTTCGGATTATGGCACAGGGACTCAAAAATTCACGAGACGACCCTGGTTCTAATAATTAACTTTGTCGTTTACATTATACCTATTTCACTTGTTTTAGGCCAAACATGCACTGATATGTAACTTTTTTGTTTATGTTACACTCATTTAACTCTTTTGATCTATTTTAGTTGTTTTGACACATTTTAGCCCCAACATGCATTAACAAGTAGCATGTAAAAGAAACTTAGACATTTCATACCATTTATCCAAATCATGTAAAATTAAGCAACCAAATCACCCGTTTTATCACGTACAATTCTGTTACAGTAGCAATACCTAATGTTTGGTTACAACTTCACCAACAACCAAAACACTCCAAACTAGTGTTTAGTTGTCGTTGCAAACTAAACTATCATGTTATTAGAACAAGGGTGTTTGGTTGTGTGTGGTTCGTTCCCTAGTGTGTATTTGTGTCATTAATTTGTTAGTTAGAGTTTATGAAGAATTATGCTTATATCTCCCACCACGAGAAATTTAGTTGACCTGTACTCCATCCCATTGATGCGTCTCACAATACAAGATTTGCTCGATGAGGTCGAATCTGTTGAGATTTAAAATCTAATTAACCAATTAACTACAAGTACGCAACAGATTGTATCTAGTTGAGAAAATATGGTTAATACATAATAAATAATAAAAGGGTAACAAGAAAACGTACCTTCGTACAAAAGCAAATGAAACAAATAAGTGGCTAATGAAACCACCTCTACGGTTGCTGACACAAACACGACAACCAAGTACGTTCGAAATGCTAGCCGTACTTCACGTTTACCAAAACACCGTGTGTCAAAAACCCGATCCGAACCAAGAAAACAAAACAACCTAAAACTGCTTTGTTGTCCGAGATATAAGCTTCACCCGAGAACCTTTCCTTTTGCTGTAACATATCGGACAACACTGTCCGATCTGCACAGATGCTTTTGTCCGAGAATGATCAGAATGAGGCCGGAATATCTGTGATCTGTCACGCCTTTGACAGATTATCCCACGATTTGTAAACCTTTAGTAGTATCAAATAACAACTACTAAACAACTTGGATTGATTGAATGCAAGTGATTTGAGATGAAGTGATCAACTTAAGATTATAAACCCTAATTGAGTTTAAACCTAAATTGATTATCAAGAGTAAGTAATGGCATAGCTTTTCCTTGTTTTGCTTTGTAAAATTCTTGTGTTATGAGCTGGGTAAAAGGGTGTTTATATACCCATCAAATTCAACTCATGATAAGTATAAAACTCTTCAAGTTTAAGCCTTATCCTACACACAAAATCAATGTTTATCATGACTCTTCTTTACTCCTTATCTCAAATGAATCTAGACACTCAAGTAATCATTCTAGATCTTTCCTCAGCTTACTAAAATGAATTTAGGACAGCCATAAAAGTTCTTACACGATTAGCCCAACAGTTTACAATTCGAAGCTTAACGTGAAATAAATCGCACTCTAAGTGTTTAACGTATGTGCCCCTAATAGGCTCAAACATTTCTAGTCGTATATAGCAAATTAGATTCGCATAATCCCGACAGAATCCATGACACTGCCTCACTGATAACAGATTAAATACGTGTAAAATAAGAATGAAACATTTTAAACGGGTATATAGTAACAATCATATAAATATTAATCACGACTTACCTCATCATATCAATTAGCAACATATAACTTTGTTTCGTGATTTGAAAAGTAAATGTTCTTCGGCTTGTTAGCCTTATTCTTTGTCGCACGGGCCTATGTGCTTACCCATCGTCACAAAATCAACATACTTATTCTAGTCGCTCAATGACATATCTTTTTAAGAAAATTCCCTTATTCTCTCGGGCTTCTTAATTTTTGCTTTGCTTGTGTAATCTAAAGAGAAAATAAGTTGTTTGTTTTACACTATATAGACATATATGATATATTGCAATTGTTTGTCTATAACAAATTGTAGGTCCTCGTAATCTTGGATTATCCTTGTGTTGGAATGATTTAAAGAAATAGAAAGATAGATGAAGATGTAGAGAGAGAAACTAGAGAGAGGTTGGAGAGAATAAGAAATGTTAGATTGAATTGTGTGTGAAGTGAGAATGACCAACCCCTCCTAACATGCTAGGAGGGGGGTTTATATAGCCCACCCTACATGTGGGCTATATGGACTATATTGGATCACGAGCCCAATATCATTGGAGTGACCGATTCTTTCTAAATACGTAAAAACGTATTTCCAACAATCTCCCCCTAAGGGAGGTCACTCCAAGTTACAATGTCCCAAATAGTCTATAGCTCGTGATCTATGCTAATAATGATGTGACCGAGACTTTCCTTGGAAAAATGTATTTCCAACAATCTCCCCCAAAGGGAGGTCACACCATTTTACAAAATCTTAAACCTAGCATACTATGCTTGAGTCTTCGATCTTGTTCTTGTGAATATGCTGATGAGATCTTTGACTTTAGTCTTGAGCACGTTTCCTTGCCTTGACCTTGTGCATTCATCACTTGTGAAATTTGCCTCCTCGTGACTTCATGTTACACATACTTATACCTTCGTAATTCTTGAAAGCTTCAGAGTTTGATACAGCGGAAGACTTAACTTTTAGGCTTTCTTGAATTAGATGAGGTATTAAGTGCATAAAGTCTAAGCATGCGGGGACGACTTCTTCTCGGATTCCGCAACGCCACCGTCTTCAAATGCCGCAACATAAGTAGACACGAACGAAATGGCTTTGAACATTTCATTCTAAATCGGTAACATTTTACCTCCGGTCGGTGAAGACCGTTGGACGATATTAGATATCGTACCCGTGACGGATAGTTTCAATTAAGTAACTTCCTGACAGGATTTCGCGGGTAAACCCGTTCTCTTTATTCGACCGTCAAAAGCTGACTGCGAACATAAAGAGTGAATCATTTGGATAAAAATATCCGCATGATTTGAAGCCGTCAATTCATGTTCCTGGAACAAGTGAAATTCAATTAAGAACCGCACCATCGTTGCTTTCCAGTTGTCACGAGCTTGATTCGTATAGAATCTTGCAAGTTACCTACCAAGTGCTGTTTGAGGTTAACACTAGAAGGATTTCCATTCATCACCGTGAATACTAAGGTATCACTCTGAGTGTTCTGGCAAGATCACTAAGATATTGCGTAGAGGCCTGGAACGTGTTTAAATTCAGTTAAGAATTAAACAGCTGTTGCTTTCCAGTTATCACAAGTTTGATTCATAAAGAATCGCACAAGTCACCTACCATGAGCTTTTTGATATTCGCTCAAGAAGGATTTCCATCTTCATTGTAAATACTTTCGTATTACTCGGATGTTCAGGCAAGATCATGAAGATTTTTGCGTAGGACTCTTAAAACCTTTCTTACTTTTCACAGTGTGTGAAGAAGCAAGGAAACATGAAAGTGTGTCCTAATGAAATATTTGATAATCTCAAATGGCTCTAGACTCGATCGTGCATTTTGGATTTTAGTGATCGGAGGCTGGAGAGGAGTGCCACCTTTTCAATACCAATTTATTCGGAATGAATAAATCAATAGATAACGTGTTGTCTCCGTGTGATTAAAACAAATACCTTTTGAGAGATATCTGAGTTAGCTGGGATGGGTTGTGCATTGCATCACTGGGTCCATGATGTCTATCTTCAATATCGAGAATCATTAAAATGATCTCAATAGCATATGTGTTGACCCGGTTTCTGCCTAAAGTTGTAAGGAGGGCTTCTTTCTTTACACCCTTTATCTTTACAATTCTTTTTCATTCTTCAACCCCTTCAATGCTTACCAATACGTCATAACTAGCACCTTGTTGTGATTGTTCCAGTGCTAACTTAAGTACTTGGTCGGCATTCAGCTACGTTCACAATCTTTCTCCATCAATCCTAAGGACTACTATTTCTAGCTATGGAATGTCCTTGGGAAGATTCCTCCTGTTCTAGAAGAATCATTGGACTTAACCTATCCTACCATCCTTATGTCACCACAATCTTCATCGTCGTGAAGTAAATGGGTTTTGGGTAAGTATATGTCACCATGAAATCCATTTTGAAGTGCAAATCCATTTTGCTCCCCCTTAACATATGCCACGATATCCGAAAACATTTCGCATATGTCGGGATGAGCTATCACATTAAGTCAAACCATTTGTGATAATTTCCCATATTAAATCACATTTTCTCCCCCATATTAAAAATATTAACCCAATCGATGTTTTTAATATCAATTGATTTAATAGCATTTTAAGAAAATTTTGGGAAGAAAAATGCAAATCCAATGATCTTCATGAATTATACAAGCTCCCCCTCAAATTAATGAGGGTGTACTTGAAACGTAAATTAAATACCTTTTAAACACAAGTGTAAGGTATTTATCACGTGCAAAGATCATATATGAAAATGTATTCACAAGATTAGCAATTTATGAGGTTGGACCTGAATAATGGAGAACATCATATGATAGAAGCACATGGTTCTTGTTCACGAATGTTGGTCGCCTCATCACGTCTGAAGTTATCTCTTGACTCCATATGTACGATTGATATCGTTGTCTTGACACCAATATGTGAACTTGGCACCTTCGGCGTCAAAGATTCTGAATGCTGGACAATTGCTCCCCCTCAATTGTTGACCCGTGTTCTATTGAAAGAGCTGTAGTCACCGTTTGAGTAGTCGCGTCGTCGAGTATGTAGATACCAATTGTATATTGCTATGGTTGTAGAGATGATAACTTCATAAAAACAATATTTCTCTTGTTTTAACAAATAAATGCACTGACACGTACATAAATTCGTGTTAGATTGTGTTATAAAGTAAACACAATCCCTTACATGGTTATAAAGTAAACCATGCCCGAGAAAATTAATTCCCGTTGTTAAGTCAAAGCTTTCCGTTGAAATGCTTGACTAGAGTATAAAAAGCGGGTTACTATCTGAAATAATAGCAAACCATTTTGAGCATGTTTTAAAACATTTGAACTTCTGCTCGAACTTTATTTACAACCCCGTGTCATTATTGAATGACATTTCTAGTATCGTAAATATTATCGATTCCAGAAGACATGCTCTTTTTATCAAAACATTTTTGAACACAAAATTTTGAAAGATTTAGAAAACCTTTTGAGAAATTCTCGAAAAATTGTGTTCATTGTTTTGAAAAACCAATTACTTGAGCTTAAGATGTGGAATATCTTTCAAAACGAGCTCAAGCCCGAGAAGTTGTAAACTTCCCGTTGTTAAGGATAAGTTTATCATCGGCGATAAACTTTCCTTTTAACTGAAGAACGAGTCCTAAGTTGACATTTACTTAGAAGTCGTTTTCATGAGCTTGAAAAACTTTGAATGTTTTAATGAAAAGCTCATGACCGAGAAAGGTGAATTTCTCGTTATGAGGAAAAGTTCTCTTATTTAAAAGATTCACTTTCCCTTCTGAGCTTAAAACCTGGAATGTTTTAATACAAGCTCATGACCGAGAAAGATGAATTTCTCGTTAAGAGGATAAGTTATCATAAAAGATAATCTTTCCTTTATTTTAAGTTCGAGTTACAGTCTGACATTTAACTGTAAGTCATGTACACGAGCCTAAAACCTTTGAATGGTTTAAAGTAAGCTCGTGTCCAAGAAAAATTAATTTCTTGTTAAGAGGGTAAGTTATCGTTGCGTAGATAAACTTCCCTGTCTCTGAAGTCCGGGTCGTCGTCTGTCATTTAACGAGGAGCCATTGTGCATGAGCTTAAAAACTTGGAATGTTTTTGATATAAGCTCATGCCCGAGAAAAATTAATTTCTCGTTGTTAGGATAAGTTTACCATCGGCGATAAACTTTCCTTTCTTTGAAGATCGAGTTATAGTCTGTGAGTTGACTATAAGTCCTGATGCACTGTAAGCTTAACTGGAAATCCCCTGAGACACTTGTTTCTTAGATATCAGCTTCTTTAGCAACCACACTCCGAGAGTGTCCTTAATTGAGTGGTATACAATGATTGGACCGCTTCTTTCTTTTGGAACATTCTCTTTGGTACCTGCATTCTCATTAGGATTTTGCATGCTTTGATATGGGTTAGCGATATCTATCTTAGAAGCAAATGGGGGTCCACAATTTTCTTTTCTTGTGCTAGAGGTGACCTGAGGAGAGGATTCACTTGTCTTAGCTGGTAAACGTTTCCTTTTATAGAACACCTTAAGTTCAGGCTTAAGTGATGTATCCTCCTTTTCAATTTCCTCCCTAGTAGTCTTAGTAGAATCAGAGACTATCCTAGTTAAAGGGAACTCGTTTCCTACAAGAGTGAAAGTTCTACCAGTGGAGCGCCACATTTTACCCATGGGTTTTATTTTAGCCACCCACTGGGATTTAAGTCTAGCACGGGAGTTCACCTCATTAAGTAATTTCTTGACACAAGAATCATGATTGGCTTTAAAGACACATTTCCTACATGTTTTACAAGTAGCATATTTAATGTCCGAGTAAGATCTAGAATTCCTAGATGATTGATTGATGCTCCTAGGATATGATATGCTACGGTTAGCAGTGTTGGGTAATCTAGAAGGCATCTGACTAGGTTTAAAATTCCTATCTCTTACTTGTGTCTTCTGAATAGCTTCCATTAGACCAAATTTATGGCGAACATCATTTGAACTAGTTCGAGACGTGTTCTTTAGACTATGTCTAGGTAGGCTAGATGCAATCATGTGATTAGGTCTTGCAAAAGCTGTTTTAGTCACATTGGGCCTAGATAGTGGAGTGACTGGTCTAGAGAGATGAACCATATCAATTTGGGAGGCAAACCGTGGTCTCGAGGATTTTGGTCGCTCAGATCTAAATGCAGTCGGTTGTCTAACAGACTGAATTTGAGGCGGTTTCCCCAAGATTGATGGTTTTTCAAGCTTAGTATCCACACTAGATCCTTTAGTTTTTCTCAATTCGTTTTTCAACGCAGCTATAGCAAAGACCTTTTCTTGTACTTGAGCCTTTAAAGTCTCATTCTCTTTGAGCAATTCATCTTGGGATGCCAACTTAAATTCAAGCGAATTAATTTGTCTCACAAAATTATCTTTTTCAGCTTTAGAATCTTGAATTTTTTGATTTAATCTTCTTTCAAGAACAACATTTGAATTTTCAAGTTTTTCAAAATACTTTTCAGATTTATCCGTTTTCTTCGAAAATTCAATTTTGGCATCCTCAAGAGCTTTAGATTGCTGAGCTAAAATCGTTTCAAGCTCTTTAATCTTGGAATCAGAATCGATTAGAGAAGCAGTCATAAAGCATTTATCCTGATGAACTATAGCATTCTGAACAATTTCTCCCCTATTTTGACTCACATCGGATGAATCTGAAGTGGTAAAACTATCACCCTTTTCCATCCCATGTTTGTCATAATTAGGTTCGGAATGCTCAACATGCGGCAGTTCATCGGCATCGACATCATATACCACATTCCTTTGTTCCGTATTTGTAGACTCTTTGTCAGATACGGGTATGGTGTCATCAATCCTTGACATGCTGCTTGTATCATTTTGTCCTCCTGATTCAATGCTCTTGCCATCGTTAGGCTCCAAGTTGTCAACCATATGACAATTCTCCTCTTGCATCTGCATCGTAGATTCTTGCACTCCATTATCATACTCTTGCTGAAGTCGAGATCTTTCATAAATCGAAGATGAGACTGATATCATTAATTTCAACAATGTACCACGAAACTCTTTAATTTCCGTTTGTGTGTACTGAAGAAATGATTGACATATCCCTGAATTGTCAGACTTAAAAATGTTGAATTTGAAGAAGTGCGTAAGTTGTGTCACTAGAGCTTGATATGCAGATGCTGATGCAGAGTGATTAAAGTCTTCTTTGTGAAGTTGCTCAGCTAGTTGGTTCAAGTTGAGGAATATGGAATCGATGAATATATAACGATCTTGACCGAAGAGTGTCAGAAATTCGTTTCCTCCTTGAAACAAAGAAATGGTCACAAGATGAGACTAGAGTAGTCGAAAGAACGTTATACCACTTTCTCTAGCTGTGTTTTGCATGAGATACAAGTCTCCCTCTCGAGATGTCGATTTCAACGAATCCATTAAAAATCTATGATAAATGAAAGTAAGGATTACTTGTCGATCGATCAATGAAAGAAAGTAATTGTGTTTGTTGTTGTGAGTAGAAGTCGAGAAATAATGTTAAAATCCCCTAATAATTGTTCTCGATAAACCAAAAATTCCAAGACAAAATTACACACGATTAAAAAATTTCAAAAACACGTTTTTTGAAAAATCTTGAAATACTTGTCACTGTATCGGAATCCTCAAAATTAATCCGTCGGAATACCCATCGAAATGTCCAGATCGTAATGTCAGATCGGAATGATTTCAGATCGCAATACTCAGATAGCAATGTAACCTTGTCGGAATGATTCAGATCGCAATGTCCTATCGGAAAATTCAGATCGCAAAGTCCTATCGGAAAGATTCAGATCGGAATATAGCTGACAAAATTTGGGCAGAGTAACGACTTAACCACTTCCTTATAACCGTCGGAATCCCAGATCGCAATGAACGATCGGAATGTCCAGATCGGAATAAGTGATAAAAGTCCAGCGATCGCAATGTAGAAACCTAACCCTTTCCGATGGTTAAGTTATTGCGATGGAGGCCCAAGTACAGTTTGTACTTTCCGATGGATATGTTTGCTTGAATTTCGGAAATAAGAACACAATGCCTTTTTGCACTTTTGATCCAAGAAAGAACGTGTTTTAACCAAAATCAAGATACCAAAATCTCTACAACAAGTAACTAGATAACGTGTATCAAGATCAAAGCATAAAAACACAAAAGAAATTTGGACGTGGGTATTGATTATCAAAACACAAAATCAAGAACACAAGAACAAAACCAATCAAACCAAGGCTCTGATACCATTTGTAGGTCCTCGTAATCTTGGATTATCCTTGTGTTGGAATGATTTAAAGAAATAGAAAGATAGATGAAGATGTAGAGAGAGAAACTAGAGAGAGGTTGGAGAGAATAAGAAATGTTAGATTGAATTGTGTGTGAAGTGAGAATGACCAACCCCTCCTAACATGCTAGGAGGGGGGTTTATATAGCCCACCCTACATGTGGGCTATATGGACTATATTGGATCACGAGCCCAATATCATTGGAGTGACCGATCCTTTCTAAATACGTAAAAACGTATTTCCAACACAAATGTTATACATAATAACAATGACAACAATGAAACTTAGACTTAAGTTCATTTACATATCAAATATTTACTTAGCGACTAAAAGATAAATTTAAGCCACTCAATTTTAACAAACCCTACTCTCTTCCTTTTTTTCTTCAAGTATTAATATCTTCTAAACGTTAATCGTTAAGCTAAAAAATATATCATCGTAGTGAGTATGTATTTATCTTTATATAGACAAGTACTTTTAATACTCCCTCCGTCCCAAAATTATAGTCCACCTTTCTATTTTGGTTTGTCCCAATTTAATTGTCTACTTCTAAAACTTCTAAAAATAGATAGGAATTTTATATCGAGATTACTAGTTTACCCTTAAGTGAAATCATAATTACAAACTTTACAAAGGTTTTTAATTAATTAGTTAAGGGTAAAACTGTCTTTTTGCAAAAAGTAAGAGAGAGAAAGCTGAAAAGGTGGTACTTTTATTAAACTGTGTGTTTTTTGTCGGTGGACAATAATTTTGGGACGGAGGGAGTATAATTTTGACAAACTTTTTTTACGGTTTGTTGTCTTAAGGATGTGTTTCTTTTTCTCTTGTTTTTACTTAATCGGCGGGTTTAACCCTTAACATGTTTTAAGTAAGAGACTCATTATAACTAGAGTCCTCTCAATAAATGACTAATTAAGGGCTTATTTACCAAATTAGGCGGTTCCACTAACTTATCTTAAGAGTTAGACTCACCAATTAAATGGAAACAAAGAAAAAAGCCGAGTTAATGGAATATGGAAAAAAATATGAAAAAAATATAAGTTTATACTTAAGTCCGACTAATTTATTTAAAAATTAACCACTAATGTTTTATTAATCACTTCATCTTTTTCTAAGTTTTTGTATTCACAAACTTAACACATATATTTTTATTTATTTTCATCAAATTCATCCAACAAAAATTTTAATTTTGACTAAAATGAATTCTATTTTGACTTTTTGGACCAATCATATTACTTGATTTTGCTTATTTATTAAAATCAAACTATCTGATTGGTCAAATTGTTTTTTTACACCATCCACTTTTCAATAAAAATCTCAAAAAATTTATTTTTTTTATTATATAAAAGATATATTTCACCTCTCTTGATATTTACCAACTGACTCAGTTGATGAATGACATAATGGTACGAACAAATCAAATTCATTAATGGTACGAACAACTTAGTATAAGGGTGTTTTAGTCCTATTATAATACAGGGATGATTTTTGCACTTAACTTTAAAAAAAAATTCGAAAAAAAATTCAATTATTTTTTCAAAATATTTTTGAAAAATGTTTTTTTAAACAATTTTTTAAAAAAAAATAAATTTTAAAAAAATTAAGATTTTTTGTTTTAAAATTTACTCTACTTGGAAAAAAATATTCGAAAAAAATTAAAACTTTTTAAAAGCTAAAAAATAAATCTAAAATATTTTACGTTTTTTATCAATAAAATATGTTAGTTTTTGTTCAGAAAAAAATATATTTTAAAATTTAGAAAAAGATTAAAAGTTTTTCCTGAAAAAGAACATTTTAAAACAAAATTTTTATTTTTTTTTGAAAAAAACTTTCTTCGAGAACTTTTGAAATCTCTTTCTTCGAAATAATTTAGAAATATATATATATTTAAGTTAAGTGCAAAAATCATCATTGGGCTGTAAAATGACTAAAACACCCTTAAAGTGTTAAACAATTTTAACCCTTAACTAAAAACTATTTGCACCATCCGTCCTCAAGGATGTATGGTGCACCATTTTATAACCAAAAGGATGTATGTTGCGCGAAATATTAACGAGAGATGTAATTCAAACTTTTGACAAACCAAAAGGATGATTTGTGCACTTTACTCTATTAGAATACATCAAAATAAATAATAATGCATTTAACTTTACTTTATTAATTAGAAAAAGATTCTCTTAAGTTGAAGTCAATTTAATTGGTTAAGTTATCCAATCACAATAAAAATAAACACATGTTGGTTTCTTTTTTTTTTGAACGGCGAATATTATTAAGACTAGCAAGACGCTAGAGAACAATTACAAAGCAATTAGATGAGGATTTTTCAACCATCTATTACGACACCAAAAAAAAGATAAAGAGACAACGTCATCAAAAGTGGTCGAACGAATAGGTGGAGAAACTTCAAAAACAGTACGATTACGCAGCCTCCAAATGGCCCACCACGCAACACCAAAAACACCTTCAAGAACCATCTTACGATTATGCGAAAGCCGAACCCCAGCGAACCAATTACACCAATCCGTAAACGAAGACCAATTTCGACCATCAATATCCCACCAACGACAGATACGATGCAAGACATCACGGGCAAAGCCACACCGGAAAAAAATGACTAGCATCCTCCTCACAAGACAAGCATATAGGACAAGAAGTGAAATCCAAAATAATACCTCTACGAGCCAAATTGGCTCTTGTTGGCAGCCGATCACGATGAGCTTTCCACACAAAAATGTTGATTTTAATAGGAATGTATTTTACCCATCTAGTCGACTCCATACTCGTAGGAAGAAAGGTATCATCAATAAGGTTACAGACGTCTTTAACCTTAAAACCGTCATCACTAGATAAAGAGCAAACCCAACGATCCCTAATCGGAGCAAGAGAAACAGAATCCAGCATATGAATTAAATCGGACAGCTGCTGCTGTTCAATACCCCCTCGAGCCTCCCTTCGAAAGGATGATACTATCGACATATTCATCTTCTCTGCCACACGAATATCCTTATCCAACTCAAGAGCAAATAACCGAGGAAACACCGACTTAAGAGCTGCGTTTCCAATCCAGACATCCAGCCAGAAACGGGCTGTAGAACCATCTCCAACCCGTAGATTACACAACAACAGAAAATCCATACCTTTATCCTTTAACAAACGTAATTCTCTGACAATCGAGCACCAATTAGAATTCATATGAACCGGATGAGAACCAATCTAATTCCCATATAAAGCTTGAATAACACGAGCTCACAGTGAGCCTTCTTGGGAAACAATCCTCCACACCCATTTAAGAAGAAGAGCACGATTAAGTGCGTGAAAACTAGAAACCCCAAGGCCACCATGTTTTTTAGATGCTAAAACCTTATCCCAAGCAACCCGTGTTATTTTCGAATCTGTAGGATCAGCTCGATTGAAAAACTTATTTCGAATTGATTCCATTACCTTTAGCACACCCTTCGGAACCTTGAAGATGGACATCGTATATAAAGGGGAAGCACCAAGCACTGACTTCAATAGAGTAAGTCTGCCACCAATCGACAATGTTTTCGCCTTCCACTTAGAAAGACGAGATCTCAATTTAGAAATGACTTCATCCCACGCCTTATGACAAGACATAGAATCTCCTATCATAACTCCAAGATATCTAAATTCATTTTGCATAATAGAACAACCGATAGAATTTGCTGCCGCTTCCATTATAGGCCGAGGAACACCAACACCCAACACTTGGCTTTTTTGAATATTTATGTGAAGACCCGAAGCAAGATGAAAACATTTGAGAATATTTAGAATTCCCCTCAAGTTCATATCAGACCCCTCCCCTATAAATAAAGCATCGTCCGCATAAAATAAATGGGATAGAGTGAGAGAGTTCTGCAAACGAATACCTGTGAAGAAACCATCATCCCTAGCTTTGCAACATGACAAGTTAAGCGATTCTATGATGAGAATAAAAAGATAAGGCGACAAAGGATCTCCCTGTTTAAGCCCACCATGAAATTCAAACTCATCCGTTGGACTCCCATTGACAAGAATCGAAGCCTTAGAACAATTAAGAGTACCACAAACCCATTTACACAAGTTAGAACCGAATCCAAAAGCTTCAAGGACATCATGTAAATAATCCCAACGAACCGAGTCATATGCCTTAGCAAAATCGATTGTAAAGAACATAGCTTTCTTATTTTTCCTTTTACACCACTGGAGAACTTCATTTAGAATAAAAGGACCATCCAAAATCATTCATCCAGCTACAAACACAGACTGAGAATCTGATATAATATCCCCAATAACCACCGCCAGACTAGAAGCCATGATCTTAGTGACAACTTTATAAATACTCCCTATCAAACTTATAGCCCGAAAGTCTTGGAAAAATTTAGCATCCGTGATCTTCGGGATTAAGGCAATAAAAGACGAATTACAGCCCTTTGAAAACGACCCATTAGTAAAAAAATATTCCACCGCATCGCAAAAATCCGGACCCACAAACTCCCAATACTTCTTGAAAAAATCAAACGTGTAACCATCCGGACCCGGAGACTTGTTTTCCCCACAGTTCCAAACAGCAGATCGAATCTCATCCCGGGTGACATAACTCTCAAAATCAATAATTTGATCATGTGACAATTTTTTAGGAAAAGTGAAATCAAGTTTAAACTGAGATCTTCTCGGCCTTTTAAACCGATCTTCTTAATGATTCAAGAAAGCCTTCTTAACAGAGCTAGGAGTACGACACCATATGCCATCAACAAACACACCACAAATCACTAACTGAGATTGTTTCTTGTTGATAATCCTATGAAAATACCTCGTATTCTCATCACCTTCCACCACCCATCTTATTTTAGATTTTTGGCGAAGATCAGAAGATTCCATAGACTGTATGTCTTGAAGTTGTTGTCTCAAAGTACACCTCCTAAAAAGAGCAGTATCACAAATAATTCCTTGCTCAAATTCCTTGTCAATGATCGTTAACTCATTATTGATGCTCAACTTTAACTCAGCCGTTTTCTTTCGTTTATCATTAATCCATTGTCGAATAATACCTTTCATCATTTGAAGCTTCTTTCTAAACCGAATCATATGATCCTTATCAGAAAGAGAGAAAGATCGCCATGATTTTTCCACCATATCATCAAACCGTGCATGACTAAACCAAGAATTATAAAAACGAAACGAAATTGGGCCAAAATCTAATTTAAGTTCATGTAAAAGAATCGACCGATGATCCGATAAATGTCGACCGAGAAAAGTAGCCGTAATCGACGGAAATATAGAAAAAATCCCATTGGTGACAAGATATCGATCAAGTTTGCTCATCTTTGTGGCCGAGGAATGAGACCACGTATAAACATAACCCTCCATATTAATGTCAACAAGGCCCGTGGAATTAATAAAAGAATCAAAATATCCCGCACTAACAACATTAAAATGAGATCCCCGTCTCTCTTCTCTCGATCGCACCTCATTAAAATCGCCCAACATGATTGTTTCTCCTTTCCAACGCCCTACCAATGTCGATAAGTAATCCCATAAAATCCGTTTATGCGAAGGCGGCTGCAGAGCATAAACAGCAATGAACAATAACTTAGTATTATTAGGAAGCCACGTTCCATAAATAGCAACGAAGTTATCAGAAATGGTTACATTATCTTTCTTGAACACCGTAGACTCCCAAATACATAGAATACCACCGTAATTCTCTAACGAATCACTTGACACAAAGTTATAATTAGAATTTCCCCACATCGATTTCACCTCCATATGAGAGATCTTATTTAACTTAGTTTCCTGAATCGTAATGAAACTAAGTGTATTTTTATAAATCAACTCCTGTATCCACTCCTTTTTGGTCTTAGATCCAAGACCTTGAACATTAATAGAAAGAATATTCATCTAAAAACTGATTCTTCTCCTTGATTCCCGATAATATCCTCCATGTCCTTTGAACACCCATTCATAGTATAGCCCATATCTTGCCCAACACGGATGACCTCATCTAGAACACCCAACACAGACCCCCCATTCGTAGCTTTAGTTTGACTGATGTGTTCATTAAAAGACTCATCACAAACAACATTCGAATCATTCATAACCTTCGCACTAATCCGTGATGACAACTACTTATCCGTCCCATCAGCAACATGATTAATAACAGGATCAGCAACAGGATCAACGACCTTTTGTGTCTCAGAGCCCACTGGCGTATAACCAGGAGGATGAGGCACTAAAGAACTCAAAACACTCGGTTCCTGATTAGATTTTTTATCTTTCAACATATCATACAACTCAAACGGATCCTCAGACGTTTGTTTACCCATATCATCATCATTCTTATTAGACACCTCAGCTTGTTCAAACACAGTATCAGGTTGTTCAAACACAGTATCAGCAACCCCTTCAAAAACGTTGTTATTGTCGTTTTCCCCAATGCCATCTCCTTCCTCTTCGCTTAACAACTGTTCATCAGCATGATTACGTTCCCCATTTACAGAATCTTCATCTGAAGACTTATCCATTTCCTTTCGAGACTCGAAAGTGGGATTCCACATGAACAATTCTTTAGCACGCACCATGAATACCTTGCCTTTAACAATAATATTAAAGGATTCTAAAATAGAAAGACGGATGTTCAGTAATGATGCACACAAGCTTGCAGCCAAAAGACGTATCATACGAATCCTCCATATCCAACGTTTCACCCCATTTCTTACCAATACGCACAAAAGTATTCCGTGTCCAGGCCAGAAAATAGGCTCTTTAGACCGAAAGTCATGATTGACATTTTGAACACTATGAAACCATGAGTTCACCCCCGTATGTTTCATCAAATTCGCCTTTGTGACCGTCGATTCAAATTCAAGCATCACCCATAAACCCCCCAAATAAAACAAATGCACATCAACGAAACCCTCGTCCTTGATCAAAACCTGTAGTTTTGAAATAGTACTGACATCCTTGACTCTTCCCATAGCACGCTTAGAGTAATCCCGCTCAACAATACAGTCATCATCAAGCACAATCGCAGGAGACGGAGAAATCAATGGGCCTGTATTAGTTTTAGTAGAAGTTCCATTAACAACATTCACATACGACCTATCATGGCCATTCGATTGCCTAAATCCTTGAGCAGGGTGAGGCTTCTGTGTGTCAGCAGTCTTACCAATAGAAGGAGGAACAAATGACTTATGAGACCTTTCAAATCTAACCTGATTAGCATAAAGATGATGACGCCCAATCTATACATTACACAGGTTTTCAACCAATCGATCCACGTTGAACACCTTTATGAAACGAACAAAACCAAAACGTTTACCTGCCTTAGAAATCTTAAAGGGAATAAAGACATCCACGACAGTACCGTACACACTACATGCCTTCCACAAATCCCGAGCATTAATGGAGTCAGGTAAATTAGTAACAAAGATTGAATGAGAAATCTTTTGTGTTAAATCTTCCTTTGATCTATACGTAAACATCGTTTTTGGATTGAAGGGAGATTTGGAAAATAAAAAAGAAACTACAAAGAAAAGGGGATCTGAAAATTAAACCCTAAAAAACCGCCGCCATAAACAAAACCCAAAAGTTGCAACCATTAATTAAAAAAAAGTAACATACATCAACCAAGAACTAAAAATCCTTCGGTAAATCAATTGATCACAGAATATTTAGGGGGTGTGAGCACAAGCCTAAAACTCCTCATAATTAATAGCAGCAAGGATAAATAATCACAAGGATGAATCATATTACAAATCGTTAATCAATGAATCCTCAATTGGGAATGAACTAAAAAAATCAGCCGTCATTGTTGAGTGTTTTTAGGTGTGGTAGCTTAGATTTAAACTACAGCTAAAAATACGAACCAAACTGTTAGAAAAATAATGAGATTACCAAAAATCAAAAAAAGTTTTATAACATATGTTGGTTTCTACATTTCACAAAAAGAAAAACTTTTATACATTTATTTAAATTTTGATTCTCTAACATAACCACACATGAGTTCCATGTATCTTTTTAGCATAAAACACATCAACTAATCACATTCATTCAAACCAACTTTCCACTTTTTTTTAAAAAAAATTTAAATATCTTACAAACGGTAAATCGTTAAGTGACAAAAATACACCATTACAACCACAATTAAATCATATTTCTTTCGAATAGCACATGCATGTATATACTTTCGATGATTTTTTTCTGAGAAATCATATATGATTCGTATCACGGATTATATATGATTTTCGAAAATCATATATGATTCGTGATACGAATCATATATAATTTTCTCAGGAAAAAGAAAAGTTCATCGAAAGTATATACATGTGCCACTCGATAGAAATATGATTTAATTCTCGTCACGATATTATGTTTCATTTTGCGTAATGATTAACGGATTGTGAGATATTTAATTTTTTAAAATATTTTTTTTATTAAATGAAAAAAAAAATGAGTGATAAAAATTGATAGAAAAAAAATGAGTGATAAAAATTGATTGATTTGTTGTAAATAAAGATAAAGAATAAATGTATTCTTCAATTGATATATTAAAGAGGGTAGATACAAGGTGTATTTATAAGATAAATACTAGGGTAAACCCTAGTTACTACATGGGCCATGGGCCTTATTCTAGACATCCACATATTATTCATAACACTCCCTCTTGGATGTCTCTATAGATAATACGCTTTGAGAATGTTGCCTCGTTAAAAACCTTGTCAGGAAAACCCAGTGGGACAAAACCATGACTAAGGAAAAGAGTGCAACGCGTATTATCTCCCTCTGATTACTACATCAGTTAAAATCTTTAACTCGCCGCGTTCCAATATTGTGAATAAGCTTCTTGAATGTTGAAGTAGGAAGTGCTTTGGTAAATAGATCCGCCAAATTGACGTTTGAACGAACTTGTTGAACTAGAATATGACCGCTCTTTTGTAAGTCACGAGTGAAACGAATTTCGGTATCGCCTTTCATGTAACCTCCTTTGAGTTGAGCAAGGCATGTTGCGTTATCTTCATACAAACTGTTGGTGCCTCTTTCTCTGAAGAAATACTACATGACGTGCGTATGTGTTGTGTTATATTTCTTAACCAAACACATTCTCGACTTGCCTCATGGATTGCTACAATTTATGCCTGATTGAATGAAGTTGCTGCAATTGTTTGCTTTACCGAACACCATGAAATCGATATTCCTCCACTTGTAAAAACATATCCAGTTTGCGATCGACCACTTTAAGGGTCAGACATATATCCTGCATCTGCAAAATCAAATTAAACTTGTATTTGATGGGTTAGAGTATAAACCCATATCTCTTGTTAAAAACCTTTCTAGATAAAACCCGGTGGGACAAAAATCTAGTGAAGGAAAATAGTACATTAAATCCTTTATACGCCTAGGAATGTTGCCTCGTTAAAAACCTTGCCGGAAAACCCTACGGGGACAAAACCATGGTCAAGGGAAAAAGAGTACAACACATATATTCTCCCCCTTGATGATCACATTACTTAAGCTCACCGAGTCACTAAAATACACATTAAGGTGTATTAATAAAATCATATGTATGAACACTATCTACACATATTCTTTGCATAATAATACGTCATACATCTCGTTCAAGTTTATCATCAAACTTTGCAAGTTATTCATTTCCAACAAGTATGACCCTTAGCAAAAATTAAATTGTTCATTTTCAAATGAAATATCTCAATCGATATTGTGATCATCAACTCTATAAATCAAGAGAGTCTTTCTAACATCATGTGACTTCATAAATATGAGTGTTGTTTATTCACATAAAGATACAACTTTATCTTTAATTTTCATGATGCATACATATTTCATCATTAAGATGTTCAATTCTAGAACTAAGACAGACTTTGTCTTTCGTTTCAAATTCAATTTCTATGCACTTAGTCGCCTTTATAACCATAACTCTTTATTTGGCACAATACTACACACTAAGGCGAATATAACATATATGCTCAAATCATGATTAGTTCAATACAATTAATATTGTTCTCGAGAACGTTTCTTATATGCCTTAAGCATTAATTATCTCTAGCATGCTCCATGCATATTATATGCTAATGAAATATCAATATCACTTGAGCTCTATTTTATATATATATCTTTTAGACGCATATCACTTATTATCACATTGCCAGACTTATACAATATTTATTGGATCCACCACATGTGAACATGTATCTACATGAACATTTTCAAGTCTTTGAGAAATATATGTGTGCCATCATTTGCAATTTATGCATATTTTATTTCGCTATCTCATAAAGACTATTGCGTATCCAATAGATTGTAAGCTTCAACCATATGTCTCATCACAAGAGACCTCCATTATTCATTATATTCTTGCGTCATTAATAATTTGGATATTCATCTATCCATGATCCTCACATTCACTTTAGCGCTATATTCTTTATTATCATTATCATTCACATTATAACTATATCTCTATCGACGTCGATTTATTTCTTTTCGATTCCACACTTTACTAGACATTGCATTCCATCATTTGTTGAGATCTCATAGTATTTCATGTACCCGGGGTTTTCTCAATTAACTTCATGTCTAGTGTCTCTTTAGGAGACTATCATGGGGTCTTTATTACCTCGATAAGACCATTTTAATTTTCTTGCTCCATGTTATATCTTCAATCGAGGATTTTTATTTGGAATCGAATAATCTATCACGTTGTAGTCGTGCCATAGACTTACTACCAATCATTGGTTTTATTGTTGGGACACTCATTTTAATTGGAGCACTAGCAGCGTTTGTGATCTAGTCACTTTATTTAGGTCACTAACCTTGTCTGGCAATTATTAGATCTGGAATATAAATTGTCCCATGAACTTTATGTTCATATTCATTACTTGTGAGGATCAACTTTTCATTATCATAATTCATTCCAAGTTTCTCGCTGCTCATTCTCCCCCTGAATGAATTATCATTCTCAACATCCCATTTCGTGCGTTGTGGTGGACTTACTATGATATATATCGCACATTTCAGTATCTCTTATGGGAACGATATGGTTTGTGACCAAAACCATTATAATGGGAGGATTCATTATTGTTGGCAAGATGCGAATTAATATGTTCATATGTAATAAATTGCCCCATAAACAGAAACTCTTGTTCTCATAATTATAGGCTTTGCAATCAACTTAAGACATTAAATAAACGTTTCAACAAAAGAAATTCGCGTATGAACATGGGCTATATAAAGTTCAACACGTATTTCAATAATCGCCCAAACTTGTAAGCATTCACCACTATTCTCAATAATCATATTTGGAAAATCACGCTCACATCGAGCCACTAATCACGCCAACTTGAAGTTGCGTATTTGATGATCATTTTGACGATGCATCGGTTTATAACTCAAAATGATCCACATGAGACATGTATAGGCCTACATGCATGCTCTTTTTATGTTTTCCAAAATTTCAAGGAATGAGTCCTTATTTATATTTAGTGGTGATAAGTAATGAACTTACGTTGAGAACAATAAAGATAATCAAAATTATCTTTGAAGAAACTTATGATTCTTCTATAACTTTCGCATCATTATTGACTCGAGATGGTCCAACCGATCATGCCAATTATTACAATAATCTTAGGCTCATAAATATATATACTTTATGGCCACATGTACTTTATTTGCACAGTGCATATATATAATCCGAATAGCATGTGAAGCCGACCGTTATCGGATTAACTCTTTTATGACTTTTACACATACATGAAAATTATAATATAGCATTCACATTAAAATTATAAAATTATAATCTTGTGAAACCATGTATCACATGCACAAGCACATATTAAAAAAAAAACCTACATTTAATCAATTCATAATAGTGTATATCTTCTCTTAGATTACGATACAGATCAAACTTTGTCTATGTCACAATTGTAGTAAATATACAAGACAAATAATGTTCATATGTTATAGGGTCAAAACTTAACCATTGGGGTTATCCCGTTAGTGTGCACTAATAATGTATAGTAGTTAAAATTACATTAAATCATATTAACTATTATGCTAAAAGTTTAATGCTGCTAATTATTACGTTTGTTTTTACTTCATGTAATAACACAATGAGTAATAAAGTCTCTAATCTCGGAAGAATGATAATGGCCAAACCATACACATAAGTTAAAAATACTTTGTTCTTAACCTATATCAGTTCTTTTGTATTTTTCAAGCAGTACTTTTGTACTTATTTCAACAGTGTCCTCAATAGATCCTATAAATTGATTTCTCTTTACTTAGAAAAACATTTTAAAAAAAACAACCAAAATGATTAGTCGACTCTCATAAACAAACAATTATAGTGATAAATAATGCACACATATAAATTGTCTTCAATTGCCAATTTATTACTCATAACCACATTGCACTTTTTTATATTTTTTATTTTGCTACATGCCTATATTTTGATTCGTGACTTCAACACAAGTATGAAGTAATACTTTATTATACCTTTTATTTTTACTAACATTGCACACGTTATGATTTTTTAACGTTTTTTTTATTATGCAGTATAGTTCAGTTTTTGCATAAGACTTTAGTTATATCATCACAATTTAAAATAGATGCAAACATCAACTATTTATAAATCATACAAAGTAATATGTTAATTTATTGTAAAATTAAACACGAAAAAAAACGAACATATTACCGATATCAATACATTCATTAATCTATGCCTATATTTTACTTTATTACTATCATGTTTCATTTTTCACATTTTCTCTCCATATATAAACTATTTACCTTTAATTTTTTTATATGATATTTTTATTCGTGTTAGTAATTTTTTTAATTGAAAGTTTATAGTTTTTTTAAAGCTAGAGAGAAGGTCGAATTAATAATTTTAGTCAATTCAGATTACTCATTCAGAACAGTTATCAAACAACCATTTTCACTCAGAACCAAGTTTACTCAAAATTAAAAAAAAATCGTTCATCAGATTTTATTCATTCAGCATTAAATTATATTTTTTTGATCAAACAGCCCCTTAATTTGCAAAAATCACGTATAATTTTAGTCAATATGTCTTACCAAATGAAGTAGCCCATCAAGCATCCATTCAATTCATATCATGCTTTCAAATAATTTTACTTCAGATTATAGAAAAATAATACATAAATTTTTTTAACATAGCCAACTAAAAACAACAATAAGTTTTAGTAAGTTGCATATCTAGTAAAATCAAGAGAAGGGGTTATTATGTTGTATCATATATTGGGTCTTGACCTGTTTATAAGTTTTGGTGCATGTATACATACGCGATTACTGAGACCGTTTGACCAACAATACAAACTGATCACAAATTATAAAATAAAATAATATAAATATCGTGGTTTTTTGAAGTGTTTTTTTATTGCTAGGTTCAATTATGAAACAGTCATGCTTGATTAAGTAATAACTAGCTACTGAACACATGTACATGTACAAGCAATCAAGCATTTTCTGAAGATCTATGATGACATGATAATAAAAGCCTATCAAAGAATAGCAAATATAGGGATGGCAGTGGGTGCAAAAAAACCCACAACCCATGGGTACCCGCACAAAAATGGGTGGGTAATTTCGTCGATTTTTACCCACGGGTAAGTGTATGGGTGGAAACTTATACCCGTTGGTGGGTGGCGGGTGGGTGCAGGTAAAGTATACCCATCACGGGTAAACCCATGATACCCATTTAATATACTCACGGGTATACCCGTCAAAATACCCGTAGGTATACCCATTAAAATACCCTATGTATGCCCATTAACCCATCTAAAGTTAAACAATATTTATGATGTTATAAATGTATATTTAATAATTATCATTTTTAATGAAACTCAAGAAACTAAAAGTTTGTTGGTGTCTCGAGACTAAAAAGAGAATATGAAGAATCCAACAATCAAATATATATTTATGTCTAATCCACGCTTCCTAGTTCCTCCCTTGTGTTAAGAAATTGAAATTTTTCCATAGGCATACACGATTCACATATACTTGTTAAGTCTTTTGTGAATTTGAGACACATGTTTAAATCTTTTGTGAACTTGATACTTGTAAAAATGATTGAAGCCTTATTACTCATTTTAATACCTAGTTTACATACATATCAAGGTTTTGGAATTTTGTTTTAATACATTAACCCATGGGTTTACCCACGGGTAACAAATACCTACGGGTATGGGTATGGGTAGAAATCTATACCCACTTGTAGGTAACGGGTGGGTAATGGGTTTTAAAAAATATACGTGGGTGGGTGACGGGTTTGATATACCCGTACCTATTACCCACGGGTGCCATCCCTAAGCAAATATAATGGAAAATAAATAATGCCATGATAGATTGAACTATATTTAATTATTTACTGTAACAGACAAAGTTAACAATTGAATTCAATAATATACAAACAATCGAAGACATCACGATGGAGAATTTTTTTTTAATAACTTCGATATTAAATAGATACATAACATATAAGATTCAATCAAATTTTTTTATGTATTATATTATTATATACTGTTTTACCTCATCAAGAATAGATCTATCTATCATATTGCATGATGATATAGTAATTATCAATTAATAGAAAAATAAGAATACTTACCTTAGCTGTCGTTGCAGACTAAGTATCATCGTAAACCAAAAACAGTTGCAGACGGAAGAGAAAAAAAAATAGAACCTAAAATTCAATTTTAAGAGAACGTGTTATAAATAAAGATAAAGAATAAATGTATTCTTCAATTGATATATTAAAGAGGGTAGATACAAGGTGTATTTATAAGATAAATCCTAGTTACTACATGGGCCATGGGCCTTATTCTAGACATTCACATATTATTCATAACATGATTGAATTTATAATATAAAAAAGTATACATTTAAATTTTCTTAACATGATCAATTAAGTTACTTATTTTCAAGTTAGAGAATTTCGTTCCTTTTCAATTTACATATCATTATAAGTTTATAACTATATCGTATTAATCTCAATAAAAGTTGTTCCTCACGATAAAAATCGTATGTTTATCAAAAATAAAAATCATTATAATAATAAAAACTAGATAGAGAAATTTGCGGTATTTAAAATAGGAAATTATATAGAGTTTGACTTGGTCACAAATTCCAAAAACTCAAATCGGCCCCCCTATAAAACTCGTATAACGCCACATTCTCTTCATAAAAAAACTCTAAACCCTAAGAAACTCATCATCATGTCGGAGACGATCACAGTAACCGAACAAGCGACCCAAACTCAAGTCCTCACTCTCAAATACCCGGCGAGCGATAGCCCTACAGACGAGGCTTCTGCATCCTTGGATGTCGTTCCTGACCCTAACTCTAACATCGAACCCCAAACCCTAGCCCTAGTGAACGAGTTTCTTCGTATTCAAGCCTTGCTCAAGGCTGCAAAAGAAGCAAAAGAGACAAAGGGGGATGAA
Organism: Glebionis coronaria; assembly: GCA_025667525.1. Taxonomy (NCBI): domain Eukaryota; kingdom Viridiplantae; phylum Streptophyta; class Magnoliopsida; order Asterales; family Asteraceae; genus Glebionis; species Glebionis coronaria. Next base: position 293,260 of record JANFOE010000953.1, on the reverse strand, counting down.
GAGGCGAATGACGATGAAATTAAGTCACTGGAACGTGATTTAAGAAGTGTGGTTGAAGGGTTGAATGATGATGATTTCACGGCGCTGAAGAGACTTCTTATGGCGGCTCATGATCTTAATATCACGGAATTGAAGGATATTGTGTGTGAGATATTTGCAGACAAAATCAAGGACCTGAGCGTAGAAAGGGTTCGTGAGATATTTGGTATCGAGAATGATTTTACACCTGAAGAGGAACAAGAAATTCGCGATCAAAATGCGTGGGCATATGAACCTTGAAGCAATAATTAAGGAGTAATCGTTGAATTTAATTATGAGTCGTTTTAGTTATTAATTTTTTATTGTGGGATTGCTTTATCATCGGTTTAATCATATGATTGTTTTCTTTTGATAGCCTTTGTTGATATTTTTTACAATTCGCTGTATAAAACTAAAACTATATATATGGCTCACAACATATGTGAACAAAAATGGAGATTCATATGTTTTTACCAGCAAAGATTCGGAATCAGCGATTTGAATAGAAGCATATAAAAATAAAGCATAGGTAAAGCATAAAACGCATTAAAATTGACCCTAAGAAATTTGTTTGTTAATCCTTCAATTTAAATTTCATAATAGCACACAACTTTGTACATAGAGTTGCATTAACGTATCAACTCAGATATAAACTAAGATACGCTAAGCTGTATTAGTTCTAGTGATCGATGATCGTATCGAAACCATCAGGCATAACCATTATTACTAACAGCAATCCTATACAGTATACACTGATCAGGATTTTTGTTAACAACAAAGGATGAATAAATAAAAAATAGAGGCTATCTAGTATTCTAGTAAGACACTATAGCTGAATTGAAAGCACAACATTTAATTACAAAGTGCATTACATGGATTATCGAACCAACTGATTCTGTTTAAGCGAGACACGAGATCCAATTAAACGACGAGAGCTTGATTTCGTTAGGGATTAAATCCTTAGCGGGTCGTTTTAGCCAAAAAAACATCTCATTCTGGAATCGCGGTTGGCTAAGAAGAATGCATCTAAGATTGCATCTGAAAGATATTCCACTAACCAAGAACCTTAGACCAAGTCTCTTTAGCAATCATATCATGCATGAATTGAAAAGGTGTTCTTCCGTCTCTATATCTTCATCACAAATGGGACAAATGAGGCGTCTCTGTATCAACGGCGGAGCCAGGGTATAAAGTCATCGGATGCACAAATTTTTAATACGAATATCTATATAATAAATAAATTTAAGACTGGATTCATTTTGAAAAAATAGAGATTTTTAGCAAATATATACATTACGCGACAAAATTCCATCGGGTTCGTGCATCCCGGGAACCCCTAGCTCCGCCCTGTCTATATCTTTTGGTATTTGATTAACTTGCATGAGAATTACACTTATTTATTAGTTTTAACTAAGCATTATTGGTTCATGGTGTGTGTCGTCACTCGAATTGAGATGTTATTCAAAGAAAATCTCAAATATGGAGTTTATCGTGAAAGTTAAAAGCTCTTTTCTTGAGATGTTTGCTAAGCTTGCTTGCCCAACTACAATCTTTTATATTAATGCTAGCAATCAAGTGAAAGTTAAAGCCTCTTTTCTTGATTACCACAATTACTCGTGACTCATCAACATGGGTGAAGCTAGAAAATTCGGCTTGAGGGGTCAAACTTTGATATTTTTAAAAAATTATATTACAAAATAATTTTTAGAGGGTCATATTTTTAAAAAATTCAAAAAATTTCAAAATTTTACACTACAATTTCTTTGCTAAGGGGTCACATGATCCTCATGACCCCTGTCTCCGCCGTGCTCATCAGGCACAAGATCAAATTATAGCTAAGCGCGTAACAGAACCTACGATAGGTTATACATATGTGGATTGTGGGTTTGGTGCAATAGCATATCTACCTACATGCTATCTACTTCTCGTTACCCAGGCCCACTTGACAACAACTTCATTGCCGACACATCTAGCTAAGCCTATGCCTATTAGTGGTTTTCAACCAAACCAACCTCTCACATGGCTCTTTACTCAGTCCAATACCTCGTCGTCACACTTTGGTTTTATGACATCTGGATAGTTATTAGTGTATTTGTCAACAATGGTAACTCTATTCTAGTCACTCATATCGGACTTAACTCCTTACATACTTGTCATAAACCTCTTCATCTTAATCATATACTTGTCACACCTGAAATGATTAATAATTTAATTTTTATTCGTAAATTTACTTGTGATAATGATGTTTGTTGTCGAATTTGATGCTTATGATTTTTATGTAAAGGATTACCAAACCAAAACCTTCTTCTTTGTTGTTATAGTACAAGCGACCTTTACCCAGTTACTTAGCAACATCGGCTTCAAACTCCCATTGCTTTGCTTTCTTTTAGTTCCACTACATGGCACAGACGCGTCGGTCATCCCGGGGAAGATGTGCTTCGTTGCGTAATGTTAAGTAATTTAATTTATGTAATAAATCAAAGTTGTCTGGTTTGTGTCATGCGTGTCAATTAGGTAATCATGTTAAGCTTTCGTTTTTATAGTTCCGAGTCTTCTGTTGAGTGTGTCTTTGAATTTATTCAACCGGATTTATGGACATCCCTATTTCTAAGTGAAAGTGGAATTAAATACTATGTTATTTTCTTAGATCACTTTTCGTACTTTGTTTGGGACTACCCTTTGCATAAAATATCTGATTTGTTTGCTACTTTTGCTACTTTTCATGCTTATGTCAATAAACAGTTTAATGTATATATTAAGGATTTGTAGTGTGACAATGTGGGTGAATATGACAAGAGTCGTTTCCATGATCTTTTTTGCCAAAATGGCATATAATTTCGCTTTTCTTACCCTCGTACTTCGAAGCAAAATGACATATCTGAACGTATGCTTCGCAACAAAAATAATCTAATTCGTACATTGTTTTTTAAGCCCACATACCTTCATCCTTTTTGGTGGAAGCTCTTAATATGGTCGGTCACCTTTTGAATATATTGCCTTCTACAACGATTAATAAAAAAAATACCATTTTCCAAACTATACAACCAAACACCCACATATAAACATTTGCGTATCTTTTGATGCCTTTGCCATCCTCGCGATGATGTTACACATAAACTCCAACCCCGCCCAACTCGTTGAATATTGCTTGGTTACCCCACGAACGATCGTGGTTACAAGTGTCTCGACATTTCTACTCTTATCTCATGACATGTTCGTTTTGATAAGGATGTCTTCCCATTCGTGACTGGGAAGCTATATACACATCCAAGTTAAGATATACTTTTACCGTTACCTCCTCACAAACATAACCCTACACCACCTGAGCTCACTGCCTAGCTTGAGACACCTCCACACAACCCTTTTCCTGGTCCGACTATACCACTTTCCACTACTTCTAAAAAACCTCTACCTGACCAGACCCACCACTCTTTGCATCCTAGCTCTACCACATCAACTTCTTCACCATACAATGATATAGGTCGAATTCACTCTCCACCTCAAGCAGTCAACACTACACCCTCAATGCAAACTATACTGCAACCCATATCAACCCATCCCATGGTTATTCATGCTAAAACCGACATTTTAAACCTCTTGAGTGTATGAATTATCATGTCACCAACACTTCCCTGATCTCATATCCACGCCTATCGGGACGCCAACTGGAAAAATCTATGTTAGATGAATATAATGCTTTAATTAGTGACAAGTGGGTTCTTGTACCTCGTTCAACTAACGTTAATGTTGTCCGTTCTATGTGGCTTATCAAACATATGTTTCATGTAGATGGCTCATTAAGCATGTATAAGCGTTGATTTGAGGGAGTCGAGTCTCTCGATTACCAGGTTATAAAAAAAAGCTTGTACACAAAAACATGTGCTTATTGCACTTTTTTTCCTTCTAAAGTTATTAAGCCATGATCTCTCTTCCCAAACTCTTGATACTTCAACTCTTCTATATAAATGATTATGCCAAATGTCAATTTTTTATGCAATGCTAAATAACATCTGATTTTTTCTACACGAGTTGTAGCATGATAATCACATTTTGAGTCCGTCAATAAGTTGTTCTTCTTGCACTACCCCCAATAAGTTGTTTTACACGAGTTGTAGCATGATAATCGCCATTTAACTTTAGATGTTTATGAAGTAAAGATTGTTGCTTTATCCAAAATATTAATTAAATGATTCAGATGTTGTTGTTGTCAGTTGTTTGGTTAATTATAGCCAAACGATTGTTTAACGGTCCTGACTAGGATGTGTTTAGGATTGTTTATTAGGGCACCATGGGTGCTTGGGTGAGCATATTGATGGATCTTATTAACTTATGTATCATAAGAAGATAATTAGCTTCGAATCAAATGAGACCAAAACATTTTGGTCCGGTCATCGGTCTGGAGTTTTGGAGCATTTTGGTGCTCGGTGTTAATTTGGATTCACTAAGAACACGGGTTTATGATCCAGAGGTCGGGGAGGATAGAAGTGTTGTTTAGCCATGGTAGAGAGAGAAACAAGTAAGAATAAAAGTGTGTGTTTATTCTAGTGAAAGAAAGGGAAAACAAGAAATGGTAAGCCTTACCCCTCCATGGAAGTATGGAGGGGTTTATATAGCACGGGACTTGGACTATTACATATGACAATATTAGTCCCTGCAAGTCCCGGCTATAAAACTAATGTAATTCCGTTAGTCGCACACATTTTAAGGCTAAGAATCTTCCCCCAATGTGGTGACATACGGAATTACTTACAATGTTCCTAACAAATGCAAATACAACAAAAATATGGCAGTATTAAGTTTGCCTCCAGTGCTGAGGATGACACCGTTGTCTTCAAGTCTTCTAGAAAAACTTATACCCCAGTTTGAATCCTCTTTGTCTTTGCTTGTTGAGGAACCATTGTATCATGTATGAACTGGATTAACTTCCCCCCAATTCATACCACATGTCTTAAGAAGCTTTCTTCATAGACTTCTTTTTGACGAAGCTTCTGAATCGACTTCCCCCAAACCAAAATCCCTGTCTTGAGAAGAATCTGTAGCTTGATCAATCTTCTATCTTTGACATTTAAAGTGCACAACGGAATTTTGTAGAAGAAGAAGTAAACACCACCAAGTAACTGCTACCTTGACATTTTTGGTCTTCATGATTATGTGTTTGGGGGAACATGTAAGAAATCAGCAACAAATCTTCTCACGCTTGTAGAATGCTTCCCCCGGAAGTTGAACTAAGTACTCCAGAGTGGGAACTAAGTCTCCAAAGTACACGTTCTTCCCCCATGATGGTGACGAACTCTCGGAAGCATCATCTGACGTGTACGGTCAAAATCGCGAGATGTTCTTGTCGAAAGTATGATGGTGATGAACACTCGGTAGCGTTCTTGTCAAACGTATGGTGGTTAAGAACACTCGGTAGCATTCTTGTCAAAAGTATGGTGGTTAAGAACACTCGGTAGCATTCTTGTCAAAAGTATGGTGGTTAAGAACACTCGATAGCATCATCTGACGAGTACAATCAGAATCGTGAGAAGTCCGTGTCTGAAGTAGTAATCTTTGTTGACATTTTGTAGCTCAAGTTGCTCGTGAGCATTGTTTGCTGATCATATCTCTACTCTTGTACTCTCTGGCTAAACTTACCAACCTCTTATTGTTTCGGCTATCTGTAGTGACCACTGGTGAAGTAAACCTGATATTCCAAACTTGAAACTGAAGTACAATCCCCCAAATTTGTTACTTACGCTTAGCACTTGTGTTGATTCAAGAACGGTGCAGAGAAACGTCCCTTAGAATCTTATACATAAAGAGAGAGGTATAAGATGTAGAACACCTCTTGAAGTATCCACAACTTCCGGTGAGTGTGACACTGAGCACTACAACGTAACTCCTTAAGTGATAGTTGTCCATGTCGTCGACCATCCACCCCTTGACAGTGGAAACTAGATAAATCAAGTCTTAATCATAAATGCTGAAGCGAATCATCAATCGATAGAATTGGGTGAAAGAGGCTCGATGATGAATTGAGTAGACGCCTTCGTGATATTCCACTTCACCTTCAAATAATAAATACCAAATACACTTCGTAATCACTTGACATTACTTTGCCCGAATACTAGCCGTTTTGACAATTTCAGTGAATCTTAAAGGATCGTTTTAGTGTTTGTTTGTTTTTGTTGTGTTTGTTTGTTGTGGTTGTTTGAGTGTAGTTAACTTGAGAACCAACGATGACTAAATAATGAGAATATGTCAATGTGGTCTTGCTAACTTTACTTTGAAGCCCAAAATCAATCATACACCCAACTGATGCGCGGTCGTCGAAAATTTTTCGAGAGATTAGGGTTTCAAAACGAGGGTTCTCTTTAGTCGGGTACGATATCATCATGTTACCCATTATCCGGCAAATGATACTCGACCCATTAACAATAATAACTCAACCCATAGATCATGTAATGTCCAATACTACCATATGGTGATACCCGTATACAATACTCGGTCTGAATAATTAATCCAATCCCAAAAAACTACAACCCATCAACCATTGCAAATCTTTAATACTCGGATTAATAAATAGCCCATAAGAAGAAGAGGATACCCGGTCCAACATAATCTGAGATATAAAGTGGGTGAAATCCTAATTACACTCACAACTCATAACCCTAATCTCATCTAAAAAAACGCAGCCCCCATCTCACTCTTATTATCTCCGTCCCCATCACAAATCCATCTAATCTCAATCTCAATAAAATCCACTTTAATCAACAAAGAGACCAATAAACCTATATCAAGATACCAGTACCAAATACTAATAATCACGAACCTATTTTTGATTCATTTGAAATCCGAGAAAAGCTTTAACTGTGCCTAATCATGTCATCAAGTTCTCTTTAGAGTATTCGAATTAATATCCCTTGAATAAGCATGACCCACGAAATCAGAGGCTGCAAGATAATTCGTGGTCTCGGGTAGGTTTGATATTCGATGCATGTATTTGATTTTGTATCTAAACGAATCAAAGAAAGAAAGTAACAAACTTGTTATATTTCTTCTTTGGAGATTCAGAAATTAAGAGAGGAAAATGGCCTTCACAAAGAACTTTGATGATCTTAAATTCGTGTATAGATCTTCATTAGATCTTGGCATGCAATACCAAGACACGAGTTTGATCTGAGTTCTTTAGGGTTTTTTTTTTCAGTTTGATTATCGAGTCTAGTTGGGGATTAGGAGACGAAGGGTTAGAATTAGATGAGGATTTGTGGAGATAAAGTGATTTGTTAAATGTTGATTTTGGTAATGATCTGTTTGAGTTATCGCATGTCTTCAAATACAGTCCATCGCAATGAATATTTCCATCGCAATATGTTCCAGAAAAAAATCATCGTACTGTAATCAGAAAGTCATCGCAATATGTCCAAACATCCCCATCGCAATGATTTTATCTTCCATCAGAATGTCTCAAAAAAATTTCAGCAGCATGTAGCCTTAATATACCATTGCGATAGGTCAAACCACCCATCGCAATGAGACCCATCGGAATGAGTCCCATCGCAATAGGGGCAGTCAGACCCATCAGAATGTTTCAAAAACAAACCCCATCGGAATGTAGCTGTGATTCCCATCTGAATATGCATCGGAAAGCCATCGTAATCTCCATCGTATAAGGGTTTTACAACTGAAAAAAATGGATCTTGGAATCTTTTGTCCTTTTCCCAAAAAAATCAGATATGTTTTATGGGACAAAAACGAGTAGAAGAAAGTGGACAAATAGATTGATGAAAACAAAAACAGTTTTTAAATAAAATAAGAAGGGTGGATACCAAGATTGAGTTGAGCTGATTAAAAAAACATGGTATAAATGAGGCATGATTTCATCAGAAATGTAAAAATTTAACGAGAATAGTACCAGCCCAGAATCAAGCACAAACTCAAACACAAACACGAACATAACCACGAATCAAAAACACGAAACACCCCCGGTTAGCTCTGATACCAATTGTTAAATTTTTATTTTTTTTGGTAATGGGTTACCCCAGTTGTTAATTTGGATTCACTAAGAACACGGGTTTATGATCCGGAGGTCGGGGAGGATAGAAGTGTTGTTTAGCCATGGTAGAGAGAGAAACAAGTAAGAATAAAAGTGTGTGTGTTTTATTCTAGTGAGAGAAAGGGAAAACAAGAAATGGTAAGCCTCACCCCTCCATGGAAGTATGGAGGGGTTTATATAGCACGGGACTTGGACTATTACATATGACAATATTAGTCTCTGCAAGTCCCGGCTATGAAACTAATGTAATTCCGTTAGTCGCACACATTTTAAGGCTAACACTCGGTCTGGTCCAGTTCGGGCCTGATGCTCAACCATACTTGTGTGATTTTATTGAACCGCCAACACAAGTGATTATGTTTTAGAGTTGTGTTTAATCTTTTTACATATGAAAAGTTTAAAAATTATAATTATGTATGTATTTTAGATCTAATATGCAGCGCCTACATTAGGATTTCGAGTGGTATCTTGAACCTGAAGGTTTTGAGTGTGTAAAGTACTATAGCGTGCCTGCTCATAATGACCAAAGAGTCTATAAGTTTCATAGCGTTTTGGTTGATATTTTCATACGATAATCTACAAGTATATTAGGCAATGACGATTCATCTTGCATGTATTTTAACACTAATTAACATTTTTTCGTGTGTTGATCAGACAAGCTGCCATATTTAAAGAATTTTGATGTACAAGCGAAAGAGGTGCGTATATTGGAGACGACGTGTTTAATGCAGGTGGTGGAGGTACATATATTGGAACGACATGTTTATTGTTGTTTTCTTTACATGATTGTGACCTTCATGACATTTATTTCTTATTGCTATATATTTCCTAATATCTTTCTAATGGCAACCACTAAGGGGATGGGCAAAGAAAAAATAGGATGTGTAAAATACTACACAGGGACTTAGCATGTTAGTAATAAGTACGGTTCTTGTGTTTATCAACATTTGAGACTTTAAAGATGTGCATCATCGTCATGAAAATTAGAAAGTGGATAGTTATGATTGAGGTTGTAGCCAAGAGTCACAATGGCAGGTTCCTCATTGTCAACAATAATGAACGAGAATAAAACTTGAACCAACTACTTATGGTAGAATGTGCAAATTATTTTTCATTTCCCTAAACATTTTAAGGTGGAAAATTCAACGTCTTTACTTATGAATGGGTTAATATGGGCCACATTTTATATCTTTTTTCTCGAATGGATAAAATGACAAAGTAGCTTAGAAGGAAACGGTTTTAATAGGTCCAGCTGGTCCAGAGTTGACTAATTTGTTTTTTAAATGCGTTTAAATCTTCAAATTATTTTACAAAAAAATTGTTTATTTTTTAATAAACTTTATGCAGCTATAGTTACGCTAATCAATCCGTATACAGAAGACCAAAATTACCCTCTTTGATATGTTGGCTAACCTGATCATGTCGCCTATTATAATATATACGAGTAATGCTTTACTACTTTGTGTGTGCTATGAGTTATCTTGCAGGAGATAGATGGCATTGATCATAATTCTATATTAACTGCTGCCAGGTACCTGATTCGAGTGTTGTTGGGTCCATGTTCCTTGAAGATAACGTATTCTCCACTTACAATGTCGAAATCTAAGTCTTAAGAGTCATTGTAGTACGTGATTCAAATGCTCATATATCTTTGTCAATTTTTTTATTTTCTTAAGTTGGTCAAGATGGTCGAATTATATCTTTCGGATTTAAATTATTATGTCTCACGTTCCTAGGTTTTTTTTATCTTGAAGTTTCCTCTAACGTAATTATGTTATAATGGTTCACGGTGTGAGACCCCCAAAATCTGACATGGAACAACTAGGCAACGAGGGGGTAACACGTCATAGTACAAGAAACAATGAATTACAGTTCATACAAAGCTGACGAAATAAAAACATGTACATTACATCATAAAGGTCAGAGTTTTTAAACATAGGTCCCAGAGTTTTAGAAGCGGAAAATTATATTATTTCGTCTCAATTTATAAAATAAAGTTGCCCAAAAGATAGAATAAACTCCTGGCAGTTTTTACTAAAAATAGTCTTTTTAAAGCATCAAAGAAATCTCCAAGCTGCGATAATCTCCCGCGGGCTCCCATCCAAGCAAAGCTAAGCAATAATACCTGAGATTAAACATGTAAAATCGTCAACACAAAGTTGAGTGATATTCATAGGTTTAGCAGTAAACGTGTGGAACACAATAGAATTTGTAAAACACGTAATGGAGGGGTTAACTATGTACATTGTACATAGTCACGATGCATATTATTGCTGTTTAGTCTCATGAACCGAAGCTTAACTCAAACGTAAGTTCCTCTAGGGAGTATTCAGCCCAAATACTCAAGTATAAACGAATATTAGTGCGTCAAGGTAACCGAGACGGGGATTGTCAATCCCGATGGATCCACCCACAACATTCGCGCTTAGCGCAAAGCATACCGGACAATTAACGGTTCATGATAGGAGAGGAAACTCAAGGCTAACGTCTAAAAGCAATAATACCATTGAAATCGTCTGTAAAGCATATACGTTCTGGATAACATAAAAGTTATGGATAGCAATACAGTCTTTTTAATTTGGTTGTGTTCCACCATGTAAAATCTCACACCGTGTTTAGAAACCATGTACAAGTAAAAAGGGGCTATGAACTCACCTTATCCATGAGGTAAGCCAATCACGGTACTCAGCAACTGAGTAGAAACGGTAGTGGTAGACGATCACCAACGATATGGATGCCCGAGAAACACGAAAACTGCAACCTATCACAATAAGGCGCGCGTTAAGACTCGAACTCAAATATCGATATGTAACAGATATAACATGACTCAAATGTTTTCCAAAGTATTTATATTTCAAAACCATTGACACGAATCAAATGAATTCTTACTAACCCATTTATTTCAACACTACACGTTAAAACACTTGAACACTTGAAAATGACCCGTTATACGACGCCAAGTCAACGCAAGTCAAACTATCCTTTAACCTTACTTGGACCAGTAGCTAAGTCATTTATATAATGACTAATAACTTGAGTAAGTCACCATGTCCGATGGTGAATACTCAAACTCACGCGACACAAGCATTGAACTAAGTGTCCAAAATAAAATCAGCAAGTAAACCCCGAATGTACACACCGATCTACCCTATCTAGACTTGTCCATTTTACATGAAAATTGGTGTCAAGGTCACTTATAACCTGTATAAGACCTCACCAAAATTTAGGCCAAAGTTCACACTTTAAAATCCATCAGCTCGACACTTTACTCGACTCCAAAATTGGGACAAATTTGTGCACTTGTTTTTTTAAACCGTTTGGACCACTTTAAAAGTGCTAATTCGACAATCCGTCTTTTGAAACCACTACTAGAATCATCAAAATAAGTTTATAAACTTTGAAAACCAGTAGTATCAACTATCTAACCAAGCCTAAAGTCCCCGAGAGTCGACCCAAAATCAGCCACAATTTCGGATTGTGCCGACTTGCGTCTCCCGGTACACGAAAACTAAAACTAGCATAACTTCTGACTCGTAATGACTTAGAAGCTCTATCTTATACCAAAACGAGCATCTCGGAAAACTCTACAACAATATCAAATAATCTCAGTCTTTCACAGACCTTAAACCCACGAAACAATATGTTTAAAGCTGTTGTCCCAAATTATACTTTTAGAAAACATGTCAAATCAATTTTCCCACCAAAAATAATCATTCCCATATCTCTAGTATGACTCTACTATCATACCCATCAACCAAACACTCCTAAAAACACTTGTATGAAAAATTTAACAAAAATAAAAGATCAAAAATCAACATTTTTAACATGAAATCATGAAGATCATTGCTTATACCACACATGCAAGATGATCAAAACATTTTCCAACCACCAATTCATAAAATCATGAAATTTTGATGCATGTGTGAAATTCTTGTATCAATAGAATCATCACAAGATTTTAGGAATGGGTCTTGTTTTTGTTTTGATTGATTCATAGTAGGAATCAAGATTTTAGGGGTGTTTATGGTTGATGGTGGTGGCGGAAAGAAATGAGGAGGAGGGAAGGTTATGATTGTTTTTTGTCAAAGGTGTTATGTGTGTGAAAGTGGAAGAAAATGGGCTTTTATATGGTGGTTTAAGTGGAGGGACCTAAGTTGCCAATTTGCAAACTTGTGGACTTAAAAACAATTAATAGTTTTAAAGGGTAGGAAAATGGTTATTGGTAAATATTGAAAATATTTACGGGGTTCGGGTTTCGTAAAAATACGTTTCAAAAGTTACAATGCATCATAAAAATGATTACCTGATTTCCCGACACGACTTAATACGTAATTAAAACGAAATCGAAGAAAGTATTAATTATCGAAACAATCGATAAGTAAGCGTAATATTTTCGGCATCCGTCTGTATCACGATCACTAGGAATTCTCGTTGTACATTGATTTTGAATAAACTTGTTCTAAAACGCACGCGGGTGATTTTAAATCAAAAACTTTGATTTAATTTAAATATGGAAAAATAAAATAAAAATTTTATAATTCCGTACAAAGTATTTATCGATGATCAGAAAAATACTTAAAAAGTATAATTTAAAAATCTCAGGATTTACATCTAGCAATACAAGAAAACGTAATACGTTGGAAAATTCAGAAACACGAATAAAAAGAATAAAATAATGCTGGGAAAGTACGGGTTCTCACAGTCTTCCCCCCTAAAGGAACTCTGGTCCCCAGAGTTCTCCTGAAAACAGTAGAAGATGCAAATAGGAGGTACAAAGTTTAGAACAAAATTCATTGCTTCCCAGGTAATTTCCGTACCACGACGCATCTTAACGGTTAGAATTCACTATGCTTCAGTTTCTTAGTTCCTTTTCGAATAAATGATCAAACTCGGATTAGAATAACGATCTTTCAATACGGGGATACATCAAGAGATAAAATTGTTGGAAATACGTACGATAACTAACAAGAATGAACACAAGAATCGCTTAAACAGGAAAGTGCGATAATATGAACCAAGATTGTAAATCAACAAGGGGTCGCAAGTCATGCAACTATAAAACGTGAAAATCTTAAAATGTAAGAATCTAGTCACAAGCGAAATAGAAGGGAAAAATGAATAACATATGATCATTTAAAATACAAAACTGTCAGAATCAGTTGTCTAGGATTTTGGTATTACTTTAAAACTTAGTTTTAAATATTTTCTTTATTAAAGGAAAATTTTACAAGGTGTAGTGATTTAAAAATCAAACTCTATATAAAATGAGTGGGTAAACAGTTGTCAAATCTTTTTCTTGATCAGGACTTCAAGGTAAAAGTAACTCAGTTCAAATAGTTATTTTGATCATCTTAAGACCTTTTCAGGTGACTACATGAAATTATCGTTAAAAACTCAGGTTTATCGTTACCATTAGGAAAAATCCGATTTTCCAAGTTATTTAGAATCATTGTTAGAAATTATAAATTAATTTAATAATTTCATTAGGTTGACAGTAAAGTATGATAAAATCAATTACTTTAAAAGATACAACTTGACACTATTTAAACATAAGTTATAAATTTACCCAAAGAGGATTATAGGTCCGGTACTTAACTTGAAACAGTTATTTTGGTAATTTAAACATTTGATAAAATGTATAAAACGTTCTTAAAAATTAATAATAGTTTTTAGAAATTCAAGAAAGTGTTTAAGATTTCAAACGATAAACACGTAACAGTTTCTGATTTTCAGAAAATGATAAAATAACAAACGGTTATGAAATGAATAACAATCAACAATTAGTGTACAAATAATAGCACGAGAGGATAAACGTAGTTCGTATCAATTTCTTAACAAACACGATAGAATAGACACGTCGATGATGAAAATAATAAGAAACAAAGGATTTTAACAATGATTAATTCACGAGTGCGGTTGGCGTCACCAATAACGGCTTATTAAGTTCTCATTGGTCGATACACAATCGAAAGAGAAAAGCCACACAATAAATTTTTTAAGAAGTTACTCGAGAGGAATTTCAGTAAATGAACAACATTCGCAATGAGAGGCGAAATCAACACATGGTTCACACGAACAAATTTCAAGACGATAAAGTCGAACACACATCATGACAGATACACGAAATCATCATTCACGTCCAGTTATGAATCACTAATCGCGTCCAGAGACGTTTCGAAGGTCTACCAAAATAGATAGAGAAGGTTGATCGATGTAGAAGCATAACAACGTTGAAACTTTCAAGTCGGGTATCAATGGTAATAAATTAGGCAAATGGTAACGAAAATCGTATCATGAGGATGATGAGGTAATATGTAAAACAAAGGTCGTTGAGTAAGGAAATATGTGCTTGAGGCATGTACTTTGTTCAAGAAAAGATAAGGGTTCATATGTGTAAGTCGCGAACTGTTGATACTCGCATAAAATGTAAAAGTTTTCAAAACTTTCATTTATCTAACTTTTTAAGAAACATAATTAAAAAGTCGATTGTTGGTCAAATATTTAGGGCGACTACTATTCGGCCTTGCATGGCTCCTTCTAAATTAAGCATAGGTGATCAGGCCATGCATAATTTAGGACTAGCAATGCGATGCTCATCTTCGTCAAACCAAAATTACATGTCATATTGTTTAAAATATGTATATAATGTCATTTGTAAAAACAGAAATCAAAATAGTTTATGAAACTATTCGCCAATAAGTTACTGGCTAACTGTTTAAATCAACAATTTGTATAGTTACAAGGGTTCTTTATAAGATCGTATTAGAACAATTTATGAAAATACAATGTAAAATTAATATAAATTAATTTTATAAGTTAACCTTCAAGTATCTAATAATACCGAAGTGGAACATTTGTAAAATGTTTCGCAAACAATATTTGTTTGAGCTTATATGGTAACATGACAATAGTTTATAAAGTAGCGAGTGGGTTACAAGAGGGAAATAAGGAGTAGTTCAAGTCAGTCAACGAAATGGTTACAAGGTGATAAGGTTTCAAGAGGTTTAGCAGGAATCGTCATGAGACACGTGTCAAGATGATAACAAACCTAACAAAAGTAAGATCTTCAACCTCGGTCCAATTCAGTGGTACGATAGAAGCAAAAAAAGACAATAGAATGACAATTAAGTCATAAATAAAGAAAGGATAAAGGAATCCGTATGGGTGCAAATCGGGATTAATTTGACAGTAATATACTTTTAAGAAAGTAGGGTATCAGTTAACAAATAGTACAATCACTCCGAAAAGTTTCTATATTAGGAAGTTACCGAATTTCAAAAGTTCAGGATCTATATACATGTATGACCGAACTCAAGTTACTGTTTGTAAACGTTTTCAAACACAATCAATGTTTCATGGTTGTAAAATGTTATTAGTTAAAGTGTTACGAGCTCACGTGAACTTAAAATGCTTCAGACCATGTTTTTAGCTTTCTATCAGTTTTGTCCTTTTTAGTCTACTTTGACTTTTGGGTTTGACTAGACCAATGGATTCACTAAATGTCATTTTAAGACTCGAAGTCTAAAGTAATTTGGTGTAAAACGATGTTTCAGACAACTTTCTAGTTTTACTCGAGACTTGAAACGGATCAAAAATGGACGAAAATGCCCTTGCATTAAATCTGTCAGCAAATGATATTTTAGAATTATTCAGAAAATAATTTCTTAGATTTTATTTTCTCAAATTAGCGTAACTTGCTCGGTTTTAATATTTTCTGGTCAAATTTTATGTCCTAAACGGACGTCTCAACAAGTAGTAATATATATTTTTTATGTCTAAGTTATAAAAATATTTTCTCGACATTGTTAAATTTTCTGTAAAGTTTCTATCCAAAGTGTATTTTTCGACACAGCTTGAAATTAAATCAAATTTCATAATAACCCAGAATTAATGTACACACAAGACTTGTTGATTCCATAAAGGCAAAAGAAGATAAACTGTATAATTAGTCATGTAAAGAAAACATAGTATGGAAATGGTTCAAGAATGCCAACAATATTCTGAGAGATAAAAAACGACGCATATCATCCGTGTCTTCGGCTGCAAGATGCAATGCAGGAAGGTCTCCTGGCGGCGTGATTTTCCAAAATCACAAGACATACTGAGAAAGAAACAGAATATTAACAAGTCACACTCCTGAGGCGAGGAGGTTTAATGAAAAAGGGAGGATACAAGTAGGATCGTATTCCAAACAGTCGTCACATAATAAATGATGATCATGTGTTCAAGGTACAACGGATGTTGTAAGTCGAAGTCGAAACGTAGAATGGTCATTGAAATAAGATGTAATCCATGTACAAGTGTCGTGTAAAACGGTGGCGTAAAGGTAAATCAAGATTATGAAAACCCACAATATTTTTCAGGTACTGATTCAACGAATGCTTCGAGATGTGTGACTCACACGGTGTCCTTCAGTATTTCTGGGAGACACATTGAGCTACACAATGGTCTAAAGACTAGACGTTCAGTTACGAATGATCAGAAAGAAAATCTGCGTATCTATATAGATATTTTAAAGGAAATAGACAATGGAAGCAACATGCACGGTAGTAATAATGGAAATCAGAAGTTTCATCGAAAACAACACTTACTCAATCCCGAACAATGGTAACTCGAGAGTATGCACAACATGTATTAGCGAGTCGAGAAAAACAGACGGTTCAAAACGAACGAGCATATGAAGTCAGTCGCATCACGCACAAACTAAATAGCAATAGTACTCAGAAAAATGAGCATGAAAAGTCGACAGCACACGCGCTCTGAATACAAGTATGTAATGTCATAACAATATAAAATCATCGTGGGACCATATCAGTTCACAAGAACAAGAATTCCAGAAATACAGTAAGAGCAGATGTAATCACAGTAATATCGAATGATAATCCATGAAGCACAAGGCTTTGAAAAGACAAAGTAATCATCGTCATCAGGGTAACGTAATATTTCAACATGTAATCAAGAGATGAAATACTATAACGATAATTAAACATAAATAATAAGGGTTAGAGAGTTACTCACGCAGATATCGAACAACATTGGCAGATTCTGTGTTTGACACTTAAAATATGAAATATTTGAACTTTCAGTTATAGACTAAGTTTTGAAAAACGACTTAGTTCCCTATAACCATCGCTCTGATACCAATCTATGAGACCCCTAAAATCTGACATGGAACAACCAGGAAACGAGGGGGTAACACGTCATAGTACAAGAAACAATGAATTACAGTTCATACAAAGCTGACGAAATAAAAACATGTACATTACATCAAAAAGGTCAGAGTTTTTAAACATAGGTCCCAGAGTTTTAGAAGCGGAAAATTATATTATTTCGTCTCAATTTATAAAATAAAGTTGCCCAAAAGATAGAATAAACTCCTGGCAATTTTTACTAAAAACAGTCTTTCTAAAGCATCACAGAAATCTCCAAGCTGCGATAATCTCCTGCGGGCTCCCATCCAAGCAAAGCTAAGTAATAATACATGAGATTAAACATGTAAAATCGTCAACACAAAGTTGAGTGATATTCATAGGTTTAGCAGTAAACGTGTGGAACACAATAGAATTTGCAAAACACGTAATGGGGGGTTAACTATGTACATTGTACATAGTCACGATGCATATTATTGCTGTTTAGTCTCATGAACTGAAGCTTAACTCAAACGTAAGTTCCTCCAGGGAGTATTCAGCCTAAATACTCAAGTATAAACGAATATTAGTGCGTAATCGGGACGGGGATTGTCAATCCCGATGGATCCACCCACAACATTCGCGCTTAGCGGAAAGCATACGTGACAATTAACGGTTCATGATAGGAGAGGAAACTCAAGGCTAACGTCTAAAAGCAATAATACCATTGAAATTGTCTGTAAAGCATACACGTTCTGGATAACATAAAAGTTATGGATAGCAATACAGTTTTTTTAATTTGGTTGTGTTCCACCATGTAAAATATCACCCCATGTTTAGAAACCATGTAAAAGTAAAAAGGGGCTATGAACTCACCTTAGCCATGAGGTAAGCCAATCACGGTACTCAGCAACTGAGTAGAAACGGTAGTGGTAGACGATCACCGACGATATGGATGCCCGGGAAACACGAAAACCACAACCTATCACAATAAGGCGCGCGTTAAGACTCGAACTCAAATATCGATATGTAACAAATATAACATGACTCAAATGTTTTCCAAAGTATTTATATTTCAAAACCATTGACACGAATCAAATGAATTCTTATAACCCATTTATTTCAATACTACACGTTAAAACACTTGAACACTTGAAAATGACCCGTTATACGACGCCAAGTCAACGCAAGTCAAACTATCCTTTAACCTTACTTGGACCAGTAGCTAAGTCATTTATATAATGACTAAGAACCTGAGTAAGTCACTGTGGAAACCTTGGTTTCCGGATCTTTTAAGCTACTAGGAATGTATCATGTTCATATGATTATACAATCAAAGCGGAATTAGAACATGACACATTAACAAGGTGTTTGGACACAAAGAACATGAATTAAAACAATTGGGTTTCTCATTATATTAATAACAAACAACCACTAGACGTGTATACATTGAATCCCACGTCTAGTCGACACACGCTTTAGGTTTACATTGTGAATGAACTTATGAAAAACCTAATAACCCTTGGTTCCTTTTATAGTGTAAGGACTAGGGTTTTACAAGAGATAATAATGAATAAACAAGTAATCTTCTATTTAGATAAACATATACAGAATATATCCTGCATATATATCCAAATAGAAGCTTCTAAAGGCTTCTTGTCTACATTTCTAACAATGCTTACATTGTACATGACAATGCTTGGATTGTACATGACAATGATTTCTTTGTCAACCTTGGATTTGCTCTTGTCAACGCTTAGATTGCTCTTGACAACGCTTAGACAGAATCTTCATGTTTTCTTCGTTTTTGAGTTTCTGCCACATCAACTTTTTGACCCAACAATCTTCCCCTAGTTGATGTCGGCAAAACTCTTTGTGTATCTCTTGTAAGTTGTACATGATCTTCAAATTGCTTCCCCTAAAGTGTAGCATGTGTATCTTTCCCTTTTTGTCACATCAACAGAGAAGTAAACAATGTATGCAATCTTTGAGGATTCTTCAAATGTAGCTCTATGTAATGATCTTGAAGAAAAATAAATAAAGTAATCTTGATGTAGAAGTATAATAACCCAACCTTGTGTTTCATGTCTTGCACTATCCATGTGATGAAGAACTTATATGAAAACGTAAAGTATAAACAGACCTCGATCTCTTGTCAATATTCTCATCCTTTGTGAGACACTGAGCACGATAATGTAACTCCTTCAAGTGTTATGACAAGTCTTCGTCACCAACCATGTACAGCACGAACAAGTTACCTTTAAAGAATAATGTTGACTAGGCATCATCTTTAAAGATATGATAGAACACAAACTCGCGAAAATCTTCTTCGAACATCAAACTTACCATAAGAATTTTTCCCCTTAAGCCAACACCTCTTCATGACGAATTTGAATGAAATAACATCTTCATACCATATGTAAAAGTACTTGATTGGATAACTCTTTCGCAAGGCTATCCCGATTACATAGTTTAAATATCCATCAAATTCCCACGAATAGTTGCTAACTCGCATTAAGATCATTAATCCATTTAAAAATATCCGAGCCATAAATATCAACATGATATTCTAAATAAAAACGGAGATTCCATGTACCTTCGTGTGTAATTTCCTCCTTTTTGTGTGCTAAAAACGTACCAACTTTCTTCAACAGCAGCCATTCTTTTGTTATCCGAGATCCTCCTTAATCCAATATATTTCCACGTGTATTGTCACATATCGGACAACACCTATCAACGTTTGGACAAAACACTTCTCGGACAACTCATGTCAACGCCTATTTCTGTCAGCGTCAAACTTATTCTTGTCAGCGTCTAAACAAAACCTGTCAGCGCCCATACTTCTGCTGACGTCACCAAGTGGCTACAACCTTTTTTATAGCAACGAACAGTAACAAAATAACTTTCATTCTTTGTTCCATATTACCAGCTATCAAAATATATCTAAGGATAACCATAATCCCTAAAAATCATGCATCCCATAAACTCGGTAAAAATCATGCAGCAAATAAAATCCCATTGTAACAGCATATAATATCCCAAAGATAGAAGATATTATAGAATCAACAATATTTGCTCTTTTTCACTCCTTCGTGTGAACACAAACAAATACTATTAAATTGAGACCACATTAGCAATTTGTAAATCTCTGGTCCACACTCCTACTACCCCATCACGATGATGTACATGTTGAACTTTGTTATTTTTGCATCCCAAAAACAAACATCACGTGATGAGATCACCTCTTTTCTCTTGGATAATATGAACACTTTGCATACATCCTTATCATATGGACAATGTAAAAGTCCATGTAGCTTCCTTCGTGTGGACTGCTCACATGTGATCTCTTTCTTTACCTCGATTTTCTTCTTTAACCATGGTATTCGGTCAACAACTACTCCTTGATATACGCATGTGAACACAGATCTACAGGACCACATGATCACTTTGTCTTCACATCAAATACTACAAGCCTGCTGTTCTAAACCAATGAATACCATCTAGGGTTTTGTAAAAACCCTTTGCTTGCTGCTTTTAATAACACCATCATGCTACAAAATTCCCCTTTTCTGGTATAGAAACGATCTAGGGTTTTTAGAAACCCTAAATCATTATTTTATGTAAAATCAGAAAAGTGAAAATCACATCTGCAGCCAACTTCGACGCCTAATAACTTTTGATTGAGGGCTAATCAGAACAATCCCTCCAGTGGATGTTTAGATATATGTATGTAGAACACACATAAAAAATTTCGTGTCGATCCAACGGTTCAATCAAAAGTTATGACCTTCTGAATGCTGCTGCGCACACAAAAACGTCCAGAAAAACCCTAGACGGATTTTTCTTCTTTTCACCATACACGAACATCTTGTTGGTCCTAGAATCACGAGCCACGAGGCTCTGATACCAATTGTGGAAACCTTGGTTTCCGGATCTTTTAAGCTACTAGGAATGTATCATGTTCATATGATTATACAATTAAAGCGGAATTAGAACATGACACATTAACAAGGTGTTTGGACACAAAGAACATGAATTAAAACAATTGGGTTACTCATTATATTAATAACAAACAACCACTAGACGTGTATACATTGAGTCCCACGTCTAGTCAACACACGCTTTAGGTTTACATTGTGAATGAACTTATGAAAAACCTAATAACCTTTGGTTCCTTTTATAGTGTAAGGACTAGGGTTTTACAAGAGATAATAATGAATAAACAAGTAAATCTTCTGTTTAGATAAACATATACAGAATATATCCTGCATATATATCCAAATAGAAGCTTCTAAAGGCTTCTTGTCTACGTTTCTAACAATGCTTACATTGTACATGACAATGCTTGGATTGTACATGACAATGCTTACTTTGTCAACCTTGGATTTGCTCTTGTCAACGCTTAGATTGCTCTTGACAACGCTTAGACAGAATCTTCATGTTTTCTTCGTTTTTGAGTTTCTGCCACATCAACTTTTTGACCCAACAGTCACCATGTCCGATGGTGAATACTCAAACTCACGTAACACAAGCATTGAACTAAGTGTCCAAAATAAAATCAGCAAGTACACTCCGAATGTACACACCGATCTACCCTATCTAGACTTGTCCGTTTTACATGAAAATTGTTGTCAAGGTCACTTGTAACCTGTATAAGACCTCACTAAAATTTGGGCCAAAGTTCACACTTTAAAATTCATCAGCTCGACACTTTACTCGATTCCAAAATTGGGACAGATTGATTGATCAAATTTTATTGAGTCTGACTCATTTGTGCACTTGTTTTGTAAAACCGTTTGGACCACTTTAAAAGTGCTAATTCGACAATCCGTCTTTTGAAACCACTACTAGACTCATAAAAATAAGTTTATAAACTTTGAAAACCAGTAGTATCAACTATCTAACCAAGCCTAAAGTCCCCGAGAGTCGACCCAAAATCAGCCATAATTTCGGATTGTGCCGATTTGCGTCTCCCGGTACACGAAAACTAAAACTAATATAACTTCTGACTCGTAATGACTTAGAAGCTCTATCTTATACCAAAACGAGCGTCTCGGAAAATTCTACAACAATATCAAATAATATCAGTCTTTCACAGACCTTAAACCCACGAAACAATATGTTTAAAGCTGTTGTCCCAAATTATACTTTTAGAAAACATGTCAAATCAATTTTCCCACCAAATATAATCATTCCCATATCTCTAGTATGACTCTACTATCATACCCATCAACCAAACACTCCTAAAAACACGTGTATGAAAAATTTAACAAAAATCAAAGATCAAAAATCAACCTTTTTAACATGAAAGGATGAAGATCATTGCTTATACCACACATGCAAGATGATCAAAACATTTTCCAACCACCAATTCATAAAATCATGAAATTTTGATGCATGTGTGAAATTCTTGTATCAATAGAATCATCATAAGATTTTAGGAATGGGTCTTGTTTTTGTTTTGATTGATTCATAGTAGAAATCAAGATTTTAGGGGTGTTTATGGTTGATGGTGGTGGCGGAAAGAAATGAGGGGGAGGGAAGGTGACGATTTTTTTTTGTAAAAGGTGTTATGTGTGTGAAAGTGGAAGAAAATGGGCTTTTATATGGTGGTTTAAGTGGAGGGACCTAAGTTGCCAATTTGCAAACTTGTGGACTTAAAAACAATTAATAGTTTTAAAGGATAGGAAAATGGTTATTGGTAAATATTGAAAATATTTACGGGGCTCGGGTTTCGTAAAAATACTTTTCAAAAGTTATAATGCATCATAAAAATGATTACATGATTTCCCTACACGACTTAATACGTAATTAAAACGAAATCGACGAAAGTATTAATTATCGAAACAATCGATAAATAAACGTAATATTTTGGGCATTCGTCGGTATCGCGATCACTAGGAATTCTCGTTGTACATTGATTTTGAATAAACTTGTTGTAAAACGCACGTAGGTGATTTTAAATCAAAAACTTTGATTTAAATTAAATATGGAAAAATAAAATAAAAATTTTATAATTTCATAGAAAGTATTTATCGATGATCAGAAAAATACTTAAAAAGTATAATTCAAAAATCTCAGGATTTACATATAGCAATACAAGAAAACGTAATACGTTGGAAAATTCAGAAACACGAATAAAAAGAATAAAATAATGCTAGGAAAGTACGGGTTCTCACACACGGACCATACCAACCCTATGCTTCATGTCACATAATCATCAATAGATACTTCTAACCTATGGTGATTGGAGTAGGTTATTATCATTTAGCAACGAATGGGATATAAATCACCTCTTTAAAAGATTTCAAAAGCAGATAGATAAAGAAAATCACATCGGGATGAAGCACAAGCTGCCATGGCATGGTAGAAAGTTGAATATGTAATTTAAACCCTGGGTTATTAAATTTAAGTTATTTTAATCTTTATAATATTGTGTATTACGAAGTTTATGATAATACGCTTGACCCTGGGTCATGTTATGATAATACGATTCGAGAAGGTTATTAGTTTTCCATTTTCCATTATTGGAATGAATATATTTTCCCTATAAAGCTGACATTGGTTTGTCTATTACCATATGATCTCCTGAAACCAATGATGCAAAAAGCAAAGCAACGTTGAACATGTTCGTGTTGTTATTGAAAATTATCCAAAAACTATCAAAATGGCATTGTTCCTAAAAACCAACCCTTAAAGCTCGTCGTCCAACAATTGCGCTTTGAAGCTGGTACTACATATTAGAAGAAAACACTTGTTGTTTTTAGTAATGTTGAAAAATCGAC
This sequence comes from Glebionis coronaria, assembly GCA_025667525.1. Classification (NCBI taxonomy): domain Eukaryota; kingdom Viridiplantae; phylum Streptophyta; class Magnoliopsida; order Asterales; family Asteraceae; genus Glebionis; species Glebionis coronaria. Next base: position 269,294 of record JANFOE010000953.1, on the reverse strand, counting down.
TTGCAACACTATATGCATAATGTACAATTGTATAAACATAACTAAAAGTTAATTTATACACAATTTAATATTCATATTAAAACTAATTAATACATAATGTCAAAACTATCTAACACATAATTAATACTAATATCAAAACTAATTAATACATGATAAATAATACACATTTGTAAATAAATAAAAGGAGCATTTACATATATATCCTTCTGAAAATTCAGTATTACATAAATGTCCTTCTCATTTTTTTAATTACGTCAATATTCTTTATAAATTTTTCTAGTTACATTAATATCCTTCACAAACATTTGTACATATATAAATATCCCAAACATTTAAATTCTCTTGTATATATTAAAAAAACATGATCTTTTTCATTAATCAAGGCCAAAAGTTATATGAACAAATTAATATATATGAGTAATATTTTTCTTACTCATATCTATATATAAACTTTCGTGATTTTATTATCATGTTGTTTCACCAGTCGCGGTTAAAATTATGTATTCGCAATATAATTATGATAAATATAAAAGATGAATAAAAGTCGAATAATAGTTTCAAATTAAAATTAACAAAGTTATGATTGAATCAAATTTTCTAATATACATGAGCATTTAAAAGTTTGTGAAAGATACTAATGTAATTATACAAGTTTAGAAATGATATTAATGTAATTATAAAGATGAGAAGGATATGTATGTAAATGCAAAGGATATTTACGTAATATTCAATTTCAAGAAAGATATACAAGTAAATCTCCTAATAAAATTAATACAAATTAATATATAAATAATACACACATTACTTAAAAATATAATTATATATTCACATTTTATGACAGTTAAAAGCATATATTTACAATCATACATATGTTGTCTACCTAAAATGATGGTGTACATAATTTTGAAAGTCGAACAGGACCAACAGGTTCAACTGGGAACCGGAGTCACAATCGGTTCAACAAGCCAATAAAAAATGTCCGAAGGTGAACCGATGTTGATTGAGAACGTTGCCCAGTCACCCACCGCTCCACTTCTGGGTATTGTGTTTTCCTTGAGGATAATATACTTTCATAGTCAGCTAAACGATAGGTTACTATATCTCGTTCTAGTGCATAGGCGAATATCGATGTGTTGCTAATGTTGTCGTTGAAACTATGGATTTGTAATCTTATGCTATAATTACATGCTCTTTTGCATACTGCTACAGTTGTTTACTATGACAACGACAGTGCGTGTATCTTTCTACTAATCCGGTACACCATCAACGTACTAAGCATAAAGAGATCGATATACATTTTGTTCGTGATTATGTGGTTCTAGGCAAGTGCGTGTTTTGCATATTCCCTCACGATTTCAATAGGATATATTTACTAAAGGGTTGCCTAGATTGCTATTTATTGAGTTTCGCTCTAGTTTGAACGTTTGAAGGCCTCTGCTCAAACTCCAAGTTTAGCCCACATTAGTCATTTGTTTACTTATTGCTTTAGCCCATATTCGCTTACATTATAAGCTATTTCTTTGTATTTATACTTTAGGATTAATGGAAATGAGACATAGAATAATATAACCCACTCCTATATAACGGAGAAGGATATTTTTCGGCTAATGCAAAAAAGTTGATCGTTCTTTTGTTACTTGAGTACGCGATCTAACTAGTATGTTGTTTAAACTTTGATCCCAGCGAATTAAACCAAACTTTGAGATTTGAAACCAAACCAAAAAAAACCAAGAAATTTGAACATATATAGATGTAATATTTTATCTGATTAAGTTAATCGAAAAATTGAAACAAAAAAAACTGAAGTTGTAAATGCCCGCTTATAACAGATCGGTTTCGGCTTTAAATTTTAGATATTCAGGGTTAACCAAACCGAAACGAACCGTACATAATACACATTGAGATTTTTAAAGTTATATTCAAACAATTATACGAGTATTAATCATATTATTGTACTAATTTTTAGCAAAACAACATTTTTGCACCCAAATTAAATATTTCAAACATTTATGTATGAAAATTAATTAATATGATTATAATCTATAGAGGTCGAATAAATATGTCATTGTCAATACATTAAATATGAATATTTGAATGCAATTATCATAACGAGATAACTATTGCGGAGCATATGACTTTTATATATTTAAATATTTAATGTCATTTAATTCTAAAATTACATTTTATGTTCTAAACCATATTATTATTTATACGACAAAACTTGATTAAATGTCTAAAATGGATAACCGTGGGTAGCCCCGCTCACTTCGAGTACCCACGAGCGTGGTTACTCGCTTTGTACGGTTTGGTTTGTAGGTTGTAAATTTAAATATTTCTCGCCTCGTGATGGATAGTTAAAATCTATCGATACACGAACCAAATCTTCTCGTAAACACTCCTAGGATACATAAACACTATTTTCGAAAAAGTAATATAACGAAAACAGCGCAGGTTTAGCTGATTTATTTTTCGTTAGTTTGAAATTGCTTCTAGATACATGATGCATGTTAGTGACTTGATGCATATAGAAATTGTGAATGAAAATTTTGTGATTTTGAGTTTTTTTTTTTACCTTTTTATGAAATTTTTTATGCCCAATATAGCGATTTATAAACTTTTATTGCCCATATTTTTTTCATCAAAATATATTCTTTGCATGATACAAGAATTATATGGTTCTCATGAAAAACGGACGTTGTAGAGTAAATTGGACCAAACAGGTAGATTGATTTTGACACGCAAGCAAAATAGAGCATTGAGGTCGGCTGAAAAAAGTCAAATTGAATACAATTTGGTTAAAAATGAATTTTTTGATGGAAGAATTTGACGAAAACAAAAAAATAATAAAAATATAGGTGTGAAATTTATGAAAGTAAAACACTTAACAAAAGCTGAGGTAATTAAAACATTTTAGTGGTTGAAATTTTAGTACTTTATAAAACTAAATGTAAAGTTATAATTTCGTATATTTTTTAATAATTATAAAAAATAAACAATACCTTTTTAGACTTATGCCTATGTTACTTTATACTTTATAAATACGTTATTTTAAAAATTCAACAAATATATACACACATGATTAAGTATATCAAAATGAAAATCAAGTAATGCAACCGTCGTAAATTATTATTAAAAAGGAATATAAATATCAAAACGAATGCACGACCATACTTTAGTGTGAGATGACAAAAAAATAAATGGGATTTTATATATTACAAAGAGACATATTTTTTCAAAAGCGTTATGTGCTACTAAAGACACATAATTTCTAGAACAGGATAACTATAATTTCAGTTAAATAAAGTCAATTTTTTTATCCAAAAAAAGTCTACAAAATACCAAACGATATTAATACATAATGACAAAATTATATACAACTTATGCGTGCATGAGTACGGTGACTATTTAAGTATTCTAAATTTAATAAAATTTTATAATATAATATTAAACATTAAAAAATTATGAAATTTTAAATATTCACAGTATTTAACTTCAAAACAAAGTATTTAAATATTATTATCTATTATACTATCTACTCAAATGATATGTGCCAATGGTTGAAATAATGGTTTATTGATTAATAACTAAAATGTAACTATATATAATTAAAAGATTAAAAGTAAACAAAAGTATAAAATTCGAACAATAAGAATTGAAATGACTTTATATTAATATACACGGAACAAAATAAGAAAAACAACAATATATATCAAACATATAGACATGTTTTTTAAAAAAACATCTAATCTACACAAAAATCATAATAACAAAATTATACAATTCTCATTTTTATTTTAAAATTTTGTTCGTGCATGAGCAATTAAAACCAGTACTTATAAAAAAAACTTTTATAAATCTTTTATCCACCGACGTCTTTTATCTTGTTATTTTGTTCAAGGATTTTTATTGTATTATACATTATCTAGTTTTTTTTACGGTTTTCAAGAGTGTTTGACTTTTTATTTAAACGTTAACCTCGTAAATTAAAACTAATAAAATTGCAAATATGAAATCGGGATTATCGGCTTGGACTGAGCATTCGAGCACATTTTACTCCGCTAGCTAGCCCATTTAATTATAATGTTAAACAAAATAGCCCATAATATCATGCATGTTTTTGATCCGATTCTATTTGAAAAAACGGATAATATGAGATCGAGTTTTATATTTTCGAAATTTAGTTAGATTTCTCAGGTTTAGGGTGATCAGGGTTAACCTTGTTTTCGAGACCCGACAAGTTTTCATTTTTTCGTGTTTGAATATAAATAAACATGTAAGATATATGCTTATTCGCGGCGTATTTTTATTTTTATATATTATATTTGTTAATAAATACTTATATTTTTAAATATATGAAAGATGGGGATAGTTAAAAAAAAAGATTTTTTTGTGAGAAGAATAAGAAGGATTTTCAGCCATTGATTTAAAATCAATGGATAAGATCAATCCATACTTCTAACTAACTAACTAACTATTTAAACATGATTTTAAAAAAGTTTCAAAAAATTCTGAAAAAATTCCTCAATGTCGGATATGTTGGTGCATAAAAAAGTTGTGAAGAAAGTTTTTTTATTTTGATTTTTTACGTTTTTAATGCACAAAAAACGAAATTTGATGTACAAAAAGGTGAAATTTGGTGTATAATTTTTTTTTCATGCAAAAAAATTTCAAGTTGTTTTAGTTTGATATGGCATCAAATTTTAAAGCAAAAAGTCAAAAGAAGTTGGGTATAAAAATAAATTCTTGATGCACAAAAAACGTAAAAAAACTTAAAAAATATCATTTTAATGCATTAAAATATCATTTTTGTGCATTAAAAAAACATAAAAAACTTCGAATTAAAAAAAAAATTTATAAAAGTTTTTTGCACTAGCATACTCGATCTACTGGAATTTTTTTTAGAATTTTTGAAGAACTTTTTAAAATTCATGTTTAAATGGTAATTAGTTAGTTAGTTAGGATTATGGTTTAATCTCATCCATTGATTTTAAATCAATGACTGAAAATCTTTCTTATCATTCTCACAAAAAAAGTCTTTTTATTTTATTCACAATATATTGATCTACAAAATTTTATTGCGCATAAGTTTTTTCATCAAAATATATCCTTTGTATAATAGTATATTACATGGTTTTCATGAAAAATGAATGTTGTAGAGTAAATTGGACCAATCAAGTATATTGATTTTGACATGTAAGCAAAATAGAGCGTTGTGGTTGACTAAAAAAAAGTCCAAATTGAATACAATTTGGTCAAAAATGAAAGTTTTGATGGAAGAATCTGACCGGAAACAAAAAGTTATAAAAATGTAAGTGTGAAAGTTTTAAAGTAAAAAACTTAACAAAAGATGAGGTTATTAAAACATTTTTGTTGAAAATTTATTAATTTATATAGAATTAAATGTAAAGTTATAATTTTTTATATTTTTTAATAATTTTATAAAATAAATAATACCTTTTTAGACTTTATGCCTATGGTACTTTATATTTTATAATAAATACAACATATGTGTTATTATAAACACTTGATTATGAATATCAAAATGAAAACCCAATTTTTATATATTTCTATTTTGACATTTAAGAAAATCAAATACCGCGATCGTCATAAATTATTATTAAATAGAATATAAATATCAAAACGAATGCACGACCTCTTACCTTAGTGTGAGATGACAAAAAATAACTAGGATTTTATATATTACAATTTATATATTACAATGAGACATATTTTTTCAAAGGTGTTATGTGCTACTAAAGACACATAATTTCTAGAACATGATAACTATAATTTCAGTCAAATAAAGTCAAAATTTTCATGCCAAAAAAGTCTATACAAAGTACCAAACGATATTAACACATAGTGAAAAAAGTATATACAACTTGTGCATGCATGAGTATTGTAAGTATTTTAGTATTATATATTTAATATAATAACATAATATTTAACATTATAAAATTATGAAATTATAGATAGTTATAATATTTATTCGTTATACTATTTACTCAAATGATATGTGTCAATGGTTAGTATAAATGGTTTATTAATTAATAAGTAAAATAAAACTATTTAAAAATAAAAGATTAAAAATAAAAAGAATATAAAATTCGAACAATAAGAACTAAAGTAATTATATTAATTTACATAGAACAAAGTAAAAAAAATAATAATATAATCAAACATAGATATTAGATATTTTTAAAAAACATTTAATTTACACCAAAATCATAATAATAAAATTATTATTTAATTTATTTTTATTTTTAAATTTTCTTCGTGCTTGACCAACTAAAACTAGTACATCTTAGAAAAGAAGTTTTATAAATCTTTTATCCATCGGCATCTTTTATCTTGCGATTTTTTTAGAGATTTTTATAACTATCTAGTTTTTTACGCTTTTCAAGAATGTTTGTTTGGATTATCGGCTTGGACTGAGCATTCGAGCACATTTTACTCCGTTAGCTAGCCCATTTAATGATCCATACCAATCTTTAAAAAAAAAAGCCCATAAAAAACTTCTATCATGCATGTTTTAAACAATTCAACTTCACAAGTTGATATTTGTAATGTTTTGAAACCTGATTTGATCCGATTCTATTCGAAAAAACAGGTCATAATAAGTCGAGTTTCATATTTTCGAAATATGGTTAGATTTCTTAGGTTTGGGTGACCAGCGTTAACCTTGTTTTCGAGACCTGATAAGTTTTCCTTTTTTCGTGGTTTTTTAAATAAAACATCTAAGATATATACGTATTTGCGACATATTTTTATTTTTATAGATTATATTTGTTAATAGATACTTTATACGTTAAGGATTGTAATTGTAAATTTTGATCCAAAATCGTTTCCTACTAACTCTATAAATACCACGCCGTATTCCTCATAAACTTATATTCGATTCAAAAGTTCGATAAACCCTAGCTAAAATCATCCTTAAACCTACGTACTAAATTTTTTCATAATGTCGACCTCCACAACGCTAACCCTAATGTCAAGCGACAGCGTGGAGTTCATCATCGAACAATCAGTCGCGATCCGATCCATCACCATCAAAGCTTTGGTCGACGATGATTGTGCCTCGAGTGTTATTCCTCTCCCTAATGTCGATGCCAAAACCCTAAGCATAGTTCTTGAGTTTCTTAAGAAACAAGCTTCTTTCACCGCGGCTAAAGATGAATACATGAAGCTGACCGAGCTTGAAAACAAGGAAGAGGACGCTGAAAACGAGAAGAAACAGGCTAGAGACGAGGAGAAAAAGAAGCTAGATTCGCTCGAGGAAGATGTGAAAAGTGTCTTTAGAGACTTGGAGAAGGATGCTTTGTTCGCTGTTATTATGGCTGCTAACTATCTTAACATCCAGGCTTTGATGGATGTGACTTGTCAGCAAGTGGCGGATTTAATCAAGAACATGATGCCGGAGGAGATTCGAAAGACTTTTAATACCGAGAATGATTTTACGCCCGAAGAAGAAGCCGATGTTCGTAAGGAAAATCAATAGGCATTCGAATAGATTGATCAAAATTAGGTTCTACCACAATATCGATCGAGTTATCTACTACCAATATGAATGTTTTGAGCTATATGATCTTTTACTAGGGTTTCAATCTTTATTGTAGTAACATTGATCTGTTTATCGGTTTATAATATGGTTTGCTTGATTATTATTCATTTGTTTTGTATGTCAACAAGTTCTCGATTTCGAGTCATATTTAAGTAATAAGGTCCTTATCATATCGTATGTGCCGCTGCAAATCATACGTTAGAGACGATCTCTTCACATGGCTTTTGTGATGGATCTGTTAGCTTTTACAGTAATAATTAAGCTTATAACACTACAATTTATTGACGAAAACTGAGTTTTCACTTGTCGTCACAATAGGTCCGTCACTAAATTTTTTTGAGACGAGATTACAAAAGCTCGTCACTAATATGTGACAAAACTAGAGTTGTCACTAAATTCTTTGACAACCTACTTCGTCATAAAATTTGTATCACTAATGACAAAAATTTGTCACAAATTTTGGTCTCATTGACAAAATAAAAAAGTCACAAATATGATATCACCAATGACAAAAGAACAAATACTACAATGATCATAATATAAAAGATAGAAGCTATTTGGCATAAATACAACAATAAATTTTGCACGCAAACATAATACTATTAAACATGGTACATATTTCAAACGACAAATATTTACTACGCAGCAAGTTTAACGTCAATGCGCGTCATACAAGCTTGATTACATGTATACGGCATTAATCCTACAAAGTAGAGCTCCATTACATGTATGTAAGTGTAATGAAAACATTCATAAAAGAGTATTTTCTGCATCTTATGTTCAACTCCATGTCCCGAAATTATATCCAGCAATGTTATGTTCAACTCACTGTCTTGAAATGAAATCATATTGTCCGTAAATGAAATCATCACTGCAAAACAACAACAAAATAAGATCAACAGAATCAGATTCAATGGAAAACTTCCCAATATCACATGTAGGTGTTCCAGGAAGGCAAAAGATATAAACTTCATTGATTTCGTGCATAGCTAGAGTCGATCTAGAAAATAGTACAATGGACTTAGCGCTAAGCTAGCTAGGGTAATTATCATAAAGGCATGATAAAAAAAATGAAAGTCACATATAGGGGTGGAAACGAGCCGAGCCGAGCTCGAGCTCGAGCTCGCTAGGGCTCGAGCTCGGCTCGTTTATGTTTTACAAAGCTTGAGCTCGAGCTCGGCTCGTTTCGAGCCTTATTATTTAGGCTCGGGCTCGGCTCGTGGTATAGTAGATAAGCTCGGGCTCGGCTCGAGCTCGGCTCGTTTATATGATTTTGCAATGTAAGCATAAAATTGGCTCGAGCTCGGCTCGTAATATACCTAAATTAGGCTTGTTATTAAGCTCGTATATAAAACATTAGGCTCGTTTAAGCTCGCGAGCCCAAACGAGCTTTGTACGTAAATCTCGGGCTCGAGCTCGTTTAGTAAACGAGCTGCAACTTAGGCTCGAGCTCGGGCTCGAGCTCGTTTAAGCTCGGCTCGTTCGAGCTTTTTACTGATCCGATCCCGAGCTTTTCACGAGCAGTTCGGCTCGTTTCCACCCCTAGTCACATAGTCGTGCATAGCTAGAGATGATCCAGAAAATAGTACAACGGACTTAGCATATAGATCAAATTCTCGTGACAGGTTGCAAATATCATACCTCAGAAATTATTAGCATTTGAATATTATAATCTCTTGTCTTTAAAGTACCTAAGATACCGTGACTTTTGCTGGCTAGTATTGTAGTGAATAAATGTAAACTTTGAATTATTCATTGGGTTCATTAAACTGTTGGCAAAAAGCGAAATAGCATGAAGGACCGATCAATTACATAAAAAAGTGATGGTTGAGACGAGTCATATATCAAAGTTTATTGATTTAATGTTGCTTCAACAACCACCTTTACAAGGTAAAAGGGTAAGCATTTCAAGATATCTTAGGCATGTTTCCCCTTTTAAGCTAGAGACATTAACAAATTGTTTATAATGCTCTATACTAGTTACTACGTATTTAACATGAGAATCATTGGAAGAGAGAGGACTTACAAATTCTTGAGGAAGTTGCACACCAGGGAGACGAGATAGTTGATCCAGCATGTATCCCAATTTCCTTTTGATGTCTTTATTCTCTGTCTGCAAAGTAGTACAGATTTCTGTGAGTTGCTCCACCTTTTCCTCACTATCCTCTGCCCGCTTCCTTTCGTACTCCACTTGTTTACGTAATATCTCATTAGCCAGAATTATCTTCTTTGGAGCCGAAGGCCTTTCAAATACCCGGGAATGCGCTTAAGCCATTTATAAAAAATCTCGGTTGGTGTTGAAGATGAAGCAGCTGCGTCATTTTTTATATTACTATACAAAATCAAACTCTATTTTATCATACAAATCCTAAATATATACTAGTATATGATTATAATCCCACATACCTCCCTCTTTTTGGATGGAAGCTTTTAATATGGCCGCTCACATTTTGAATCTATTCCTTCTACACCCGTTAATATCGAAATACCATTTTCAAACCTTACAACCAAACAACCACATATTAACATTTGCGTCTTTTTGGATGCCTTTGCTATCCTCACGTTGAAGTTACGCATAAACTCCAATCTATTCAACTTGTTGCATATTTTTTGGTAACCCAGTAAACCATCGTGGTTACAAGTGTTTCTACATTTCTACTAATAAAATCATTATCTTACGACATGTTCGTTTTGATGAAGATGCCTTCTCATTCGGGATTGAGAATCCATCTACACATCCAACATATGATCTCCTTTTACCCTTAGCTCCTCACAAACCTAATCCTACACACAATAAGCCCATTACCCAGCTTAAGACACCTCGACACAACCCTCTTCCGTGTCCCACTATTCCACTGCCACTACTTCCCAAAAACCTCTACCTGACCAGACCCAACACTCTCAACAAACTAGCTCTTCCGCATCTACTTCTTCACCAAACACTGATATAGGCTGTTTTCACTCTCCACCTGAAGCAGCCAACACTGCGCCCACAATGCAAACTGAACTGCAGCCCGTATCCGCTCATTTCATGGTTACTCACGCTAAATTCAGCATTTTTAAACCTCTTGAGCATATGAATTTTCATATCACCACCACTTTACTAATTCCCCGCTCTTATATCCACACCCTTCATGGACCCAACTGGCAAAAAGCTATATTAGATGAATATAATGCTTTAATTACTAACGACATGTGGGTTCTTGTACCCCGTCACGCTAACGTTCATGTTGTTCGTTCTATGTGGCTTATCAAACATAAGTTTCATGTAGATGGCTCATTACGCATGTATAAGGCTCGTATTGTTTCCAACGGATGAAGTCAACAACATGGTATTGATTGTGATGAGACATTTAGTCGGGTGGTTAAACCGGCTATCGTTCTTTAGTTTTGAGTTTCATTTTTTTTTTGTCTGTTGCTTATTCATCAGCTTGACGTGAAGAATGTCTTTATTCATGGTCATTTATCTAAAACGTTTTATATGCACTAGCCTCCTGGTTTTGTTGATTCTGCCAGACTTGATTATCTCTGTCACTTATAGAAATCATTATATGGCCTTATGCAGGCTCCTCGAGCTTGGTTTCAACGTTTTGATAGCTTTGCTACCCAGGTTGGTTTTTAACATAGTAATATCGATGCGTCTTTATTTATTTATCATGTTGGATCTGACATTGCTTATCTCTTATTATATTTGGATGATATTATATTTACTACATCTTCTACACCATTTCTACAATGTATTATTGGCTCTCTTCATGGCGAGTTTGTGATGATAGGTCTTGGCACCCTGAATTATTTTCTTGGTATTTTTGCTCAATCAACTACATCTGGTTTATTTTTATCACAATACAAATTTGTTAAAGAGATTCTTGGGAGAGCTCATATACAGTAACGTAATCCTTGCAGGACTCCGGTTGAATTGAATCTAAGTTAGGTCTTGATGGTGACTCGATTTCTGATTCCACTTGTACTACAGCATGGTGGGTTCTTTTCAATATCTTACTTTATACGACCAGAGATTTCTTATGTTGTCCAACATGTTTGTCTGTATATGCATGATCACCGCGAGCCTCATCTTTTTGCTTCGAAGAGGACTCTTAGTTATATACATGGGACTCCTGATCATGGTCTTCAGTTGCATGTTACTACTACCACTTAGCACACTGCATATGTAACATCCCATTTTGGAAATGGAAATATCACAGTAATTACGGCGTGTCATCAAAGCATACAAGGTAAAATGTCTAAACATTACTTGACCATAAAAAGGAAAATACCGGAATCAAACATCGGTAGTCCAAAAGTAAAGCTCATCACACACAAACATAGCATAATAAAGGAAAGGACTAAACAATGTCCAAAGCATAAGTATCAAAAGAAAGGAAATGCATAATGTAAAGAAGGCTAGACAACTTCCAGTCCATATGCACGTACTCCTAGTGTCTACGAGCGTCCCTGAGTACCTGCCGTTTTGGGAACATAGAAAAGGAAAACGGTTGAGCAAATACGCTCAGTGCACGGATGTACAATAAAGCATGAATAAGATAGCATATAACATAATAACATCGGAAGAATACTAAGTCCCGAGTAATCTGGTTAAGTCTTGATAAAACTGGTTTTATAGTTTGAAAGTCTTATGTTTATCTTATAAAAACTTTTTGTCATATTTTACCATTAGCCAATATAGGTCATGAAAATCCACCGTGCATGAATAATTGGAGGGGTGACCTCATCATGCAAATTAGAGGGGCTGCCTCTAATTTAATATACTGGTTTATGGGTAGGAGGGATCAGCTCCTTGTGAAGGATGCAAGGCACACACCACATTCACCATGAAATCCTGAATAAAAACATGTAACTAGGATGCACCCATACGTCCCACATGATAAATATAAATAAATGGCCAAAAGCTGAAGGGACGCCACGAGCAATCACTCCGCCGTGGTGAAGTCATAACATCAGTGCCTCTAATGTTATGGTTATGGTACCTCCATAACTAGGTGAAACTGGTCATGCATGTATATGGCTATAGGTAATCTTATTTAAACATAAGCAATCAAACTCATAACTTAAACTACGGGAAAATAGTTGGCTGCATACGGGGAATCCTAATAAGGAAAGAATGTCCATACTGAAAGGACGGGAATCCGTACCTTATGTCCAGTGAACGAGAAAGACGAACTACGAGAATCCTACTTCCGAATCACTAGTGCTACATAAATACGTACATGAATAAGTATCTGCTTACTAAATACATAGCTGGTTTTATGTCATGTCTTAGCTTATTTTATGTGTTCTTACTATCTTTTACTGTTTAAAGCCTTAAACTGTATTAAATCTTATATTCTGTTTAATCTGATTAAGTATTTCTGGTATTTCATGTGTTATTATACTTACTGTGTAATAATAAGTAACTTTCCAAAAATAGCAGGTTTCCTAAAATAGAAAGTTTCCAAAAATTGAAAGTTTCCAAAAATAGAAAGTTTCCAAAAATAGAAAGTTAGCAAAAATAGAAAGTTTCCAAAAATAGATTTACTGCTTAAAATAGATAAGTTTCTAAAAATAGAAAGTTTCCATAAATAGATTAGCTGCCTTAATTAAATAAGTTTCCATAAATAGATTAGCTGCCTTATATACATAAGTTTCTAAAAATAGCTGGTTTCCATAAATAGATTAACTGCCTTATTTAATTAAGTTTCTAAAAATAAAAAGTTTCCATAATTAGAAATAAGCTGGTTAAATAAGCTAAGTATATAAGCCTAAGTGTTTTTCATGATTATTTTCTAAGTCATATGGTATAATGTATAGTTTAATAATTATTTCATATAATTTAATTAAACTATAGGTTATAATATTTAATTAAAGTATAACATGTTTTTAATTAAATAAATTAATTACTTAGATTAAAATATGTATTATTATATTTCAATAATATAACCTAAGTCATGTTAATTAATTAATTATATCCATGGTTTTTAAAATAATTAATTAATTATAAGTCTTAATAATATAAATACTTAGGTTAAAATAATTTCATGATTATTAATAATTAAATAACCTAAGTCATGTTATTAAATTAATCACATCTTTTATTAATTTAATTTTAACCTAAGTTCATAACATAAAAAAAACTAGCATATACCATGAACCGGATCTAGGCTAAAAACATGAACCGGACATGAATCGACACCGTACCCCGAACCAACTCGGTGTACCCCGTGTCTCCCTTGCTGCCGTGGGACACACACGCACCAACCAAGACCATATGGTCTTGGTGGTTGTCGGCTTGGCAAACCGAAACCCCCTCGGGGTCGGTTGCAGCCTGCGGCCAAAACAAAACACCCCTTAAAACAGCCCTTTGATTTAATTAATCACCAAAACATGTTAGATCTATGATTAATTATTATGTTTTTATAAAAACATCACATGTTCATAAATAATAAAAAGATTAAATTAAAAGAAAAGGTTTAAAAAGGTTTTACCGAATTCGTGGATCAAGAGAACGAAGAACAAACACGATCAATCACCAATTCGTCAAGATCAAAGATCAACAAATCACCTTGTATGGTGATTTATGGGTGGCGGCACAAAGAACAAGGGAAAAGAGGGTTTTAGGTTTTTCTTGAAATCTTCTGTAAAGTGTTTTTGTGTAGTGTAAAAAATAAATAACCCTTTTAGTAAATTTGACAATGGGCTTGGCCCATTGCCCTTGTTTGGCCGCGGGTAGGGACCCCACATGGGGTTCCCGTACCTTTTTCCGTGTCTCGTTATTTAGTTACTCGTTTGTGTTTATTTGTGTTCGTATTTTAATTGTTCTCGTTACGTAAATACCGTGATCTAATATATTTAATTACGCTCGTAATAAATATATATACGTAATTAATAATAGTTCGTGTTTTAATTACGTTCATGATTTCATGATCGCATGTTCGTGATTAATTATTGTTAAATAATTATTACATGATCGTGCATATAAAATACTTATCGTGTTCTAACACGTACGTAATACATAAACTCCTAACACGTAATCGTAATCATGCTATATTAGGAAAGTTTTAACTAGTACGTACGATCCTAAGGGTACAATGCATGGTAAAAGCATGCGGGTTTTACAACTCTTCCCCCCTAAAAAGAATAATTCGTCCCCGAATTATAGATAAAGTAAACTAGAAAAGAAGAACATACCCGAATTCAAAATATGAAATGAGGGTAAGAAGCCCGGATAGACTCCTCCGTTTCCCAAGTGGCTTCCCGCTCGGTATGATCCCTCCATAGAATTTTGACGAATGGAATCGTCTTCTTTCTCATGACTCGTTCTTGTCTGTCAAGAACTCGTTCGGGTTCTTCTATAAAAGTGAGATCTTCACGTATCTGTTCCAGTGGATACTGAACCATGTGAAGGGGATGATATTGGTACCCTCTGAGTAAGGACACATGAAACACATTGCGCACATGCGAAAGTTGCGGAGGTAACGCCAATCGGTAAGATACTTCACCGACTCGTTCAATGATATCAAACGGTCCGATGAAACGAGGACTGAGCTTCCCTTTAATCCCGAAGCGTCTAACACCACGTGCCGGCGAAACCTTAAGGAAGACGTGATCTCCTACGTTAAATTGTAAATCCCTACGATGCTTATCGGCGTAACTCTTCTGACGTGACCGTGCCTCCTGAATTTTCTGCCTAGGTACTGCGATCTTCTCTATTGTCATCTCTATGATTTCCGGTCCTTCGAGTGTTCGCTCGCCAACCTGATCCTAGCAGATTGGGGCGCGACACTTTCTGCCATACAACATCTCAAATGGAGCACATTTGATGCTTGCGTGCCAGCTGTTGTTGTATGCAAACTCCACCAAACAGATGTATTCGTCCCAATCACCCGTCCATTCCAGCGCACATAACCTCAACATATCTTCCAATGTCTGAATGGTTCGCTCCGACTGTCCGTCCGTTTGAGGATGAAAAGCGGTGCTAAGCTTAAGTTGTGTACCCCAAGCTTCCTGCAGACTTTTCCAAAAGCGCGAAGTGAATCGAGGATCTCTGTCTGAGACGATGTTGGATGGTGCACCGTGGAGTCTCATGATCTCTCGTCTGTACGTATCTGCGAGTTTACTTACCGGATCTTCCTTGCGGATCGGTAAGAAATGAGCTGATTTGGTAAGTCGATCAACGATAACCCAAATTGCATCGTGCTTCCTTTTGGTAGGCGGAATACCGGTAACAAAATCCATGGTGATTTTGTCCCACTTCCACTCTGGAATATCTAACGGTTGAAGGAGACCGCCAGATCGCTGATGATCGATCTTAACCTGCTGGCAGGTAAGACATTTGGAGACGTAAGTGGCTACATCCTGTTTCATACCACTCCACCAAAAGTACTGCTTGATGTCATGGTACATTTTAGTCGAACCAGGATGTATCGAGAATGGGGAGCTATGAGCTTCAGCTAACAAAGCTTCCCGGAGTTCTTGGTCATCAGGAACACAAAGTCTAGTGCCCTGCCATACGATACCATCTGCATCTACTCTGAATTATGTCTGCTTATCCAAATTCTATACTATCGCCCAGATTTCTCCGTCATCCTTCTGAGCTTCCTTGATCTTAGATAGCAACTCGGGTTCTACTCTAAGATTAGCCCAGTAACCGTGCTGTCCACGTACCATGATCTCGATGTCTAGTCGCTCCAAGTCTCTGATGATTTCCTCTTTGATTTTAATGCCGTTGATCATTCCGGACTTCCTGCTAAGAGCATCTGCTACTACATTTGCCTTTCCGGGATGATACTGTAGATTAATGTAATAATCTTTCAACAGCTCTAACCATCTCCTCTGCCTCATGTTCAATTTACGCTGAGTGAAGATATACTTCAAACTCTTGTGGTCCGTTAAAATGTCACATGATTCTCCATATAAGTAGTGTCTCCATATCTTCAATGCAAACACGACTGCAGCAAGTTCTAGATCGTGCGTGGGGTAATTTTCTTCATAAGGCTTAAGCTGCCGTGAAGCGTACGCGATCACTTTCCCATGTTGCATGAGAACACAGCCAAGTCCCTTCCCCGATGCGTCGCTGTAGATTTGAAATCCACCCGTACCAGATGGTAGAGTAAGAATAGGTGCAGATACTAGCTTCTGCTTCAGGTCTTCAAAGCTCTTCTCTCGATCTTCAGTCCAGACGAATTTCTCCCCTTTCCGCATCAGTTTGGTCAATGGTAGTGCTAGGCGGGAAAAGTTCTCTACGAACCTACGGTAATAGCCAGCTAAGCTAAGAAACTGCGGACTTTCGTCGCTGATGTCGGCCTTGGCCACTTAGTAATGGCCTCAACCTTCGCAGGATCCATAGTGATTCCTTCTGCTGATACAATGTGACCTAAGAATGACACCTTGTCTAACCAGAACTCACACTTGGAGAATTTAGCATACAGCTGCTTCTGTTGAAGAATCTGTAGTACTGTACGAAGATGGTCTTCGTGTTCCTCCTTGGACTTTGAGAAAATCAGGATGTCATCGATGAAAAACAATGACGAACTTGTCCAGAAATTCATGGAAGATTCTGTTCATCAAATCCATGAACATGCTGGAGCATTTGTCAGGCCAAATGGCATAACTACAAACTCGTAGTGGCCATAGCGGGTACGAAAGGCAGTCTTAGCGATATCCTGCTCCTTGACCCGTAGCTGATGATAGCCTGACCTAAGATCAATCTTGGAGAAGTGTTTGGCCCCTTGGAGTTGGTCAAACAGATCGTCAATGCGTGGCAGTGGATATCTATTCCGAATGGTAATCTTGTTGAGCTCGCGATAGTCTATGCAAAGACGCATACTGTCGTCCTTCTTCTTAACAAACAAAACCGGTGCGCCCCATGCAGATGCGCTCGGTCGAATGAAACCTCGTTCAAGAAGTTCTTGTAGTTGATCCTTCAGCTCTATGGGAGCCATGCGATACGGAGCCTTGGAGATTGGTTCAGCTCCTAGAACCAGTTCGATACTGAATTCCACTTCACGTGCAGGTGGTACACCCAGAAGTTCTGCTCGAAACACATCTTGGAATTCCGACACTATTGGTTGATCCTGAATCGATGGAGATTCAACATCCATGTCGTGAACCGTAGCTAGATAACCCTCGCAGTCATGTGACAGTAGTGCACGCGCTTGCAGGGTGGATATGACTTGTACAAACTGTCTGGGTATGAACCTATTATGAATGTACTCTGGTGCATTGACATCACCGAAGATAACTCGATATGAATGGCAGTCTATGGTAGCATGATACTTGGATAGCCAATCCATGCCCAAAATCATGTCGAAGTCATTCATGTCCAGCGGAAGTGCGTCGACAGGTCAAACCTTATCGTCAAATTCTAGGGGAAGACTCTTGTATACATGGGTGATTAATACATAGTCCCTCAAAGGCGTGGAAATAGTAAGCATATTTTCTAGTGGCAAGGAAGGCATCCTAATGTTCTTAGCATAAGCAGTAGAAATAACCGAGTGAGTAGCACCCGTATCGAAAAGAACACATGCAGCACGACCATACATATACAAGATTCCAGTGATGGTACCTGTAGACTTGTTGGCCTGGTCTCGAGATGTCGTGTAGACACGCCCGGCAGTAGGAGGCGGCTTGGTATCAGCATGTCCCGATGTACCCTCCATCTCGCCCTTACGTCAATCCTTCATAATATGGCCAGGAAGACCACACTTGAAGCACGCATTAGTATTACGGCGACATGGTCCTGGATGTCTACGGTGGCAAGTAGAGCAAAGAGGATGAGTGTATCCTCCAGCAGGTGCTCTGGCTGGCTGAGGACCTGATAAACCATTTTACATAAGACATGATAGTTGGGTACAAAGGACGAAGCGGATAATCGTAAGATTGAATACCAGTGATAGCTGGACGGCTAGGCTGCGAACCTCTCTGGTTCTGGTCCCTAGCGTTTCCATGGTTCCTGGTGGAAGTTTGCTAAAGTGTCAGAATATGAGTTATAACATAAAACATAAGGAATTTCGTAAGTATTAGGACCTGCTGTTGTTGGAGTGCCCGGCGTTGTTACGGTAATTTTCATTACCGCCACGCCTATCCGTAGCAGAACGCTCGTTAGTCTGACCGTTTCCCTTGGGCTGATGAGGCTGCTGCTGAGTAGCCGGCTGAGACTGGTCCCCAGTTTTCTGCCTGGAAGATACAGTTAAAGAGATGAATAATTGACATATGGAAAGTATACGGATTGGTCACCGCTTGAATACGAATGTTTTACCTCTTGTCGGGTCTTTCAGCTTCCCCAAACTCATCTCTCTCTTGCAGCATCTCCAGTTTTCGCGCTGCATCGGCCACTTGTGCTACAGTGTTGAACATAGCACACACCAGATTATTTGCGACCGATGTGCGAAGAGCCCATCTAAAGTGATGTGCCTGCTCTTCAGGAGTACCTGCTGCCGCACCAAGGAAACCAGCCAAGCGAAGAAAGCGCTGCATAAACTCGTTGCTATTCTCCCCAGCCCTCTATCGGATTCCATGGTACTCTCTCTTGAGCTTGTCCTGCTCAGCCTTGGGAAAGAACTGCTCCATCACACTGTCATTGAACTGAGCCCAAGTCAAACCAGCAACCCACTCATCACCACCTTCAGATTGCATCAATGCTAACCACCAGTTGAGTACATCGCCTTCGAACCGATAGCATGCCAACCTCGCCTTGTATGCGGGGTCACAGCCCATAGCATTGAAAATCTTCTCGATGTGAGCCATCTAGCTTTCAGCATCGCTGGGGCTATCTGTCTTCTCAAAAGCTCGAGGGTGGAGCTTGTTGAATCTCTCCAGCCATACTGCTAATGTCACTGGAGGAGGAGGAGGAGGTGGCTGATTGTGCTGCTGATTGTTGGCAGCTTGAACTTCAGCCCGGATGTCATTCCTCAGTTGAGGAAGCAAGGCTTGCATGGCAGCCTGAATTGCAGCATTCAGCTGCTCCTGTTCGTGTGTGAGAACCATCTGACAGTATAACATAAAACATATGATTAAACAGTTCAAAACATAAAATATAAATATATACATGAAAAAAATTTATACTAAAATTTCACGAGAAAAATTTTATGCAAGAAAACTTTGTGTATGAATGCATGATGTAGTTTTATGAAAACTTTTGTATGCTCGAGAGTGAACGCCTCTGGTCAGTTCACCCAAAACAAAGA
This sequence comes from Glebionis coronaria, assembly GCA_025667525.1. Classification (NCBI taxonomy): domain Eukaryota; kingdom Viridiplantae; phylum Streptophyta; class Magnoliopsida; order Asterales; family Asteraceae; genus Glebionis; species Glebionis coronaria. The sequence goes on along the minus strand of JANFOE010000953.1, from coordinate 249,551 downwards.
CATTGCGAGGGGACGCCTATGGGTCGGTCCCAAATCTAAAAGTTTCGATAAAACACATGCGACTAAATAGGGACAGTCCTGTACCAACCATTACTTAGTCAAAAACCCTGCAATAATGACATGTATATGTATGCTTAAAAATGATGAATGCATGAAAACAACTGTCAGTTCTAGGAAGACCGTAGTGACAACCCACTAATCACAGGTCATATTTGAGAGCCTACAGGTCGAAGCCTTGGCTCTGATACCATAATTGTAACACCCCATTTTGGAAATGGAAATATCACAGTAATTATGGCGTGTCATCAAAGCATACAAGGTAAAATGTCTAAACATTACTTGACCATAAAAAGGAAAATACCGGAATCAAACATCGGTAGTCCAAAAGTAAAGCTCATCACACACAAACATAGCATAATAAAGGAAAGGACTAAACAATGTCCAAAGCATAAGTATCAAAAGAAAGGAAATGCATAATGTAAAGAAGGCTAGACAGCTTCCAGTCCATATGCATGTACTCTTAGTGTCTACGAGCGTCCCTGAGTACCTGCCGTTTTTGCAACATAGAAAAGGAAAACGGCTGATCAAATACGCTCAGTGCACGGATGTACAATAAAGCATGAATAAGATAGCATATAACATAATAACAGCGGAAGAATACTAAGTCCCGAGTAACCTGGTTAAGTCTTGATAAAACTGGTTTTATAGTTCGAAAGTCTTATGTTTATCTTATAAAAACTGTTTGTCATATTTTACCATTAGCCAATATAGGTCATGAAAATCCACCGTGCATGAATAATTGGAGGGGTGACCTCATCATGCAAATTAGAGGTGCTGCCTCTAATTTAATATACTGGTTTTTGGGTAGGAGGGATCAGCTCCTTGTGAAGGATGCAAGGCACACACCACATTCACCATGAAATCCTGAATAAAAACATGTAACTAGGATGCACCCATACACCCCACATGATAAATATAAATAAATTTCCAAAAGCTGAAGGGACGCCACGAGCAATCACTCCGCCGTGGTGAAGTCATAACATCAGTGCCTCTAATGTTATGGTTATGGTACCTCCATAACTAGGTGAAACTGGTCATGCATGTATATGGCTATAGGTAATCTTATTTAAACATAAGCAATCAAACTCATAACTTAAACTACAGGAAAACAGTTGGCTGCATACGGGGAATCCTAATAAGGAAAGAATGTCCATACTGAAAGGACGGGAATCAGTACCTTATGTCCAGTGAACGAGAAAGACGAACTGCGAGAATCCTACTTCCGAATCACTAGTGCTACATAAATACGTACATGAATAAGTATCTGCTTACTAAATACATAGCTGGTTTTATGTCATGTCTTAGCTTATTTTATGTGTTCTTACTATGTTTTACTGTTTAAAGCCTTAAACTGTATTAAATCTTATATTCTGTTTAATCTGATTAAGTATATCTGGTATTTCATGTGTTATTATACTTACTGTGTAATAATAAGTAACTTTCCAAAAATTACAGGTTTCTTAAAAAAGAAAGTTTCCAAAAATAGAAAGTTTCCAAAAATAGAAAGTTGCCAAAAACAGAAAGTTTCCAAAAATAGATTTACTGCTTAAAATAGATAAGTTTCTAAAAATAGAAAGTTTCCATAAATAGATTAGCTGCCTTAATTAAATAAGTTTCCATAAATAGATTAGCTACCTTATATACATAAGTTTCTAAAAATAGTTGGTTTTCATAAATAGATTAGCTGCCTTATTTAATTAAGTTTCTAAAAATAGAAAGTTTCCATAATTAGAAATAAGCTGGTTAAATAAGCTAAGTATATAAGCCTAAGTGTTTTTCATGATTATTTTCTAAGTCATATGGTATAATGTATAGTTTAATAATTATTTCATATAATTTAATTAAACTATAGGTTATAATATTTAATTAAAGTATAACATGTTTTTAATTAAATAAATTAAATACTTAGGTTAAAATATGTATTATTATATTTCAATAATATAACCTAAGTCATGTTAATTAATTAATTATATCCATGGTTTTTAAAATAATTAATTAATTATAAGTCTTAATAATATAAATACTTAGGTTAAAATAATTTCATGATTATTAATAATTAAATAACCTAAGTCATGTTATTAAATTAATCACATCTTTTATTAATTTAATTTTAACCTAAGTTCATAACATAAAAAAAAACTAACACATACCATGAACCGGATCTAGGCTAAAAACATGAACCGGACATGAATCGACACCGTACCCCGAACCAACTCGGGGTACCCCGTGTCTCCCTTGCTGCCGTGGGACCCACACGCACCAACCAAGACCATATGGTCTAGGTGGTGGTCGGCTTGGCAAACCGAAACCCCCTCGGGGTCGGTTGCAGCATGCGGCCAAAACAAAACACCCCTTAAAACAACCCTTTGATTTAATTAATCACCAAAACATGTTAGATCTATGATTAATTATTATATTTTTATAAAAACATCACATGTTCATAATTAATAAAAAGATTGAATTAAAAGAAAAGGTTTAAAAAGGTTTTACCGAATTCGTGGATCAAGAGAACGAAGAACAAACACGATCAATCACCAATTCTTCAAGATCAAAGATCAACAAATCACCTTGTATGGTGATTTATTGGTGGCGGCACAAAGAACAAGGGAAAAGAGGGTTTTAGGTTTTTCTTGAAATCTTCTGTAAAGTGTTTTTGTGTAGTGTAAAAAAATAAATAACCCTTTTAGTAAAGACAATGGGCTTGACCCATTGCCCTTGTTTGGCCGCGGGTAGGGACCCCACATGGGGTTCCCGTACCTTTTTCCGTGTCTCGTTATTTAGTTACTCGTTTGTGTTTATTTGTGTTCGTGTTTTAATTGTTCTCGTTACGTAAATACCGTGATCTAATATATTTAATTACGCTCGTAATAAATATATATACGTAATTAATAATAGTTCGTGTTTTAATTACGTTCATGATTTCATGATCGCATGTTCGTGATTAATTATTGTTAAATAATTATTACGTGATCGTGCATATAAAATACTTATCGTGTTCTAACACGTACGTAATACGTAAACTCCTAACACGTAATCGTAATCATGCTATATTAGGAAAGTTTTAACTAGTACGTACGATCCTAAGGGTACTATGCATGGTAAAAGCATGCGAGTTTTACAGCATACACCGATGTTAATTGGGCAGGTTGCCCAGTCGCTCATCGCTCCACTTGTGGGAATTTTGTTTTCTTTGAGGATAATCTATTTTCATGGTCTGCTAAACAATAGGTTACTATATCTCGTTCCAGTGTAGATGTGAATATCGAGGTGTTGCTAATGTTGTCGATGAAACTGCCTGGATTCGTAATCTTCTCCTAGAATTACATGCTCATTTGCATACTGCTACACTTGTTTACTATGACAACGTTTGTGCGTGTATCTTTCTACTAATACGGCACAACATCAACGCACTAAACATACCGAGATTGATATGCATTTTGTTCGTAATTATGTGGTTCGGCACAAGTGTGTGTTTTACATGTTCCCTCACGATTTCAGTATGCGGATATATTTACTAAAGGGTTTCCTACAATGTTATTTATTAAGTTTCGCTCTTGTTTGAACGTCTGAAGAACTCCTACTCAAACTACGGGATTAACCAACATAAGTTATTTGTTTACTTATGGCTTTAGCCCAAATTTGCATATATTCTAAGTGTTGGGTCCTTTAGAGTTAGATCTTTCAGCCTGTTAAGGATGGTAGACATGTTCTGTAATCACAGGTTATCTATAGAGAGACTCTAAGAGAGAACAAGTGCTTATGTGGAATATAAACACAAGTAACAAGAAGACACAAAGTCTAAATGAATAACATGATCCTTTATAAGGATTTCTATTATTACTAATAAGAAATGAAATGTTGAAGGTGCGTCTAACCCTTCAGTTGTAGATTCCTTTTATACTACAAGGAAACCTAATTGTCATTTACACCAAAACGTTTAACAAATGATATGCATACCCTTTCCTAAGATATCTCATGCATATCTTAACTAACTACTACTACTACTAAGACGGACTGACCAAGTAACAGACCAGGAAGAACTACTCCTGCTACTAATGTTACCAGGAGGAACTTCATACCTCCTAGTATTCATTACAAGACCATAAATAAATAGCTATTACAATATTCCTAACAATCCTCCCCTAAACTTGAATTTGACTATGTTGAGTTCAAGTTTCCAAATAGATCTTCATAATAAAGCTTGAGGATTGGAATAGCAGCTACATCAGCAGCAAGGTTGACTTGATTACGCCAGAAGAAACCCAAAATAACTTGCCTTGCACTAAAACACTTGGCTTCTTAAAAGTTCAGAAAATATCAGCACAGGTTGAATCTTTACAGCAACATGAGAAGATTTAAGAAGCCTTTACCAAGTAGCTACTCACTATTGGGATAGTTGATCTTTTGGTGGAATCAAGACATCACCTTGGGAAATGAATACCCTTTAAACATGAATGAAAGGTGAGCTTGAATACCCTAATGGTTTTTGGCAAACCATCACAGCCAAAAATGAATTTGATGAAGTCATTACATGTAGCCGTTTACTCAGGAATAACCAACTCTCAGCAATGAATCATGGGTGAGTTGAAAATCATATATTTTTTAGCAAACTATTACAGCTATCAACTAATTTGAGTATGTCTTTACCATAAGCCGTTTGCTATGGACTAGCCACTCTTCAGTCCAAAGACCAAGGTGAGTGATGACCTACCATTTTTTGGGTAAATTTGCAACCATCAACGCATTTAATTATCACACCAGAGTCGTACCCTCATGGTGAATCAATTCTTTCTTGTCTATGAGACATTGTGAGTTGAGCACCATTTGTTGTGTGAGGTCCAACCAACACCCAAGGTACAAACAATGTTACAAAATAAATCAGCCCAAAAACCTTGTTCAATAAAAAAATTTGTTATGATTTTTTTTTAAATGAAAGGAGGTCTCAGAAGAGACAAAAGATTGTGCACCAAAGATAATGGAAAAGAATATACAAATGAAAAACTGGACAAAAAGAATAATAGGACAAAGAATATACATACTAGAGAGACACCATGATCAAACACCAGAAGCTGCACTCCTAGCAGCAGAAAGTTAAGCCTGAATAGACTCCACCAAAGTGACAATCATAGGTCCTTCATTTCCAGCAAGAGTCTTGGAAACCAGCAACCTTTTATTTAGCATGGCCTCCATTATGATGATAGCTAGAGAATAAGACTGATCCACAAGCATATGAAGAGACACACCACACATGGTCTCTAACACATGAACACCAGACAACCCATATAGCTTCCACCTGCTAATAAGCCACTAAGATTGATCATCTCAAATAGCAGCACTAGGAGTACTAGGAAGACTATCCATCGTAACCTTGAAATCACACCATAAAACATCTGGGCAAATCAGCAGACTGGTATTGAGCAGCTGCATCTACCATTCCATACAAACGCATTAGGTCTTGCCTATCCACCTAGTATAGATACTCTTGCAGTGCTGAGAAATGTAGTTGTGCTTGCCATGCAATCTACGAATCATATGAATAAAGGAACCTGTTATTAAAGGTGAGGGTCACACTTCACAATGAGTAAAGTGTCCAACACCAATGGGATCTTCCTCATCACTATCGGAACTCTCCTCAATCAGGGAGCTACGATCCTTCTTCTCAATAGGTACATGGATATCTCTCCTAGCAAAGTGTTTTATGTGTTTGTTGGTAGAAATGGGAGAGGATCCAACTTAGGAGCATAACCAGAAGTGGTAGAACCTACAACCTTAGAGCCATCAATAGTAGGAGTAGGAATTTTAGATGGAGAAACATTAGGACCAGAAGCACCATCAATACTAGACACATGGTCAGCAGGTAGGTTCTTCTGTCATAGGACCCTTACCCTTGTCCATACCAGCAAGAGTGGCTCTTGTAGAAGCCTTTGTGGGGTGTGGCATGGGAGTAGGAGTTGAAGGAGCAGGAAGAGTAACATCTTGAGGAACAGTAAGAGGAACCGGAACCTCCACCGGAGGCATATTTACAAATGCAGCTCGGGCGAGAACGGATAAACCATCTTCTTTCTCAACAGCTTCTTCGTCATCAGAATCAGTCATCGTCGCATGCTTCCATTGTTTATGCACCTTTCTCTCCAAGAATTTCACCATGTCAATCAATGGAAGAACCACATCCCTTCTGGTCTGCTTATGAGCAATTATAGCAGATTCTAGAGACTGTACTTTCTCATAGCATTTGTGAACAAGAGAAACAAGCGAGGTGAGAGTACCATGAACCTCAGCTTTCCCACCAAGATTAATTGGTGTTATGGGAGCTTCCTTAGTACCAGGAGGAGAAACATGATCAGAAGTACCAGGTTGTTCAACCTCCACAAAGGAAGGAGGATCCTCCTCATGAACTAAAGGAGTCCTCTCAGAGAAAACAGTTCAGTAGTAGGAGAAGGGCTAGTTGGTCTAGGAGAGATGTGTGAAGATTCCACAAAAAGAGATACACGAGGAGAAGCAGCAGCAGCAGCTTCTGCATTAGCAGCAGCCACAGCCTTAGTCGTTGCAACCTCAACCATGGTAGCTTCTTCTATAGCAGCAACAAAAACATGCTCCTCATCAGCCTTCTTAGCTACCATGCCTAACATAGCTGGTAGTAGGGTAATATGGTACCCAATAAAGGCTAACTTCATACTAGAATAGACTTTTTGGGTTAGCCTAACATAAGCATACTCCTTGGGGTCAGTGGGCTTAAAGGCTAGCATCATATGAATAAACCTTGGGTACATAAAAAACTTATTCTTTTTTCCACTTAAATTACCCAACATCCCATCCAAAATATATCTAGAAAAATTAAACATTCGACCTTGGGATAAACAAAGAGACAAGTTGCAAGAGGAGTTGGAAATTTATCCCAACTCCCAGCCTTAGGGTTTAAGTAGTGAATTTGGAAATGGATTAAAAACTTCCATTGAGGGGAAAATTTGTTCTTAAGGAAAGTAAATTTCCTCTCATGGTCATAGCCAATGGCTTCCATGCCCTCAAGCACCTCATCACCAGTTAAAGAAATAACCCCTTTAATCCCATAGGTTCAATGAGGTCCTGATCAAAGATTCAGCTATTACAAAGGGACGACCATCAATGGTGGCAACAATCTCAGTTGGTAGGCCCATAATGTTTCGAATAGTAGCAGTATCCCAAAATTGTCCAATCAAAGATTCATAAAAAGTAGTACAATGAGTGAAGGAATACCGAATGTGAGAATGCTCCAAAAAGGCCAAGATTTGGCTATATTCATCACGTCCAGGAACAGCTCCAAGATATGCGACATTATGCTCAACCTTAAATTGTAGTTGCGCCATTAGGATCTTAGACGATGGATTGCTTTGTGGCGGAGAGGATGATATGATTGCAAGGCGCGCGAAAATAAGTTATTGGTTCTGGTGAACAAGAAAATAGCCCTAATTGACTATTAATATTAAAGGTTTCTACTGTTACAAATGCCCCTTAATTAAAGGGGTTTCCCTTTCAATATTTTTACCATTAATGTTTTAAACCACTTTCCTTTTTTTCATTTAAAGGTAAAATCCCACTTGCGTAAATAAAGGACACTGTTATTATTATTGGTAACTATCTATGACCAAAAGTCAAATGTGACTTTAATGGTCAATCAAGAGCAACTTAAAGTCAATATAAGCCAATGCAAAGAACCAATGTCCAGCAGGAGCAACTAGGAAGAACCAATGAAACACCAAGAGGATTAGTGGTCCACTAGGAGCAGGAATAATGCTTCCAGGAGGAACCATTGGTCGACTAGGAGCAACATAGTTAGACCTGAAAGAGCCGTTTGTATGAGCCGTAAATCCACTCTTCAAGACTGATTAGAATAAACGCACAAAACTATACACAATTATACATACAACAAGCATCCCCTTAGGCCGAAAACCTTCCCTGAATCCTAGAACTTAGGGATTGAGCATCCCAATAGTGACCACCAAGAAATCAAACCTATGACCATCAAATAATTTTGTCAACAGATCAACCACATTGTCATCAGTATGAACTTTTAAAACCTGAATTAACTTCTTTTCATTTGCATCTCTTATGAAATGATGTCTGATTTCAATGTGTTTAGTTCTTTGGTGAAAATTAGGTTTTTAACAATATACATAGTGCTCTGATTATCAATAAAGATTTTGTTGTTCATAAAATTAAAACCATAGTCCAACATTTGATTTTGAATCCAAAGTACCTGACCATAGCAGCTGGCAACAACTATATACTCAGCTTCAGTAGAAGAGGTAGCCACTATAGTTTGATTTCTTACACTGTCATGAAATCAACCTCCTACACAGAAATTGACATCCACCATTAGTTGAACTTCTGTCATTATTGGAACCAGCATAGTCACTATCACTATAAGCCTCCAACAAAAAAGGATATTCCCTATGATACTACAAGCCTAACTTGGTTGGGCTTTCAAATACTTAAAAATCTTCTTTACTGCAATCAAATTGGAAGTGATAGGAGTAACTTGATGCATAGAACAAGCATTGACTGAAAACATGATGTTGGGCCTAGAAGCAGTCAAATACATTAGAGAACCAATCGTTGATCTGTATAGATGTACATTCACAGGTGGATCTAGTTCATTCTGGAGTTTGAGTTTTGGAACCTCATAGGGAGTAGCTGTTGGCCGGTCTTAGAGTTTCCAAGTCAAATTTCTTGATGATGTACATATTTATCTTGACTAATCAAAATCCCATCCTTCAGCTGCTTAACTTGAAGTCTTAGAAAGAAAGTAAGCTCACCCATAGCACTCATTTGAAACTCGCCTTTCATCAGTACCTCAAATTCATCCACATAGACTTGAACTAGAATCATATCTTTAGAGTTCTTCTTTAGGAACATTGTCTTGGCAATTGTCCCCTTCTGTACCCATGTTGCAACAATAAGGTAGGCAACCTCTCATAACAAGCTCTTGGAGCCTGATGTAACCCATATAGGGCTTTAACAACCTTGTAAACCTTATTGGGGTGCAGAGGGTCGACAAAACCATTTGGTTGAGTCACATACACTTCTTCTTTAATCTTGCCATATAAAAAGCCACTCTTTACATCCATTTGAAAGACCATGAATCCCATGAAAGAAGCAAAAGCTAAGAACAACCTAATTGCTTATATTCTTACAACAATAGCAAAAATTTCATCATAGTCAATTCCCTCCTGCTGAGTGTGGCCTTGTGCTACTAACCTTGCCTTGTTTCTCACCATAATTTGCATCTCTTTATTCTTAAGGATTCGTTTGGTACCAATTGCATTTTTTCCATCATGAAAGTCTACAAGAATCCATACATTCTGAAATAAGAATTGCTTCATTTCCTCTTACATAGCGTCTACCCAACTTTATTTTCAAGTGCTTGGGAGACAGATCTTGGTTCAACTTGAGACAGGAAACAAACAAACAAACAATGAAGAAAGTCTATATGATTTTTCCTCTTCTGATCTTCAACATAACTAACTAGAGCATTGTGACCAGTATCTGCTTTCTTGGCCATGCTTCTAGTCTTTACAGTAGAACTATGGTCACCAATGATTTGGGATTGAGGATGCACTATGTTGACTCTCTTAGTGACATTGATGTCTACCTCTACTAATGGTTCCATATTGTTAAGATCAACACCAAAATCATCATCATAAGATGGGGAGGAAAATATGCTAGAGATTGGATGTTTGTGAATATTTGACAACTTAGAAGAGGTTTTCCTGTGAACATTTCCAAGGTCGGATGGGTTGTAAAATCTTGTTGAAGACTCAGGAGCACCTATATTGTTACTAGGATAAAGTTGAGCAGCACAAGAATGAAGTGGGACACCACCAGGAGGAATAGTTTGGCTACTTGCATCATGAGCAGCTTTCCTCAATAAATCCTCAGTATCTTTTGCAAACTAAAAACCACACTTCTCAGCTGCATTAGTGGCTTCTTGTTTTTGTTTGAGCAACATGTCTAGTTTTGCTTGGGAGGTTGAGTCATCCTCTTCACCAGAAACACTAGCACCTCCTTGAAGAGATGTTGATGAATAGTAAGGAATAACAATTACTTCTTGATCATATTTTAAATCAGAAGCATTGTCTTGAGTTCATGCACCAGGAGAGGAAGAGCCTAGGGGACCTGCATTTTGGTGCATAGACAACTGCGGTAATCACAGGTTATTTAGAATGCGACTCTAAGAGAGAACAAGTGCTTATGCAGAATATTAACACAAGTAACAAGAAGAAAAAAAGACTAAATGAATAACATGATCCTTTCAAAGTATTTCTAATATTAGTAATAAGAAATGAATTGGTGAAAGTGTGTCTAACCCTTCAAGCGTGGGTTTCTTTTATGCTACAAGAAACCCCTAATTGTCATTTAAACCAAAACGTGTAACAGATGATATGCATATCATTTCTTAAGATATCTCATGCATATCCTAACTAACAACTACTACTAAGATGGTCTGACTAAGTAACAGACCAGGAGTAACTTACTACTTTTACCATGAGGAACTACTCCTGCTACTAATGTTACCAAGAGGAACTTCATACCTCCTAATAATTAATACAAGACCAGAAATAAATACCTATCACAATATTCCTAACACTAAGCTATTGTTAGGTATATATACTTTTAGGATTAATAAAAATGAGACACGGACGAATATACCCATTCCTATATAATGGATAAGGATTTTTTTCTGGCTGATGCGAAAAAGCCAACCGTTCATTTGTTACTTGAGTACGCGACCTAACTAGTGTGTTGTTTAAACTTTGATCCAGTAAATTAAACCAAACTTTAAGATTTGAAACCAAACCAAAACAAACCGAGAAATTTTATAATATATAGATGTAGAATTTTATTTGATTAACTAAATCGAAAAAACCGAAAACAAAAAAACCAAAACTGAAATAGCTCGCTTATAACGGATCGATTTCGGTTTTAATTTTTAGATATTCAAGGTTAACCAAACCGAAGCAAATCGAACTGTATATAATACACATGAAGATTTTTAAAATAATATTCCAATAGTTGTACGAGTATTAATCATATTATTGCACTAGTTTTTAGCATAACAATATTTTTTCACCCAACGTATATATTTCTAAATATCTATGTATGAAAATTAACTTATACGATCATAATCTATAGACGGTAGATAAATATACTATTGTATATTTGTTATTTATGAATATTTGAATGCAATTATCGTAACGAGATAACTATTGCAAAGTATATGACTTTTATATATTCAGTGTCATTTAATTTTACTAAAATGACATATTATGTTTTAAGCATATTAATATCTATACGATTAAACTTGATTAAACGTCTAAAATGGTTAACTGTGGGTAGCCCGTTCACTTTGAGTACCCGTGAGCCCGGTTACTCGTCTTGTACGGTTCGGTTTGTAGGTAGTAAAATTAAATATCGCTCGCCTCGTGATAGATAGTTAAAATCTATCGATTACGCAAACCGAACCTTCTCGTAAACACTCCTAGGTATACATAAACACTGTTTGTGAAACAATTTTATAACGGAAACAGTTCAGGTTTAGCCGAATTCATTTTCTGTTAGTTTGAAATTGCTTCTAGATACATGATGCATGTTAGTGACTAGATGCATATAAAAGTTGTTAATGAAAATTTTGTGATTTTGAGTTTTTTTTCCTTTTTAATGTAATTTTTTATTCACAATATATTGATTTACAAACTTTTATTGCGCATAAGTTTTTTCATCAAAATATATACTTTGTATAATAGTATAAGAATTACGTGGTTTTCATGAAAAAGAATGTTGTAGAGTAAATTGGACCAATCAAGTAGATTTATTTTGACATGTAAGCAAAATAGAGCATTGTGATTGACTGAAAAAAGTCAAAACTGAATACAATTTGGTCCAAAATGAATGTTTTGATGGAAAAATCTGACCGGAAACAAAAAAGTTATAAGAATATTAGTGTGAAGTTTTTAAAGTAAAAACTTAACAAAAGATGAGGTGATTAAAACATTTTAGTTGTTGAAATTTTATTAATTTATATAGAATTACATGTAAAGTTATAACTTTTATATTTTTTAATAATTTTATAAAATAAATACTAACTTTTTAGACTTTATGCCTATGGTACTTTATACTATATAATAAATACTACATACGTGTTATTATAAACACATGATTATGAATATCAAAATAAAACACAACTTTTATATATTTTTATTTTGACATTTAAGAAAATCAAATACCGTGATTGTCATAAATTATTATTAAATAGAATATAAATATCAAAACGAATGCACGACATCTTACCTTAGTGTGAGATGACAAAAAATAACTAGGATTTTATATATTACAATGAGATATATTTTTTCAAAGGTGTTATGTGCTACTAAAGACACGTAATTTGTAGAACATGATAACTATAATTTCAGTCAAATAAAGTCAAATTTTGCATGCCAAAAAGTCTATAGAAAATACCAAACGATATTAAAACATAGTGAAAAAATTATATGCAACTTGTGCATGCATGAGTATTGTAAGTATTTTAGTATTATAAATTTATTATAATAACAAAATTTTAAACATGGACGCGTTATTTGCAGAATCTTTTTTTTAGTACAAAACCTATTTCAACTAATAGAATTTTTTTATTATTAAATCTTTTTATATAAATCAAAAGGGTTAATTGGTAATATACATTTTCACAATTTTCTTTGATTTTTTAATTAAAAAACGTTTTTTTAAAGACCCTTGATTTTCGGAATTAAAAAATAATATATTTTTATTTATATTGTTTTTTGAACATACATGTTTTAAGAAAACATACATGTTTAAGATAAATGTACATACATATTTTTTTAATATCTTAAATATATATATATATATATATATATATATATATATATATATATATATATATATATATATATATATATATATATATATATATATATATATATATATATATATATATATATATTTTGTACCTATGAAACTTCTTTTGCTTAAATAAGTAATAATTGCATAGATGTTCACTAGTATACACATGTGATCTCTAAATATAAAACAAAATAAAAACACAAGTACAATACATAAATTTTGATATCAAATAAAATAGAATTCTTATACAAATGTATATTTTTAAATATAAATGGGCAAAAGATTCTAAAACATGTATATCATATCTAAAATCCTTTCAATAACGTATGTGCACATTGCGGTGGCTCGTCAAATCCTAGAACATATATGTACGTTCCCGATACACGCCTTCAAAAACATGTATGTTTTCGATGACCACATAAGCGTCAAGCAAATACGAATGTTCCATGCACCAAAACACAAAATCCTGTTTCAAAACAAAAACTAAAAATTATAAATTTAATCATATGTGCTAAAAGAACCAATAAAAACATCATAAGTAACAAAGATAATTAATATGTGACCATGGACTTTCATTATAAGGATAATTCCAACAAAAACCAATCAAAATTATATTCTTACACGTCAAAGCCTTACAAAGGTAATCAAAGAAAGAATCAATCAAAAATGTACTTTCTAACAATTTTTTATAAGCTTTCACATTTTTATCTCTTGAAAAAGAATAAGTGTATAAAAACATGCATCTTGACATCTAAAGTTATATGGATAAACATACCATCGGCTGATATTGCATATTTATACGAACACTAGCTAATCCAACAATATGGCAAACATTGTAAACTTTGAATCTTTATTGGTACCATATTAATAATAATTATAACCACATGATAAACATTTTACTACCGATATATTTATATATATATATATATATATATATATATATATATATATATATATATATATATATATATATATATATATATATATATATATATATGTGTAAGGTTATTTTCAGAACCAAAAATATGTACAGAACTGCGAGAACCACTTATTTGCTTCTAATCATGCATAATGTACATCAAACCAATGCAAGATGGCATTTCTCTAAATATTTACAAGTTATTTTGAAAAAGAAAAATTAATAAAGGGTAAATTAGGTATTTTATTTATCCATTAAAATAGCATCGTGTATCAGTTATACTAAAACCATTCACCCCTCTTCCTCAAGATTTACACCATCCTTTCTTCTATAACCTAGAAACTGCCATTTTTAACAACTAGTCGCCGCCTCTCTCTAGTTCTATTGATCGGTAAAAAAAGAACAGATTAAACGCCACCACTAATCATGAACCGTCTCTCTCCGAACCCAAATCTTTTATTAATCATCAGTAAACAATAAAAACAATTCAGATTCAAGCAAGGATGTAATAAAGGTTAACGTGTTAGTTGTCATTGTGGTTTGTATTTCCGATGGCGGCGAAGGCTGTTTGGATGCAGGTCTTCGTTTATCCTATCTTCGATTTATTTTTCTACACAAAGCAAGGGTGAAACTTTTAAACTTCTCACATACCGCATTGACCATAAACCGCATCAATATCTTTCTTTGACCATAAGCCACATGACCCATCTTCTTCACATCTTCTTCACAATTACCTGAATAAAAAAACCTCCTTAATATCTTTCGTAGTCATTGGATACATGAAGAATCACCATGTGGCATGACCGACCTGGCTACTTTTCTGGTTTATGGCTTTTGAATAGTTCGAATTTCTTGAAATGTCGGTAAGAAATGAGATTACTGTTGTTTTAGATCTATATCGTTTCATGTTTCTGATTTAGTTTAATCATCGTGTTTTTTATAAGTTATGCATAATTATCATGATTGAGAATAGTTGATGTCTGATATACAAGGATATGATATAGAAGGATGAGGTTTTGAGGATCTGTTGCTAGATATTGTTGTTAGTAATTTGTTTTTTATTCAATTATCATTAAAAATATGTTTATGTAGAAGATTTGATCACTTGATTAGTATAAAGCTGTTGTCAAATAAACACTTCACTTAGACATTAAATACATGTGCATAGGCAAAAAATTTATGCACGAGGGCATCTTCAGAATGTGTATGTTTGGTTGATTTGTTTAGTTGTAGTTTAACCAAAAGATGGAGATGAAAAATTAAAAACTTGATTGCGTTCCATTAAGATTATATAATAATACTAGTTTGATTAATTATATAAAAGTACAATGCATAAATATTGTCCAACAAGTGTTTCTTATAATTATAGTGTTATTTTGTTTTTTAGTGTTAGTTATTTGGTTGTTATGTAAATATTTTTTTAAGTCCACTATGATTGTTTATATGGCTTATCAAGATAGAATGCACATGTATTGGTAAGTGTATATGTACACATCATTTAGCTTAAAAAACTCTATACATGTTGTTTTGTTTACTAAAGTGTGTCAACTGGGTACCCTTTACCCTTGTGTTTAAGTTGCTAATATACTCGTGGTACATGTCTTTGTTCAAATTGGCTACTGTCTTATACTTTCCCAACAACACAGGCTGCAAATTTTTAAAAATTGGTTGTGGTAGCTATCTAGTACATGTGAATGTTTCTCTATATATTTTTTTTAATTCTCTGCCTTGTATTTTTTCGGTAAGAATCAACATCAATATATGTATGTAATTCGATTCGATGTGCACATGTATTTACACACATCAAATGGTTTAAAATTTTATCCACATGTAATTTTATACTTCTTTGATTTTTAGTTAATTATGCTTTAAGGTTTGATTATGTTTGAATGGAATTTCATGGTGAATTAAGTGTTGACAAATTATATTATTGTATTTACTTTCCCTTGTTTGTTTCATAGCTTCTAACAAAAAATTTGGTTTATTTTCACAGCTCTTTATGAATCAGATTAGTAGTTGGTAAGGAAGAATATAGCGATGAATGAACATACGTTACATACATCAAAATAGGAGTTGAATACATGTGTACCACAAGGGTGTACGGGTGGACTCGATGCGATGATAGTAGGAGTGTTCGACGCGGATAAATACATGCGCATGGACCCGTCAAAGTCATATCTGGTTGTGTTAATGCCTATCATTGCACATTATGTATTACACACTTGTATGGAATTTTTAATCTTATTTTGTAGGTTTAAATTAGGAAATTTCTTTTCTGTGCTTGGATTTTGCACTATGCACATGTATTTATAAAGTTTGTTCTAAGGTTTACGTGCATACCTCTTTTTTTGGTTATTATACATGTTAATATTGTCATGCGCATCTAAATTTTTACTATGAATTAGCTAAAAATGGAATGCAAATACCATGTTCTTAAAATTATGGGTTTGTCAATAAAAAGTAAAAACACATGTACGCATTGCCTTTTAAAAACATCTATGCTGCAAAGCAAATTAAATTCCAAAAATTTAGCAATTTTAAAAACGTTTTTTATTAAAAAAAAAACCAATAATAAAAATGAAAATGCAATTTTACTATTTTACCCTTTTGAATTAAATACTAAAAATAAATATACAAAAATGTTTGATTGGTTAATATTGGTTCTCGCGGTTCTGTACATTTTTTTGGTTCTGAAAATAACCTCACCCATATATATATATATATATATATATATATATATATATATATATATATATATATATATAATGATTTTCTCAATCGTATACACTTTGAATCCTAATTTTGTATGTTTGTAGGCTAACATTTTATTAAAATAAAAAAATTGGCCCAGGTAATATTGCAATACATTTTGTGTGTTAACAAACCAAGATTACATAAATTAATACAGATAATGAGATAATTTAGCACACGGATAAATAGTTTAAAAAAAATACCCGGAGAACTACGGTAATCGTCGGATCTCGTGACATGATTGCACGCCTTCAAAGAACATGTATGTTTTCGGTGCACGCCTTCAAAAAAACATGAATGTTTTCGATGCAGGCCTTTAAAAAAACATGTACGCTTCCGTTGCATGCCTTAAAAAAAACATGTATGTTTCTGGTGCACGCCTTAAAAAAACATGTATGTTTACGGTGCACGCCTTCAAAAAAATACAAATATTAATCAAATAGTTACCGAATAAAAAAAACCTCGATTCATATAATTAAGTGCAAGCTCTTTAAGATCATGAAAAGTCTATTAAAGAAAATTAAATGTGGAACCACACATATAACAAACTGGCATTAGTGTAGGTATCATGAATTGTGATATTGTTCAACGTCATTCCATACTAATAAAATAGTTTTGAAGCACTTGAGCATCTTTGCATACGGACAAAAATTATATTAAAGGATAAGATCTAAAAATGCATACCAGTTGTATCATTTTTTCCTTTTGATGTTAACAATCAAATGACAATCCATGAGGACAGCTTCTATAACTACCATCGTAGCACTCCACATTTTAAACATGATTTACCAAACAATATTAGGAGGAACCAAAGGCCTTTTGGCCCAGCGGTATGTGAGTGACCCTCTAACCTAAAGGTTGTGAATTTGTGAGATAGTTAGTGTGAGTTATAAAAAATTGCCGTTCTAAAAAAAAAAAAAAAAAACAATATTAGGAGGAGATCAACCTCATTTTTACTCGATCTGAAAAACGGTGACCACAATCGTCGACCAGATCGACGATGATATGATAAACGATACCAAAATATGATTTCAAAAAATAAAACGATTTTAAATTTATAACAAAACATACATTTTTTTGGATGATATATTATGCGTTGGAGATCTAGAGCAAAATAAAAATGGCAACCACTTTTGTGAATGAAAGGGAAATAATATGATTATTTTACCTAAAATATTACTGTAAAGAAATACCTATTTAATTGGAGCAGTTTTAGAAAAAAGTTATAATATAGAATACCATTAATACCCTTCTGCTATTAAAACATATTTATAAAATTAATATTCAGTTTTTTTTTTATTTACAATTAAGCCACCCATAATCTAAGCCATTCATAAAACAAATCTAATGTGGTCCATATTCATTTTAAATTGTTCTGTAAGTTTTGTACCAAAAAGGTGTTGCTACAAATAGCACTCCACATTTTAAACATTACAAAATTATGAATTTATAGATAGTCATAATATTTAACTTCAAAACAAAAGTTTTCAAATATTGTTATCCGTTATACTATTTACTCAAATGATATGTGTCAATATGATATGTCTCAATGGTTAGTATAAATGGTTTATTAATTAATAATTAAAATAAAACTATTTAAAAATAAAAAGAGTATAAAATTCAAACAATAAGAACTGAAGTAATTTATATTAATTTACATAGAACAAAGTAGAGTTGGGGTAAAATAAAACAAATTTTAAAATAAAATAAATGAGGTGGAACCACATGCTGCCATGTGTCCCCCCCTTTTTTTAAAAAAAAAAATGGTGTCTTTTTATAATTTATAAAACTTCAGGGGCGGTTTTGTAATTTTAATAGGTCAGTATATATATAATTTTTTCTCTGTAAATATTCATCATCTCAATCTCTTTTTCACATAGCGATCGTCACCTCCATAACCACCCGCGATCGTCACCTCCATAACCACCCGCGATCGTCACCTCCATAACCACCCGCAATCGTCACATCCATAACCACCCGCGATTGTCACCTCCATAACCACCGGCGATCGTCAGATCCATAACCACCCGCGATCGTCACATCCATAACCACCCGCGATCGTCACCTCCATAACCACCGGCGATCGTCAGATCCATAACCACCGGCGATCACCATCCGCGATCGTCACCTCCATAACAACCGTAACACCATAACCGCCGTCACCTCCATAACTCTCCCGCCACATCACCACCTAGGGATCGCTGCATTATGTTTACGGAATCATCATCCTCGATGCGTAGTGGTGCGTCCTCGTCATCATCATCACATCTGGTGTTTTTTGTAAGTATATATCATCTTTTTTTATCTCATGATTTTTTAAGATTTAGTGCATTATGCTTGTGATGTATTCTAGGTGAACTAGGATTAATACTCTGTATATCAGCTTTATCTCATGATTTTGAAGTTTTTATGTTTAAGAAAGTTGCATACAAGGTGTTTGCTAAAATGTCTCAACTAGACTTTACAAATGTGTTTTGGTAAAATTATAACTGTAATGTAGTATGATTTTGTCTGATGTACTAGAAAGTGATCAGAGATGCAGTAGGATTGTGTGTGGTAGAGTGGAACATGTACTAAGATGCATTATAGTTATTTCTACTGCATTACAGTTCAAATTTTAATGCACTGTAATGCAGTAGGTCACTTGCATTGTTCTTTCTACTACATTACAGTTTAATTTTAATGCACTGTAATGCAGTAGGTCACTTGCATTGTTCTTTCTACTACATTACAGTTTAATTTTAATGCACTGTAATGCAGTAGGTTACTTGCATTGTTCTTTCTACTGCATTACAGTTTAAATTTTAATGCACTGTAATGCAGTAGGTTACTTGCATTATTCTTTCTACTGCATTACAGTTTAATTTTAATACATTGTAATGCGGTAGGTTACTTCCATTGTTCATATGCATGATTTACTGCATTATAACTTTATTCTACTACATTAAAGTTTAAATTTTAATGCATCGTAATGCAGTATGTTACATGGGTTGTTCATATGCATGATTTAATACATTACAGTCTTGTTTCTACTGCATCATAGTTTAAATTTTAATGCATTGTAGTGCAGTAGGTTAATTGCAATGTTCTTTCTACTGCATTACAATTTAATTTTAAGGCATTATAATAGAGTAGGTTACTTACATTCTTCATATGCATGATTTACTGCATTAAAAATTTATTTCTACTACATTAAGGTTTAAATTCGAAACACAGTAGGTTACTCGTGATGTAGTAAAATAACATAGTGATGTAGTAAAATAACGTATTGATGGAGTAGAATCACATATATACAGTAATGGAGTAGATCATAACTACAATGCGGTAGAAACATACATGTGACGCAGTAGGATATAAAGTAATGTAGTAGAACGTAACAGTAATGCAGTAAAAGCTATTTGTACTAATGTAGTAGAACGTAACAGTAATGCAGTAAAAGCTATTTGTAGTGTTTTTATAGTTTTTACTGAAACTTTATTTCTACTACATTATATTTATACTCCGGTGCATATGCTTGAGTAGGATAAAGTTGTATTTGAGGTTTTGTAGAAATTAAGTATTTGTATGTAATATAGAACTGATTTAGTAAAATATAACTGTGACGGAGTAGGATTAACACTATGATTGAGTAGAATTCATATTATGATGGAGTAAACTAATACTATGCATGTGATTTGGTAAAATTAGAACTGTAATGGAGTATGATTATTTTTAATGTGAATATGCTTGAGTAGGTTAAAGTTGTGATTGAGGTTTTGTCGAAATTAAGTAATTGTATGTAATATAGAAGTTATTTGGTAAAATTATAACTGTGATCGAGTAGGATTAACACTATGATTGAGTAGAATTCATATTATGATGGAGTAAACTAATACTATGCATGTGATTTGTTAAATTATAACTGTGATGGAGTAGGATTAACACTATGATTGAGTAGAATTCATATTATGATGGAGTAAACTAATACTATACATGTGATTTGGTAAAATTAGAACTGTAATGGAGTATGATTATTTTTAATGTGAATATGCTTGAGTAGGTTAAAGTTGTGATTGAGGTTGTGTCGAAATTAAGTAATTGTATGTAATATAGAAGTGATTTGGTAAAATTATAACTGTGATGGAGTAGGATTAACACTATGATTGAGTAGAATTCATATTATGATGGAGTAAAACTAATACTATGCATGTGATTTGGTAAATTATAAGTGTAATGGAGTAGAATTAAGACGTTGGAGCACAACTAAATTATAGTTTATGTTCTACTAATTTATAGTTTATGTTCTACCGAACTGGAGTTTACCTTCTACTGAATTACAATTTATGTTCTACTAAATTAATTTTTTTGTTCTACCAAATTATATTTGATCTTCTACTGAATTAAAGTTTATCTGCTACTGAATTCTAGTTTATCTTCTACTGAATTATATCTTATGTTCTACTGAGTTATAGTTTTATATAATCTCTTTTCATCTTGTTTCCTTTTAAACTATAATTCAGTAGAAAATAAATTATAGTGTTATTTCTGCTACATTATAGTGTTATTTCTACCACATTAGAATATTTTTACACTTCATTACACTGTTATTTTTACTGCATTACAGCGTTATTACTACTAAATGTTCTAAATACTTTTCAAGGTTTAGACCCAGAGCTGAAGGACTATCGAAGAGAATGGCTTGTTCATATGTGGAGAGAAAGGATGTCACAATTCTAAGACTTTACCAAATTATTACCAACATCAAAGAAATCCAAGAAAAGAAAAAAGATTTGCCAAAGAGAGCTCGTTTAAAAGAATCTACAACACCGAAAATGATGTCTTTTCTACTTTTTTCTTTTATTTTTTACTGTTATTCATTCGGGTAATAGAATTTTAAGTGAGATGTACTAGTTTTAAGATACATTTTAATACATTAACTTTTTAAAACTGAGATGTACTAACTTTATAACTTTAACGCATTAACAAAATATATTGTGATGCTTAATGTATGATTGCAATGGAGTAGAATATTTGTGTAGTGCAACATAGTATAACTATAATGCAGTAGAATGAAAGATATAAATGCAGTGGAATTAAAGACAAAAAATATAGTAGAATATAAAATATGAGTACGAACAAACACTGTCATCATCAAAATGTACAATATTGTGTAGACATTAAGTATTCCAAAGTGTTACATCTAATAAAATTTAAACATTGTTTTCAAATGATCCACGAGTATCCTCCAATAATCTTTGTTACGCGTTCAATGTATCTTTGTACCGCACCGTTTTTGAATTGGAGTGTATCATTTGGTATTAGAGGATGCAATCTAGTATTTGTGGCTTGTTAAATGCACCTTGCTTTGTCACCTGCATTTTTCCCTATGTAACAACAGTTCAAATATTTATTCATGAGAATACCAAAATATATTATGTGATAAATTAGAATCTAAACTATCATGCAGTATAAGATGGTAAATATTAATTTGTAATGCATTAAAAATAATAAATATAAAACCTATTGTGTTTCAGTTCTAATACATCACACACAATCCTACTACATTCAGTTCACATTTTAGTACATCACACACAATCCTACTGCATTTCAGTTCAAGTTCTAGTTCATTACTCAATGTAGTAGTTTTTGTCCTGTTTGTAGTAGTTTCAATGCATTAATTCATGCATATGAAGAATGTACGTAACCTACTTCATTACAATGCATTAAAATTAAACTGTAATATAGTAGAAATAAAGCTGCAATATAGTAAATCATGCATATGAACAACACGAGTAACCTACTGCATTAAATGCATTAGAACTTAAAACTTAATGTAGTAGAAATAAATTTTTAATGCATTAACTCATGCATATGAAGAATGTACGTAACCTACTTCATTACAATGCATTAAAATTAAACTGTAATGTAGTAGAAATTAAGCTTCAATGTAGTAAATCATGCATATGAACAACACGAGTAACCTACTGCATTAAATGCATTAGAATTTAAACCTTAATGTAGTAGAAATAAGTTTTTAATACAGTAAATCATGCATATGAAGAATGTACGTAAACCTACTTCATTACAATGCATTAAAATTAAACTGTAATGTAGTAGAAATAAAGCTGCAATGTAGTAAATCATGCATATGAACAACACGAGTAACCTACTCATTAAATGCATTAGAATTTAAACCTTAATGTAGTAGAAATAAAGTTTTAATACATTAAATCATGCATATGAAGAATGTACGTAACCTACTTCATTACAATGCATTAAAATTAAACTGTAATGTAGTAGAAATAAAGCTGCAATGTAGTAAATCAATTATATGAACAACACGAGTAACCTCCTGCATTAAATGCATTAGAATTTGAACCTTAATGTAGTAGAAATAAAGTTTTAATGCATTAAATCATGCATATGAAGAATGTATGTAACCTACTTTATTACAATGCATTAAAATTAAACTGTAATGTAGTAGAAATAAAGCTGCAATGTAGTAAATCATGCATATGAACAACACGAGTAACCTACTGCATTAAATGCATTAGAATTTAAACCTTAATGTATTAGAAATAAAGTTTTAATGCATTAAATCATGCATATGAAGAATGTACGTAACCTACTTCATTACAATGCAACTAATTAAACTGTAATGTAGTAGAAAGAAAAATGCAAGTATCGTAATATATTACAGTGCATTAAAATTAAACAGTAATGTAGTAGAAAGAACAATGCAAGTGACCTACTGCATTACAGTGCATTAAAATTTAACTATAATGCAGTAGAATAAAATTTGCTTATTATTATTAAAATTTTACCAAATCACATGCATAGTATTAGTTTTACTCCATCATAGTATTAATTCTACTCAATCATAGTGTAAATCCTACTCCATCACAGTTATAATTTTACCAAATAACTTCTATATTACATACAAATACTTAATTTCGACAAAACCTCAAAATACAACTTTATCCTACTCAAGCATATGCACCAGAGTATAAATATAATGTAGTAGAAATAAAGTTGTGATTCAGTAAAAACTCTAGAAACACTACAAATAGCTTTTACTACATTACTGTTACGTTCTACTACATTACTTTATATCCTACTGCGTCACATGTATGATTCTACCGAATTGCAGTTACGATCTACTCCATTACTGTATATCTTACTGCATCACATTGTGAATTAAGTTTATCACAGTTATAAAGTCTAGTTTAGACATTTTATCAAACACTTTGTATACAACTTTCACATTTTCTATATTTGTTTACAGATCTAAGAACATGTATGTATTAAAAAAAACAAGATATAATGTGCGAACCAGTAGGAGAAAGCGGCAGCGATAGTCCTATAAATGTGCGAACCATCTCGATGCGAGATGATTCAGTAGGTTTGATTCGAGAGGATTCAGTAGGTTTGATTTGGTGGATTCGAGAGGATTTGGTGTACTGTGTGTTTTGATCGGTTTTTAGTCTGTGAAGTGTGTGTTTTTTGATCGGGCCTGTTTTAATTTTCATAATTTTCAACAATTACCCTTAAAGTTTGAGAATTTACAAAAAAGACACCATTTTTTTATCAAATTAGGTGATTTTGATCCAAGGGTTGAGATTTCACCTCATTTATTTTATTATAAGTTTTGTTTTAGAATAACCCCACTCGAACAAAGTAAAAAAAAATAATATAATCAAACATATAGATATTACAGATGTTTTAAAAAACATTTAATTTACACAAAAATCTTATTATTTAATTTATTTTTATTTTTAAATTTTCTTCGTGCTTGACCAACTAAAACTAGTACATCTTAGAAAAGAAGTTTTATAAATCTTTTATTCATCGGCATCTTTTATCTTGCGATTTTTTTAGAGATTTTTATAACTATCTAGTTTTTTACGCTTTTCAAGAATGTTTGTTTGGATTATCGGCTTGGACTGAGCATTCGAGCACATTTTACTCCGTTAGCTAGCCCATTTAATGATCCATACCAATCTTTAAAAAAAAAAGCCCATAAAAAACTTCTATCATGCATGTTTTAAACAATTCAACTTCACAAGTTGATATTTGTAATGTTTTGAAACCTGATTTGATCCGATTCTATTCGAAAAAACAGGTCATAATAAGTCGAGTTTCATATTTTCGAAATATGGTTAGACTTCTTAGGTTTGGGTGACCAGCGTTAACCTTGTTTTCGAGACCTGATAAGTTTTCCTTTTTTCGTGGTTTTTTTAAATAAAACATCTAAGATATATACGTATTTGCGACATATTTTTATTTTTATAGATTATATTTGTTAATAGATACTTTATACGTTAAGGATTGTAATTGTAAATTTTGATCCAAAATCGTTTCCTACTAACTCTATAAATACCACGCCGTATTCCTCATAAACTTATATTCGATTCAAAAGTTCGATAAACCCTAGCTAAAATCATCCTTAAACCTACGTACTAAATTTTTTCATAATGTCGACCTCCACAACGCTAACCCTAATGTCAAGCGACAGCGTGGAGTTCATCATCGAACAATCAGTCGCGATCCAATCCATCACCATCAAAGCTTTGGTCGACGATGATTGTGCCTCGAGTGTTATTCCTCTCCCTAATGTCGATGCCAAAACCCTAAGCATAGTTCTTGAGTTTCTTAAGAAACAAGCTTCTTTCACCGCGGCTAAAGATGAATACACGAAGCTGACCGAGCTTGAAAACAAGGAAGAGGACGCTGAAAACGAGAAGAAACAGGCTAGAGACGAGGAGAAAAAGAACCTAGATTCGCTCGAGGAAGATGTGAAAAGTGTCTTTAGAGACTTGGAGAAGGATGCTTTGTTCGCTGTTATTATGGCTGCTAACTATCTTAACATCCAGGCTTTGATGGATGTGACTTGTCAGCAAGTGGCGGACTTAATCAAGAACATGATGCCGGAGGAGATTCGAAAGACTTTTAATATCGAGAATGATTTTACACCCGAAGAAGAAGCCGATGTTCGTAAGGAAAATCAATGGGCATTCGAATAGATTGATCAAAATTAGGTTCTACCACAATATTGATCTAGTTATCTACTATCATGAGTCCTTTAATATGAATGTTTTGAGTTATATGATCTTTTACTAGGGTTTCAATCTTTATTGTAGTAACATATCTGTTTATCGATTTATAATAATAGTATTCATTAATTTTTGTAGGTCAACAAGTTCTCGATTTCGAGCCATATTTAAGTAATAAGGTCTTAATCAGATAGCTTATTAACAGTGTTTATTAGCAAATCTAGCACTTTGCAAAATCAAGATTAAGCTTTTAGATAATAAATATACAAAACTCTTCAATCTGTTTGCAAAAGCAGACAGATGTGTAATGTGATCATTATAAATAGATAAACTCTTTTTGTCATGTACAAAAACTGAGTGGACAGTGTTTAGAACTGTAAAATTATAGCTTATTTAAGCTTGCAACAATCCGCATCCTAGGCGTTACTAGTTAGACTGTGAGTAAGATGAAGAAGATGCATACAAGGACTTCATATAATGACTGCAATGGCTTTTTGTTTATTTTCTTTGCTGAGACCTAACTCTAACATCGAACCCCAAACCCTAGCCCTAGTGAACAAGTTTCTTCGTATTCAAGCCTTGCTCAAGGCTGCAAAAGAAGCAAAAGAGACGAATGGGGATGAAGGATATTGTGTGTGACATATTTGCAGACAAAATCAAGAACCTGACCGTAGAATATGAACCTTGAAGCAATAAGGAGTAATCGTTGAATTTAATTATGAGTCGTTTAGTTATTAAATTTTTTTTTTGTGGGAATCGGTTTAAACTAGGGTTTATGTTTATGATCTTAATCTATGATTGTTTTCTTTTGATAGCCTCTGTTATATTTTTTACAACATATGTGAACACACATTCATATGTTTTTACCAGCAAATATTCGGAATCAGCGATTTGAATAGAAGCATATAAAAATAAAGCATATGTGAAGCATAAAACGCATTAAAATTGACCCTAAGAAATTTGTTTGTTAATCCTTCAATTTAAATTACGTAATAGCACACAACTTTGTACATAGAGTTGCATTAACGTATCAACTTAGATATAAACTAAGATACGCTAAGCTGCATTAGTTCTAGTGATCGACGATCGTATCAATGGATCAAAACGATCAGGCATAACTATTATTACGAACAGCATTCCTATACAGTATACACTGATCAGGATTTTTTTTAACAACAAAGGATGAATAAATAAAAAATAGAGGCTATCTGTATTCTAGTAAGACACTGGAGCCGAATTGAAAGCACAACATTTAATTACAAAGTGCATTGCACGGATTATCGAACCAACTGATCCTGTTTAAGTGAGCATTCCTAGACCTACATGAGATCCAATTAAACGACGAGAGCTTGATTTCGTAAATCCTTAGCGGGTCGTTTTAGCGAAAAAAGACATCTCATTCTGGAATCGCCAAAGAAACCAACGAGTTGTTTGAACAACTGCATCAAAGAAGGCTTTAAGGTTACCCCTGTCTCCGCCCCTGCTCATTAGGCACAAGATCAAACTATGGCTAAGCGCGTAACAGAACCTACCATAGGTTATACATATGTGGAATGTGGGTTTGGTGCAACAGCCTATCTACCTACTGAAAGTTTATGGATATAAAATTAAATAGTCGTGTGATAGGATCGAACTCGGGATTACGAGATTGCACACAATACGTAAATGATTAATTATTTTTAATAAATATATTTATATTTATTAAACATAAATCGTGCTTATTTAACGATCGTTAATAATTAAAAGTTAAGTGTAAACGAGCGTTATGGAATTAAATAGAAGAGGAAACAAGAAACGGAAAGTTTCGGAAACCCCTTTGGGGGTTCTATAGCCGGCGGCTATAAGGGAAAAAAAGGAAGGGGATTAGTTTCCTAATCCTGATTAGAACTTGGAGAACAAGTATTGTTATCCTATATACCCCATGATCCCTTCATTATTTTTGGTCCCTCCCCTCCTTGTCCTCTCTTGCGATCGCAACAAATAACCCACATAGGGTTTCGGTTTGTTTTCGATTTAGCTATAATTCACAAGTATTTAAGCTCCGGTTTATTAGTGCTAGCCTCACGATTAATCCGTTGCATTACGTGTGTACAAGAGTGTTGGGTCAAAAGTTGATGAGTCAAATCAGCATG
Source organism: Glebionis coronaria (assembly GCA_025667525.1). Taxonomy (NCBI): domain Eukaryota; kingdom Viridiplantae; phylum Streptophyta; class Magnoliopsida; order Asterales; family Asteraceae; genus Glebionis; species Glebionis coronaria. The sequence continues at coordinate 221,763 of JANFOE010000953.1, read as the reverse complement.
GAAAATAGAAGGACCAAATATGGCATTAGGAAAGAGTTCAAGCTGGTGGAGGAAATTGAAAGAAGATCCGCCTGCTATGTTACTTTCCCATATTGTGATAATTTCCCTGCCATAACTAAAAAGCTGGAGATTTGGTCAAGTAGTGATAAGTATGAACATTTCTGTTTTGATTTATTCATTAATATAATATTTAGTTTCCATGTAATCTAGGTTTCCTTATGTTATAAAAGGAACACCAGACCGTAGGTTTTATTCATTCATTCATACTACTCAAATGTAACCTATAGAGTCTTTGATCTAGGTATGGGATTCAATGTACATACACCTAGAGTGGTTTGTGTTAATTAATAATACAAACCCTTTGGGAATTATTCATCTTTGTCAAAACATCTTGTTCATGATTAATTGTGCAATTCTGCTATGTTAATCCATATGTACAATTGATCATCCTAAATAAAACGGTTTAGGTTGTTTGAGTCTAAAGATCTTGGATTCAACAAAGAGCGTAATATATTTTCACTATAAACTATATCTTGGTGTTCTTCATATAAACCCTAATTTGTAATTCGCCGGTGTTCTTGAAGATTTACTCTAGCTAAAAGGTATGTAACCCTAACTCGATTAATTATGAATGTGTTATTAATTATGATCTTGTTAAACGCTTTCGCTATGTGTGCTTTGATCTTAATTAGCGTTTTACGTAATTGTTATGAGTAATATAAACCTTCAGTGGCATCGAGAGCTGTTTTAACATGTTATAATTATTGAGATCTAAAGTTTTCTTTAACTAAAATTGGTTTGAGTTAAAATCACATGATGTTTTTTAGGTTTTCATTAAAATTAGGGTTTTGTTTTTTAAATTAGGTCAGCTTAGCCGAATCTTTTTTAAAAAAAAATTTTGAAACCCTAAAAATTTACATGGTGATTATCTTTAGATGTTTGAATGAAGTAATTGTTATGTCATGTTTTTGGTTACGATCCGTATAGAGATTTAATTGTTAAGATTATGTGGGGAAGATCCGTGATGAACATGCATGTTTTTCACGGATCATATGATTTTATATGCTATTTGCTTTATTAGATTCAAAAGTTTTAAAATTAGGGAAGACTTTTTATGTTTAAAAAAATCCTAAATTCTATGTTTTGAATAAATTGTTATGCATGTGGCTATTTGATTTAGTTTTTTTGTACCTACTTCTTTTCATACGTTTTTATATTAATTGTATGTTGTAAACAAGGGTAATTTTTTACAAGAAAAATTAATATGGATTAAATCATATAAAAATTAATGAATTGTTTTTTTGATCTAATTGACATATGACTTGCGTTGATTGGAATTGCAATAATAACTTAACTGTCTACTCAACTTTGACAAACTATAAAGTGGGTATAACGCACCGCTGGTCATGAACCCGGTTAAGGAAGGTGGTGTTATGCTTCAGCGTTGACCAAATTCCCGGCTTGCCTGTGCGTCAAAGTTGGAATTACCTACGGTTATTATTTACATAATTCCTTAAGGTTGATTTAACCGCAAATTCACATCCAAAACACAATTAATAAGGTTATTGCTTTGTGCTTTAGCCAAGTTCTAGGAACGTGAGGCGTGAATTGTTGTGGGTAAAATTTTTAATTGGTTTAACCAATACCTCAACTTGCAAATATATGGCGAAATTTTAGTCTCACCAAAAAGTTTACTAAAAGTTTTTATTAAACTTATGCTATGGAGATGTATGCCTGCTTCTCCATACATGATTTTGACACCAAAATCAATACCCTTAAAATTTAAGTCTTATGCCATCTAATTGACGAACACTTGAAGTTACAATTGTCGTCATATGAGATTTTGGACGATGTTGTAATGGAGAGAAAACTTCATGACTGAATAAGATTGCACATGAAGGTTTTACGTTCTTTAGATTAGACGACTTGATTGAGTTACTCAGTGAGATCTAGAAACTTAAGGCATAAAGTAGGGATGAAACATGTTTACGATGCAAAGAGACTTTTGGCAACGTAAATCACTAAAAATATCTAGAAATTGCAAATTTGTTTGTCAATTATTGTTCGACAAGTTACCATATTGAGTACAATTATTGTCAATATGGATTCTAGTTTTCAAGGAAAATATTGTGATTTTAATTACCGGGGTAATTTTATTTTCTTGAATGGTATTATCGAAAATACTAGTATTTTGAACTTATTCTGTACTCAACCCGATAACAACACATTGAGTTCTGCCTTCAAGACTTATCTTGAACGTCAGGAACTAACTGACCCAAACTTCAACAATTGGTACCGCTCACTAAGAATAGTTCTGAGAGTAGCGGGTACTTCTGATTACTTGACCAGGGCGTTTCCTGCGCCCCTTATCCCTAATGCTACTCCAGTTGAAAGACTGAATTATGAGACAGAGGTTAAGAAGCACAATGATGTGGCTTGTTTAATGCTCGGAAAAATGGCTCCTTTCTTGCAAAGGAAATTTGAGCTATTTTCTCCAAATCAAATGCTTGAAGAGCACAAGGCAATGTATGAGACGCCTTAGGCTGTGGAGATCTACGACTTGGTAGATGCTTTGCACAGTTGTAAGCAAGCCCCTAGAAAATCCGTTAGTGCACATTATCAAGAGATGAAGGGTTACATGGAACAACTCATCGCACTAGGGAAATCCTACGACAATGATATGGCAATTAACCTAATCAATAGGTCTCTTAATCGGGACTTTAATGATTTCGTTTGGAACTTTAATATGCATTGCGTGGGGAAGACAGTTAATGACTTGCACGCAATGCTCATTGACTAGGAAAAGGGTCTAAAGGAAATGGCAAGTACATCTGCTCCTACCCCTCATGTGCTTTATGTATAAAAGGGTGGAGTGAATAAGCCAAAACCGCACAAGAACAACAAGAAGGGCAAAGGCAAGGGTGATAAGGGAAAACAAGTTGCGACTTATTCTAAACCCAAGTAGAACTTTGTCAAGAAGAAATCTCAGAAGGATGAGACTTGTCACCATTGCAAAGCAAGTGGTCACTAGGAGAGGAACTGCCCTCTTTATCTCAAAGAGTTGCGAGAAATAAAGAAGAAGGCTGAGCTTGGTGCTGCAGCGTCTTCAGGTAACTTATGTTTGATAGAGTTATTTAATCATACATACAAATCAAATTCTTGGGTATATGATACGAGATGTGGTATTAACATTTGTAATACTATGCAGGGATTTGAGTTGGAGAGGAAGCTTGCCTATGGGTAACAATTTCTGCATGTGGGTAATGGCGCACAAGTAGCGGTTGAAGTAATAGGAACATTTAATCTAGTTTTACCTTCGGGTCTAGTACTGAGATTGAATAATTGTCATTTTACACCTAAAATTGTTAGGGGCGTTATTTCTTTTTCTTGTATGTTGGATCTTGGATTTATTCACACCATTGATAATAATAGAATTTTTGTTTTTAAAGATGGTTTATTCTATTTTGATGCAATTTCTATGAATGGTATTTTTGAAATTAACATGCATGATAATAATTCCAAGAGAAAGATTGATTATGTATTTAGCATGAATAAGAAGAGAAAGTTAGACAAGAACTCTTCTTATCTTTGGCATTGTAGACTTGCCCATATTGGGAAGACTCGTATACAAAAGCTTCAACGTGATGGTCTCTTGGAAAATATCAATGATGAATCATTTGATAAATGTGAGTCTTGTATCTCTGGAAAGATGACCAAGAAACCTTTTAATAGCAATATTGAAAGGGCTACTGATCTACTTGGACTTATACATACTGATGTGTGTAGACCACTTAGACATGTGTCAAGGAAAGGTTCAAGCTACTTCTTAACATTTACGGATGATTATAGCCGATATAGTTATGTTTATTTACTTAAACATAAACATGAGGTATTTGAAACATTCAAAGTGTTTAAAGCGGAAGTAGAACTGCAACTAGGAAAGAAGATTAAAGCTCTTCGTTCTGATCGAGGTGGTGAATATTTAAGTCAAGAGTTTAAAGATTATTTAAGTGAGAACGGAATTGTTCAGAAACTTACTTCTCCATATACTCCACAACAAAATGGTGTATCCGAAATGATAAATCGTACATTATTAGATATGGTGCGATCTATGTTTAATCTTACAACTTTACCTTTATCCTTTTGGGATTATGCTTTAGAATCGGTTGTTCGTATTCTGAATATGGTTCCCATAAACAAGGTTGATAAGACACCATATGAACTATGGCATGGCAAAAAGCCATATTTGTCTTATTTGAAAATTTGGGGTTGTGCAGCGTATGTGAAACGTGACTCTGGAGATAAACTCCAACAACGCTCAGTAAAATGTATCTTTGTTGGTTACAAAATTGTTGTGGCTCGGTATCGAGACTTCCTTGAAAGTGATCTTGTAAATCAAGAATTCAGTGTGAGAAACTATGATCTTGAAGAAATTCAAGAAGATACATTGCCATCTTAAAATACTAGCGAAGAAATTCCAATAGAGCCAGAAAGTCTGGGAGCTCCACCGGAATTAATTCCTCTACGTAGGTCTGTAAGGACTATACGTGCGCCAAGCAAAATATGTCTTAACATAGGGGATGAGGAGGAGGAAGTAGGGGATCTTGGTGAACCTGCTAACTATCGATCCGCAATGCTTGATCTAGAAAAGTTAAAATGTATAGTTTTGATGAATAAGGAAATGAAATCCATGAAAATCAACGATGTTTGGATTCTTGTAGATGCACCTAAAAATGCTAAACTAGTGAAAAATAGGTGGATTTTCAAGAAGAAAACCGGCATGGATGGTGAAGTACAATCTTATAAAGCACGTTTAGTAGCTAAAGGTTTTACTCAAACTTTTGGCGTAGACTACGAGGAGACATTTTCTCCGGTAGCAGACTTACGAGCTATTAGGATTCTTATAGCTATAGCAGCATACTATGACTATGAGATATGACAAATGGATGTTAAAATTGCCTTCTTGAACGGTCGCTTAGATGAAGAAATCTATATGCAACAACCGGAAGGGTACGTTGATCCTAAATATCCAAAACGCGTGTGCAAACTTCAAAGATCTATTTATGGTTTGAAGCAAGCATCACGTCAATGGAATAAGCGATTTGATGAAGAAATCAAAAAGTTCGAATTTATTCAAAATCGTGATGAGCCATGTGTATATCGCAAAGCTAGTGGGAGTGATGTAGTGTTCCTAATTGTATACGTCGATGACATATTAATCATGGGAAGTAACATTCCAAGACTTAAGGAAGTTAAGGATTATCTTGGTAAATGTTTTTCTATGAAGGATTTGGGAGATGTTGCATATATTTTGGGAATTAGAATCCATCGAGATAGGAAAAGAAGGTTACTTGATCTTAGTCAAGATGCTTATATTGATAAGATATTGAAGAAGTGTAACATGCATAATTCCAAGAAAGGTTTTCAACCTATGGAAGTTAGGCATGAATTAAGTCATGAGTTAGATGCATCAACACCCGAAGAGGTGGCTTACATGCAGAATGTGCCTTATGCTTCGACTGTAGGATCTATTATGTATGTTGTAAGATGCACAAGGACTGATGTGGCGTTTGCTCAGAACTTGGTCAGTAGATACCAACAGAATCCAAGGAAGCTCCACTGGACTGCTGTTAAACATATACTAAATTATTTGAGGAGTATAAAAGATATGTTTTTGGTTTTTTAGGGTAAACCAGACACATAACTGAATGTTACAGGTTTCTGTGATGCGTCACGGCAATGTGATAAAGACGATACGAAGTCTCAGACGGGTTACGTGTTTGTCATCTATGGAGGAGCAGTTGACTGGAAGAGCAAGAAGCAGACAACCATTGCTATGCATGCAACTCAATCGGAGTACATGGCCGCTTTAGAAGCCGCAATGGAAGCTGTTTGGATTAGGAAGTTTAGTGGAGATCTTGGAGTGATGCCTTCAATTAAAGAACCTATTGATATATGTATTGCAACAATTCTGCTGCAATTATATTTGCCAATGATACTGGAGTCATGAAAGGCGCCAGACCTTTTAAACGTAGATATCACTACGTACGAGAACAAGTGGAAGCACGTGAAATAAAATTAATAAAAGTTCACACAGATGATAACGTAGCTGATCCTTTTACTAAGGCTTTGCCTAGACCAAAGGTAGTTAAGCATGCCAAAGTGATTGGGCTGCAACTAGCTAGAGAATTCATGAAATAAATCTGTTGATTAGTATTTGGATAAAGGATGTTTAAACATTATTGAATTGATGAAATAAAGATTGAGTTTCGTTTATTTTCTGTTATTTGACTTTGTATCATATCTTACATGTTTTATATCCATGAATAAATTGTTATGTTCTAAATGTCCGTTGTCGATTAATAATACGGGAGTGTTATTTGACTTTGTATCATATCTTACATGTTTTATATCCATGAATAAATTGTTATGTTCTAAATGTCCGCTGTCGATTAATAATAGTGACAGAGTACTTGAAAGTATATTGGTCAATTTTGGATGATATTTGATGAATAAAATATTGGACTTATCCCAACTATATGATTTTACTTTATGGATCTTTGTCATTAAGTAAATCATAAATAGTTATCCTTAGACCTGAGATACCAGGAAACTGTCACGAATGTAGTGCGTTTTTGTGAGATAACCTAACGCTAAACGTAACTGGTAGCTATAAGGGTTATTTTTAGAAGTGTTGCAAAGTTTGTAAGTTTCGCTTGTAGTCAAAATGGGATTTGTTTCCTTCAAAATTATTTTTGAAGTATAATACAACTGGGCCCCCCTCGGGGGAGTAGTAAGATGTTTGTGTGGCCACATCCAAATTTGTTTTGGTAATCTTGCTATATCCGTAAACGAGAAACAAAATGGTTAATGAAGGAATGACTGAGATCCATATCCTATTAACGTTGTATTTGAAATGAAAGGATAATAATAATGATGATGTATCATTAAAAGGTTTTTTCCAGGAGACCTTATGTTAACATGGATTCACTAAGAACACGGGTAAAAGATCCGGAGGTCGGGGAGGATAGAAGTGGCGTTTAGCCATTTTAGAGAGAGAAACAAGTAAGAATAAAAGTGTGCGTTTTATTCTAGTAAGAGAAAGGAAAAACAAGAAATGATAAGCCTCACCCCTCCATGGAGGTATGGAGGGGTTTATATAGCCCGGGACTTGGACTTTACATATGACAATATTAGTCCCTGCAAGTCCCGGCTATGAAACTAATGTAATTCCGTTAGTCGCACATATTTTAAGGCTAACAATCTTCCCCAATGTGGAGACATACGGAATTACTTACAATGTTCCTAACAAATGCAAATACAACAAAAATATGACAGTATTAAGTTTGCTTCCAATGCTGAGGATGACACCGTTATCTTCAAGTCTTCTAGAAAAACTTATACCCCAGTTTGAATCCTCTTTGTCTTTGCTTGTTGAGGAAACATTGTATCATGTATGGAATGGATTAACTTCCCCCCAATTCATACCACATGTCTTGAAAATCTTTCTTCATAGACTTCTTTTTGACGAAGCTTCAGAATTAGCTTCCCCCCAAACCAATATCCCTGTCTTGAGCAGAACCTGTAGCTTGAGCAATCTTCTATCTTTAACATTTAAAGTGCACAGCGGAATTTTGTTGAAGAAGAAGCAAACCACACCAAGTAACTGCTACCTTGACATTTTTGGTCTTCATGATTATGTGTTTGGGGGAACATGTAAGAAATCAGCAACAAATCTTCTCACGCTTGTAGAATGCATCCCCTTGGAAGTTGAACTAAGTACCCCATAGTGGGAACTAAGTCTCCAAAGTACACGTTCTTCCCCCATGATGGTGACGAACTCTCGGAAGCATCATCTGACGTGTACGGTCAAAATTGCGAGATGTTCTTGTCAAAAGTATGATGGTGACGAACACTCGGTAGCGTTCTTGTCAAACGTATGGTGGTTAAGAACACTCGGTAGCATTCTTGTCAAAAGTATGGTGGTTAAGAACACTTGGTAGCATCATCTGACGAGTACAATCAGAATCATGAGAACTCCGTGTCTGAAGCAGTATACTTTGTTGACATTCTGTAGCTCAAGTTGCTCGTGAGAATTGTTTGCTGATCACATCTCTACTCTTGTACTCTCTGGCTAAACTTACCAACCTCGTATTCTTTCGGCTATCTGTAGTGACCACTGGTGAAGTAAACCTGATATTCCAAACTTGAAACTGAAGTACAATCTCCCAAATTTGTTACTTACGCTTAGCACTTGTGTTGATTGACGAACGGTGCAGAGAAACGTCTCTTAGAATCTTATACATAAAGAGAGAGGTATAAGATGTAGAACACCTCTTGAAGTATCCACAACTCTTGATGAGTGTGACACTGAGCACTACAACGTAACTCCTTAAGTGATAGTTGTCCATGTCGTTGACCATCCACCCCTTGACAGTGGAAGCTAGATATATCAAGTCTCAATAAAAAATGATGAAGCGAATCATCAATCGATAGAGGGGGTGAAAGAGGCTCGATGATGAATTGAGTAGACGCCTTCGTGATATTCCACTTCACCTTCAAATAATAAATACCAAATTCACTTCGTAATCACTTGACATTACTTTTCCTCGAATACTAGACGTTTTTGACAATTTCAGTGAATCTTAAAGGATCGTTTTGGTGTTTGTTTGTTTTTGTCTTCGTGTTTGTTGTGTGTGTTGAGTATGACTGAGTGTCGTTAACTAGGGAACCAACGATGACTAGAGAAAGAGAGGTCGTCAACGTCGTCTAGTAAACTTGATTTTTGAAGCCCAAATCAATCATATACCCAACTGATGCGCGGAGCGACCTCCGCAATCGTTAAAGTTAAGAAGATGTTAGATGAGAAGCTCAAGGATGAGTTTGAAAAGATGCAAAGGTTTATCCAAGAACATCGGGAGTCTACTATCCGTAATCGTGCCAAGAGGACGGGGGCTAATTTTAAGTCCTCGTCTACTCCAGTTGTTGCTGGTACAGTTGATGTTGATGCTGATCCTACTCATGGTGCATCAGCCCCTAGATACTCCTACTGTTGGCCACCCTGCTATTGGTTCTTTTGTGGCTCCTATAAAATCTTCTGTAGATCCTCAAGTTCCTTCTGGAACTGCACTAGTTGCTGACCATGTGTCTAGTACTGATGGTGCTTCTAGTCCTAATGTTTCTCCATCTAAAATTCCTACTCCTACTGTTGATGGATCTAAGGTTTCAGGTTCTGCCACTTCTGGTTCTGCTCCTAAAGTTAGATCCTCTCCCATTTCTACCAGCAAACACATGAAACACTTCGCTAGGAAGAGTATACGTGTACCTATTGAGAAGAAGGATCGTAGCTCCCTGATTGAGGAGAGTTCCGATAGTGATGAGGAAGATTCCATTGGTGCTGGCCACTTTACTCATTGGGAAGTGCGACCCTCACCTTTGATAACAGGTTCCTTTATTGATATGATTAATAGATTGCATGACATGCACAACTATTTCTTAATACTTCAAGAGTATCTATACTAGGTGGATAGGCAGGACCTAGTACATTTATATGGAATGGTAGATGCTGAAGGCCAGTCTGCTGATTTGCCTAGATGTTTTATGGTGTGATTTGAAGGTCATGATGGATAGTCTTCCTGGTAATCCTAGTGTTGTTATTTAAGATGATCAACATTAGTGGCTTATTAGCATGTGGAAGCTATATGGGTTGTCTGGTGTTCATGTGTTGAAGACCATGTGTAGTGTGTCTCTTTATATGCTTGTGGATCAGTCTTATCCTCTAGTTATCATCGCCATGGAGGCCATGCTGAATAAAAGGTTGCCGGTTTCCAAGACTCTTGCTGGAAATGAAGGACCTATGATTGTCACTTTGGTGGAGTCTATTCAGGCTCAACTTTCTGCTGCTAGGAGTACAGCTTCTGGTGTTTGATCATGGTGTCTCTCTGGTATGTATATTCTTTGTTCTATTATTCTTTTTGTCCAATTTTTCATTTGTATATTCTTTTCCATTATCTTTGGTGCACAATCTTTTGTCTCTTCTGAGACCTCCTTTAATTTAAAAAAAATCATAACAAAATTTTTTGTTGACTAAGGTTTTTGGGCTGATTTATTTTGTAACTTTGTTTGTACCTTGGGTGTTGGTTGGACCCCACACAACAAATGGTGCTCAACTCACAATGTCTCACAGACAAGAATGATTTGATTCACCATGAGGGTACGACTCTAGTGTGATAATCAAATGTGTTGATGGTTGGCAATTTACCTAAAAATGGTAGGTTATCACTCACCTAGGTCTTTAGACTGAAGAGTGGCTAGTCCATAGAAAACGGCGTATGGTAAAGATATATTCAAATCCGTTGATAGCTGTAATAATTTGCTAAAAAATATAGGATTTTCAACTCACCCATGCTTCATTGCTGAGAGTTGGCTATTCCTGAGCAAATGGCTACATGTAACGACTTCATCAAATTCGTTTTTTGCTGTGATGGTTTGCCAAAAACCATTAGGGTATTAAAGCTCACCATTCATTCATGTTTCAAGGGTTGGACTAGGTATTGATTTCCCAAGGTGATGTCTTGATTCCACCAAAAGATCAGCTAGCCCAATAGTGAGAGCTACTTGGTAAAGGCTTCTTAAATCTTCTCATGTTGCTGTAAAGATTCACCCTGTGCTGATATGTTCAGAACTTTCAAGAAGCCAAGTGTTTTAGTGCAAGGCAAGTTATTTTGGGTTTCTTCTGGTGTAATAAAGTCAACCTTGCTGCTGATGTAGCTGCTATTCCAATCCTCAAGCTTTATTGTGAAGATCTATTTGGAAACTTGAACTCAACATAATTAAATTCAAGTTTAGGGGAGGATTGTTAGAAATATTGTAATAGCTATTTATTTTTGGTCTTGTAATAATTACTAGGAGGTATGAAGTTCATTAGTAGAAGGAGTAGTTCCTCCTGGTAGGAGTAATAGGTTACTCCTGGTCTGTTACTTGGTTAGTCCATCTTAGTAGTAGTAGTTAGTTAGGATATGCATGAGATATCTTAGGAAAGGATATGCATATCATCTGTTACACGTTTTGGTGTAAATGATAATTAGGATTTCCTTGTAGTATAAAAGGAACCCACAACCGAAGGGTTAGACGCACCTTCATCATTTCATTTCTTATTAGTAATATTAGAAATCCTTATAAAGGATCATGTTATTCATTTAGTCTTTGTGTCTTCTTCTTACTTGTGTTTATATTCCGCATAAGAACTTGTTCTCTCTTAGAGTCTCTCTGTAGATAAACTGTGATTACAGAACATGTCTATCATCCTTAAAAGGATGAAAGATCTAACTCTAAAGGACCCAACACTTAGAATGTATGCAAATTTGGGCTAAAGCCATAAGTTAACAAATAACTTATGTGGGTTAATCACTCAGTTTGAGCAGGAGGGCTTCAGACGTTCAAAAAAGAGCGAATATTAATGAATAACATTGTTGGAAACCCTTTAGTAAATATATCCACATATTGAAATCGTGAGGGAACATGTAAAACACACACTTCCCCGAACCACATAATCACGAAAAAAATGTATATCAATCTTGATATGCTTAGTACGTTGATGTTGTACCATATTTGTAGAAAGATACACGCACTAACGTTGTCATAGTAAACAAGTGTAGCCGTATGCAAAGGAGCATGTAATTCTACGAGAAGATTACGAATGCAAGCAGTTTCATCGACAACATTAGCAACACCTTGATATTCACCTCTACACTAGAATGAGATATAGTAACCTATCGTTTAGCAAACCATGAAAGTAGGTTATCCTCAAAGAAAACACAATACCCATAAATGGAGCGATGGGCGATAGGGCGGCCTGCCCAATTAACATCGGTGTATGCAGTGAGCTAATTGGTAGTAGAAACATGCAACGGAAGACCATGATCAAGAGTCCGATGTATATAACTAAGTGTCCTCTTCAAAGCAGTAAGATGAGACTCACGGTGATCATGCATATACAGACAAACATGTTGGACAACATAAGAAATCTCTGGTCGTATAAAGTACGATATTGAAAAGCACCCACCAAGCTGCAGTACAAGTGGAATCAGAAATCGAGTCACCATCAGGACCTAACTTAGATTCAGTTAAACTTGAGTCCTGTAAGGATTACGTAGCTGTATATGAGCTCTCCCAAGAATCTCTTTAGCAAATTTGTATTGTGATAAAAATAAACCCGATGCAGTCGATTGAGCAAAAATACCAAGAAAATAATTAAAGGAGCCAAGATCTGTCATCGCAAACTCGCCATGAAGAGAGCTGATATACGTTGTAGCAATGGTGTAGAAGATGTCGTAAATATAATATCATCCAAATATAATAAGAGATAAGCAATGTCAGATCCAACATGATAAAAAAATAAAGACGCATCTATATTACTATGTTAAAACCAACCCGCGTAGCAAAGCTATCAAAACGTTGAAACCAAGCTCGAGGAGCCTGCATAAGGCCATATAATGATTTCTGCAAGTGACAGAGATAATCAAGTCTGACGGAATCAATAAACCCAGGAGGCTAGTGCATATAAACCGTTTAAGATAAATGACCATGAAGAAAGGCATTCTTCACGTCAAGCTGATGAATAAGCAACTAACAAAAAATTACAAGACTCAAAACAAAAGAACGGTAGCCGGTTTAACCACCTGACTAAATGTCTCATCACAATCAATACCTTGTTGTTGACTTCATCCGTTGGTAACAATACGAGCCTTATACATGCGTAATGAGCCATCTACATTAAACATATGTTTGATAAGCCACATAGAACGAACAACATAAACGTTAGGGTGATGGGGTACAAGAACCCACATGTCGTTAGTAATTAAAGCATTATATTCATCTAATATAGCTTTTTTCCATCTAGGTCCATGAAGGGTGTGGATATGAGAGTGGGAATTAGTGAAGTGGTGGTGATATGACAATTCATATGCTCAAGAGGTTTAAAAATGCTGAATTTAGCGCGAGTAACCATGGAATGAGCGGATACGGGCTGTAGTTCAGTTTGCATTGTGGGTGCAGTTTTGCCTGCTTTAGGTGGACAGTGAACTCGACCTATATCAGTGTTTATTGACGAAGTAGATGCGGAAGAGCTAGTTTGCGGAGAGTGTTGGGTCTTGTCAGGTAGAGGTTTTTGGGAAGTAGCGGCAGGTGGTATAGTGGGACACGGAAGAGGGTTGTGTGGTGGTGTCTTAAGCTGGGTAATGGGCTTAAGTTGTGTAGGATTAGGTTTGTGAGGATCTAAGGGTAAAAGGAAATCATAAGTTGGATGTGTAGATGGATTCTCAATCCCGAATGAGAAGGCATCCTCATCAAAACGAACATGTCGTGAGATAATGATTTTATTAGTAGAAATGTAGAGACAATTGTAACCATGATGGTTTGCGGGGTAACCAAAAAATATGCAACAAGTTGAAAAGGGTTGGAGTTTATGCGTAACTTCAACGCGAGGATAGCAAAGGCATCCAAAAAGACGCAAATGTTCATATGTGGTTGTTTGGTTGTAAGGTTTGAAAATGGTATTTCGATATTAATGGGTGTAGAAGGAATAGATTCAAAATGTGAGCGGCCATATTAAGAGCTTCCATCCAAAAAGAGAGAGGTGTGTGGGATTATAATCATATACTAGTATATATTTAGGATTTGTATGATAAAATAGAGTTTGATTTTGTATAGTAATATAAAAAATGATGCAGCTGCTTCATCTTCAACACGAGCCGAGATTTTTTAAAAATGGCTTAAGCGCAGTCCTGGGCATTTAAAAGGGCGTTCGGCTCCAAAGAAGCAAATTATAGCTAATGAGAGCTTACGTAAACAAGTGGAGTACGAAAGGAAGGGGGCAGAGGCTAGTGAGGAAAAGGTGGAGAAACTCACAGAAATCTGTACTCCTTTGCAGACCGAGAATGAAGAAATGGGATACGTGACGGATCAACTATCTCGTCTCTCTCGTGTGTAACTTCCTCAAGAATTTGTAAGTCCTCTCACTTCCAATGATTCTCATGTTACATACGAAGTAATTAGTATAGAGCATTATAAACAATTTGTTAATGTCTCTAGCTTAAAAGGGGAAACATGCCTAAGATATCTCGAAATGATTACCCTTTTACCTTGTAAAGGTAGTTGTTGAAGCAGCATTAAAGCAATAAACTTTGATATATGACTCGCCTCAACCGTCACATTTTTTATGTAATTGATCGGTCCTTCATGCTATTTCGCTTTTTGCCAACAGTTTAATAAACCCAATGAATAATTCAAAGTTTACATTTATTCACTACAATACTAGCCAACAAAAGTCACGATATCTTAGGTACTTTAAAGACAAGAGGTTATAAGATTCAAATGCTAATAGTTTCTGAGGTCTGATATTTGCCACCTGTCACGAGAATTTGATCTATATGCTAAGTCCATTATACTATTTACTCGATCATCTCTATCTATGCACGATTATGTGACTCCCATTTTTTATCATGCCTTTATGATAATTACCCTAGCTAGCTTGGCGCTAAGTCCATTGTACTATTTTCTAGGTCGACTCTAGCTATGCACGAAATCAATGAAGTTTCGTATCTTTTGCATTCCTGGAACACCTACATGTGATATTGGGAAGTTTTGCATTAAATCTGACTTTGTTGATCTTATTTTGTTGTTGTTTTACAGTGATGATTTCATTTACGGACACTATGATTTCAAGACAGTGTGTTAAACATAACATTGCTAGAAATAGTTTTCGAACATTGAGTTGAACATAAGATGCAAGAATTACTCTTTTATGAATGTTTTCATTACACTTACATACATGTAATGGAGCTCTACTTTGTAGGATTAATGCCGTATAATCTAACCAAGCTTGTATGATGCGCATTGATGTTAAACTTGCTGCGTAGTTAATATTTGTCGTTTGAAATATATACCATGTTTAATAGTATTATGTTTGCGTGCAAAATTTCTTGTTGTATTTATGCCAAATAGCTTCTAGCTTTTACATTATGATCATTGTAGTATTTGTTCTTTTGTCATTGGTGATATCATATTTCTGACAGACTTTTTTTATTTTGTCAATGAGACCAAAATTTGTGACGAATTTTTGTCATTTGTGACAAAATTTTATGACGAAGTAGTTCGTCAAAAAATTTAGTGACAACTCTAGTTGTCACATATTAGTAACGAGCTTTTGCAATCTCGTCTCTAAAAAAATTTAGTGACGGACCTATTGTGACGACAACTGACGACTCAGTTTTTGTCAATAAATTGTAGTGTTATAAGCTTAATTATTAAAAGCTATCAAATCCATCACAAAAGCCATGTGAAGAGATCGTCTCTAACGTATGATTTGCATCGGCGCATACGATATGATAAGGACCTTATTACCTAAATATGGCTTGAAATCGAGAACTTGTTGACATACAAAAGTAATGAATAATAATCAAGCAAACCATATTATAAACCGATAAACATATCGATGTTACAACAATAAAGATCGAAACCCTAGTAAAAGATTATATAGCTCAAAACATTCATATTGATAGTAGATAACTAGATCTATATTGTGGTAGAACCTAATTTTGATCAATCTATTCAAATGCCCATTGATTTTCCTTACGAACATCTGCTTCTTCTTCGGGCGTAAAATCATTCTCGATATTAAGTCTTTCGAATCTCCTCCGGCATCTTGTTCTTGATTAAATCCGCCACTTGCTGACAAGTCACATCCATCAATGCGTGGATGTTAAGATAGTTAGCAACCATAATAACAGCAAACAAATCATCCTTCTCCAAGTCTCTATGTCCCTTTGTAATTTATAAAATCCCATTTATTTTTTGTCATCTCACACTAAAGTATTGCCGTGAATTCGTTTTGATATTTATATTCCTTTTTAATAATAATTTACGACGATCGCGTTACTTTATTTTCATTTTGATATTCTTAATCATGTGTGTATATATTTGTTGAATTTTTAAAGTAACGTATTTATAAAGTATAAAGTAACATAGGCATAAGTCTAAAAAGGTATTGTTTATTTTATAAAATTATTAAAAAATATAAGAAATTATAACTTTATATTTAGTTTTATAAAGTACTAAAATTTCAACCACTAAAATGTTTTAATTACCTTAGTTTTTGTTAAGTTTTTTACTTTCACAAAGTTCACACCTATAATTTTATTACTTTTTTGTTTTCGTCAAATTCTTCCATCAAAAATTTCATTTTTAACCAAATTGTATTCAGTTTGACTTTTTTCAGCCGACCTCAATGCTCTATATTGCTTGCGTGTCAAAATTAATCTACATGTTTGGTCCAATTTACTCTACAACGTCCGTTTTTCACGAGAACCATATAATTCTTGTATCATGCAAAGAATATATTTTGATGAAAAACAAATGCGTAATAAAAGTTTGTAAATCGCTATATTGGGCATAAAAAATTTCATAAAAAGGTAAAAAAACTCAAAATCACAAAATTCTCATTCACAATTTCTATATGCATCAAGTTACTAACATGCATCATGTATCTAGAAGCAATTTCAAACTAACGAAAGATAAATCAGCTAAACCTGCATTGTTTCCGTTATATTACTTTTTCGAAAACAGTGTTTATGTATCCTGGGAGTGTTTACGAGAAGATTCGGTTCGTGTAATCGATAGATTTTAACTATCCATCACGAGGTGAGGAATATTTAATTTTACAACCTACAAACCAAACCGTACAAAGCGAGTAACCACGCTCGCGGGTACTCGAAGTGAGCGGGGCTACCCACGGTTAGCCATTTTAGACATTTAATCAAGTTTAGTCGTATGAATAATAATATGGTTTAGAACATAAAATGTCATTTTAGTAAAATTAAATGACATTGAATATATAAAAGTCATATGCTCCGCAATAGTTATCCCGTTACGATAATTGCATTCAAATACTCATATTTAACGTATTGACAATAACATATTTATTCGACCTCTATAGATTATAATAATATTAATTAATTTTCATACATAAATGTTTGAAATCTTTACGTTGGGTGCAAAAATGTTGTTATGCTAAAAATTAGTGCAATAATATGACTAATACTCGTATAACTGTTTGAATATAACTTTAAAAATCTCCATGTGTATTATGTATGGTTCGTTTCGGTTTGGTTAACCCTGAATATCTAAAATTAAAAACGAAACCGATCTATTATAAGCGGGCTTTTTCAACTTCGATTTTTTTTGTTTCAATTTTTTCTATGAACTTAATCAGATAAAATATTACATCTATATATGTTCAAATTTCTTGGTTTTTTTCGTTTGGTTTCAAATCTCAAAGTTTGGTTTAATTCGTTGGGATCAAAGTTTAAACAGCACACTAATTAGATCGCGTACTCAAGTAACAAAATAACGATCAACTTTTTCACATTAGCCGAAAAATATCCTTCTCCGTTATATAGGAATGAGTTATATTCTTCTATGTCTCATTTCCATTAATCCTAAAAGTATAAATACAAAGAAATAGCTTATAATCTAAGCGAATATGGGCTAAATCCATAAGTAAACAAATGACTAATATGGGCTAAACTTGGAGTTTGAGCAGAGGCCTTCAAACGTTCAAACTAGAGAGAAACTCAATAAATAGCATTGTAGGAAACCCTATAGTAAATATATCCTATTGAAATCGTGAGGGAATATGAAAAAGACGCACTTGCCTAGAACCACATAATCACGAACAAAATGTATATCGATCTCTTTATGCTTAGTACATTGATGGTGTACCGGATTAGTAGAAAGATACACGCACTCTCGTTGTCGCAGTAAACAATTGTAGCAGTATGCAAAGGAGCATGTAATTATAGCATAAGATTACGAATCCACAGTTTCAACGACAACATTAGCAACACATCGATATTCGCCTCTGCACTAGAACGAGATATAGTAACCTATCGTTTAGCTGACTATGTAAGTATATTATCCTCAAGGAAAACACGATACCTAGAAGTGGAGCGATGGGTGACTGGGCAACGTGCCTAATCAACATCGGTTCACCTTCAAACATTTTTTATTGGCTTGTTGAACCGACTGTGACTCCGGTTCCCAGTTGAACCTGTTGGTCCTGTTCGGTTTTCAAAGTTATGTACACCATCATTTTAAGTAGACAACATATGTACGATTGTAAATATATGCTTTTAACTCTCGTAAAATGTGAATATATAATTATATTATTAAGTAATACGTGTATTATTTATATATTAATTTGTATTAATTTTATTTAGGGAGATTTACTTGTATATCTTTCTTGAAATTGACTATTAGGTAAATATCCTTTGGATTTACATATATATCCTTCTCATTTTTGTAATTACATTAATATCATTTCTAAACTTGTATAATTACATTAGTATCTTTCACAAACTTTTAAATGCTCATGTATATTAGAAAATTTGATTAAATCATCACTTTGTTAATTTTAATTTGAAACTATTATTCGACTTTTATTTATCTTTTATATTTATTGTAATTATATTGCGAATACATAATTTTAACCGCGACTGATGAAACAACATGATAATATAATCATGAAATAGTATATATAGATATGAATAAGAAAAATATTACTCATATATATTAATTTGTTCATATAACTTTTGGACTTGATTAATGAAAAAGATCACCTTTTTTTAATATATACAAGAGAATTTAAATGTTTGGGATATTTATATATGTACAATGTTTGTGAAGGATATTATTATAACTAGAAAAAATTATGAAAGATGTTGACGTAACTAAAAAAAATAAGAAGGACATTTATGTAATACTGAATTTTCGGAAGGATATATATGTAAATGTCCCTTTTATTTATTTACAAATGCGTATTATTTATTATTATTAATTAGTTTTGATATTAGTATTAATTATGTGTTAGATAGTTTTAACATTATGTATTAATTAATTTTAATATGGATATTAAATTATGTATAAATTTATTTTTAGTTATGTTTATACAATTGCACATTATGCATATAGTGTTGCAAGTCGATTTTTCAACATTACTAAAAACAATAAGTGTTTTCTTCTAATATGTAGTACCAGCTTTAAGGCCCAATTGTTGGACGGCGAGCTTTAAGGGTTGGTTTTTAGGAACAATGCCATTTTGATAGTTTTTCGATAGTTTTAAATAACAACACGAACATGTTCAACGTCGCTTTGCTTTTTGCATCATCGGTTTCAGGAGATCATATGGTAATAGACAAACCAATGTTAGCTTTATAGGGAAAATATATTCATTCCAATAATGGCAAATGGAAAACTAATAACCTTCTCGAATCGTATTATCATAACATGACCCAGGGTCAAGCGCATTATCATAAACTTCATAATACACAATATTATAAAGATTAAAATAACCTAAATGTAATAACCCAGGGTTTAAATTACATATTTCAACTTTCTACCATGCCATGGCAGCTTGTGCTTCATCCCGAGGTGATTTTCTTTATCTGTCTGCTTTTGAAATCTTTTAAAGAGGTGATCTAATATCCCATTCTTTGCTAAATGCTAATAACCTTCTCCAATCACCATAAGTTAGAAGTATCTATTGATGATTATGTGACATGAAGCATAGGGTTGGTATGGTCAGTGAACCATTATAACATAATTACGTTAGAGGAAACTTCGAGGTATAAAAAACCTAGGAACATGAGACATAATAATTTAAAGCCGAAAGATATAATTCCTCCATCTTTACCAACTTAAGAAAATAAAAAAAATTGACAAAGATATATGAGCATTTGAATCACGTACTACAAGGACTCTTAAGACATACACTTCGAATTTGTATGTGGAGAATACGTTATCTTCAAGGAACATGGACTCAACAACACTGAAGCAGTTAATACATAATTATGATCAAGGTCGTCTATCTCCTGCAAGATAACTCATAGCACACACAAAGTAGTAAAGCATTACTCGTATACATTATAGTAGGCGATATGATCAGGTTAGCCAATATATCAAAGAGGGTAATTTTGGTCTTCTGTGTATGGATTGATTAGCGTAACTATAGCTGCATAAAGTTTATTAAAAAAATAAACAATTTTTTTGTAAAATAATTTGAAGATTTAAATTCATTTAAAAAACAAATTAGTCAACTTTGGACCAGTTGGACCCATTAGAAGCGTTTCCTTCTAAGCTACTTTGTCATTTTACCCATTCGAGAAAAAAGATATAAAATGTGGCCCATATTAACCCATTCATAGGTAAATACGTTGAATTTTCCACCTTTAAAATGTTTAGGGAAATGAAAAATAATTTGCACATTCTACCATAAGTAGTTGGTTCAAGTTTTATTCTCGTTCATTATTGTTGACAATGAGGAACCTGTCATCGTGACTCTTGGCTACAACCTCAATCATAACTATCCACTTTCTAATTTTTATGAGGTGATGCACATCTTTAAAGTCCCAAATGTTGATAAACACAAGAACCGTACTTATTACTAACCTGCTAAGTCCCTGTGTAGTATTTTACACACATCCTATTTTTTCTTTGTCCATTCCCTTAGTGGTTGTCATTAGAAAGATATTAGGAAAATGTATCAATAAGAAATAGATGTCATGAAGGTTACAATCATGTAAAGAAAACAACAATAAACCTGTCGTTCCAATATATGCACCTCCACCACCTGCCTTAAACACGTCGTCTCCAAAATACGCACCTCTTTCGCTTGTACATCAAAATTCTTTAAATATGACAGCTTGTCTGATCAACACACGAAAAAATGTTAATTAGCGTTAAATGACATGCAAGATGAATCGTCATTGCCTAATATACTTGTAGCTTATCGTATGAAAATATCAACCAAAACGCTATGAAACTTATAGACTCTTAGGTCATTAAGAGCAGGCACGCTATAGTACTTTACACACTCAAAACCTTCAGGTTCAAGATACCACTCGAAATCCTAATGCAGGCATTGCATATTAGATCTAAAATACATACATAATTATAATTTTTGAACTTTTCATTTGTAAAAAGATTAAAAACAACTCTAAAACATAATCACTTGTGTTGGCGGTTCAATAAAATCACACAAGTATGGTTGAGCATCGGGCCCGAACCAGACCAGACCGAGCACCAAAATGCTCCAAAACTCCAGACCGATGACTGAATCGATATGTTTCAGTCTCATTTGATTTGAAGCTAGTTATCTTCCTATGATACATAAGTTAATAAGATCCTTCAATATGCTCACCCAACACCCATGGTGCCCTAATAAACAATCCTAAACACATCCTAGTTAGGACCATTAAACAATCGTTTGGCTATAATTAACCAAACTACTGACAACAACAACATCTAAATCATTTAATTAATATTTTTGATAAAGCAACAATCTTTACTTCATAAACATCTAAAGTTAAATGGCGATTATCATGTTACAACTCGTGTAAAACAACTTATTGGGGGTAGTGCTAGAAGACCAACTTATTGCCGGACTCAAAATGTGATTATCGTGTCGTATAGAAAAATTCAGATGTTATTTAGCATTACATAAAAATTGACATTTGGCATAATCATTTATATAGAAGAGTTGAAGTATCAAGATTTCTGTTGATGCAAAAGTTGGGGTAGACCGAGCTTAACCCAAATTAGGCTTAATTTGGGGTCCTGTGGACTCTGGCTCTCGCACCAAGTGAAACTTGCTTTAGGACCCTGCGTACTAAACAGACACCGTTAGGCTTACCGTGGGTTTGTGACCCACGATTAGACTCCGGCGTGAGAGTAAGTAATCGGTTTGAGTATATCAGTGTTTAGGGTATTGCGTGTATCGTACCTTTGTGGAACCGAAGGGGTTCCTTTTATACTCGAGAGAGTGCAGGCTGGGCTCCCTGTTCTTGCAGCCTAAGGAAGAGATAATGACTCGAAATAGCTTGATCTTCATTATCCAACTAAGGCAAGTGTATATCCCTTTTCCTTAAGCGAATATAACTATAATATAAGTTATATTCGGTCTGATCCTGTCGCACTGCGACGAGCACTTGGCTAAGTAATCAACCTCTTGTGCGACAACGGCTTACCGGGATTTTTGGGTTATGTGCGCACATCGCACAAGTATCTAATCCATTTCTGATGGATGTGGGTAGTACCCATGAGTTGGACTATCCAGCCCGACTATGGACTATACGTCATCATGTCCCCCCAGTCTAGTGGTCGCAGGTCTAATCCGTGACTACTAGACTATAATCACACCAAAACAGTCGCATAATCCAAGCATAAACTCAGATTTTAAATATTCCGCCAAGAAGAAAAACATCCCCCTTTCACCTAACCTCATTGGTACTCGGGAAAAGCGCTTGCCACGTCATAGTTACTCCTTCATCTTCTACCGTTAGATCTAGTAAGTGGGGGACACATGGCACACATCTGACCATGAACAGTAAAACTCAGGAAGCCTATATAAACCCATCACGCCTCCTTTTGACTGTTTACCATCTACAAACCTTCAAACCACCATTAAAGCCTCTATCATTTACCATCATCACCAGATCTCGTATTAAGGTTAACCGCGCGACCACTGTTTTGTATACACAGCACCATGGTGAAACAGCTAACCGACATCACGTCAATCTTGACCATTGAGTAGCTAGATGAATTTACCTCTGAGTTCTACATACCCGACTACCTGCACCCAGAAGTTCCTAACCCGCAACATAATATAAGTCAGTTCCCCGCAGGGAAGATAGGGTCGTACACCCGTTACTTCGATTATGCAAACCAGCGTATACCTATGTCGCGCTTCCTGCTAAGCATATTAATACACTACGAGACCCACGTCTCCCAACTACATTGCATAGGGGCAACGAAAATTTCGAATTTCGAAATAAACTATCACACCTTAGACATAGAACCTACAGTAAATCTCTTCCGTATCTTCTACCAACGACAATTAGCCAATGGCTGGGTATCCTTCGCTAAGCGAAAGGGTGGTATGCAATGTTTCGATGGAAAGGTATATTCCTTAAGGAATTGGACCGACAGATTCTTTTGGGTCGATGACGCTACCTTTCCCTTCCACCTTCCGTTCTTGACCCCTGATACCGTGAGGAAGGACCCCCTACCTGGCCCCAACTCCTACAACGTTGTAGATGCGGAATCTTTGAGCAAAAACCACATTCCCGTGCAACCCTATCCGGAGAGTGTTTTAGTTACTCTTGGCCTAAGTCGTGCAGTTATCTGTGGCGAGCACATGGTACTAACATTCCGCAGAGAGAGTGGCCAGGGTTAGTGGTCCTTCCTGCCTTCATCATAACGTTCAGTAAGTACCATGGCATATAAAAAAACTAAATATGTTTTCCTTTTGTCTGTTTGCTTCATTTCGCAGCTATGGACGTTCTTGACCTTGTCCATAGTGCCTCCCCTGAAGATTTGTTGGTGTACTCTCGCCCTCAGCAGGAAAATAAAGTGTCACTCCGTGATCGTGCGCATAAAAATACCATAGATTTAGAGGTAGGGGAGCCATCTGCCGCCCAAGAGAGTGAAGACACTGGCGTAGATCAACCACCGCCCCCTCCACCAGTTCAACAGTTGGAACAGCAGCCACCCATACAACAACAACCACCACCCTTTCTCAACTCCTCACTGTCTTCAGATGATTATACCAGAGACGCCGAAAAAGCCGCGGCTGGTGTTGAGGAAGAGGATATCACTTCTTTAGGAAAAAGACACAGAATCCCCCCATCATCTCCACACAAATCCGCGTGCAGCGGGGCCGGTTCCTCCTGGACAGGGGTGCGCACAACAGAGGAAGAGTTTGAGAAGAACCTTGCAAAGACCCCTCTACACACTCCTCCCGCCACCATCAATCTAAGGTAACCATCTTCTTCTATACGGTAGCAGTTAGTCATACGCTCTCCCTCATACGTCATTATTTTCTATGCGTCTAACCATTACCCTTATGTAGGCGCGACGAACATGAAAAATCATCTGCCAAGGCAAAGACCACACCCTCCCCCCACAAGGAGACTTCATCAGCGGGAGGAGATGCGTTTGCCCATGATCCGACCTTTGCCCCTAACTGGGAGCTTCCTGCATCCTCCGACCTAACGAGTACGTTTGACTGCGCAAGCTTTTTAGACAACATCATGCCTCCTGGCCGAGAGGTAGTGCTAGAAGGGATGAGTGATGCTATCTTGGCCAATGAGGCAAGTTATCTGGCAGCGCAACAAGTTACATTGACATCGCACCTTAAGAGGAGATACCTGGGGTTGTCTGCCAAACTTCACACGACAGAGGAAAAACTAAGGCAGGTCACTGAATAGAAATCCTCCGCTCTCAGCGATATGCAAGAGAAAATAGATCAAGAGGCCGAGAGAGGAAGAAAAGATGTCGCCCTCCTCCATTCCTTAACAGAAGAAAGGAACAAGCTATCTGTCGCTCTTGATGAAAAGCGCGCCCAACTCCACCAAATAAAGGCCTCCAACCTAAATGTTATGGGGGCCTTTGAGGAGGGAAAGAATAGGTTTGTTGCTGATGTTGACGCTCTGGGTGCTAAGGTAAAGGAAGATGTAAACGATCTCAGTTCGCAACTGAAGAGGCTGAGTACCAAATTGGATGAAGAGTTGTACCCTCGCCTAATGAAAGAGATAGCCGAGAAGCGGTGGCTAGTGCGCCATGGTCTGTGCCTAGCCGCAATGGTTGCTTTGGAAGACCCCACCTTGCGAGCCTCATTCTCCAAGTCTGTCATAGCCGCCATCAGTGAGGACACTTCAAGAGTTTGGTGACAACACACAAGGAGAAGTTACTGAACAAAGAACTATCAGGGGTGCCTTTTTATGATCCGAAGGCCGATGCCAAGCTCACCACAGCCATGAAAGAAATGAGTGTATGTCTGCTGCCCTCTTTTGGCCTGGAGGTCAAGGATCATGAAGTGCCCTTTAAAGTGGTAATGGAGGGCCTCACCTTGGCGTGCCATAAGGCAGAGGGCATTGTAGCATTGGTATACTTTCACCTAAAACCATCTATGGAGCAGTTGACCATGACAGTATTTGCGCATCCCAAGGATATTCTTGATCCCTTCAAGATTGAGAAGGAAGTGCCACTATCTGAGGTCCTTGCAGCGCACGAGCCCGCGCTGCTGCCAAAAAAGCCCTGCTGAACATAGAAGCAGCGCCTTCCGTTGGTGCGGCCCACCTTGATCCTACCATCCCTGTGTTGCCATTGCCATTGCTGCAGAGGGATTCACGCCTGCTGGACCAGATGGAAAAAAGTCTGAAGGATCACCGCACTACTGCTTACTTACCTCCTTTGCTAAAACTGAAAGATCCTCCTCTGAGACCCATCTTCTCTCCAATTGCCTTAGAGATTTGTAAACATATGTTGTATTTGTGATATACGAATGTTTGCTTTTGTAATAAACACTATCCTTCTTTTGTTATAAAATGTTATTCAATGTTCATAGCGCAATTTCGCATAATAAGCTAATGTAAACTTATAAATGGTCCATATGGGTTTGAGAAGCTCATTACGTGTGGTATACCGCTACTACCATAAGGACGGTCAGGTGAGGCTGACCCATTGTTAGGTGCGCACAAGTGTGTCTTAACAGTCTCAGAGTTTACTGGTTGCATAGCTTGCTACGACGTCATTAAGAGCAATGGGCCTAACAAGGATACACGATCTATGGTCGAAGGGGGTGCATCCCACTTACTCGACTAGTCTAATTAGTAGGGTAGGCTCATTCCTCTTATTTCTCCTGGAAACGTTGTGCACGCGTGCGCCAATAGGCAATATATAATAAGAAAAAAGTATGTATGACATAAAGAAAAAAAATCACAATGCGCCGTGGAACTAGCTAGGGACCACGACTGTTTTATTAACACTTGCAAGATTTTAAATACAAAAAATAAAAGTTAAAACAATACATTCACTTAGGAAGTTTTGCCCTTAAAGGTAGCACTTCTTTAGATGGCATATGTTCCAAGGTCTTTGTAGGTCGCGACCAACCATATCGCGTAGCCGGTATGCACCATTTCCAAGTGCATCCGTCACTATGTAGGGTCCCTACCATTTTGGTCCAAGCTTCCCTTTATTCTCAATGCGACTGGCCGCGTTTGAGCGATACACAAAGTCACCTAGCCTGAAGGAGGTCTTGCGCACCCTAGCATCATAGTAGCCTTTCATTTTTTCTTTTGACTTAGCTTTGCGGATTGCTGCTAACTCTCGTCACTCCTCGATTATGTCTAGGTTCAATCGCAGCTCATCGTTGTTAGTAACCATGTCTACCTCCGCTGTGCGAAGTGTTTGCAGTCCTATCTCAGCTGGAATGACCGCTTCTGTACCATATGTTAGGGCGAATGGGGTATCACCTGTGGCTGTCTTGATCATCGTAAGATGTGCCCACAAAACATGCGACAACTCATCGACCCACTTCTTATTATGCTCCCCCAACCGTGCTTTTATGCCATCCCCCAAACTCCTGTTTGCTCTTTCCACAAGTCCATTTGTTTGTGGGTGGGCGACCGATGCGAAACGCTGATGTATCCCATTCTTCGCACACCAATCCTTTAACGGGTTCTCTGCGAACTGCTTTCCATTATCAGAGACTATTCCACCGGGCATTTCGAAACAACATACTATATTGTCCCATACGAACTTTTCACTTGATTACCCGTGATCGTTGCGACTGCCTTCGCCTCAATCCATCTTGTGAAGTAATGCATCGCGACTATGAGGAACTTAACTCCCCCCACAACTATGGGAAAGGGTCCCATGATGTCGATTCCCCATTTGAAGAATGGCCAAGGGGAGGTAATCGGCGTGAGCTCCTCTTGAGGCTGTCTAGGTACTGGCCTGTGCACCTGGCAGTCATTGCAGTTATTGATGAGTGTTCGCGCGTCTGTATGCATAGTTGGTCAGTAGTACCCGCTGCGCAACGCTGTCGCCACCACAGACCTTGGTCCTGCGTGCATTCCGCATGACCCCTCGTGGATTTCGCTAATGATGTACTGCGCCTTTCGTGGCCCTACGCATCTTAACCATGGCTGGAGAAATGATCTCTTGTAAAGGACCCCATCTCTGACTTCAAATTGCCTCGAACGTCTTCGCACTCGCCGTGACTCATTCTCGTCATGCGGGAGTGAGTCATTCATCAAATAATCCATAATCTGTGTCATCCATATAGGGCCTTCTTCCTCTACGACCGACGCGACCTCTTGCTCTTTGATTGACTTGTCCTTGAGGATTTCCACCAGGACTTGTTTCGATAAGTGCGCAAAACTGGTGGAAGCTATCTTGCTAAGTCCATCTGCTTTCTTGTTCTCCCCCTGGGTACTTGGCGTATCTGGAACCTATGGAACCCTTCAATCAGTGCTTTGGCTTTTTATAAGTAATGCACCATATTATCCTCTTTTGCTTCATAATCACCAAGTATATGGTTCGCTACCAGCCGAGAATCTACATTTGCTTCGAGATTGCGCACACCCATTCTTGCGGTGATTCTTAGCCCTGCTATCAGCGCTTCATACTCTGCCTCATTATTTGTGGCTGTGAATTCAAAACGTAATGCGTATGTGAACTCTATTCCTTCTGGATTGGTAAATATGAGTCCCGCGCTTAATCCATCAGTGCAGGATGACCCATCTGTGAACAAGATCCACGGGGCTTGGTCTTCTTCCTTTTGATCTAGCCCCTGAGCACCCTCTTCTGGCTTTTCAATGATAAAATCCGCCAGAATTTGCCCTTTCTCGGCATTGCGCGGTTTGTAGGTAATATTGTGTTCCCCTAGTAGAACACTCCATTTTTGGAACCTGCCTGCGACATCTGGTTTTGAGATCACCTGCTTTATGGGTTGATCCGTTATCACCACTATTAGGTGCGCTTGGAAATATCTGCGCAACCTCTTTGCTGCAAACACTAACGCGAGCACTAATTTCTCCATTGGGGTGTAATTTAGCTCCGAGCTCTGTAACGCTCTACTTATAAAGTACACTGGTGTTTGCACATTTTCCCTGTCTGTCATTAGCACCGCGCTGATCGCTCCATGCGTTGCGAATAAATATATTATCAACTCTTCTTTAGGTCGTGGCGCGACTAACATGGGGAGCGAAGCTAAATGCGCTTTTAATTCCTCGAAGGCCTTTTCTGCTTCCTTCGTCCAATTGAAGTCCCTTTTCTTAATGCACTTTTTAAGTGTTTTAAATAAGGGGAGCGACTTCTCTGCTGACTTGGACAGGAACCTGTTCAATCCTGCAAGCTTCCCATTTTGCGACTGCACTTCCTTTTTCGTTTTTGGGCTCTAGAGTTGAATGACCGCGTCTGTTTTCTCTGGACAGGGTTTGATTCCATTAGGGTCAATCATGTATCCTAGGAACATGCCTTATGTCGCCCCAAAAGTGCACTTCTCTGGATTTAACTTCATGTTTATCCTTCTGAGGGTAGAGAATGTTTCCTCTATATCCCAAATAAGCTCGCTCTCCGTATGACTCTTTATTACCAAGTCATCGACATACACCTCCAAATTTCACCCTATTTGGCCTTCAAATGCCTTATCAACCAGTCGCTGATACGTGGCCCCTGCGTTCTTTAGTCCAAACGGCATTTTTGTGTAACAGTACACGCCCTGGCTGGTATGGAATGCTATCTTTTCCTCATCTTTAATACTAGGGTTTTACCCCAAGTATAAAATCTTATCGTCCGATCTCTTCGAATTGATTATTGGTAGAAAGTGCGACTCAATCGTCTTTTGGTGAACTAAATGATTTGGTTTGGTTTGGTTGTCTAATTTAAAAGCATGTATGAAAATGTCGATGAGTAAAGTAGAAGCTTTGACAAAATTAAACTAAAAGTTGATTAGGAAAATACTTAAAACTTAAAACTTTGTAAAACTTTAAAGCTTAAAAACTTAGTCAATCGGAATATTGCAAATCATGTCCATCGGAATACACCAAAATCACATCCATCGAAATACATAAATGTAAAACTGTCGGAATGTCTAATGCAATTCTATCGAAATAAGGTGCTATCGCAAAGTACATCTATCGGAATATCCACTATCGAAATGTCTCAGATCGGAATGACTAAAACACCCCTATCGCAATGTGCATCTATCGCAATGTCGCTGTCGAGAAATGGGCAGCACTTCGTCTTAGCAAAGACCTTGATCCCGTCGGAATGTGCGATCGCAATCCAGATCGGAATAAGGGCGAAATGACAACCTGATCGCAAAGTAAAACCCTAATGGGTTATTGCGATCAAAACGATTACACCCGTCGGAATGTGCAAAAACCCCAAATTTGCGATGGAAGCTAACTTAATCCGAAATTGGTGGCACGTTTTAAAAATCAATAAGCTGATACAATAAGCTATTCTACCCGAACCTTAAACAATTCAAAAAGCTTAAATTTGACAACTTCTAAAACATAAAAGATTACAAACTTTATGAAATGAACTTTTATAATGACTAAAACCTTTGTGAAATCCGAAAATCAATAAGCTAAACTTGAAATAAGCCAATAAGTATAGAGAGCTTATAACTTATACATGTAAGAGCTTATGTGTAAACGAAGAAGATCAATCCTTTAACCACGAAAACATCAAGTCATACGAATGAGAAATGTAATTCGGATCAAAGATAAAGTAACCAAGAAATGTAGAAGGAGATTAAAGAACACAAAGTTTAACTTGAAATTGATTAATGGAATCCAACTACAAAGATTAAAGAAAGCTTAAATTTAAAAGATGAAAACAAAGAAAAACTTAGTGAGAGAAAGTCGGGAACTTTCTCTCTCTAAAACTAGAAAGAGAAATTAGAGAAATTAAAAACTAGCTAACCCCCTCCTAATGTGATTAGGAGGGTATTTATAGGGAAGTGGGAAGTGCATGTGTGGTGCTTCATTCTTTCTTTACTTCTCGACTCGATTTAATTCATTTGTCTTTCTCGATGTCGTCTCGGGATTAATTAAACTCGTCTTAACATTTCTTCATTTATTTAGACTCGAGTTCTTTGACTTCATTAAACTTCCGTCTTTAGACTTGTTCTTCGATAAATCTTTAGAATAGGTATTGGACATCCGTTCTTTAAGCACTCTTGATCTTTTGACTTCGTCTTTTCCCGTTTTCTTCGATAAAAGCCCGTGAAAGCCCGTGTTTTCTTCCTTTTTTATCTTTTGGTCCTAAAACACAATAAAAACACAAACCACGTATAATTCCGACTTTTACGACATAAAATACACGTTTTGGTCTTGTTATTATTAGAAATAAGTGGTAAAGGATAAGTGTTTTCACACTTATTAAATCCCCTACACTTGACCATTGCAATGCCCTCATGCAATGCATTAATTTTA
This sequence comes from Glebionis coronaria, assembly GCA_025667525.1. Taxonomy (NCBI): domain Eukaryota; kingdom Viridiplantae; phylum Streptophyta; class Magnoliopsida; order Asterales; family Asteraceae; genus Glebionis; species Glebionis coronaria. The sequence continues at coordinate 191,422 of JANFOE010000953.1, read as the reverse complement.
AAGCACAATTTACATTTTCTATCATAAATAACCCACCCTGGCCTTTATTAAATACTAAATATGAAATGATAGAAACAAATACATAAATTAAAGACTTACATTGGGTTTTGGCTGCCATGAATGTTTTTCATCCTCAAGTTTCACGTTCCCCATACCAAGCTTAAAAACGAGATCATTGTTATTATAAGTTAGCAGACTAACACGAATTCATGTGGGCCAATTATTCACTTAGACTCCCTTATTCCTAGGTGTATCTCTTATATTTTATTTTTGTCTCGAATGATCACGAGGATGCATTGTTTGACTTATTTCGATAGTTATTTAGGCCGAAAATAAAGTGAACGATTTAATCAATAGTTAGCTAAAGGACAAAATCTTTTAAAACTGCTTCTCGGGACCTCATAAAGTTCATATCTTGGCATAACCCGCTTCACGATTTGAGACCTTTCTCGGACCGATATTTGGCAGCGACTTCATACTTCGAATCTTCGAGAGACGTTCATGAAATGATGGCCTTCTCTTCATAATAGGAATTTCTTCACTTGAAGTTTTGAGAGATTCTTCATCTTTGGACCACGACTTCTTCATTTTTCTCCAATCTTTATTTTGGACTTCGATATACAACGATCCGCCTCCTTTGAGGACTTGGATCTATTTATCCTCATACCTTGTTAGGGCCTTTTTGGATAGACTTCTCCATGATCTTTAGGGGAGTGTTTGCTTTTCGTCGTGTGTCTCGATCCTTCATATTGATTTTCGATAAATGATTCTTCACATCACTTTTGGATCTTTAGCAACAAAATGTAGCCCTCATGCCTTGTTAGGGCCTTTTCGGACTCGCCAATCTTCGCATCCCGCTTCAATAAGTTATGCCTTGGCTATGAACTCTAATCCGTACCGAGCAACTTTTAAACGATCTTGGGCTAGAAGCTAAGTAACCTTTTAAATCGTACAACCTTATTTATTGCAGATAAATCTATTAACAAGCGGAGGGAGAATAGGCTTATAATTAACTCACATAAATTTACGAAAGAATACCAAACTTATAATTGACTCTATCATCTCTCGTCCTCCACAGTTTAAAATCTCAAGGAATGAGAGTCGTGGATGCTTAGCCTATTAAATCAAAGTTTTAGGTTTTCGAGTCATCTATAGGATCTTACAAATTCTTGGACTTTTTCAAGTTTAGAAATCGCATTTTAAAGTTCCCCTGATAAACAACTCTCTATGATCAATTATAGGAACTTGCGAGAAGTTCTTGTTCTTAACCCGCGAGAGTTAAGACTTTCGCGTTTTATAGCTCCCTATATAAAAGCCTAGCAAAACTTGACTTAAACATGTTAAGGATACTAGCTAGAGTAAACTTAGATAAGTAAACTCGGGTTGAGTCAAAATGTTCACGACTAAGAAAAATTTAAAACCACTTTATTTAAGCAAGGGAAGAAAATAACCATAATGAAGAAAAATACCACTATACACTAGGCCAAAATAGATTAAAAATTTTGAAAAATGTCGAAAAATCAAATTTTCCGGTTAAAATGAGGGCAAATTCATGGAAAAGACCACTTACTTCGATAGAAGTCCCCCCTACACTTGAGATAAACATTGTCCTCAATGTTTAAGCATGTGGGAGTAAACTCCCATACACTTAGGACATTGTGCACTTTGTTTAAATCTTGCTAAGGAAAGGACAACTAAGGTGAATTCAATGTGAACATATAAAATATGAAATATTGAATCGCAAGAGTTTTAGGATAGAACCGGGAAGATAGGAACACGGTATCACGGTTCGTCAAAAGTCATCAAGGTGGATCTTTAAAGCTTTAATCCCTGCACAGCACAAGAAGCAAGACAACAAACACATACGAGGCTCCCCCCACACTTATTTTGAAAGTAGTAAAGGATAGATCATGGGTTGCCTCCCGAGAAGCGCTTGTTTTTGTTCACCGAGTCACGAGCCTGACTCGACCCAATTTAGTTCATGGGGAACGTGGTGAGGGATGGAATCATCTCATGGAAGATGTCCTCACCAAAGTACAGCTTCAAACGCTGGCCATTCACCTTGAAATTAGGCCCATTTGGCTGAGAAAGCTCAATGGTACCATATGGAAAGACTTTGGCGACGGTGAATGGACCAGACCAGCGGCTCTTAAACTTGCCAGAGAAGATCTTTAACCGAGAGTTAAAGAGTAGAACTTGATCACCAACGTGGAACTCTCGGTTCTTAATTCTTGCATCGTGAATGATCTTGGTCTTCTCCTTGTAGATCAGCGAGTTCTCATAAGCTTCATTCCTCAGTTCGTTGAGCTCGTTGAGTTGAATCTTGCGATGATCACCGGCTTTGTTGATGTCGCAGTTAGCCCACTTCAAGGCCCAGTGCGCCTTATGTTCCAGCTCGATGGGGAGGTGGCATGCTTTCCCGTACACAAGACGATAAGGTGTACATCCGATCGGGGTTTTATAAGCAGTACGGAATGCCCACAGAGCATCATCTAACTTATCGGCCCACGCGGCGCGATGCTCTCCCACAGTACGCTCCAAAATTCGCTTCAATCCACGGTTGGAAATCTCGGCTTTCCCATTGGTTTGGGGATGATAGGCGGTGGAAAGATGGTGATTAACACCATACTTAGCCATGACTCTTGCAAATTGATCATTGCAAAAATGAGTCCCGCGGTCACTGATAATAGCACGAGGAACGCCGAATCGAGCGAAAAGCTGCTTCAAAAAGTTCACAACCACCTTCGCATCGTTCGTAGGGAGAGCCTTGGCTTCAACCCATTTAGAAACGTAGTCAACTGCGACGAGGATGTACTTGTTCCCTTTGGAGGATGGAAATGGCCCCATAAAGTCGATGCCCCATACGTCAAAGATTTCACATTCCTGTATGAAATTTTGAGGCATCTCATCTTTATGTGTGATCTTGCCTTGGCGTTGGCAAGCATCACAATGCTTAACCATTTTGTGAGCATCACGATAAATGGTGGGCCAATAGAATCCAGCGTCAAACACTTTCTTTGCGGTGTAGTTGGGACCAAAGTGACCACCGGTGGGTCCTCTATGGCAAGCATCAAGGATTTGCAAAGCTGTCGGTCCATCAACACAACGACGAATGATCAGATCAGCACATTGTTTGAATAGATAAGGGTCATCCCAAAAGTAAGTCTTAACATCATTCAAGAACTTCTTCTTTTGTTGGGATGTTAACCCTTTGATGAGAATATCACCCGCTAAGTAGTTTGCAATGTCCGCAAACCACGGGGTGTCATCAAGATTGAGATTTATAGACATTAAGGTCTCAAGGGGGAAAGAGTCATTGATCTCTGTGTTCGGATGATCCCCTTGATATGGATCCTCAAGTCGACTCAGATGATCTGCGGCCAGGTTTTCAGCACCCTTCTTGTCACAAATTTCAATGTTGAATTCTTGAAGGAGTAAAACCCAGCGAAGAAGTCTTGGCTTAGAATCATGCTTAGTCATCAAGTACTTCAACGCGGAATGGTCCGTGTATACGATGGTGGGGGATAAAACAAGATAGGGGCGAAATTTTTCAAAATCATTGACAACAGCTAAAAGTTCTTTTTCGGTTGTCGTATAATGCAATTGAGCCCCCGTCATTGTTTTGCTAGCATAATGGATTGGTTGGAAGTGTTTATTCACTCTTTGACCCAAAACCGCACCAATAGCAAAGTCGCTAGCATCGCACATCAACTCAAAAGGCAGCTCCCAATTAGGGGTAACCAAGACCGGCGCCTTAGTTAGCTTATCCTTAAGAAGATTGAAGGCTTCGATACACTATTTAGAAAAGATAAAAGGAGTATCTTTTTCCAAGAGGTGGGTCATCGGGCGAGCGATTTTAGAGAAATCCTGAATGAATCGATGATAGAAGCCCGCATAACCCAAAAAACTTATCACACCCTTCACGATTGAAGGTGGAGGTAATTTGGCTATGACATCTTCTTTAGCACGGTCGACTTCAAGACCGGCTTTAGAGATTTTGTGTCCTAGCACAATGCCTTCTTTTACCATAAAATGGCATTTTTCCCAATTCAGAACAAGGTGAGTGTCTTCGCACCGCTTAAGCATACGTTCCAAATTGGCAAGGCAAGAAGAGAAGGAATCCCCAAAAACCGAGAAATCATCCATGAAGACTTCCATGGTTTGCTCAACCATGTCATGGAAGATAGCCAACATGCACCTTTGGAAAGTCCCGGGGGCATTGCATAAGCCAAAAGGCATTCTTTTGTAAGCAAATGTGCCATAGGGACAAGTGAATGTTGTCTTCTCTTGATCTTGAGGATCGATGGGTATTTGAAAATAACCCGAGAAACCATCAAGAAAGCAGTAATATTCATTATCCGCTAAACGTTCAAGCATTTGGTCCATAAAAGGAAGAGGGAAATGATCCTATCTCGTGGCATCATTGAGTTTGCGGTAGTCTATAGAAACTCTCCACCCAGTAACGAGACGAGTAGGAATCAACTCGTTGTTTGCATTGGGCACAACGAAGATGCCGCCTTTCTTAGGCACACAATGGACTGGACTAACCCATGGTGAATCCGAAATAGGGTAAATCATACCCGCATCAAGAAGTTTGATAACCTCTTTTTTGATGACTTCATGGATTTTAGGATTCACCCTTCGTTGGCTTTGAATTGTGGGCTTAAAGTCGTCCTCCATGAGAATTTTATGTGTGCAAAAGTGAGGATCACTTCCGCGAATGTCGGAGATTTTCCAAGCGATAGCTCTTTTATGCTTCTTCAACACGGCGATAAGTCGGGCTTTTTCTTCTTCTTTCAGGTCCTTTGCGATGATGACCGGTAACTTCTCGTTGTCTTCAAGGAAAACGTACTCAAGATGAGGAGGTAGGTCCTTAAGCTCAAGAGTAGGAGGATCCTCAATAGATGGTGAAACTAACGATGGATCATCATTAGTCACCTCTTTAGGAGAAGGAGGAGAAAACGGGTCTTCATTGAGAAGTCTCTCAATAGTACGAATGTCTTCATCCCAATCGGTGGACGAATTATCATACTTAATATCGAGAGGACCCAAGCTAGCTTCGAAATCATCCAAGTCACTTTCTCCAAAAGGAGTCAATGCCGGAGCAATTGAGGCAACGGTCTCAACATTGGGTAGAGAAGAAAGAGTACTTTTGCAAGCATCATGAAAATGTTCTTCACAAGCCTCATCGAGAACATCAATAGCATTAACACTCTCATACGAATAAGGTTGCTTAGAAATCTTACCCATGTTGAAGACAATTTTATCGTCACCAACTCTCATGATTATTTCGCCCGCGGCTACATCAATGAGAGTGCGACCGGTCCTCAGGAAGGGACGTCCAACGATTAATGGAACACGGGGATCCATCTCGTAGTCAACGACGACAAAATCCGCCGAGAAGGTGAATTTGTCAACGCCAACAAAGACATCTTCGGCTATCCCCACTGGATAAGCAACCGTACGGTTAGCTAACTCCAAAGTCATTTTGGTGGGGACTAGCTCGGGGAGAGATAATTGCTTCCAAACACTTAAAGGCATTAAGTTTATACTGGCACCTAGATCGGCTAGGGCCATGCAATTCTCTACTCCCGGGAAGTTGCAAGGAATCAAGAAGCGACCCGGATCACCAAGTTTGGTGGGCAATTTCCTTAAGAGCACTACGGAGCAATTCTCATTAAGTTGGGTCTGAGCAATGTCAAGAAGCTTCTCCTTGTCACTTAGAAGATCTTTAAACATCTTAGCGTATTTGGGCATGTGAACGAGAGCCTCGGCAAAGGAGATGTTAAAATTCAATTGTTTAAACATTTTGAGAAAGTTTGAAACCTTAATATCATCCTTGCTCTTTTGCTTCTCTTTCCTCAACCTTGAAGGATAAGGTATATTGGATGAAGAAGAAGGCTTTAAGGGAATAGGATCACTCACAACCACGGGTGGTGGGGAAATGGGGGTAGAAGGCAAAGGAGGTGAGGAAAGTTGCTCTTTTTCCTTGTTCACAATCACGGGTGGAGGTGTAGGAAGCTCGGGTTCCATATAACCTTTTCCACTACGAGTAGTGATTGCTTTCATCTCCCCTCTTGGGTTCGCAACGGTGTTACTCGGAAGAGTACCCGAAGAAGAGGGTTGATTACCTTGGATGAGCGAACCAATCATATCACGAATGTTAAGCGCTTGAGTGCTGAAAGAATCTCTAATGTCGGCACGGATCTCATTGCTCTGTTTTGCCATGTCATTCCTTAGCTCGGCTCGAATATCGCTCCCTTGTTTCGCCATTTCGCCCTTCAAGTTTATGACTTGACTCTGAAGATTCGTCACCAGCTCTCGATTAGTCTTCATGAACGTTTCGACGTCTGGATTCACTGCCATCGGTTGATTGAGAGGTGGAGCTTGATAAGCTTGAGAATTTCCTTGAGTTGGGTATTGGTTTCTTTGGGATTGATATTGATTGTTAGCACGAGGTTGGGATTGATTGTTTCAGTTATAGCTTTGTTGTTGGTTTTGGTTTGCTGGAGGGAAACCTGGTGGAGCAAGATAGTTATTAGAACGATAACTCAGCAAGCTACGGTCTCCTTGAGGGCGAGCTTGATAGCCTCCTGTGGGATAAGTACCGTAAGCCGCGTTAACGTTTTCAGAAAAATTGCCTTGGGTAGAAGGACAATCATTATAAGAATGAGGACCACCACATGTGTCACAAGAAATAGCAACGGCTTTATCTTGTTGAAAGTGGTTTGTGGCCATGGACATGAAATCCTTGTGCATACTCGCGATTTGTCGGGTAAGTTCGGATATCTCGGGATTGGAGGTAGTAGAAGAAACATTGACTCTCTGATTAGATCTTGAGGATGCGGATGAATCCCAATTCTTGTGGTGAGTAGTCATGTTTTCAATCAACTCTCTACACTCCTCCGGTCTCCTTTTCATAAAAGTACCACCGGCGGCGGCATTGATCGTGTCACGATCACGAAAAGTGAGACCATTGTAGAAGGTATCAATGAGAGTGACGGGGAGCATATTGTGATTTGGACAAAGGTCGATCAAATCATTGTATCGTTCCCAAGCATCGAAGAGCGATTCATCATTGTCTTGCATGAATCCACTGATTTGGTTACGAAGGCTTGTGACCATGGATGGGGGGGAGTAGCGCGACAAAAAGCGTTGAGTCATGTCATTCCACGTATGAATAGAATTCTTAGGGAGACGGTCAAACCATTTTTCGGCATGGTGAGAAAGCGAGTGGGGAAATAGTTGAAGGCGAAGGTCATCCATAGAAACACCGGGGCACTTCATGCTTTGCGTTATGGTGATGAATTTTTCGAGGTGTTTGTTGGCATCATCATCCGGAATCCCGTGAAATGGGTTAGTTTGCACTTGTTGGATCATGTGATGCTTCAACGAAAACTCCTGAGCCGTGACGTGCATTGGCGCAATCGGGCCTCCGCGTCCGTTCATGGTGGGTTGACATAATTCCTCCATTGTTCATAAATCAGGTAGGAGGACATTGTTGTTGTTGTTGTTGTTGTTATTCAAATTGGGTAGAGGTGGGTTGTTATCGTTGTTATTAACACCAGCCATATCTAAATCTTCACGAGTCTCGGGCTCAGAATAGTTCGAAGATCTAGTACGCATACACCTGCAGAAGAAAAATATACACAGAGAGAATATCTATATAATATCTTTTTGGTGCAAAACCTTTTGGAAAAGAATTTCTTTTTATTCTTTTTAATGTTTTGTAATTTTGAAGAATTTTATATTTTTTAGGGTTTTTGAAAATTTTTGAAGCAAGGAAAATAACGTTCAAAGAACGGATCCCAAAATTCAATGCGTCTCTCACTAAAAACCTTTAATCGTAACAAAAAGAGCCGGCAGCGGCGCCATTTAATACTAGGGTTTTACCCCAAGTATAAAATCTTATCGTCCGATCTCTTCGAATTGATTATTGGTAGAAAGTGCGACTCAATCGTCTTTTGGTGAACTAAATGATTTGGTTTGGTTTGGTTGTCTAATTTAAAAGCATGTATGAAAATGTCGATGAGTAAAGTAGAAGTTTTGACAAAATTAAACTAAAAGTTGATTAGGAAAATACTTAAAACTTAAAACTTTGTAAAACTTTAAAGCTTAAAAACTTAGTCAATCGGAATATTGCAAATCATGTCCATCGGAATACACCAAAATCACATCCATCGGAATACATAAATGTAAAACTGTCGGAATGTCTAATGCAATTCTATCGAAATAAGGTGCTATCGCAAAGTACATCTATCGGAATATCCACTATCGAAATGTCTCATATCGGAATGACTAAAACACCCCTATTGCAATGTGCATCTATCGCAATGTCGCTATCGAGAAATGGGCAGCACTTCGTCTTAGCAAAGACCTTGATCCCGTCGGAATGTGCGATCGCAATGTGCGATCGCAATCCAGATCGGAATAAGGGGGAAATGACAACCTGATCGCAAAGTAAAACCCTAATGGGCTATTGCGATCAAAACGATTACACCCGTCGGAATGTGAAAAACCCCCAAAATTGCGATGGAAGCTAACTTAATCCGAAATTGGTGGCAAGTTTTAAAACTCAATAAGCTGATACAATAAGCTATTCTACCCGAACCTTAAACAATTCAAAAAGCTTAAATTTGACAACTTCTAAAACATAAAAGATTACAAACTTTATGAAATGAACTTTTATAATGACTAAAACCTTTGTGAAATCCGAAAATCCATAAGCTAAACTTGAAATAAGCCAATAAGCATAGAGAGCTTATAACTTATACATGTAAGAGCTTATGTGTAAACGAAGAAGATCAATCTTTTAACCACGAAAACATCAAGTCATACGAATGAGAAATGTAATTCGGATCAAAGATAAAGTAACCAAGAAATGTAGAAGGAGATTAAAGAACACAAAGTTTAACTTGAAATTGATTAATGGAATCCAACTACAAAGATTAAAGAAAGCTTAAATTTAAAAGATGAAACAAAAGAAAAACTTAGTGAGAGAAAGTTGGGAACTTTCTCTCTCTAAAACTAGAAAGAGAAATTAGAGAAATTAAAAACTAGCTAACCCCCTCCTAATGTGATTAGGAGGGTATTTATAGGGAAGTGGGAAGTGCATGTGTGGTGCTTCCTTCTTTCTTTTCTTCTCGACTCGATTTAATTCATTTGTCTTTCTCGATGTCGTCTCGGGATTAATTAAACTCGTCTTAACATTTCTTCATTTATTTAGACTCGAGTTCTTCGACTTCATTAAACTTCCGTCTTTAGACTTGTTCTTCGATAAATCTTTAGAATAGGTCTTGGACATCCGTTCTTTAAGCACTCTTGATCTTTTGAATTCGTCTTTTCCCGATTTCTTCGATAAAAGCCCGTGAAAGCCCATGTTTTCTTCCTTTTTTATCTTTTGGTCCTAAAACACAATAAAAACACAAACCACGCATAATTCCGACTTTTACGACATAAAATACACGTTTTGGTCTTGTTATTATTAGAAATAAGTGGTAAAAGGATAAGTGTTTTCACACTTATTAATCTTCTTCTGCCATTTGTATCTGATGGTATCCCTTGTATGCGTCCTGGAAACATTTGAAGGGGTATCCGCACAATGATTCCACCTTCCAATCTATTTCCGGGAGTGAGTAGCAATCTTGGGGACAAGCTTTATTGAGCTCTGTGAAATAAACGCACATGCGCCAGCTGCCATCATGTTTCTTTACCATTACCGGGTTAGCGAGCCATTCGTGATAGTAAACTTCCCTCATGATTCCTGCGTCCACCAGCTTTTTTACCTCGTCCAGTATTACTTTGTTGCGCTCTGGGTCTTGTCCTTTTTTCTTTTGCCTAACCGGAGGGTATCCTTCGCGGATCTGAAGCTTGTGTTCGGCTATCGACCTTGGCACCCGTGTCATATCTTTGGGTTCCCATGCGAAGAAGTCCATATTATCCTTCAAAAGGCGATACATGTCTGTCTTTCCTTTGTATAATAATTTCCCTCCGATCGTTATCTCCTGATCCGGGTACTACGGATGCACTGCAACCTTAAAGTTTGGTGGTGAGTTCACCTTTGGTTCCATCATGATCCTAGGCGGTTCTGTGATCGCGTTGCATTCTGGGGGTGTTACTGCCGTGTTGAATATCGTTACGACCCCTCCATCAACTGGGAATTACATCATACCGTGAGTCGTAGAAGGTACCACTCGCATTGCTAGTATAGTTGGTCGTCCTATGATCCCATTGTATTGTGATGGCGACCATATGATCAAAATATTCATTGGGACTTCCGTCGAGTGCTCATCATTTCCCACTCTTACTGCTAACTTCAGTTGGCCCAAGGGCCATACCGCTTCTCCGCTAAATCCAATGAGCGGGAAAGTCGCAGGTATTATTTGGCTCTTTATTTCCTCTCTAAGCTTTAGAAAGCAGTGCTCGTACATTATTTCTGATGATGAACCTCCATCCACATACATGCGATGTATGATGTGCTAACCAATGCTTATTTCTATAACTAGCGGGCCGTCTGTGATGTTCCTTGCATTGAGTGGGGGGGGGGGGAAATAAATGTCTTTCCCCTTCGAGAATTTTTTGCTTACCCTCTGCCTTGTCCTTCGTTGCCACGATTCCACCATGTAAATGTTCGCGCTAGCGACTTTTTGTCCATCATCCTTCGTGGTTTCCTTGACAAGGTATTTTAGCTCGCCTTTCTTTACTCTATTCTCAATATATTTTTGCAGTTGAACACATTCGTTCGTAGCGTGCCCTCTCTCATTATGGTATTCACAGTATCTATTACTGGCGCGTTTTTCGACCGGGGTGGTCATTGGCGTTGGCCTTGTGAAATTCGCACCTTCTGATACGAGGATTTCTCTTGGGGTTAACTTAAGGGGGGTAAACCTTGAGTTATAAGCTCACCCCTCTCTTTTCCTTCCTACGTAATCAAGGCCTAGAGGTCTGCCTTGCTTGTTAGGTCCTTCATTGATTATGCGGATAGATCTGTGATCATAAGTGCTTCGTGTTATTTCTGAAGCAGCCGATTATCCTTGTATGAAAGACCTTACCCGCCCTAGCACTCCATCGAAGGTTTAGGGCGTTCTTTCATTAAGCTTCTTAATTAGATCATTGTTTCGTATACCTGCCATGAAGCAGGATACTTTCAAAATTTCTGGGCAGTCTTTTATTTGGAGACACTCGCTCTTGAAACGCTCCAGAAAGTCTTCCAGGTATTCGCCCTGGTTTTGCTTTACCCTGGTGAGCGATAGAGCACTCCTATCATGTCTTTTTTGTTGCACATAATTTCTTTTGAACGCTTTTCGCAACACTTCGTACCCGTTGACTGTTCGCGGTGGAAGCCTATCGAACCACGTTCGCGCGTTCCCTACAAGTGTAGAGTTAAACATATTATACCATACGGGTTCTGTCCATTGTTCGATACCTGCCTGGGATTCAAAGACTTTCAAGTGGTCTTCTGGATCCGTCGTGCCATCATAAGTTTTCACGTTTGATGGCATACGGCGCTTTCTGGGGTCTCCATAATGTTGTATGCGCCTCGTAAAAGCGTTTTTCCTGGCTCTCCTCCAAGGTTGTGAGAAGATTTGGTCCTTCGAGGAATAACTTACGCGTATACGTTTTTTGGGCGGATTATCACCTGATCCTGACAGATTGCCTTCTGAGGATGAGGCATGCTTCGCGCGCTTTGCTTCCTCTACCATCTTTTCATGTTTAACCACCAAAGGGATGAGTGCTTGTAGGTTATGTGCTACGTACTCCTCCATCATGCGTGACTTTGTAGCGATGACTTCCCCTCTCTCCTCTTGGGGCGTCTGTCTTTTTTGTTTATTGGGAGGCGGCTGAGTTGACTCCCGTTCGATTCCCTTTTCCCCCGTGGCGAGTAGGGGAGTTAATACAAGGCTTTTGGCCTGTATAAAAATTAGTTCGTTTAAGTATGTCTCTTCGAATTGAAAAATTGTGTTAACTATGTGACTCAACTGTTCTTCGGTGAAAACAAAAGTGTGTCGTTGTAGTATATTAAAAGTGCGAAACTATTAAAGTAAAAGGCAGGTAATTTAAATCTAACTCTATTTTAAAAATAAATGGCGAGTATTTAAAGCGTGACTAAAATTAAAAGGCACTTAAAGTAAATAACGCAAACTTAAATCTATCTAAGGCAAACTTAAAACGCAACTAAAACTTAAACTAAGGCAAAGCTAAAATAAATCTAAGGCAAAATTAACTTAAAGTGCGACTAAGGAAAAGGCGGGAAAAATAAAGCTTGAAAATAGAAATCAAAGACAAAAACTAAAAAGAACCTGAATACAGCTCATTCGGAATATTCCTTCGTTCGGAACAATCACTCATCCGGAATGTCACCTTCGTTCGGAATTATTCTTCTTTGCTTGGAATATTACCAAAATCCTTGATCCGGAACAAATTATTCTGAATATGTCACTTATCCAAAACAATCCTTCGTTCGGAACTTTACTGATTCAAAGCCCTTGGTTCGGAAGTTTCTGATTAACCCTTGATTCGGAACTCTTCCGAATGAACCTCTTTTGATCCGGAACTTCTTGATCCGGAACTTCCGTTCGGAAGTTTCCTGATTCGGAAGTTTTCTGAAGTAGTTGATTCAGAAGTTTCTGATCCGGAAGTTTCTGGTTCGGAACTTCCAATGTTCCGAATGAGATTGCTAAATTCAGAACTTTTAAAGGTTCCGGATGAAGCACTCACTCCTTGATCCGGAAGTTTTGGACTCGGAAGTTCTTGATTAGGAACTTTGGTGTTGATCTGGAACTCTTCCGAATGAACCCTCCTGGTTCGGAACTTCTTGATCCTGAACTCTTCTGAATCGGAACTCCTTGGCTCGGAAGACTTCCGAATGAACAAGAGTTGGTTCGGAACTTGCCTGGAAAAGATCAGTCACAGAAAAACAAACACCCACGAAGAACAGGGAAATACAGTAACACGAATCTAATCACAATTTAACCAAATCAAACAAAAGATTAAATCAAACTAATAACAAAACATCCAATAATCTTAAACAAACTATCCAAATCAATAAAACTAACAAATCTAACCACAATAATCAAAAACCCACTTGGATTAAAATAAGAACATGAACATGAACATAAACATAAACACACAAATCAAAGATTAAGAAAGGTAGATAAGAGATTAACAAGATAAAGTAAAGATTGACAAGAATTAAATGGAAACTTACTTGAAATTAAAGGAATTTAAGGTGCAAGACAACTATTTAAATTTGACAAGTATTTAAATGACAAGGTAATTAAAGGTGGAAGAACTAATTGTCACTATTAGCCAACAACGAAAAATGATTAACAACTAATCTATATATATAGGGGAGGATTAGGAAGCTTCCTCCCCTCCTTCATTTTCTCTTAATTGCATCATTAGGCCCTTCCTTCTTAATCTCTTTGTTAATTGCATGCTTAGTCATTTTCTTCTTATCTTCTTTAATCTTGGACTTTTAATGACTTTTGGCTCGGGATTTCTTTGAACTCGTCTTTTAATTCTTCAATAAAGTAGACTTGAGTTCTTCGGCTTTAAGTAAACTTCCGTCTTTTGACTTTTTCTTCGATAAATCTTCAGAATTGGTCTTGGACTTCCGTTCTTTTTGCACTCTTGACTTATTGACTTCGTCTTTCATCTTTTTCTTCTATAAAAGCCCGTAAATGCCCGTGTTTTCTCCACCTTTCACCTTTTCGTCCTAAATCACAACAAAAACACAAACTACGCATAATTCCGACATAAAAGACATAAAATACACGTTTTGGCTCGTTACTTATTGTAATTAAGTGGTAAAAAGGATGGGTGTTTACATACCTATCAAATCCCCTACACTTGACCATTGCAATGTCCTCATGCAATGCATTAGTTACAAAGCAAGATTACTTTTTTCATCATAACCAATCCACGTTGGCCTTTATTAAAGAGATAGAAACTATAAACATTCAAAGTAAAGAAATCAAAAGCATACCTTGGGTTTTGGAAATGTCATGAATAATCATCATCCTCAAGTTTTCACTTTCTCCAAACCAAGCTTAAAAACGAGATCATTGTTATTATAAGTTAGTAGACTAACACGAACTCATGTGGGCCAATTATTCACTTAGACTCCCTTATTCCTAGGTGTATCTCTTATATTTTATTTTTGTCTTGAATGATCACGAGGATGCATTGTTGACTTATTTCGATAGTTATTTAGTCCGAAAACAAAGTGAACGATTTAATCAATAGTTAGCTAAAGGACAAAATCTTTTAAAACTGCTTCTCGGGACCTCATAAAGTTCATATCTTGGCATAACTCGCTTCGCGATTTGAGACCTTTCTCGGACCGATATTTGGCAGCGACTTCATACTTCAAACCTTGAGAGACGTTCATGAAATTATGGTCTTCTCTTCATATAGAAATTTCTTCACTTGAAGTTTTGAGAGATTCATACTTGGACCACGACTTCTTCATTTTTCTCCAATCCTTACTTTGGACTTTGATATACAACGATCCGCCTCCTTTTATGACTTGGATCTATTTATCCTCATACCTTGCTAGGGTCTTTTCGGATACACTTCTCCATGACTTTTGGGGAGTTTTTGCTTTTCGTCGTGTGTCTCGATCCTTCATATTGATTTTTGATAAATGATTCTTCACATCACTTTGGATCTTTAGCAACAAAATATAGCCCTCATGCCTTGTTAGGGCCTTTTTGGACTCGCCAATCTTCGCATCCCGCTTCAATAAGTTATGCCTTGGCTATGAACTCTAATCCATACTGAGCAACTTTTAAACGATCTTGGGCTAGAAGCTAAGTAACTTTTCAAATCGTACAACCTTATTTATTGCAGATAAATTAATTAGCAGGCGATGGTAGAATAGGCTTATAATTAACTCACATAAATTCACGAAAGAATACCGAACTTATAATTGGCTCTATCATCTCTCGTTCTCCACAATTTAAAATCTCAAGGAATGAGACTCGTGGATGCTTAGCCTATTAAATCAAATTTTTGGGTTTTCGAGTAGCCTATAGGATCTTGCAAACTCTTAGACTTTTTCAAGTTTAGAAATCGCGTTTTAAAGTTCCCTTGATAAACGACTCTCTAGGATCAATTATAGGAACTTGCGAAAAGTTCTTGTTCTTAACCCGTGAGAGTTAAGACTTTCGAGTTTTATAGCTCCCTAAATAAAAGCCTAGCAAAACTTGACTTAAACATGTTAAGGATACTAGCTAGAGTAAACTAAGATAAGTAAACTCGGGTTGAGTCAAAAGATTCACAACGTTTGAAATTTAAAACCACTTTATTAAAGATTTATTCTAATAAGGCAAGAAAATAACTATACAAAAGGAAAAACTAATAGGCCAAAATAGATCAAAAATTTTGAAAAATGTCGAAAAATTGATTTTCCGGTTAGAATGAGGGCAAATACAAGGAAAAGAGCCACTTAACTTCGATAGAAGTCCCCCTACACTTAAGATAAACATTGTCCTCAATGTTTAAGCATGTGGGAGTAAACTCCCCTACACTTAGGACATTGTGCATGTTGTTTAAATCTCGCTAAGGAAAAGACACTAAAGAGATTCCTATTTTAATATTGAGAAAATATATAAAATAGTGAGTCAAAAAGAGTTTAGGATAGAACCGGGAAGAAGTGGAACACGGAATCACGGGTCGTCAAGAATCATCAAGAGTGGATCATTGAAGCTCGAATCCCTGATTATAAGAGAGGAGAGGAGAGGAAAGCAAACCAAAGGGTCTCCCCTACACTTAGGATAAATAAAGCGAAAAGATAGATGCATGGGTTGCCTCCCAAGAAGCGCTTGATTTTTTATTACCGAGTTGTGAGCCTGACTCGACCTTGATTATCTACGGAAGAAGCATGAAACATATCCACCAGGATCAAAGACATAGTTTTCGTCCATCAAATAGCACAAGCTTAAGGCGAACAAGGCAAGCCAAAGAAGAGTAGGCAAGGTTCCCTTAAGCAGTGATGGAGCACGGTGGAAGCAAGGGTGAAGTGGTGCAAGCCGATTTCCAAAGATTTTTCCTTTTATTTCATCAGGTGGATACTGAGATGGCTGTAGAATATCGATACCAGGGTCGAACACCTTTTTCTTTAGGGGAAAATAGCACTCAGGCTCAGCAGAGTGTGAAGAAGATCCGCGAAGAAGCACAACCTCGTCCTCAAACGGGGGACAAAGAGGTGTTAAATCATATGTGCTGCGGATATTGGTGTCGACCGGTTTCTTCTCCTTTGAAAGAATGTTCTTCAAATCCAAAGTAGGAAAAAGACGATAATCTTCAAAAACATAAGGAGGAGCATCACTCTCATGAGGGAAGTAAGTGTTGAGAAACGTAGAGAAGTCTTCCTCAAATGAGTAATCGTCCAAAGTAGGATCGAGTGATGGCAGAGGATCTTCATCATGTGAAGAATCACTCGAAAGAGTATCAGCCTCATCGAAATCATCATACGTGGGCAGATCGGGATACTCAGAAGTAAGGTCATCATAATCATCCGAATCTGAGCTAGAATCATCATCATCATAAGCATCAAAGACCGGTGGAGAATCATAAATGGGAGAAGGTTCCAAATTGGACCGAGAATCATCCACATCATCTTGAAAAAGTGGATTATCAATGGAAGAATCGAATAGAGGATTGTTGTAGACAACAAAGTCATCATGCACATTAATCATATTCACTGATTCTCGGCCTCCAAAGGATTTGTTTGTAAGCTTTCCCATTTTAAACACTTGTGCATCATCCCCGACTCTTAAGATTAACTCACCTTCGGCCACATCCACTAAAGCTCGTCCGGTTCTCAAGAATGGCCGACCAAGTATTAAAGGAATACGAGGGTCCATTTCATAATCAACAACGACAAAATCGACCGGGAAAGTAAATGTGCCAACTTTAATGAACACGTCTTCGGCTATACCAACGGGGTAAGCGAGAGTGCGATTTGCAAGTTCGAGAGTCATCTTCGTTGGAGTGAGGTCGGGTAATGATAGTGTTTTCCAAACACTCAAAGGCATAAGATTAATACTGGCCCCGAGATCAGCAAGGGCAGTAAATTCTTCAGTTTTGTTGAAAACGCAAGGCAACACAAAACGACCGGGATCTCCAAGCTTTTCCGGAAGTTCTTTAAGAATAACTACAGAGCAGTTTTCATTTAAGCGTGTGTTGGCGAGTTCAATTAGCTTCTCTTTCTTGTTAAGCAATTCCTTAAATGCTTTGACAAATTTCGGCATGTGGACAAGTGCCTCAAGAAAGCTAATGTTGAAGTTCATTTGAGAGATCATCTTCACATAGCGTGACACTTCAGCGTCATCCTTGGTTAGCATTTTGGTCTTGCCTAAACGTGAAGGATAAGGGATATTGGGTTTGGGTGGTGAAGGTGCAGGTGTAGGTAAAGGTTGAGATGTTGAAGGTTCCTTCCTAGAAACATCGTCATGACGAGGCGGAGACGGTAATGGTGCACTAATACTAGGTGTAGGAGGAGTAGGGATAAATGGTGGTGGAGGAGGTGTAGATGATGGGGGTGGGATTGGTGGATCGACAATGGTAATTCCACTACGAGTAGTAATAGCACTCACATTTTCTCGCGGATTGGTGACGGTGTTTGAAGGTAGAGAACTCGAAGTAGAAGGTTGAGCTGCGGGCAAGAAACTAGCAAGTATATTCTTTAAATCATTCGTTTGATTGCTGAAGGAGGATTGAATATTATCTCGAAGCTCGGATCTTATCTCATTTCCTTGCTTTGTGCTATCTCCTTTCAGATTGATAATTTGGCTCTGAATATTCTTGATTTGCTCACCTTGGGTTCTCATTATGGCTTCAACATCGGGATTAATGGGTGGGGTTTGTTGAGCGGGTGGGTGATAAGGATTAGAAGCTCTAGGTGAGATTTGGTTGCTTCTATTGTAGTTGTTGGCGGGGTTTTGGTTTTGAGGAGAAAAACCGGGTGAAAGGTAATTGTTTGACCGGTAACTCAGCAAATTTCTATCCCCTTGTGGTCGAGCTTGGTAATTTTCCGGTGAATGATTACCATAAGCTGCATACACATTTTCCGGATTTCCTTGAGTCGAAGGACAATCGGTGTATGAGTGAGGACCGCCGCATGTTTCACAAGGATTAGCAACCGCTTTATCTTGTTGTTGTTGTTGGTTTGAAGCGAGAAGCGTGATACTTTTGCTCATTTCAGTCATCATGCGTGTGAGTTCGGTCATATCAGGGTTTGCTGAAGTAGAAGAGACATTGACTCTCGGGTTGTTCCTTGAAGAAGCAGAGGAATCCCAGTTTTTGTGGTGAGTAGTCATGTTCTCAATTAGCTCTCTACACTCCTCGGGTCTCCTTTTTATGAATGTGCCACCGGCGGCTGCATTAATCGTATCACGATCACAAAAAGTCAAACCGTTGTAGAAAGTATCAATCAATGTGACGGGAAGCATGTTGTGGTTTGGACAACGATCAATCAAGACATTATATCTTTCCCAAGCATCAAAAAGAGATTCATCGGGTTCTTGCATGAAACCGCTGATTTGATTGCGAAGGCTCGTGACCATGGATGGTGGAAAGTAGCGCGACAAAAAGCGTTGAGTCATGTCATCCCAAGTATGAATAGAATTCTTTGGGAGACGATCAAACCATTTCTCGACATGATGTGATGAAGTATGTGGGAAGAGTTGTAGGCGAAGAACATCCATTGTGGCACCAGGCAACTTCATGCTTTGGGTGATTGTAATGAACTTGTCGAGGTGTTTGTTGGCATCATCATCAGGCAATCCACGGAATGGGTTAGTTTGCACTTGCTGAATCATGTGGTGCTTCATCGAAAACTCCGGAGCGTTGATTTGCATCAGCACAATCGGTCCTCCTCGTCCAAACATGGTAGGTTGACAAAGCTCCTCCATTTTCCGAAGATCGGGCTGTGGAAGAACATTGTTGTTATTGTTGAGGTGCGGTGGATTATTGTTGTTAACACCTGACATAGCTAAATCTTCTTGAGTCTCGGGCTCTTGATAATTAGAAGATCTAGTACGCATACACCTGAAAATGCAAAAGAAAAAGAAACCAAACACAAAGACAATATATATACACAATAAAGATAAAATCTTTTTGGATTTTGAAATTTTTAATTTTTATGGATTTTTAACAATTTTCAATTTTTATGGTTTTTTGAATTTTTTATGCAAGAAAAATAACGCTCACAAGTGAACGGATCCCAAAAAGCAACGCGTCTCTCACAGAAAACCGTTAATCTTTACGAAAAGAGCCGGCAGCGGCGCCATTTAATACAAGGCTTTTACCTAGTAAGAAAATTTATTTTTCTCGTGGTCTAATCGAATTGATCTAGGTTCACTATGCGACTCAGCTGTTCTTTGGTGAAACAAATAGTTGTGTCGTTGTAGTATTTAAAGTGCAAAACAATTAAAGTAAAAGGCATGTAATTTAAATCTAACTCTATTTTAAAAATAAATGGCGAGTATTTAAAGCGTGACTAAAATTAAAAGGCACTTAAAGTAAATAACGCAAACTTAAATCTATCTAAGCCAAACTTAGACGCAACTAAAACTTAAACTAAGGCAAAGCTAAAATAAATCTAAGGCAAAATTAACTTAAAGTGCGACTAAGGAAAAGGCGGGAAAAATAAAGCTTGAAAATAGAAATCAAAGACAAAAACTAAAAAGAACCTGAATACAGCTCATTCGGAATATTCCTTCGTTCGGAACAATCACTCATCCGGAATGTCACCTTCGTTCGGAATGATTCTTCTTTGCTTGGAATATTACCAAAATCCTTGATCCGGAACAAATTATTCTGAATATGTCACTTATCCAAAACAATCCTTCGTTCGGAACTTTACTGATTCAAAGCCCTTGGTTCGGAAGTTTCTGATTAACCCTTGATTTGGAACTCTTCCGAATGAACCTCTTTTGATCCAGAACTTCTTGATCCGGAACTTCCGTTCGGAAGTTTCCTGATTCGGAAGTTTTCTGAAGTAGTTGATTCGAAAGTTTCTGATCGGGAAGTTTTTGGTTCGGAACTTCCAATGTTCCGAATGAGATTGCTTGATTCGGAACTTTTAAAGGTTCCGGATGAAGCACTCACTCCTTGATCCGGAAGTTTTGGACTCGGAAGTTCTTGATTCGGAACTTTGGTGTTGATCCGGAACTCTTCCGAATGAACCCTCCTGGGTCGGAACTTCTTGATCTTGAACTCTTCTGAATCAGAACTCCTTGGCTCGGAAGACTTCCGAATGAACAAGAGTTGGTTCGGAACTTGCCTGGAAAAGATCAGTCACAGAAAAACAAACACCCCTGAAGAACAGGGAAATACAGTAACACGAATCTAATCACAATTTAACCAAATCAAACAAAAGATTAAATCAAACTAATAACAAAACATCCAATAATCTTAAACAAACTATCCAAATCAATAAAACTAACAAATCTAACCACAATAATCAAAAACCCACTTGGATTAAAATAAGAACATGAACATGAACATAAACATAAACACACAAATCAAAGATTAAGAAAGGTAGATAAGAGATTAACAAGATAAAGTAAAGATTGACAAGAATTAAATGGAAACTTACTTGAAATTAAAGGAATTTAAGGTGCAAGACAAGTATTTAAATTTGACAAGTATTTAAATGACAAGGTAATTAAAGGTGGAAGAACTAATTGTCACTATTAGCCAACAACAAAAAATGATTAACAACTAATATATATATATATATAGGGGAGGATTAGGAAGCCTCCTCCCCTCCTTCATTCTCTCTTAATTGCATCATTAGGCCCTTCCTTCTTAATCTCTTTGTTAATTGCATGCTTAGTCCTTTTCTTCTTATCTTCTTTAATCTTGGACTTTTAATGAATTTTGGCTCGGGATTTCTTTGAACTCGTCTTTTAATTCTTCAATAAAGTAGACTTGAGTTCTTCGGCTTTAAGTAAACTTCCGTCTTTTGACTTTTTCTTCGATAAATCTTCAGAATTTGTCTTGGACTTCCGTTCTTTTTGCACTCTTGACTTCTTGACTTCGTCTTTCATCTTTTTCTTCTATAAAAGCCCGTAAATGCCCGTGTTTTCTCCACTTTTCACCTTTTCGTCCTAAATCACAACAAAAACACAAACCACGCATAATTCCGACATAAAAGACATAAAATACACGTTTTGGCTCGGTACTTATTGTAATTAAGTAGTAAAAAGGATGGGTGTTTACACACCTATCAGGAGTTAAGAATAGTCCTCCTGTTCTTATAACTGGGGGATTGTTCATGTCCCGAGTGTTTGCCTCACTGGCAGATCCAGGGGTAACATTTACTGATGTGATACGGCCATCTACCGTCGAGGATCCTTGACGGCCTTCATTCTTACCGATTTTCGTCATTAGTTAGAGCTTAGTGTGGGTCCCACAGATGGCACCAACTTGTTGATGCAAAAGTTGGGGTAGACCGAGCTTAACCCAAATTAGGCTTAATTTGGGGTCTTGTGGACTCCGTCTCTCGTACCAAGGGAAACTTGCTTTAGGACCCTGCGCACTAAACAGACACCGTTAGGCTTACTGTGGGTTTGTGACCCACGATTAGACTCCAGCGTGAGAGTAAGTAACCGGTTTGAGTATATTAGTGTTTAGGGTATTGTGTGAATCGTACCTTTGTGGAACCGAAGAGGTTCCTTTTATACTCGAGAGAGTCCAGGCTGGGCTCCCTGTTCTTGCGGCCTAAGGAAGAGATAATGAATCGAAATAGCTTGATCTTCATTATCCAACTAAGGCAAGTGTATATCCCTTTTCCTTAGGCGAATATAACTATAATATAAGTTATATTCGGTCTGATGCTGTCGCATTGCGACGAGGACTTGGCTAAGTAATCAGCCTCTTGTACGACAGCGACTTACCGGGCTTTCTGGGCTATGTGCGCACATCGCACAAGTATCCAATCAATTCCTGATGGATGCGGGTAGTACCCATGAGTCGTACTATCCAGCCCGACTATGGACTATACGTCATCAAGTTCTGGAAGAGAGATCATGGCTTAATAACTTTAGAAGGAAAAAAGTGCAATAAGCACATGTTTTTGTGTACAAGCTTATTTTTTTGATAACCTGGTAATCGAGAGACTTGACTCCCTCAAATCAACGCTTATACATGCTTAATGAGCCATCTACATGAAACATATGTTTGATAAGCCACATAGAGCGGACAACAATAACGTTAGCTGAATGGGGTACAAGAACCCACTTGTCACTAATTAAAGCATTATATTCATCTAACATAGCTTTTTCCAGTTGGAGTCACGATAAGCGTGGATATGAGATCAGGGAAGTGTTGGTGACATGATAATTCATGCACTCAAGAGGTTTAAAATGTCGATCTTAGCATGAATAACCATGGGATGGGTTGATACGGGTTGCAGTATAGTTTGCATTAAGGGTGTAGTCTTGACTGCTTGAGATGGAGAGTGCATTCGACCTATATCATTATATGGTGAAGAAGTTGATGTGGTAGAGCTAGGATGCAAAGAGTGGTGGGTCTGGTCAGGTAGAGGTTTTTGGGAAGTAGTATAAAGTGGTATAGTTGGACCAGGAAAAGGGTTGTGTGGAGGTGTCTCAAGCTGGGCAGTGAGCTCAGGTGGTGTAGGGTTAGGTTTATGAGGAGGTAACGGTAAAAGGAAATCATAAGTTCGATGTATATATAGCTTCTCAGTCACTAATGGGAAGACATCCTCATCAAAACGAACACGTCATGAGATAATGATTTATTAGTAGAAATGTCGAGACACTTGTAACCACGATCGTTCGTGGGGTAACCAAGCAATATTCAACGAGTTGGGCGGGGTTGGAGTTTATGTGTAACATCATCGTGAGGATGGCAAAGGCATCAAAAGACACACAAATGTTTATATGTGGGTGTTTGGTTGTAAAATTTGGAAAATGGTATTTTTTTTATTAATTGTTGTAGAAGGCAATAGATTCAAAAGGTGACCGACCATATTAAGAGCTTCCACCCAAAAGGATGAAGGTATGTGGGCTTAAAAAAACAATGTACGAATTAGATTATTTTTGGTGCGAAGCATACGTTCAGATTTGTCATTTTGATTCGAAGTACGAGGGCGAGAAAAGCGAAATTATATGCCATTTTGGCGAAAAAGATCATGGAAACGAGTCTTGTCATATTCACCCACATTGTCACACTACAAATCCTTAATATATACATTAAACTGTTTATTGACATAAGCATGAAAAGTAGCAAAAGTAGCAAACAACTCAGATATATTATGCAAAGGGTAGTCCCAAACAAAGTGCGAAAAGTGATCTAAGAAAATAACATAGTATTTAATTCCACTTTCATTTAGAACTAGGGATGTCCATAGATCCGGTTGAATAATTTCAAAGACACACTCAACAGAAGACTCGGAACTATAAAACGAAAGCTTAACATGTTTACCTAATTGACATGTATGACTCAAACTAGACAACTTTGATTTATTACACGAAATTAAATTACTTAACATTACATAAAGAAGCACATCTTCCCCAGGATGATCGACGCGTCTGTGCCATGTAGTGGAACTAAAAGAAAGCAAAGCAACGGGAGTTTGAAGCGGATATTGCTGAGTAACTGGGTAAAGGTCGCTCGTACTATAACAACAAAGAAGAAGGTTTTGGGTTTGGTAATCCTTTACATAAAAACCATAAGCATCAAATTCGACAAAAAACATCATTATCACAAGTAAATTTACGAATAAAAATTAAAGTTTTAATCATTTCAGGTGTGAAAAAGTATATGATTCAGATGAAGAGGTTTATGATAAGTATGTAAGGAGCTATGTCCGATATGAGTGACTAGATTAGAGTTACCATTGCCGACAAATACACTAATAACTACCAGATGTCATAAAACCAAAGTGTGACGATGAGGTATTAGACTAAGTAAAGAGCCATGTGATGGGTTGGTTGGGTTGAAAACCACTAATAGGCATAGGCTTAGCTAGATGGGTCGGCAATGAAGTTGTTGTCAAGTGGGCCTGGGTAACATGGAGTAGATAGCATGTAGTTAGATAGGCTATTGCACCAAACCCACATTCCACATATGTATAACCTATCTTAGGTTCTGTTACGCGCTTAGCCATAATTTGATCTTGTGCCTGATTAGCACGGCGTTGACAGGGGTCGAGAGGATTATGTGACCCCTTAGCAAATAAATTGTAGTGTAAAATTTTGAAATTTTTTGAATTTTCTAAAAATATAACCCTCTAAAAATTATTTTGTAATATAATTTATTAAAAATATCAAAGTTTGACCCCTCAAGCCGAATTTTCTCTTCGCCCCTGTTGATGAGTCACGAGTAATTTGTGGTAATCACGAAAAGAGGCTTTACCTTTCACTTGATTTCTAACATCTTATATAATATAAGATTGAGTTGCAAGGACAGTAATTGTGAGTATTTATGACCCAACAACTCATACACTAAGAATTATATAAATTTAATATCGTTGGGTAACTTCTGCTTCTTCTCAAGGATATGAACAGACATCCGGTCAAAGGAAAACCAACAATTGTTAGAACTTGTTGGTCCCTTGTAATTAGTATTATACTTAAGTAAACTAAGTATAGTCCTAACCCATGGTTAAGTAATGCAATAAACTTAATACAATTAAGTAAATAACACAAAGGTTTTCAACGTTTAACTCTTAGCTTTATTAAAGAATTATACCCTATTGTATACGAAGCTACAATAGGGATTGAATAGAAAATGTGTGGTTTTGTGATCTCCTCACTAACAAGCTAGTCCAATCCTAACGATTGCTAAGCTTGACGATTCTATCAATAAGAGTTTAGAACTCAAGTGTGTGATCGTGTTTGGAGGAGAGAAAACTTGTTTGTGAATGTCTAAAGCATTAAGTGCACACACTTATTTTCTCTCCTTTACAAGCATCCTATTTATAGAAGGAAAGGTGGGTAGAAGACAATAATTGCCCATGTGAAATTCTTGTCTTATTGGTACAGTGTAGTATCTTGTCTTACCCTATTCTAAGTAGTAAGACGTAAGTCCTTTACATTTGTCAGTACCCCATCTATCCCAAAAGGGTAAGTCACGCTAATTGTGTGATGTACTTCATCTTGTCACAATTCAACTTATCCCGCCTTTACTTCAGTCTTGGAGAATGCTTGTTTTCTTCAGGGAGATCGTATGGGGTTCAGTGGGTCTATTTCCACAACTCACTGAACCCATCACCTTCTTCTTCGTCATATAAGACATTCTTTGAGCTTCGCCTCTCTGAATGCTTGAGTCTTTCTTTTAGACTCAGTCTAGGAACTCGAAGGCAACTCACTGAGTGATTGTTCACTCAGTGACTTTGTTATGTTCAAGGTTAATACTTCACTTAGGCTGCTTGTTATTCAAATCCATTAGGGAGGTCATTAGGTACTAAATTGACCGAACAATCTCCCCCTATTTGGATATAAAATTTGCCTAAGTGAAATTTTTATAAGTGAGCAAAGAGGCTTCTTTTTATTAAAAACTATTCTACTGATGAAAGGACTTGATATAACAAAGTACTTCATTTTCATTCATCATTACATAAGACTGAATAGTCTGATACAAGAAATATAAATAAAATAAAAGATTACATTTATTCAAGAATCCATTGCTTCCCTCTTCACCCTTGATGACTTTAACACCTTTTCTTTGTCAGGCCTCCTAGCAATTATCTCCCTGAGCTTCTCAGCAAATCTTTTATTCTCATCAGTCTGAACTTGTCCACCCATCACAAGAAAGATGAGAACACTCTCAGTAGTGCATTTCTCTATGTCACTCATTCTTTGAAATGCTTGATCCCCAAATACATCAACGAAGAAGATACCCCACTCAGGTTCTTCTATAACCATGTCATTCACAAAGGGGACATTTTCAGGGAGGGTCGATTGTAGTCTAACCCAGGGATCTTAGTCTCAGCTTCAAGCTCAACTCTTTTTCTCTTTCTTTCTTGAGTCTTGGTAGGATCCTGTTCAGTTAAAGGAAGATCTTCAGTGATTCCTAATTGTTCCTTCATCTGATTCAACCTCTCATAACTCTTACTGAGAGAGTTGAGTATTTCAGGGACACATTTGTTTGTTTTGGTCCTGAAGTTCCTTCCCATTTCGTCCCACTCACTGAGACGGAAATCATCAAATGAAAATTTCTTCATAACTTCAAAGTTCCTCTCATCATTGTTTCTGTAGACAGATACTGAGACAGGTGTGGTATGAGGAATGATCTGAAGGTTAGTGACTGGTTCAGGTTTTCTCCTTTGGGTGACGACTTTGGTGTACTGGTCATACAGTTTCTTAAGTTGGGTGGTTCTTTGTTGTTGCTTCAAGACCATTTCATCCTGAATGGCCTTGAGTCCTTCCTCCTGCTTTTGGATGAACTCCTCTCCCCCTTTCTTGCTCAGCAAGACCTCAGGGTTACCACCCACTTCTTTCACAAACTTAGTGGATACCTTCAAGATCTCAGCCTTTGTTGCTTCATTAGCCTTAGTCGACTCCATTCTATCTAAGTAATCTTGGATTTGATCAGGAGTCATCTTGTACATTATTTCATTAATCTCATATGGTACCAAGACAATGGCATCAGTATCAGACCTTGTTTCTCTTGAAGCTTTTATAAATTTCTTTGGTGGAGGTGTTAGGGTCTCATCAGCAATACCTTTGCCCTTATCTAACTTAGATACCGAGGGCTCAGGTTTGGGAGGAATTGAGTTTAAGGGTTGGGGTTGTGCTAGTCTTTCCTGCTCCCCCTCAGTGTGAGAAGGAGGTTCAGTCCAAGTTAACATCATTGGTGGCACATTCTCCCCCTCAAAAGTTGAAGGATCAGCCTGACTAATCCCAGTTTTTGCCCTGTGTGAGGGTCCTGAGGTGGTGGAGGATCCCTTGAAAGCCTGAAACATCTCAGTCACCATTTCCTTCATGGACTGAGTGTCAGCTTTGATAGTTTGAACATCCAACTGAATTAGGGATTGATTGTTTTCTATGGTGGTGATCCTTGTCCTAAGTCTAGGAATATCAGCTTCTTTCAGGGATTCGGAGATGTCAGAGAGATTGGAGGCATTAGCCATGTAACCTTGTGCAGCCCTTGACAATCTGAACTCTGCTTCAGCATCCATATGAACATCCTCATAGATAGCATCACATTTCCCTTTCACCACATCTAAGTCAGACCTGAGATAGTCTAACCTGGTGAAAACCTCAGTGAGCCTGTCCACCTTCAGTAACTCAAGTAATTGACCAACTTTGGAATTGGACTTAGTGGTACTAGTGACCAGTCCATCCGGAGTTGTCTTCAAGGACACATTTGCTTCGACAGTAGGAAGAGCATGGTTAAGGAAGTTGATGAGCTTCTTCTCTTGATTTTCATGACTATTGTTAACAGAGCTGATGAATTCCATTTGGTTGTCAACCTGAATTCTCATCTTCTCCTCAGCCACATCAAACCTATCACCATATGTCCTGAACTCATCAAGGAGTTCCGCAGCCTTTGAAGCCAAGTCTTCATGAACCCGAGTGACCTCAGCTCTCAAGGCTTTGGAAGCATGAGTTAATACATCCTTGAGAGTTGCTTTCAAAACTTTTTCATCCAGAACCACAGTCTGAGTCTCCAACGAAGAGGTGTCAAGTTTTACCTCTTGGGAGGGATTTTTCGGTACCTCAAGGGAGGGCTCTTTTTGCTCGGATGCCTCAGGGGAGGGCTTTTGTTGAGCCTCATGGGAGGGCGGTATGTCCTCGAACACTGGTGGGGACTGTGGTTTCTGGTCTGATTGAGGAGGGGCCTGGGTGTCAGGTTCATCCCCAGCCTCAATCATATCATCGTCGTCACTGAAACCTTGGAGTAACTCGTCAGGCTTCTCGAGTAAACTTATAAAATCTCCAAAGTTCAGTGAACCCTTAGGTTTATCCAGCTCCCCGTCAAAAGAAGGTTTGCCTTGGTTATCGTCACTCCCTTCCCCAAATCCTGAGGCTTGGGATTTAGCCAACTGATACTCAGGGGTAATTTATGATTGATCAGTTGTGGAGGTAAGATCCCTATCAGCGGGGTGTTTTACCCGTGGGCGTCCCTCGAAGTCTTTGGGATCAAGAGTGGTTCCCTCAGGCAAAGACTTTTGTTTTAGTGTGCCTTCATCGGGAGTTGTGGAGGTGAGATTCCTATCATCATGGTGTTTTACCCGTGGGCGTCCCTCTGAGTCTAAGGAATCAAGTTTTGGGTCCTCAGGCAAAGACTTTTGAGCAAGTGTGCCTTCATTGGACTTGGTGGAAGTGATAGGCCTATCAGCGAGGTGTGTTACCCGTGGGCGTCTCTCTGAGTCTTTGCCCTTAGTTTTGACCTCAGGCAAAGGTTGTGATTTACGAATGCCCTCATCGGTATGAGTGGAAGGCAGTCCCGTAGGAGAAGGTTGTTTGTTTCCTTCTCCATTAAGAGGACCAGTAGGTTGGCCTGTCGACCCTGACTGTGATGTATCAGGGCCTCCCGAAAGCTCTTTCCCTTGGGGTATTTGAAGCTTGGTCTGAACAAGGGTAGTCTTTTTAGCCTTGTCCTTTTTGGGTCGTGCCTCGGAAGCCTCAGGGCCCTGTGCCTTTGTTGGTTTGATCTTTGGCACATTTTGAGTCTTCTTGTTCCCTTTCTTTGGTAAGAAGGGAATGGGAGACACGGATGATTCACGACTGATCACCTCAGTCATTTGAGCCGTCAATGCAATTGGGTTGACTTCAGATGGGTTCTTTGAAAAGTTTGTGGAACTCAGGATGGGAGTAGAAAAAACATTGAATTTTTCTTGAGTGTAAAGGGAACCCAGTCATTATAAACGATCCCTCCTGATCTCGTAACCAGGCTCTTGGGTAAGAAACATACTTTTGCCTAGACTCCTTCAGGAGCCTGGTTACGAGATCATTATAAACGATCTCTCCTATGTCAATCTTCAGTCCATTAATAAGACTGTAGATTAGCATCTACTGAGTAGAATTAACTTGCTCAGTAGATGAATAGTTCCCACCGATCACCTGAATCACAAAAGTGACCAGGATCCTCCAAGCCATGGGGAAAGCAGTTTTGATCAATGGGGTTTTAGTCACAAGTAACTTAGGGACCCCGATTTCTTTTAGTCCTTTTTTAACTGACTCCATGTCAGGATGTGCAACATACTTTCCATTGTTATAATCAAGTCCATTGCTTTGACAATAAATTTTAAAGTCTAAAATCAATGGTGTCTTCCCATTGTTTGCAGTGAACATGATGACACAGTTCTTATGTGAATTGATCTCAGACCCCTGAGATCCTTCAGGCCCTTGGGTAGGGGTTACAACCACAGCCGTAAACCAGAATTCCCTAAGATATTCATGGTAGAAGACTGAGGGGGGTTTTTGTAAAATCATTAACCCAATCACAGTTTTTCAAGAATTTGCAAATTGGTTTGTAGGCTGATACACTACTAGGGTAATTGAAATTTCCCTCATAGTTGTTTCCTACAAAATGGACACCCTCATTGGTGAGATGTTCAGCCTGAGGGGCATATTTAATAGCTTTGGACATTGCCATTAAAGATAGCTTTTAAAGATTTGAAAAAGGACAATGGCAATTTGTGGAAATCAAATCAAGACTTGTTTCTTGTTATAATACAACAAGATTCACCAAGTGACCTAATGAGAACTTTTGCCTTATAAAAAGGATCAAGAGTTATAAACAATAGGTAACTTTGATTGTTTGTGCTATATAACAATAAAACAAATGATCAATGTGATTGCCTTTTTACAAGAAACCTTTTCTGGAAACTCGTTTAAACACACACACTTTTTCTTTGAGAGAAAATTTTGGCACAGTAAAATTGCAAGTTCTTTGTGTGTGTGTTTGTTTTGATTGAAGGGTATTTATAGGCTCGGATGTGAAAGAGATTTTTATTTGTTATAATTTCTTCTCACATCCGCATTAAATGAAAGCATACAAGTGGTCCCCCTATTTTCTTGGCAACTGTTCCATTGCTGCAAAGATAACGCTTTTTGTAGAGACGACGTGGGGTCACGTGCATTTGAAAGGACGTTTTACAACGGATTTTGCTAGAAAGAGGGTAAGAATTTAATGCTTAGTGGGATACTTGACATGAGTGACCCCTTGACTAGTTTATGATAATTTATTGAAGGAATATATGTTCCTTATTTAATATTGTGACTCACCAACCTAGGACATTAAGTAACTAAATCCTTAGAGCATTTAGTTACATCATTTAATGTACCTCAGTGTTAAGGGAAAGACGATAAGAGATATTTACTCAGAGAGATGATCAAGAATATACATTATACTGAATCCATTGTCATCAGGGAGACTGATTAATCAATATTCAGCATACCAAGTTCAGCTTTCAGTCTCGTGAATGTTGGTTCATCCAAAGGTTTGGTGAAAATATTAGCTAACTGATATTCAGTGGGGATGAAATGTAATTTAATATCTCCTTTTAAGATGTGATCCCTGAGGAAATGATATCTTATGTCTATGTGTTTAGTCTTTGAATGCAGGACTAGATTATTTGAAATGGCAATTGCACTGGTGTTGTCACAAAAGATAGGGACTACTTTGTATTCCACATTATAGTCCCTGAGTTGACTTTTCATCCAAAGGATGTTTGCACAACAACCAACAGCTACCACGTATTCCGCCTCAGCAGAGGACATTGCGACTGGCTGTTGTTTCTTTGCACTCTAACATACTAGCTTGCCACCTAGGAATTGACATGCACCTGTGGTACTTTTTCTATCCATATTGCAGCCAGCATAGTCTGAGTCTGAGTATCCTTTAAGATCGAAGCCTGAGCAACGAGGATACCATAGACCTAGTGAGGGAGTACCTTTCAGGTACCTGAAGATTCGTTTAACAGCAGTAAGATGCGTTTCTTTGGGATCGGCCTGATATCTTGCACATAAGATTGTTGAGAACTGAATATCAAGCCTGGTTGTAGTTAGGTACATTAATGATCCAATCATTCCCCTGAATAAGGTTTGATTGACTGATTTACCAGTAAGATCAGCACCTAAGTTGTTGGGGGGAACCATGGGAGTCTTTACAGAAGCACACTCAGAGATATCATATTTCTTAAGTATTTCTCTAGT
This sequence comes from Glebionis coronaria, assembly GCA_025667525.1. Classification (NCBI taxonomy): domain Eukaryota; kingdom Viridiplantae; phylum Streptophyta; class Magnoliopsida; order Asterales; family Asteraceae; genus Glebionis; species Glebionis coronaria. The sequence goes on along the minus strand of JANFOE010000953.1, from coordinate 160,277 downwards.
GTATTTTTCTTGACAGACTGAGATCCCTTTGTCCCCCTGTTTGATTTGTAGTCTAAGAAAATATGTTAATTCACCCATCATACTCATTTCAAATTTCTTTGTCATAAGTTTTTCAAACTTTCTACAAAGATTATAGTTAGTAGATCCGAATATGATGTCATCAACATATATTTGAACTAGTAGAACATCCTCCTTGGTTCTGAAGATAAACAAGGTGTTGTCTATCTTCCCCCTGACAAATTTTTTCATTATCAGGAATGTAGAGAGAGTTTCATACCATGCCCTTGGTGCTTGTTTCAGTCCATAAAGGCTTTGTCAAGTTTACAAACATGGTTTGGGAACTCAGAACTCTCAAAACCAGGAGGCTGAGCAACATAAACTTCTTCAGTGATCTTTCCATTCAGGAAGGCACTTTTTACATCCATTTGGAAAACTTTGAAGTTCATGTAAGTAGCATAGGCAAGGAAGATCCTGATGGCTTCCATTCTTGCTACAGGGGCGAAGGTTTCCTCATAGTTTATTCCTTCAAGTTGACCACACCCCTGAACAACCAGCCTCGCTTTGTTTTTAATGACAATTCCATCTTCATCAGTCTTGTTTTTAAACACCCATTTTGTACCAAGAGCTGATTTCCCTTTGGGGAGAGGAACTAGTTTCCACACTTTGTTCCTGAGGAATTGGTTGAGTTCTTCTTGCATGGCCTCAACCCACCCTGGATGTGTCAGGGCCTCTGAAACCTTCTTTGTTTCAATTTCAGAGTGAAATTCTGCAAACAGACATTCATGGGCTGAGGTAGCAGAGAGTTTAGCAGCCTGATTGCGTGTGAGCATCCCATCATATACATCACCAATTATATTTACAAGCTCTATATGTTGTTGTCTTGACCATCTGTCATGAGGACTTGGATTAGAGCTTGTCGATGGTTGGTGATTATCAGGGACTAGAGATTCAGTACATTGTACTGGGACATCACCTCCTACTGAAGGATTTTCAGTAATAGTTGGATCGATATTTTCATCACTTGTTCCTTCAGTGTTCTCCTAGATGGGTGAATCATTTGATTCATCAGCTTGAGGAGTGATAACTTCAGGGACATGTTGAGGTGTGATTAAATTACCAATTGACCTATTGTGAGGTGATATATGGAAGGATATATCAGCATCAGTTTGATAATGCCTTGAGGGACAATGTTCATACTCATCAGGAGGATATCTTGATGAGTCATTGATCCCAATCTCTTCCATTGATTAATTTGTGAAGTTAATGGCATCCATAATTTCATCAAAGGTGACATGAAATGACTCCTCAATTATTTGTCTCCTTGTGTTAAAGACCCTAAAGGCTTTGGAGACAAAAGAGTATCCAAGAAAGTATCCATCATCAGCTTTGGCATAAAATTTACCAAGATGGTCCTTTTGATTGTGGATGAACACAGGACATCCAAACACGTGAAAGTAGCTGATATCTGGAATCCTTTCCCTGAATATTTCATAAGGGGTCTTATCATGTCTTTTGACAATAATACATCTGTTCTGAGTATAGCAAGCTATTTTTACAGCCTCAGTCCAGAAGTGTTTTGAAAGATTGGATCCATTGAGCATGGTTCGAGCAGCTTCAATGAGAGTTCTATTCTTCCTTTCAGCCACACCATTTTGTTCAAGTGTGTAAGGAGAAGAGAAGTTCTGAGAAATTCCTTTCTCATCACAAGAACTCTCAAGCTCTTGGTTCCTGAATTCTGTTCCCTTATCAGTTCTTATTTGTTTGACTTTAGTATCATTTTGATTTTCTACTTGCCTGATAAAAGACATTATGATTTCAGGAGCTTGACTCTTCTTTTTCAGGAAGTATACCCAAGTGTATCTAGAGTATTCATCAACAATCACAAGAGTGTATTTCTCATGATTTATAGACATTGGACTGACTGGTCCAAACAAGTCCATATGAAGAAGATGAAGACACTTCCTGATAGAAAAGTTTTGTTTTGGCTTGAAAGAAGCTCTCTTGTGTTTACCTTTGTCACAGGCTGAACAAGGCTTATGTTTTGAATACACAAGAGAAGGTAAGCCAAGAACTTTGTTTTGTTTTGCAAGTTTGTTCATATCTTTGAAATTTAGATGTGACATTTATGCCAAAGCCAATTGACAGATTCTGAGGCTTTAGCAAAGAAACATGCTCCTGAGTTTGTTATAGATGACATGTCTAGGACATATACATCATTCCTTCTTGGAGCAGTCAACATAATTTCTTTCTTAGCATTGAAAACTGTACCTTGCTTATCAGCAAACTAAACGATGTACTTAACATCACATAGTTGGCTGATACTGATGAGATTGTACTTCAGACCATTTACAAACACCACTTTTGAGAAAACTATTCCACTACATTTAATTGAACCATATCCCTCAGTAACACAAGATGAATTATCATCGAATACTACCTTAGGACTTGGTTGCTCCACGTATTTGTGCATATAACTTTTGACCCCTGTCATACTTCTTGAACACCCACTGTCTAAGTACCAGACATGCTCCTTGAGTGTTTCTGCACAAATAAAGAGGTGGATTACTTTCTCTTGTGAGCCCACTTTTTAGTAGGCCCTTTGGCTCGAAGAGCCTGACGTCTTTCACCTCGTTTGAAGTACTCAAACTCAACATGATCTGAGGTAGAATGAACATTGCTTCCATATGTTTTGTAGCTTAGTCCGACTGAGGATTCAGTACTTTGAGATGACTCAACTAGCATTCCTCTTTTGTCTATGATTATTCTATTGTGTCCTGAGGTAGTGTGATCATTGCTTCCACAAATCTCACACTCAGGATAATATATACAATCATCAGGTATATGATCAAGAATGCCACAATGTGTACATGGTGGGTAAGGCTTAGCCTTGGATTTTCTGGTTTGATGTGAGGTGGGCCCATAGTTGTAAGACTGAGCATTGTATCTTTTAGCATTTTTAATAGAAGCTATGTGCATCTCATGATCTGTTGTCCTGTGATCTTTACTTTTACATTTCATGCAATAGAGAACTCTATAGCAGTCGTCAGTGGTGTGATTTCTATAGTGACATAGCTCATAGGTGGGTGTCTTTGTTTTAACTTTCTTAGAAGACTCAGGTTCAGTTTTGTTACTTGTTGACAATTCAGGCTGTGAGGACACAGATGTTTCACCCTGAGTTTTAGAGGCTGAGTTCAGCTTCTCTTCCATGAAAAGTTGGAACAATCTACTTAACTCCTCTTGATTTATAATAGGAGTAGAGTTGACTGAGTGTTTAGGAGTCCCTGAGGGAGATATAGGTTTGGTTGTCTTTTCAGTGACAGTTCCTGACTCAGTGTGATCTGGTATCACTTTTGAGTGAGGCTTTGTTTGTTCAATACAACCTAACCCAGCTCTTCCTCTAGGTGAGTGTTCTTGATAAGACAATGAAATTAGTTCAGAACATGGACTTGCTCCTTGAAGGTTTTTCAAAGTAGGTAGAGGAGTCTGAATGTCTTCAGCAACACTAGATGTTTCAGTGTTACTGAATTTATCAGTCTCTTCATTCAGGCCAAGTTTTTCATTAGTAGCCTGAGATTCAAGAATTAATATTTTTCTAGTATCAAGGTTAGGCAAAACACTCTCATGGTTTGATCTCTCAACCCAGTCTTTTGGCTTAGGAATCATTTCATGATCAAACCCAACTGAGGCAGGAAGAAATGCCTTTTCACGCATTTCCTTAGTAGGTGCTGTTAATGCAAGTAATGCCTAAAAACATTATTAGTGTTAACTAATCTTTCTTAGTTTTGATCACAACAAACCATACAACACATTTAGTGTAGAAACGCAAAATGAATTATTTAACTAACACTATCATCAAGGTAATAATCATATCACTAACCTTTCTTAATCATACTTAGTGATCATCAAAATGATTATCCTTAAAACTACCTTTTGCTAATAAGACAAAAGACTTTTTAATAAACTTTTTTTAGAAAATGTTTTATTAAAATGGAAAATGAAAATTTGAAAATGGCATATTCCAAATGCTGTTAGAATATCCTTTGAAGGGTTTAAATACCTCAAATATTCCCACCCCACTAAACGACAAAAAAGGGAGCGGAGTCTAGTGGCGGTACCTTAAGTACCTACGCGGTACCTTAGCGATATGGTACCGCGAGGTGAGATAAGGTACCGCGCACAGTAGCCGTTATAGATCCGTTGTAACTTTGTCTCCTTTAAATAGTGGGTCAAATCTCATTTTCCAGCAAGCCTCTTGGACGATTTTCTCAGCCCTTTTTCTATTTTCTATAGCATAATCATTAGTAAATGATCACTTAATTTGTTAAGGATGTTTACATATGATTATCCTCTTGATCCCCTCCTTTACCATGTCCAATGAGAAGATCACTCACTCACTAGTGTAGTGATAAAGATGAATTTATGAGCTAGTCATATTCATCATTATACCTTTTTGTTTTAGGTCAATCCAATGTATTTATGAATACTTGGACTAGTTGTGTTCATCCAAGTTATTTGTGAATACTTGGATTTGTTGTGTACATCCATTGCATATGTGTTTGCTTGGATTTGTGTTGTGTAAATCCAAGCTACATGTGTGTACTTGGATAAGTCTAGTTGAGTTGTAATAGATTTGATTAGGAGTTCTCACTAAACTATAAAGTGATGTGGTTGTGTCTTGTGAGTTCTCACTAAACTTTAAAGTGATTAGTAGTTGTGTTGTGTGAAGTTCTCACTTAGCTTCAAAGTGAAGAGTCGTGAAGATTGGTTCTAGCTTTCGATTAGAACTCGACATCTAGCCTTGTGTTGTAAAATGGTGAAGTAGGCAACGTCGTCAAGATTGGTTCTACCTTTCGATTAGAACCCGACATCTAGCCTTGTGTCGTTAAATTGTGAAGTAGGCAACGTCGTGTAGATTGGTCCTAGCTAAAGATTAGGTCTCGACATTTAGCTTAGTGTCGGAAAATAATGTAAGCAACGATGTAAGGTTTTCTCCGCCGAGAAGGGAGCTTGTGGATATAGTGGAAATCTCGAGTAGGTGTACTCGAGGAGTGGAGTAGAAACGAGGATAGAGCCTCGTTGTCGAACCACTATAAATCTTGGTGTCTTCCCACTAGGTTGTCTCCTTCCTTGCTCTTTACTTATTTCATTATCATTATACTTGCTTATTATTCTTGCTAGTGCATTTCAATTGAACCTAATCATTATGCAACTTAGCTTTAAGTAAAAGATAGTTTTGATAAATTAAAAGAAATTTTAATTTGGTCACCAATCGAAGAGAAACTATTCAACCCCCCCCCCCCCCCTTCTAGTTTCTACAATTGGTATCAGAGTGATGGTCACTCAAGATCTTTGAAGTATATTGTACTTTAAAACTTGGATCGATCCATTGTCTCCTCAAATTAGAAGGTCTAGTTGTACTAAAGTTTCTCTTTGGTCAAAACTATGTTTTCTTTGAAAAATAGGTCTTTTAATTGATAACATTGCATCCCACTTAAGATTAGTAGCCTTTATGCATTTTAGATATACTCTTGAAATGTATCTACTAGTTTGCATCTTGCTTTGTGTAGGTACTCATGAAGATCAATCACTTAATTGGTTGTGGATTGAGTAACTTGCACTTGTAGAAGAATCATTTTCATTGATCTTTAACATCTTTGAATGATGATACCAAGATGATTGGGAATGATACTAGTCCTTGAAGACTTAGTACTCATCATAGTCATTGATTGGGCATAACACTTATTCCTTCATGGATTGCTCTTTGTGGCCAAGGTACGCTCTCGTTCTTCCACACGCCCTTTGATCATTCTTTTGATCATTACTTGACTATGTGCTTGTTCTTGGCATCCTTGCCTTGACATTTATTTGTGGTTTGTGTTTCTTTTCTTTTATCCTCTCAAACCTTCATTGCTTGGATACTTGACTCACTATGGTGATGTAGAGTGAGTTAGTAGAAGCTTAAAGTATCAAGCATGATTTCCATGGTTTGCACCCATATGGTTAGTAGGCCCTTTGTGGGAGAGAAAGTGAACTAATATTTTGCTCATATTTTAGTTTAGACTAAGACTATTATTGAAAGTGATCTTAGTTTAGACTTGAATAATTGCTTTGTGCTCATTCATCACCAAAGCCGTTTATCGTTTCGCCGGAAAGGCACGTCTTAAACCACTATATATGACACAAGCTCTTCGTTTCAACTACTTGAAGATTGTCATTAATCCCTTGAGCATTGATCCTAGTCATGATTCACTTCTCTTGACTTCTCTCCACTTAGTCGTTTTGCTACGAGTAGTCGTTTGTCCGTTTCGGTTCTTTTCGATCTTGATTTAACTCGTAATCCTTCATTAAGGCATATTGCTTAGTGTTATGATGATCCATTGATATTCTAAAAGGCTCATGATTTAATTTTAAGTATTTTAGAAAAACTGGATTTTCAAAATTTGGCGTTTTTCAGAGATAGAAACCTGCCTCTGTAGGCGGTTCCTTATCTCCGCGGCTCAAACCCGCGGTACCTTATCGATAAGGTACCGCGGGCAGAAACTTTTGTCAGAGCGCCAGTTTGTGTTTTTTATTCTTTTTCAAACCAAACTCTCTCTCTCCCAAAAACACACAGCCGACGGGTTTTATTTTTTCCACCATTGTTGAAGCTTCCAAAACCTTCAATCACTCAAATTAATTGATTCCAAGTTGTGGGTTTCACTCATCCTTCATCTAACATCAATTAATTGTAAGTATTTTCTTTTAATTTCATGTATTTTGTTCTAGGGTTCATCCTTTCATAATTGGGGATTTTTAAAATTGAAATTGAATTAAAACCTTAATAGGAATGTGGGTTGACATAGTTATTTTACTATGATTCCTTAGGTTCATATTCATTAATATTTCACTAAAACCCACTTGTAGAACAAATCCGAAATTAAGCTAAATGATTTTGGTTGAATTATGGATTTGAGATGAACCCATGAACAAGTAGGTAATGACATTGTTAGTGCTTACCTAAAAACCTTGTTTTGAAAAACCAATGTTCTAATCCATTGTTGATCCAACATAGATCATGTGTTCTTGGTCAATGATGGAATAGACACATTGTGAACATGAAAAATGATATGGATTCAATCCTATGTTTGTCAAGAAATTGATATAACACATTTTCATTTTTTTTTCTTTTTTGATTTTCATATGAGTGATTGGAGAAATATTGTCTTGTGTTTATATTTAGGTACTTAATCATGCCTTCTCAATATCAAAAAGATCATCAATACACTAAAGATTATATGCCTGACATCTCCCAAACCTATGCTTCCCCCCAACTTCAAAACGCGTTTCCATCCCTTTCCACTCGTTGTTTCCATGAGGGTAGAGTCGTTGACAAGGAAATAACGGGTTATGTCTATATCCTATCTATGTTTGAGCTTTCGGGGTTTGATTGCTTGCTCAACATAGAAGAAGATATTTACCCCTTATTCCTTCTTGAATTCTTTAGCACCTACTCCATGATTGAATACAATGGACAAATCTTCATTCGTTTCGTATTGAATGATCAACTGCTTCAATACTCTCTTGAAGACTTTGGTCAAATTCTCGGTGTGCCATATGAAGGCACTTGTCGTTTTACGGATAAATGGAGACTTGATGCTCTCTCGGAATCCTTCGATAAACCTCCAAATGACCACACCGAAATTGATCTAGAGCTCATTCTTGAAATCATCTCGAAAGAGCGTGATGGTAACGTTGTGAGAAGCCTTCATTCAAATGTACGAAATGTGAATCGATATGAAGTGCTCTCTAGCGACCTTAAGGATTTTATGGTTCAATGGGCCAATATACTTAGGGAGAATGTCTTTTGTCTTGGTGGAAACCGAGATCATATCCCGGCATGTATGGTGCATATGTTGAGTTGCATCTTTACATCCACCAAGTACAACTTGGCATTCTATATCGCTCGACGAATCAATTATGCCCTTTCGAAGCCCAAGACAAACCTTCCCTATGCTATGCTTTTAACTCGCCTTTTCAAAAGGGTTGCTCATGATTTTCCCCACCTTGATCTTTCTCGCTTCTACCCGGTTCATCGGGTTATGTTGCCCATTCAAGGGCATATGCTAGAAAGACAAGAAGTGATCGAGGATCGAGAAAATCTGTTCATCAAGAGATGGATGATGAGGACATGGACATGCCAACAAGTGATGGTGATGGCATAGGTACTAGTTCTCATTTCCACACTTCGAGTAATTCCCATCCATCCTCAAACCCATTCGAGGATGAATTTGAAGACTTAGCTCCTCCTCCTCATCATTCTAGCGAAGTACCGGAAGATCTCAATATGGAGCATCTTTACCGCGAAAACCTTAGATCTCGAGGGGAATTGCACGAACACCGGGTTGAATCAAGAAAAGGTTTCAAGTTCTTGGGGAATATGATCAAGGGATTGGGGAAGAAGAGAAGGTGAAAGCATTGAAGCTTTTTAAAGAATACATGTTGGTAGACATGTATTGTTGAACAATTTTATTTTATCTTGGATATGTATTAACTTGTGATTGCATGTTAGAATTATCATTTTTCTTGATCCCTAATGTTAATTATGCCTTCATGTTTGTGTTTTACATAGCTTTGTGCATGCCTTTTGATAGTTAGCTTATTGGATTATGATCTGTAGTTAACTTTGGCTTGTGAAACCTTTTGGAAAAATCTGGGTTTATCAAAAACTGGGATGGGAAATTTTTGAAAACCTTCTGGTCGCGGTTCCATATCGACCCGCGGTTCCTTATCGATAAGGTACCGCCGGTCCTAGATAAGGAACCGCCGGCCACTGTGCACGACAGCATCTTTGCTTTACACTGTTTTCTTAATTTTGTGTAAACCTTGCATGATTTTCAGTAATAAACTGCACATTTCCTAAACTAGGGTATCTAAATTCATTATTCACCTAAAATGATTTTAACCCATTACTAGTTTGGATCATCCCCTCAACCATTTAAACCCACCTTGTTTGCCATGTTCTTCACACATCAAACATACTTCCCTAAACCTTAAACCACCCTAATCAACCATGGTGTGTACCAAAACCTCAAACACTTCCAAGACATCCACCCCAAGAAAAACACTCAAAATAAGGGTTAAGGTAGCTAAGCCTAACTCTTCACCTTTCCATACACCTAAGAATGAGAATGCTTCTATCCTCATTTCTTCATCACCTTCCCTACCTCTTGCACCATGCAAGACCTCCTCCACCCATGGTACTAACCACTCCATTGGTTCTACCTCCTCTTCATTCAATTCTAGAATGAATGAGCTTTCTTCACCCTTCATTCCAAGTGCACCCTTGGAAGTGACCACACAACCTCAACCAATCCAAAGCATTCCTTTTGGGAATGACTTTGATGACTCTTTGGTGACTTCACCATTTACCCCTCACAACTCACCCATTTCACCAACCTTGGAGGATTTACCTCCACACTCACCCATTTCCCCTTTGGGGAACATGCCTCCTCTTTCACCCACATCACCCTTGGAGAACTTGCCTCCTCCACCTCCACCCGACTCAAACATCCCAATTTTGGGTGTTCCACTTTCCCTCCTCTTGGATGATTCTTACTTTAGGTTTCAACAAACTCATGGTCCAAGATGTCCATTTTGTCTCTACAACCACTTCCTCATCCAAAACCTAAGGATGGATATGTATGGACTACATAGGGGTTTGTAAGATTTCTTGCTTACTTTGTTCTCCATGCCTCCTCCTAGGAGATGAATGATGGAGTTCTTTTAATAAAGTTTTTCAACAACAAGCCAAAGAAAACCACCTATCTAGATTTTATGATAAGCTAGCTATGTATTAGTTAGTTTTATTTATCTTTGTACTTGTTTTCTCATTAATGAATGTTTCATGTTGTTGTGTTATGGATTTAGCTTTGTGTGATTCTATCTTTTTGTGCACACTAATCAACTTTAATTTGAAATTAAAATTGAACCTAAATCTATCACAACCCCTAAAACTTGACTAAAATTGGTTCAAAATGATATCTAATTATTTTGTCACCCTTTGTCAAGACATTCTTTGTGAATGTGTTGCTTTATGCAACCCTAGCATATTTTGGTTCTAATAGAGGTAAAAATCCAAGATTTGCAATTTTTTGAAAAAGTCTTATTTTTTTCCCAAAACCCAGGAAAAACATTGTTTAAAGTCCACTAGACGCGGTTCCTTAAGGACCCGCGGTTCCTTAGCGATATGGAACCGCCGGCCCATTTAAGGTACCGTGGCCAGAATGTGACTTTTGACGAATTTTTGGTCAAAACCTTTAAACCCTATTCCCAGTCAAGATTCCTTGTTTACTCAAATTGATTAAACATTCCTTGACAATACACATTTTGTATTCAAATTCTTACCTTGATTACATTTTACTTATACCCCAACCTTGAGATTTCATTCTCACACCTTCCCAACCTTGAGAATTCATTCTCACATAACCTTGAGATATCATTCTCACACTCTCACAATGCCTAACTCCTACATTCCTAACCTTGACATTTCTTTGTCACAACCCCACTCACCCAAATCTTCCTCATCTAAGCTTTCAAAGAAACCGAAAATCTCGGTTCGACCCGTTTGGGTTAAGAAGAATGAACCATCTTCGTCCAAACCACCCAAATACCCTACCTTCTCTCCAATCAAGTATTGGAATGAGACTTACACCATAAACCCCATCACCGGAGCAAAAGAACATGTTCCACCACCACCACAATCCTTCACTACCCCCCCAACTCAATGACCTTTCCACCTTCCCAAACCTCACAAGGCATTGTGAAAACACTTCCAAACCCTTTACCCCACTACCACCAAACCGTAAGTTTGATGCCATACCCACATCAAACGATTTTGTGTTGCAGCATGGATCCTCGTGTGATTGTTGCCGATTTCAACACATTGAACTTGCTCATGTGTATGAGAAGTTAAATTTTCTTGAATTCCTCCTCACTCGACCTCCTATTCAAGTTTTCGTTCCGGTGGACAAAACTTCGAATGATGCATCGTCGTCTTTTTAGTTTTATTTTATTTTTAGCAATCTTGGAAAATATCACTATTAGACTAGCTTATGCTTAGTGGTTTATTTTCCATATTTATTGCTTTTAGATACTCATACTATGTGTATGACTATCTTCTTGGTTGTATTATTTTTTTGTAACTTTTGTGTTATTTGTGTGCTATCTAATTAGTTCTATTTTTGAGTTGATCTTGGTTAAATTTTTACAATTGCTTATGGGTGATTCCATCAATTCTAAAGCTTTAACCCATTGACAAGCTTATCATCTTCATTTTTATTGAAGTTTGATTTTGTCAATTACCTCTTTGGACATACTTAGCAAAATACTTGCTTCTAATTTGAGATTTCTTCTCTTTCTCCCTCTCAAGTTACTTAGTAGGTAGTGATCATATATACATTGGTGTTTCTTTCCTTTCTACTAACCTTTGTGTAGCATGTCACCTTAGCTCACAAACTTGGTACCCCAAGCAAGGGGGAGCAACCACCAAGGGGGAGCTACTAGCAAAGTTCGATGCACTTCAAAGACTTATGCTAACCTTTTTGCTACGACAAAGGGGGAGAAATGATAGTGATAAACTAGTTAATAATTCCATAGTTTGTGTTTATACGTAAATGAGTTTATCGTTTGTCGTAATCAAAAAGGGGGAGATTGTTAATGCAAGTAATGCCTAAAAACGATATTAGTGTTAACTAATCTTTCTTAGTTTTGATCACAACAAACCATACAACACATTTAGTGTAGAAACACAAAATGAATTATTTAACTAACACTATCATCAAGGTAATAATCATATCACTAACCTTTCTTAATCATACTTAGTGATCATCAAAATGATTATCCTTAAAACTCACTTTTGCTAATAAGACAAAAGACTTTTTAATAAACTTTTTTTTAGAAAATGTTTTATTAAAATGGAAAATGAAAATTTGAAAATGGCATATTCCAAATGCTGTTAGAATATCCTTCGAAGGGTTTAAATACCTCAGATATTCCCACCCCACTAAAAGACAAAAAAGGGAGCGGAGTCTAGTGGCGGTACCTTAAGTACCTACGCGGTACTTTAGCGATATGGTACCGCGGGGTGAGATAAGGTACCGCGCACAGTAGCCGTTATAGATCCGTTGTAACTTTGTCTCCTTTAAATAGTGGGTCAAATCTCATTTTCCAGCAAGCCACTTGGACGATTTTCTCAGCCCTTTTTCTATTTTCTATAGCATAATCATTAGTAAATGATCACTTAATTTGTTAAGGATGTTTACATATGATTATCCTCTTGATCCCCTCCTTTACCATGTCCAATGAGAAGATCACTCACTCACTAGTGTAGTGATAAAGATGAATTTATGAGCTAGTCATATTCATCATTATACCTTTTTGTTTTAGGTCAATCCAATGTATTTATGAATACTTGGACTAGTTGTGTTCATCCAAGTTATTTGTGAATACTTGGATTTGTTGTGTACATCCATTGCATATGTGTTTGCTTGGATTTGTGTTGTGTAAATCCAAGCTACATGTGTGTACTTGGATAAGTCTAGTTGAGTTGTAATAGATTTGATTAGGAGTTCTCACTAAACTATAAAGTGATGTGGTTGTGTCTTGTGAGTTCTCACTAAACTTTAAAGTGATTAGTAGTTGTGTTGTGTGAAGTTCTCACTTAGCTTCAAAGTGAAGAGTCGTGAAGATTGGTTCTAGCTTTCGATTAGAACTCGACATCTAGCCTTGTGTCGTAAAATGGTGAAGTAGGCAACGTCGTGAAGATTGGTTCTACCTTTCGATTAGAACCCGACATCTAGCCTTGTGTCGTTAAATTGTGAAGTAGGCAACGTCGTGTAGATTGGTCCTAGCTAAAGATTAGGTCTCGACATTTAGCTTAGTGTCGGAAAATAATGTAAGCAACGATGTAAGGTTTTCTCCGCCGAGAAGGGAGCTTGTGGATATAGTGGAAATCTCGAGTAGGTGTACTCGAGGAGTGGAGTAGAAACGAGGATTGAGCCTCGTTGTCGAACCACTAGTGCATTTCAATTGAACCTAATCATTATGCAACTTAGCTTTAAGTAAAAGATAGTTTTGATACAAACCAAATTAAAAGAAATTTTAATTTGGTCACCAATCAAAGAGAAACTATTCAACCCCCCCCCCCCCCCCCCCCTCTAGTTTCTACAGGTGCCTTTTCAGTGAGTTGTCGTGCTCCAAGAATTTTCTTCTTTTGGGTAGGTATTTGACTGTTTATACACTGAGAAGCTAAGGTAGAGCTATTTGTCCATTTCTCATTGATTTGTTTTTCTTCCTTAAGTTGTTCTTGAAGAGCATGATTGATTTTAGTAAGTTCAGTGTTCTGAAGTTGACAGCTTACTACTTCAAGTTTAGCTTGTTTTAAAATTAATAAATCTTCTCTACATTTGTTTAATTCAAAAACAAGTTTATTATATTTTGACAAAAGATTCAATCTCTGCTCTTCAACAAACGATAGGTCAATGTTAATATACTTAAGGAATTTTTGCCAGTCAGATTCTTCATCCATAGAGAGAAGCATGTTTACCTTTCTCATAGTGATGTCACCTCATTCTCCATTTCAAGCATGATTCTTTCCAACTGATAGTTCATCATCAGCTAGAGCCATTAACACTTGATACCTGACTTCCTCCTCTTCTGAGTACAAGTCTTCATCATCCCAATCAAAAGTTTCAGCTACCAGCCCTTTGGCTTTGTTCTGAGCAGGCTTTTGAGTCTGAGCAACAGTAGGTTCAGCTTCCAAGAGTGCAAGTTTGGCTTTAACCTTTTTATACTCAGACCTATAGTCTTTCTCAATTCTCTTACTATTTAGAAAACTTTGGTTGATTGGAGAAGCCTGAATTAGTTTTGGTGTAAACTTAGGTTGAAAATTGTCATTGCCTGATGAAAAAATTTGATTTTTATAAGAGGCCAATGGAGTTTTTGAAAGACAATATTTAGCAAAATGCCTAGTTTTACCACATCGGTAGCAATCCACTCCCTCAGTGGATTGGTTACCAGCAATCTAGTTCTTTTGATATAACATTTGGTATTTGCCAACATGGCCCTTTCATGATATTCCCTGTTCAAATCCCTTATGTATTCAACACTAGATCTTTCATCCACCTCATCATCTGAGGTTTCCTGAAAATCTAGAACAATTGCATTTGAGTAAAAAGCAGTTGTAATAGGGCCATGATCAATTTGGGTAGGTTTGGCTGAGGTGTCTGTTATTAAGGCCTTCTTGGACTCAGGATATCTTCTATTTATTAGATTATCTTCATAGATAAATCTCCCATAAATGTCTGCAAGATCCTGAGTCTGTATGTGATTAGCATTTCTCAATCCTTGAGAAAAACCAAGTCATTTTTCAGGGAGACTGTTCATAAAACCAACATTGATTTCATGCTTAGACAGTTTCACCCCGTCATTCGTTAGCTCATTGAGCAAGGTTTTATACCTGGTGTAAGTCTGAGGAAGTGTTTCAGATGGTTTGACCCTGAAAGTGTTATATTCTAACTTCAGGTCCATAATCCTATTTTCCTTAGTGTTAGATGGTCTTTCGAAACTATGAACAAGATCTGTCCAAGTCACTTTGGCCGTCTCACACTCGATGACAGCCTCCATAATATCGTCAGGAAGACAAGATATTATGATGCTTTTGAGACTTTGGACTTGATTGACCACTCTCCTTTCATCGTCAGACCATTGGTTTTCAGGTTTGTCATCACCAGTTGCTGTTTTTGTTTTGAATGGACCATTCTTAATACAAGTTATGTAATAAGGTTCCATTCCTATCAAATAACATAGCATTCTTTTCTTCCATTTGTTAAATCTTTCAACTTCTAACTTAGGAGCGTTAACAGAGTAACTCGCTCCTTTTTTGTTAACAAGTTGGGGTACATTACTTTCAGCCATAATGGATCAAGGTTTTAAAAACTTTGAGAAGGTGGTTAAAAAGTTTTATAATCCTACCTCTCTTATACCACTTGTTGGTCCCTTGTAATTAGTACTATACTTAAGTAAACTAAGTATAGTCCTAACCCATGGTTAAGTAATGCAATAAACTTAATACAAGTAAATAACACAAAGGTTTTCAACGTTTAACTCTTAGCTTTATTAAAGAATTATACCCTATTGTATACGAAGCTACAATAGGGACTGAATAGACAATGTGTGGTTTTGTGATCTCCTCACTAACAAGCTAGTCCAATCCTAACGATTGTTAAGCTTGACGATTCTATCAACAAGAGTTTAGAACTCAAGTGTGTGATCGTGTTTGGAGGAGAGAAAACTTGTTTGTGAATGTCTAAAGCATTAAGTGCACAAACTTATTTTCTCTCCTTTACAAGCATCCTATTTATAGAAGGAAATGTGGGTAGAAGACAATAATTGCCCATGTGCAATTCTTGTCTTATTTTTACAGTGTAGTATCTTGTCTTATCCTATTCCAAGTAGTAAGACGTAAGTCCTTTACATTTTTCAGTACCCCATCTATCCCAAAAGGGTAAGTCACGCTAATTGTGTGATGTACTTCATTTTGTCACAATTAAACTTATCCCGCCTTTACTTCAGTCTTGGAGAATGCTTGTTTTCTTCAGGGAGATCGTATGGGGTTCAGTGGGTCTATTGCCACAACGCACTGAACCCATCACCTTCTTCTTCGTCATAGAAGACATTCTTTGAGCTTCGCCTCTCTGAATGCTTGAGTCTTTCTTTTAGACTCAGTCTAGGAACTCGAAGGCAACTCACTGAGTGACTGTTCACTCAGTGACTTCGTTATGTTCAAGGTTAATACTTCACTTAGGCTGATTGTTATTCAAATCCATCAGGGAGGTCATTAGGTACTGAATTGACCTAACAGAACTTACAAAGCAATAAATCCGGTTTAATAAATTTCAATGGTCCAGTTCCTTTTTTAACATCTTCTTATCAAGAAAGTTTTCAAATGTGACTTTTGATATGGATTTGTAAAGATTATAAATATTGATAATCACCATTCTTGGCACAATCATTTTCCAAACACATACATGTATGGTTCGGTTTCCATATAATCACCATACTCGACAAATCCTATCAATCCAACCTCATCTAATTCTAAGAAGCCTTCTTCACGTAGTAAACAAAAGCTACAAATCCACCACATTCAAACAATAACAAGATTCAAAAGTCACCAAATCATGATCTTAGATTCGGTTCCGGTTATATCAACAATGTTATAACAAGACCTATAAAAGATCTATACAAATCGAAACAAATCATCATAGATCTGTGAGACTTATACAATCTCTTTTGATATATGAAAATAAAGATCGACTAAGAACAATCATGTTTTAGCCTATCCTTGATTCGGATTGGAAAAACCCACAAAATGAAATACGCCAAGAACCTACCTGATATCGTTTATAGAGATCTTGAAGTTATATAAAAAGTTTATTTGATCTATTTTCCATCATGAAAACATTTAAGAATATGCGAGTAAAGATTACGATGAAATGGCTATGCGTTTGACAGGATTCGATTTGAGGTGAAGGGAGGCGTACGTTGTTTGATTGGAGAGAAACAAATAGAAAAGGAGGATGATTGAAGTGGTAGGATTGATGTGTATGTGCTTATGCCTGTTTGGTGATGGTAGAATATCAAGATAGATGGGAGGCGAATGTTGCAAGGATTGGGGTTAGTGGATCTCTTAGGTAGTGTTTGATAAGGACTTATAGAGTCTTAATTAAAAAATAGGAATGTGGATTAAGTCATAAGTAGTTTGTTTGTTTTGTGCTTAAAATGAACAAACGACTTTCTGGAAAAAGCCAGCAGGATGGTGCTTTCTGTATTAAGTCATGACTTATTATCTTTATTTTACATATTTACCCTCTAACTCCCTCACTTAACTAATTTAAAAGAACACAATAGTAAACTTCTCTGATTCAGACTCTATATTCAGCACACAAAACAAACAGTAAAATATCCGTTCACAAACATACAACATATATTTTTACAGACATTTTAATTTTACAGGAATTAATAAAATGACTAAACAAACAGGCCCTTAGTTATATATCTCTAAAAGTTTATACTTGGATCGGGTCTTGATTTCATGGAATGGGCCTCATGTTTTCTTAAGAGATCAAGTTGACCGAATTTTATCCAAGTGATAATAAGTTTGAAAACAAACAACATAATACTTACGAGTATCTATTTATTTATATATACACAAATTTGTTTCTTTGTCCCATGTGGGAATTAAAAAACATTTATCATACTTACGAGTATCTATTTATTTATATCAAAATTAATGTTGAATTAAAGAGTACGAAATTTTAGACAATATGTTGAAATTAGATTATGAAAAAAATAAATATATCAAAAGATATTTCAATTTAAAGATAGAAGTTTTTTTGAATTGTTTGTTAATAAGGTTATTACAAAAGTTTGATATAAAAATATATGGATGGATGAGATCAATTTAACAAAATATGATCTAAGGGTTTAAATTTAACCTTCATATCTTAATTTTTGCTTTGGAGTTAGGTTTAGAAATTTTAGGTTCGAGATTAAGATCGGAGTTAGCCTCTTTATATAATAGTAAAGAAGATTGTCGATTGTTTTCTTCTCGAGTTGTCTTGAATTAGCTATACATTTTTAAAATTAATAAAAAAATTGATTAAAATTTATCATAGTTGGAAATATACTTATAAGCTTTATATAAAATAGTGACTAATTAGTTATCGTAATAGCAAAATGGGCGGCCGCGGACGAGGGTAAAATAAATAGACGACGGGTTAAACGGGTGACGGACCACACGGGCGCAAAGTTACCGTAATACTTTGAGATTAGATGTAACAAAATGGGTGGCCGCGGACGAGGGTAAAACAAATGGACGACGGGCCAAACGGGCGCATGTTAAACAAGCACGGTTAAACAAGCGCAGACTTGCATTGACTACATACGAACTTGACCTATATTGACTACATATGAACCTCGACTAAAAGCATGTATTTCAACTAAGTTGAAAAAATAACTTGGTGCTACTTATGATATATAACACACACAACCTGCATTGACCACATACAAACTCGACTTAAAACATGCATTACAAGTAAGTTGAAAAAATCTTTAAAATTTATTTTAAAAAAATTATTATACGTTATCAATTTCATGACATAACCGAGGCATCACCCGGGTTTAACAAGTCTCGTTAATATAAAAGATTGTAGTTGGGCAAGCAAGCTTAGCTAACATCTCAAGAAAAGAGCCTTTAACTTTCACGGTAAACTCCATATTTGAGATTTTCTTTGAATAACATCTCAATTCGAGTGACGGCACACACCATGAACCAATAATGTTTAGTTAAAAGTTAAAACTAATAAATAAGTGTAATTCTCATGCAAGTTAATCAAATACCAAAAGATATAGATATGGCGGAGCTAGCGGTTCCCGGGATGCACGGAACCCGATATAATTTTGTCGCGTAATATATATATTTACTAAAAATCTCTATTTCTTCAAAATGAAGCCGGTCTTAAATTTATTTACTATATAGATATTCGTATTAAAATTTTGTGCATCCGATAACTTTATACTCTGCTCCGCCCTAGATATAGAGACTCCTCATTTGTCCCATTTGTGATGAAGATATAGAGACAGAAGAACACCTTTTCAATTCATGCATGATTGCTAAAGAGACTTGGTCTAAGGTTCTTGGTTAATGGTTCTTGGTTAATGGAATATCTTTCACATGCAATCTTAGAGCATCTCCAATGTAGTAAATCTTTTCAAGCTTTTACATTTAATGTATTAAATGTAAATTAATTAAACAAACGCTTTTTACCACTTGATCAAAAGCTTTTTGGTTAGGTTTACAAAAGGTTTATAGAAAGACTTTGCATATGCAAAGTCTTTCTATAAACCTTTTGTAAACCCAACCAAAAAGCTTTTAGTCCAATGGTAAAAAACACTTCTAAAAGCTTTTTAGAATAGTAAAAAGGTTTATATATCTTTTCTCCATTGGAGATGCTCTTAGATGCATTCTTCTTAGCCAACCGCGATTCCAGAATGAGATGTTTTTTTCGCTAAAACGACCCGCTAAGGATTTAATCCCTAACGAAACCAAGATCTCGTCGTTTAATTGGATCTCGTGTAGGTCTAGGAAGGCTCGCTTAAACAGAATCAGTTGGTTCGATAATCCATGTAATGCACTTTGTAATTAAATGTTGTGCTTTCAATTCAGCTCTAGTGTCTTACTAGAATACTAGATAGCCTCTCTTTTTTATTTATTCATCCTTTGTTATTAACAAAAATCCTGATCATTGTATACTGTATAGGATTGGTGTTAGTAATAATGGTTATGCCTGATGGTTTCGATCCATTGATACATCGTTGATCACTAGAACAAATACAACTTAGCTTATCTTAGGGTGTGTTTGTTTTTGCTAAAAACGTCTGAATCACGTCTGAATCTGACCGGTCCCAGACATAAGTGTTGTTTGTTTTTTCATTTAGACTCAGAGGCAGTAAGAAGTATTTTGTGTGATCCAGAGGCGATGAGGTGCTCTGATCACGTCTTACCTCTGACTCTTGCTACCTCTTTTATCATTTTTACTTGTGTTTATGTGCTGCACACTATGTTTTTCTTTCTTGGTTTCTGAATTTTGTGGTTAAGAACAGTTGCAGGTATTCTTTGAAGAAGAAGAGGTGAAAGTGTTGCATAAGGCGTAATATATTATATAAAACAAAGCACGTGAACTTTGTCAGAGATATATGACTTGTACTTTTATCATCTTTCTATAATTTATTTTTTTATATTTTTTTAACTATTAACCCTTAACTTTTACTTTTTTAATATGTAAATTAAAAACACACTTGTGCACCTTGTATTGATGACTGTTTTATATAAACACGGGTCAACTCGGTTTCGAAACCCGGTTGAGTTTCGATATTTTCGAGTTTATATTTAAATTATGTAAATTTTACGTATTTGTGACGAAATTTTATTTTTACATATTATATTGGCTAGTAAACAACTAATATTTTCAATATACGAGTCTACGGTTTATATATATAATTTTTGTAATTATTGAACATATAAAAAAATTATTTGTTTTAGAAAATCGGGTTAACTTGGATTAACTCGATGATTCGGCCGAATCGATTTCAAACTGAGTTTTAAAACATTAGTTAAATTATGATCTTAAAATAATTTTTGTGATGAACCACAGAACTAATAAACAATTTGTGAATAGTTCATAAAGTAAAATAGAATAGAGAGTAATAGACATGTCTAAAATTTCTAGTTGTAATTCTTTCGTGGTGTAGGTTACGTCAAATTCATGGCTACTTCACTTTCAAGACTGGATTTTTTTTCCAAATATTCTTCTTTACGTGATACTTCGAAGCTACTTATTCAGACGTATTACTATGATTTAATATATAAACTTAGAAACGAACAATTAAAATCATTCAGACCATTAAAAGAAAAACAAACAACATTATTTCATTTAGATTCAGACTTTATGACCACCTCTTACCAGTAAGATGGTGGTGTAGTCAACCCAAAACATCTAAATAAAACAAACACCATCTTAGTTTATATCTGAGTTGATACGTTAATGCAACTCTATGTACAAAGTTGTGTGCTATTATGTAATTTAAATTGAAGGATTAACAAACAAATTTCTTAGGGTCAATTTTAATGCGTTTTATGCTTTACCTATGCTTTATTTTTATATGCTTCTATTCAAATCGCTGATTCCGAATCTTTGCTGGTAAAAACATATGAATCTCCATGTTTGTTCACATATGTTGTGAGCCATATATATAGTTTTAGTTTTATACTTATTGCTTCAAGGTTCATATGCCCACGCATTTTGATCGCGAATTTCTTTTTCCTCTTCAGGTGTAAAATCATTCTCGATGCCAAATATCTCACGAACCCTTTCGACGCTCAGGTCCTTGATTTTGTCTGCAAATATCTCACACACAATATCCTTCAATTCCGTGATATTAAGATCATGAGCCGCCATAAGAAGTCTCTTCAGCGCCGTGAAATCATCATTCAACCCTTCAACCACACTTCTTAAATCACGTTCCAGTGACTTAATTTCATCGTCATTCGCCTCTTCATCCCCCTTTGTCTCTTTTGCTTCTTTTGCAGCCTTGAGCAAGGCTTGAATACGAAGAAACTCGTTCACTAGGGCTAGGGTTTGGGGTTCGATGTTAGAGTTAGGGTCAGGAACGACATCCAAGGATGCAGAAGCCTCGTCTGTAGGGCTATCGCTCGCCGGGTATTTGAGAGTGAGGACTTGAGTTTGGGTCGCTTGTTCGGTTACTGTGATCGTCTCCGACATGATGATGATGAGTTTCTTAGGGTTTAGTGTTAAAAAGAATGTGGTCGATTTGAGTTTCTTAGGTTTAGAGATTTTTATGAAGAGAATGTGGTGTTATACGAGTTTTATAGGGGGTCGATTTAAGTTTTTGGAATCTGTGATCAAGTCAAACTCTATATATTACGTAATTTCCTATTTTAAATACGGAAAATTCTCAATCTAGTTCTTTATTATGGTAATTGATTATTACGATTTTTTTGTTTGAAAAACTCAATATATATTGCCTATTTTATATAAGAAAAAGTTAAAATTTAAGACGTGTCGACTTAAATTACGGTATCTTAAAACTAAATAGATTAATATATAAATAAATTTGTGAAAATTTTGTGTTGTAAAGGTTTGTACCAACAATGTCCTAATTGAAATTTCGGAGATAGATATCTCTTTTTATAAGAAAAAGAACTTTATGTGTCGTTAACAAAGTAGTACATATTAATGTAAGAGCAATTTTTATTAGTTTCGGTGGGTTATCTCCAGTTCATCTTCTGACATTTTTTATTGGCTAGTTGAACCAACTGTAACTCTGGTTTTTAGTTGAACCTGTTGGTCTTGTTCGGTTTTCAAAATTATGTACACTATCATTTCACGTAGACAACATATGTACGATTGTAAATATATGTTTTTAACTGTCGTAAAATGTGCATATATAATTATATTTTTAAATAATGTGTGTATTATTTATATATTAATTTGTATTAGTTTTATTTATTTACAAATGTGTATTATTTATTATGTGTTAATTAGTTTTAATATTAGTATTAAATTATGTATTAGATAGTTTTAACTATGAGTATTAAATTATGTATAAATTAATTTCTAGTTATGTTTATACAATTGTACATTATGCATATAGTTTTGCAAGTTGATTTTTCAACATTACTAACAATAATAAGTGTTTTCTTCTAATATATAGTACTAACTTCAAGTCCCACCTGTTAGACAGCGAACTTTAAGGGTTGGCTTTTAGGAACAATGCCATTTTGATTTTTTTGATAGTTTTCAATAACAACACGAACATGTTCAACGTTGCTTTGCTTTTTGCATCATCCGTTCATATGGTAATAGACAAACCAATGTTAGCTTTATAGGGAAACAATAATGGCAAATGGAAAACTAATAACCTTCTCCAATCGTGTTTTCATAACATGATCCAAGGTCAAGCGTATTATCATAAACTTCATAATACACAAAATTATAAAGATTAAAATAACCTAAATGTAATAATTGAGGGTTTAAATTACACAATTTAACTTTCTACCATGTTATGGCAGCTTGTGTTTCATCCAGGGGTCATTTTCTTTATCTGCCCGCTTTTGAAATCATTTATAAAGGTGAGTTAATATCTCATTCATTGCTAAATGCTACTACGTAATAACCTTCTCCAATCACCATGGGTTAGAAGTATCTATTGATGAAAATGTGACAGGAAGCATAGGGTTGGTATGGTCCCTGAACCATTATAACATAATTACGTTAGAGGAATTGGAGATAAAAGAAAAACCTAGGAACATGAGACATAATAATTAAAAGTCGAAAGATACAATTCCTCCATCTTGCCTAACTTAAGAAAATAAAAAAAGTCGACAAAGATATATGAGCATTTATATCATCTGCTACGATGACTCTTAAGACTGTACACTCGAATTTGTATGTAGAGAATACGTTATCTTCAAGGAACATGGACCGAACAACACGCGAATCAGGTACCTGGCTGTAGTTAATACAGAATTATGATCAAGGGCATCTATCTTCTGCAAGATAACTCATAGCACACACAAATAAGTAAAGCCTTACTCGTATATATTATATAGGCGACATGGTCAGGTTATCCAACATATCAAAGAGGGTAAGTTTGGTCTTCTGGATACGAATTGATTAGCGTCACTACGAATGCATAAAGTTAGGTCGGCAATGTAGCTGTTGTTAAGTGGGCCTTGTTTATGTGAAGTGAATAGCATGTAGGTGCAGGTTTATATTACTCAAAACAATTACGTAAAACCCTAATTAAGATCAAAGCACACATAGCGGAAGCGTTTAACAAGATCATAATTAATAACACATTCATAATTAATCGAGTTAGGGTTACATACCTTTTAGCTAGAGAAAATCTTCAAGAACACCGGCGAATCACGAATTAGGGTTTATATGAAGAACACCAAGATATAATTTATAGTGAAACTATATTACGCTCTTGTACACACGTAATGCAACGGATCAATCGTGAGGCTAGCACTAATGAACCGGAGCTTCAATACTTATGAATTATAGCTAAATCGAAAAGAAACCGAAACCCTATGTGGGTTGTTTGTTGCGATCGCAAGAGAGGACAAGGAGGGGAGGGACCAAAAATAATGAAGGGACTTTAGGGTATATATAGGATAACAATACTTGTTCTCCAAGTTCTAATCAAGATTAGGAAACTAATCCCCTTCCTTTTTTCCCTTATAGCCGCCGACTATAGAACCCCCAAAGGGGTTTCCGGAACTTTCCGTTTCTTGTTTCCTCTTCTATTTAATTCCATAACGCTCGTTTACACTTAACTTTTAATTATTAACGATCGTTAAATAAGCTCGATTTATATTTAATAATATTAAATATATTTATTAAAAATAATTAAACCTTTACGTATTGTGTGCAATCCCGTATTCTTGAGTTCGATCCTATCACACGACTATTTAATTTTATGTCCATAAACTTTCAGCTCCAACTTGGACAAAATTCGAATATCGTGATTACATTGATTAGCGTCTAGTTACACTAACAATGTCACTAGTACAACTCGAGTAAGGTGTTAATCCCACACTACAACAATCCAGCCCTTCCCCATCGGGATTTTGCCCAGCGACATCATGTCGCTAGGGAAACGACGCTAAACGACAAAATATTTCTGACGTGGCAAAATTTCTCGTAAAAATTTTGACCAAAAAATAAAGAAAAGTTTCCCCAGCGACATGTCGCTGGGGAAACGTTGACTGAATTTTGACCAAACTATTTCACAAAAATGCAAGCGGGAGATTAACCCGCCAACTTTTCCCCAGCGACCTATCGCTGGGGAAACTTTCTTCCACGTCTAATCCAAGTAATTAGTGTTAATGCGTTGTTTAATTTATGTCCAAATGTTTCCCCAGCGACATGTCGGTGGGGAAACTTTTTAGGATTCCCTCCAAAGATTTTTTGTTAACGCGCCTATTTAACAAAAAACGAACAAAACTTTCTCCAACGACATGTCGCTGGGGAAACGTTGACTTCTATTTGACCACCAATTTTCAAAAAATGTGTAATGTTTATATAATATTTTAGTAAATATAATATATATATTAAAAAATATAGTTATTAAAATTTAAAATAGTATATCTCTTTTTATGATAAAAAAAAGTGAGACAAATGGTTAATTTTCCCGCTAATATTTTCCCGCCAATGTTTTCCCGCCAACATTTTGCCCGCCAAAAGTTAACATTCACTGATAATTGTTAACATTGATTGTTAATATTAATTAAAAATTGTTAACATTCATTGAGGCTTACAAACAGACACGCCTAAACCTAACTTTATTCTACACGAACACTTAAACACGCGCTTAATTAAACATGGATATTAAACCGATAATAGACTCATAAACATGAAAACAGATACATCATAAACTAGTTCAAACGAATGTTCCCCATGTCATCGTAAAGGTCGTGAAGTAGTGCAGCTGAATCCAATGTGTGCCTATCGGAGTTGCGGTACAACTCTATCATACGCTCAAGTACCATTATCATTCCATTCAAGCGCACACAGTTTGCACACACTGAAGAGCTTGGAGAATAAATTGGAATTGTTGAAGGTCTGGTAGAAGAGCTTGGAGGAGAAAAGCTCGTTGAAGGTCTTGAAGAAGAGTTTGGAGGAGAAAAGCTCATTGAACCTCCAAGAGAATTGATTAGTAGTTGGACGCGTTCGTCTTTCCATAAAAAAAATTTGCATCCATATGAAACTGGAGGTTGAACCCGTGAACGTGGACAAGCATAGTACAGTCTACCAAAGTTTTCAGTTGTCCACGATTCTCGAAGAACTACATCTCCATGTCCACACCTGCACGGAAAAGCTTCATGCTTCAACATGTACATAGTAACAATTTGTTTATGATGATAAGTGTGTGTGATCTGCTGGTGGTTGTGATGATAAGGAGTGTGTGTGGTTCTCTTTTTATGCTAAAAAAGTGGGGGAAATTTTTAACATTTTCCCTCCAATGTTTTCCCTCCAATGTTTTCCCTCCAATGAACATCTAATTTTGAACCCTATCTAATACGTTGAACCTCTAATGATGAACCCTATCTAATACATTGAACCTCTAATGTTGAACCATATCTAATACATTGAACCTCTAATGATGAACCCTATCTAATACGTTGAACCTATAATGTTGAACCATATCTAATACATTGAACCTCTAATGTTGAACCATATCTAATACGTTGAACCTCTAATGATGAACCCTATCTAATACATTGAACCTCTAATGTTGAACCATATCTAATACATTGAACCTCTAATGATGAACCCTATCTAATACATTGAACCTCTAATGTTGAAACCTATCTAATACATTGAACCTCTAATGATAAACCCTATCTAAGACATTGAACCTCTAATGATGAACCCTATCTAATACCTTGAACCTATAATGTTGAACCATATCTAATACATTGAACCTCCAATAATGAACCCTATCTAATACGTTGAACCTCTAATGATGAACCCTATCTAATACGTTGAACCTCTAATGATGAACCCTATCTAATACATTGAACCTCTAATGATGAACCCTATCTAATACATTGAACCTCTAATGATGAACCCTTTCTAATACATTGAACCTCTAATGATGAACCCTATCAAATACGTTGAACCTCTAATGATGAACCCTATCTAATACATTGAACCTCTAATGTTGAACCATATCTAATACATTGAACCTCTAATGATGAACCCTATCTAATACATTGAACCTCTAATGTTGAAACCTATCTAATACATTGAACCTATAATGTTGAACCATATCTAATACAATGAACCTCCAATGTTGAACCCTATCTAATACGTTGAAACTCTAATGATGAACCCTATCTAATATATTGAACCTCTAATGTTGAACCCTATCTAATATATTGAACCTCTAATGTTGAACCATATCTAATACATTGAACCTCTAATGATGAACCCTATCTAATACGTTGAACCTCTAATGATGAACCCTATCTAATACGTTGAACCTCTAATGATGAACACTATCTAATACGTTGAACCTCTAATGATGAACCCTATCTAATACATTGAACCTCTAATGATGAACCCTATCTAATACATTGAACCTCTAATTTGAACCATATCTAATACATTGAACCTCTAATGATGAACCTATCTAATACATTGAACCTCTAATGTTGAAACCTATCTAATACATTGAACCTCTAATGATGAACCCTATCTAATACATTGAACCTCTAATGATGAACCCTATCTAATACATTGAACCTATAATGTTGAACCATATCTAATACATTGAACCTCCAATATTGAACCATATCTAATACGTTGAACCTCTAATGATGAACCCTATCTAATACGTTGAACCTCTAATGATGAACCCTATCTATTACATCGAACCTCTAATGATGAACCCTATCTAATACATTGAACCTCTAATGTTGAACCATATCTAATATATTGAACCTCTAATGATGAACCCTATCTAATACGTTGAACCTCTAATGATGAAACCTATCTAATACATTGAACCTCTAATTATGAATCCTATCTAATACATTGAACCTCTAATGATGAACCCTATCTAATACATTGAACCTATAATGTTGAACCATATCTAATACATTGAACCTGCAATGTTGAACCCTATCTAATACGTTGAACCTCTAATGACGAACCCTATCTAATACGTTGAACCTCTAATAATGAACCCTATCTAATACATTGAACCTCTAATGATGAACCCTATCTAATATATTGAACCTCTAATGTTGAACCATATCTAATACATTGAACCTCTAATGTTGAAACCTATCTAATACATTGAACCTCTAATGATGAACCCTATCTAATAGATTGAACATCTAATGATGAACCCTATCTAATACATTGAACCTATAATGTTGAACCATATCTAATACATTGAACCTCCAATATTGAACCCTATCTAATACGTTGAACCTCTAATGATGAACCCTATCTAATACGTTGAACCTCTAATGATTAACCATATCTAATACATTGAACCTCCAATGTTGAACCCTATCTAATACGTTGAACCTCTAATTATGAACCCTATCTAATACGTTGAACCTCTAATGATGAACCCTATCTAATACATTGAACCTCTAATGATGAACCCTATCTAATACATTGAACCTCTAATGTTGAACCATATCTAATACATTGAACCTCTAATGATGAACCCTATCTAATACGTTGAACCTCTAATGATGAAATCTATCAAATACATTGAACCTCTAATGATGAACCCTATCTAATACATTGAACCTCTAATGATGAATGCTATCTAATACATTGAACCTATAATGTTGAACCATATCTAGTACATTGAACCTCCAATGTTGAACCCTATCTAATACGTTGAACCTCTAATGATGAACCATATCTAATACGTTGAACCTCTAATGATGAATCCTATCTAATACATTGAACCTCTAATGATGAACCCTATCTAATACATTGAACCTCTAATGTTGAACCATATCTAATACATTGAACCTCTAATGATGAACCCTATCTAATACATTGAACCTCTAATGTTGAAACCTATCTAATACGTTGAACCTATAATGTTGAACCATATCTAATACATTGAACCTCCAATGTTGAAACCTATTTAAAACTAAAATATACAATTATATAAATATATTATTAATCATTTAAAAGTAAATTACATAAATGGTACATAAAAAATACAATTATACAAAACTTATTATTATTAGTTATTTGAAAGTAACATATACAATTATATAAAAATAAAATATATAACTATATAAAACTTATTATTATTAATAATTTAAAACTAAACTACATAAATGTGATATAAAAAAATATACAATTATATAAAACTTATTATTATCAATTATCTAAAAGTAAAATATACAATTATATAAAACTTATTATTATCAGTCATTTAAAACTAAATTACATAAATATCATATATAAAAAATATACATTTATATAAAACTTATTATTTTTAATTATATAAAAGTAAAATATACAAATATATAAAATTATTATTATTAATCATTTAAAAGTATATAACATCAATTATCTAATAGTAAAATATACAATTATATAAAACGTATTATTATCAATCATTTAAAACTAAATTACATAAATATCATATATAAAAAATATACAATTATATAAAACTTATTATTTTTAAATATATAAAAGTAAAATATACAAATATATAAAATTATTATTATTAATCATTCAAAAGCATATAACATAAGTTGTTTCCCCAGCGACATGTCGCTTGGGTAAGTTTTGTTTATCAATTTTAGAAATCCCTCCAAAAATTTTCATTAACGCGCTTCTTTCATAAAACGACAAAATACATGTTTCCCCAGCGACATCTCGCTGGGGAAAATTTCGTCAACTTCTAAGGTTTATTAAACCAGCTGCGCAAAACGAAAAATTCTACGGTTTCCCCAGCGACATGTCGCTGGGGAAAAATTCGTCAAAGATGAGGAAGGTTTCCCCAGCGACATGTCGCTGGGGAAAGTTTTGACAAGATCTTATCCTTATACGATTTACAGAAACTTCACTTAACTCATATCTCTTTTTCTCTCCATTTACAGAAACTTCAGCCATCCCCATCACCACAAATCATCCCCACAAATCATCACCACCATTTACACCACCATCCCCATAAATCATCACCACCATTTACACCACCATCCCCACAAATCATCACCACCATTTACACCACCATCCCCACAAATCATCCCCATCACCACCAATCCATCGTCACCACCAATCCATCAACTCTGCCACCTATCCATCGTCACCACCAATCCATCACCACCAATCCATCACCACCAATCCATCGTCACCACCAATCCATCGTCACCCGGCCACCACCACCACCAATCTGCCACTCCATCTTTAATAAAAAGTAATGTTTTGTTTAGTTTTTATTTTAGATTTTTACATTTTGATATTAGATTTTAATTTTGATTTTATAATTGATATTGTAATTGATAATTAATGTTTTGTTTAATTTTGTTTTATGTTTTTGAGCCCGACTGCTGCGGAGCCTCGACCACAGCCGATCCCGACCACAGCCCGAGGCGCAGCCCCGACCACAGCCGACCACCAACTGACCACCACAAATAAAAAGTATGTTTTTTTATCATTTTGGTTTCCCCAGCGACATGTCGTTGGGGATTTATAAGCTTGTTAATTTCCGTTAAACGTAAATCCAAACACTCTTTAACTGTGTAAAACGCAAACCCGAACACTCGCTATGTTGCTTATCAGCTTATCCGAATAAGCTGTTTTCAAACAGCTTATCCTGATAAGCTTATCAGGATAAGCTGTTTGAAAACAGCTTATCTCGATACGCTTAGCGGAATAAGCTGTTTGAAAACATCTTATTCGGATAAGCTTATCAGGATAAGCTGTTTTCAAACAGTTTATCCTGATCAGCTTATCCGAATAAACTATTTTCAAACAGCTTATCCTGATAAGCTTATTAGGATAAGCTGTTTGAATACAGTTTATCCCGATAAGCTTATCGGAATAAGCTGTTTGAAAACAACTTATCCAGTTGTTTTCAAACAGCTTATCCTGATAAGCTTATCAGGATAAGCTGTTTGAAAACAACTTATTCTGATAAAGCTTATCAGAATAAGCTGTTTGATATAAATGTTTTATTGAATTAACCTTAGGAATGTTTTAGGATTTTAGCGATTAATTTCAGAAAATTCCCGTCTGAAATTGGTCAACCTATAGAAAACCCGTCCGAAGTTAATTTAATAGGAATTAACTTCGGAAAGTCCCCTGTTTGGGACTGCTTTTTGATTGTTTTGTCTCATTTAGGATATGAATGCGTATGACTGGTTTACTATTTGAGATGATTTCGACAGTGTTTCTCCTTTACTCTTACGAATATGTCTTTAAACACATATTTGGGGAGTTGAGGGGAAATGCTGCCGAAATTTTCTCAAATAGTAAATCGGTTATACGCATTCATATATGAGACGAAGCATCAAAGAGTGGGTTAGGATTGCCTTCCATAGTTGCACTAGGTTAACAAAACATCTATGATTGCTTTCCATAATTGCCTTCCATGTAATAATAACTAAATATACGGATAAAACGCAGTTATGGTATTCGCTGATAAGAGTTGGATAAAAAAACCGAAACTTTCCAAAGATTTTAATGACGGTCTTACAAAGTTCGTCAATCATTGCCGGCCGTTGGTGAATTCGGCATGGAAAATTAGATGTCCATGCAAAAAATGTCGAAATGTATTATGGAAACCCATCGATTGGATTGGAGAGGAAATTGCTATAAACGGGTGGGACCCACTTTATACCACATGGCTCAAACACGGTGAACCGGCTCCACGTGCGATAGTGATAGATAACCTAGGAGAACCTGTGATGAGTGACATGACAGCGTTACTCGATGATTTTAGCTATATTCCTTCGAATGAACCAACACAAGGAGATAATATTGGTGAGACTAGTAACCAACCGACTCAACCGCCTCAAGCCACTCGTACCGAGTTTGAAGAGTTGTATGCAATTGCCAACGAGGCGCTGTATAATGGTTGTGAACATGTGTCTCGACTAGACTTTATGGAAAAATTTACCTATTTTAAGGCTAAAGGAAAAATGCCAGATTCTTTATTCAATGAAATATTAGAGTTTCTCCGATATATGTTACCCGATAGTAAAGGATTCAAGTTCCCACTGAACTACTATAAAATAAAGAAGACATTTAAAACGATCGGGTTAGGTTACGAGTCGATACATGCTTGTGAACACGACTACTGCTTGTTTTGGGAGGATAATAACAATCTGCAATTCTGTCCGGTGTGTAAAATGAGTAGATGGAAAGACACTAACACACCGGGGAAGAAAGTTCCAAAGAAGGTGTTGCGTTACTTTCCGATCATTCCTAGGCTACAACGTTTGTACAGGTCTAGACACACTGCAAAAGACATGACTTGGCATGCTACTGGAAAGTGTGCGGAGCCTGGTAAGATGCAACAACCGGTTGATGGCGCGAATTGGAAGAAGTTTGACTTAAAGTATCCAGAGTTTGCAGCAGAACCAAGAAATGTTCGACTAGGGTTGTGTGCTGATGGTTTCAATCCGTTCGGCAACCTTAGTCAGACCTACAGCATGTGGCCGGTGGTATTGACAACATACAATCTGCCTCCTTGGTTATGTATGAAAGAAAGTAACTTTATGCTGACGTTGTTAATTCCTGGCCCTAAATCCCCGGGCAAGGACATTGATATTTACTTGCAGCCTTTGATTAAAGACCTGAAGACTTTGTGGCACAAGAACGGTGTTCATACTACAGACATTATTTCACAAAAGCAGTTCAAGATGAGAGCGATGCTTTTATAGACCATAAATGATTTTCCTGCTCGAAGTAGTTTGTCTGGGTGGAGTGGGAAAGGTTACTATGCATGCCCTACATGTAACCTAGAAACTCCATCTATTCCTGTCACAAGCAAAACAGCTTATGTTGGCCATAGAAGATGGTTAAAGAAGCCCCATAAATGGAGGAGTTCACGTGCTGACTTCAATGGCCAAACTGAACAGAAAGATCCACCTAAAGATTATAACCAGCCGGATGTAATCAAAGCGCAACATGCTAGACTGCTAAGGCGTACGCCGGGTAAAAATCCGAAACATGGGGGTGTGAAGATTTCCCGCAATGTTACAGTCGAGCTTAACTGGACTAAACGGTCTATTTTTTACGAGCTTGAGTATTGGCCTTTTATTTCACTAAGACACAATTTAGACATCATGCATATCGAAAAAAATGTGTTGGAGGCCATCTTGAACATTTTGTTAATGAATGACAAAAGTAAAGACACCGCAAAAGCAAGACAAGACTTGAAAAAGATGGGCATTCGAAGACCTTTGTGGCTAACCGTAAACCACAAGGGGAAGACTGTGAAGCCCCAGGCTGCGTATTCTTTAACACCAGAGAACCGAAAAAAGTTTTGTCAATACATCAAAAGTGTTAAACTACCAGATGGGTTCGGATCATGCTTCAAGCATAAAGTGACCGATGATGATACAAATATAACGGGCCTGAAGTCTCATGACGGTCATATAATGATGCAACGTTTAGTTCCTTACGGACTTCAAAATTACTTGCCCGAACATATTGCAAAACCAATAATCAATCTGTGTTCCTTGTTTAAGCAACTCTGCTCTACAACTTTGATGGAGGAGGACATGTTGAAAGCTTCGGTCAAGGTGGTTGAAATTCTATGCGAGCTTGAGCGCATATATCCTCCTGCTTTCTTTGACATTATGATTCACTTGCCCATCCATTTAGCTCTAGAGGCTCTTGAAGGCGGGCCTATTCAACACCGGTGGATGTATCCATTTGAAAGATTCATGAAGAAGCTAAAAGGTTATGTAAGAAATAAAGCTAAGCCAGAAGGTTCGATCGCGGAGGGTTATGTTGCAGAAGAAGCATTGACTATAAGTTCTCAATATTTTCGGGGTGTTACCACGAAATTTAATCGTCCCGATCGTAATGTGGACCCCCTTCCTCAACGTGTAAGTTTCAGGTGTTCCGATCGGTATGCAAGCCGATTGGTTTACTGTCCTTTCCTTATTTTCCTACCGAGGAGTACAACAAAGCGAGATGGTATGTACTTAAAAACAGTCCTGAGATCGACACGTACCAAGACCAGTTCCGGAGGTACGCGTTTTTTAATTTTGTAACTTTTTTTCTTAACTTATCATTTCGACGACTTATTCTAATAGCATGAACGTTTTTCAGTTTATTTCCAGAAAAAGACATGCTAGAAGAATTCCCCCACTGGTTTAAGACGCTGGTAAACTAACACTTATTTTGTGTACTTAAGTGTAAAAATAACAATATCATATTTTTAGTTTTCTATCTAATCCTATCTTCTTCATAGATCTTTAAACGTCACGCACAAAATCCCCAAGACCCAGAGTTTGCCCAACCAGCGAGTTATTCGCTTTGGCTAATGGACCATCAAGGGCTCCAATGTCAGTAAACTGTTTCGTAGTAGATGGTGTGAGGTATGTCGTGCAGTGCCGCGATGAACGTCGCGTAACTCAAAATAGCGGCGTTTATTCGACTGATCCTGACGGGAAAACTAACACTTATGGTCGGCTTCAAGAAATCCTCGAGTTTGACTATTTGTCGTTTAAAGTTGCGTTGTTCAAAGTTAAGTGGTTCGACACTCGCAACACTGTTGGTAGAGTCAAGAAACTTATCGTTAGAAACGGAATGACACAAATCGTCGGCTCTGGTGAGTGGTGGAAAAGTGAACAATACATCCTCGCAACACAAGTCAAACAAGTCTTCTACCTTATAGATCCAGCCAAACCCAACGTGAAGGTCGTCGAACATGTTAATCATAAAAAGTTTTTGAACAACGGTGTAATCGTGGTAGAGAACGAACCTGATATTATACATTTGGACAACTCATCTGATCTCCCACCTTCTACTAGTGATCTCCCACCTTCTACTAGTGATCTCCCACCTTCTACTAGTGGGAATGACTTCGGTAATTACACCTTCTATATAGATTTGCATATAGATGGTGAATCAACGGAGGTTGACGCACCGCCAGATAACGATGATGTTCCTAACGAAGACGATGATGATGAAGACCCCCTTCCTCATGATTTAGCAGATTCTGATGTTGAAGACCTCATCAAAGATGATGATGGTGTTGAGAAATTTTATTCTAGTGACGAAGAAGATTAACTTTGTGTTGTAACTTGTAAAATACACTTATATATTTGAATGAATGAATGAATGAAATTGTTGTGGATTGTTTAAATGTGTAACTTTATTTTGATATTTAGATTTGTGCATGCTTGTATTATTTTGTTCATGAATTTCTACTTGTTATGCTAATTGTACCTGTATACAGATGACTGATGTTGCACGGGGACACGGCGGGGACGGTGGTGGCGAGGATCCTTCATGTCCACGTCCTCCATCATTCGGTTGCGGGGGTTGCTTCGTCAACCGGGGTAAGAATTTCTGGATTATTGTAATACAAATTTGATACACATATTTAACTTGTTTGCCTTAACTTTTATGACTTTATCACTCACTTGATTTTGCAGGAAAAG
This sequence comes from Glebionis coronaria, assembly GCA_025667525.1. Classification (NCBI taxonomy): domain Eukaryota; kingdom Viridiplantae; phylum Streptophyta; class Magnoliopsida; order Asterales; family Asteraceae; genus Glebionis; species Glebionis coronaria. The sequence continues at coordinate 125,482 of JANFOE010000953.1, read as the reverse complement.
GAAAGAAAAAGCCCAATTTGGGCGGGAGGAGAGCCGGCAGGCAGAATACCCGGGAGAAGACCCGCTGTCTGAAATTACTGGATGCGGTGGCCAAGAATCACAACCGGCCGGTCGAGATCGACTTTGTAGCCGGTAGAGGTGACCTTGTTATACATGTCGGCCCCTACTCAGATCATTGGGGAAACTTATTCGGGTGTGTCGTTAGGGAAATACCTTTGTATTACCCTTCGTGGAGCAAGGTCCTCGAAGAGCACAAGGCGGCGGCCCGGGCAGCTATTGGGGTAAGTTATCATTTTATATTTATTTAATTATCGTGTTCATTTATTTAATTGTATATATTTATTTAAATTTGTTTTTTTATTTATATCATATAAATAAATAAACAAATTTAAATAAATATATAAATTATATTGCTAACTCTATTTTTAATGTGTTGTATTGTGTATATATATTTAAATTTGTTTATTTATTTATATCATATAAATAAATAAACGAATTTAAACAAATATATAAATTATATTTCTAACTCTGTTTTCAATGTGTTGTATTGTGTATATTTATTTAAATTTATTTATTTATTTATATCATATAAATAAATAAACAAATTTAAATAAATATATAAATTATATTTCTAACTCTGTTTTCAACGTGTTGTATTATGTATATTTATTTAAATTCGTTTATTTATTTATATCATATAAATAAATAAATGAATTTAAATAAATATATAAATTATATTTCTAACTCTGTTTTCAATGTGTTGTATTTGATTGCAGAAAAAATATGATCTCGCGCTGCACATGAGCACCCCTCGGTGGAAGAGTATTTATGATACCATTAATGCACAACTACAAAAATCATGCAACACCAGCAAGGCTAGTCTGAAGCGAGATTACTGTGTAAAAAACCCCGAGACTGGAGAATACAATGTGGATCAAATTAGGCGGAACAAACCCGACGAGCACACAGTTGAAGGGTGGGAGAAACAGATAGCGTTTTGGACTGACGAAGCTAACAAGAAGCGATGCTTAACAAACAGCCAAAATGGTCCAAGGCAACACTTATCTCCCGACATGGTTCTCGGTCGATCCCTCGCACTCGACAGCTCATGGTAATTATTATTATTATTATTATTATTATTGATTTTACATTATTATTGTTTTTTTATTTTTTTTATTTTATTATTATTATTATTGTTTTTTATTTTTATTATTTTATTATTATCATTATTGATTTTACATACATATTATTATTGCCGCATTTAATTAGATTGATCTTACTTACGTGTGTATGTACAGCAAAAGGCGTCCGAAACCCAACAGGAGCCTTCAGAGATCGACATGTTATATCGTTTGCATACGAATTCAGATGGTGTATTTATAGATGAGCAGTCTCTCGAGTTGTATGTAAGTATTCTTTTCAAAACACACTTTAATGAATCATTGATTAATAATCTAGCAACCCGACTAATATATTTACTATCTTGTGTTATTGTCACCACACAGGATCAGATGAGGGAGCTAGAGGCGACGGGTGAGCACACCACTGCCGAGATCAACAGGATGGTGCGAGGAGGCAAGTTTCGCGGCCACCATCCTGGCGTGGGTATGGTATTGCCGGGATACACCAGTACTCCCTCGTGCTTTTCGTCACCACCCCCTGAGACTCGTCGGGATCGGGATGTTGATTCATGATGGGCCTGCTGAGAAACGACGGCAGGTATGGCGATCATTTTTCGAGATATGAGAGTGCTGGTGCCAGCGGGAGCGGGAGTCGCCCGGGTGATGATGCTGGTGCCAGCGGGAGCGGGAGTCGCCCGGGTGATGATGCTGAGGATCGGGAGGGTGGCGAGGATGGTGGCGATGACGCGAGCTAGTCGTGTCATATATGTGTTTGTTAGTATGGTACATAGTTTCTTTATGTTCATCTTGACTTGTTTCCCTATTATCCTAAATTAGAACGCTTGTTTCCCTAGTATCCTTAACTATCCCGACTTATTCCTAGTATCTTTGACTAAATTAGAACGTTATATTATATTTTGGTGCAAGTTTGAACTTATTCCGCGTTTGTGTTGATTTGTATTCCAAGTTTACTTTATATGTGTCTTTTAGTGAGCAAATACAGGTTTTTTTTACAGGTTTTGGTAGATTTTTTCCGGAAAAATTCCGGAAAAAATCTGGAAAACGCCTGCTGTACAGGCAATTTTAAAAAAAACCTGCAGACTCTTCCCCAGCGATATGTCGCTGGGGAAACGTTGGTTATTCGTTGACAAGTCAAACGCAACGCGTTGACAAGTCAAATGTATCGAGAGTTTCCCCAGCGACATGTCGCTGAGGAAACTTTGGAAATCGTTGACAAGTCAACGACAACGCGTTGACAAGTCAAATAAAAGGAAAGATTCCCCAGCGACAGGGAAACTTTGTAATTAGCTAAAATGTTTAAGTTTAACTTAATTTTTTTTGTTTAATAAGGATTTTCCCCAGCGACATGTCGCTGGGTAAAATTTTGCCACCGTGGCTATCTATTCTTCCAGGAAAAGTCTGTGGGGCCCGCATGTCGTTGGGGTAAGTCGCTGGGGATACTTTTAACAACTAGCATACCCCAGCGAATTTTCCCCACCGAAATGTCGCTGGGGAAATATATCCCCAGCGACATGTCGCTGGGGAAACCCCAAAATTATCGCTGGGGTAGGGCGCGAATGTTGTAGTGCCACTTCAATCCATAACACAATATAAGATTATATTAAGAGAGATAAATATATGAAGGTAGAGAGAGAAAATAAGAGAGATTATGGAAGGTTGAACACTTTTAGAGAGAGAAACAAAATGGTAACCAACACCCTCTTCCACACATGGAAGAGGGTATATATACCCTTGTCTTTTGGGCCTTGGGTTTAAGTGACTTGGGTTGGGCTTGGCTTTGTCTTGGGCTTACGCCCCTAACTTATACAATATTAGCTTAAAGTCCAACCTTGGTTTTCCCGACTAACCTATTACAGTGTAAGACCATTTACGACTAAGATGACCAATTACATTCTTGTTCAACTATATAAAATATAGGGCTAACAGTAGTGTAGGAAGCACCACTTTTGTTTTCCACATAGTGTTCATGAGCTTCCTTTGGAGATTAAGGGACAGTGGCCTATTTTGGCGTTCCTTTTTCACCTAAGTAGCAAGCAACTTCCTTTGCTTTTGAACCAAAGAGGTAACCCGAGAAGCATAGTTGTACTCAGTCACATCATCACCCAATAGATCCTTAAACTGATGGACATTTGTGCTCATGATGGTCATTATATCAATCCAATCAGCATCATTCCAATGCATAGCGTTTCTGTGAACTTCCTCTTGTCGCTTTTGATTTGATTCTTCCTTTTAGGCTATCTGCTCTTCATGCATACGTTGAGTATCCTCTGCTCCCAACCTTACCTCTTCCCTCTGCCTCTGAGTGAGTTTGGGAGCAGGGGTAGGTTCTTCTGTCATAGGAGTCATACCCTTGTCCATACCAGCAGGAGTGGCTCTTGTAGAAGCCTTTGTGGGGTGTGGCATGGGAGTAGGAGTTGAAAGAGCAGCAAGAGGAACATCTTGAGGAACAGTAAGAGGAATCGGAACCTCCACAGAAGGCATATTTGAAAATGCAGCTCGGGCGAGAACGGATAAACCATCTTCTTTCTCAACAGCTTCTTCGTCATCAGAATCAGTCATCATCGCATGCTTCCATTGTTTATGCACCTTTCTCTCCAAGAATTTCACCCTTTCAATCAATGGAAGAACCATATTCGGTCTGCTTATGAGCATTTAGAGCAGCTTCTAGAGATGGCACTTTCTCATAGTACCTGTGAATAAGAGCAACAAGCGAGGTGAGAGTACCATGAACCTCAACTTCCCCGTCAAGATTAAATGGTGTTATGGGAGCTTCCTTGGTACCAGGAGGAGAAACATGATCAGAAGTACCAGGTTGTTCAACCTCCACAACGGAAGGAGTATCCTCCTCATGAACTGTAGGAGTCTTCTCAGAGGACAATGGATTAGTAGTGGGAGAAGGGCTAGGTGGTCTTAGAGAGATGTTTGAAGATTCCATAAAAATAGATACACGAGGAGAAGCAGCAGCAGCTTCTACATTAGCAGCAGCCACAGCCTTAGTCGCTGCAACCTCAACCACGGCAGCTTCTTCTATAGCAGCAGCAACAACATGCTACTCATCAGCCTCCTTAGCTACCACGCCTAGCATAGCAGGGTAGTAAGGGAATATGGTACCCAATAAAGGCTAACTTCATAATGGAATAGACTTTTTGGGTTAGCCTAACATGAGCATACTCCTTGGGGTCAATGGGCTTAAAGGGCTAGCATTATATGAATAAACCTTTGGGTACATAAAAAACTTATTCTTTTTTCCACTTAAATTACCCAACATCCCATCTAAAATATATCTAGAAAAATTAAACATTTGACCTTGGGATAGACAAAGACCCAGTGAATTAGGAAATGGATTAAAACTTCAATTCAGGGGAAAATTTGTTCTTGAGGAACGTAAATATCCTCTCATGGTCATAACCAATGGCTTTCATGCCCTCAAGCACCTCATCATCAGTTAAAGAAATAACCCCCTTCATCCCATAGGTTAAATGAGGTCCTAATCAAAGATTCAGTTATTACAAGGGACGACCATCAATGGTGGCAACAATCTCAGTTGGTTGGCCTACAATGTTTCAAATAGTAGCAGTATCCCAAAATTGTCTAATCAAAGATTCATAAAAAGTAGGACAATTAGTGAAGGAATACCGAATGTGAGAACGCTCAAAAAAGGCCAAGATTTGGTTGTATTCATCACGTCCATGACCAGCTCCAAGATATGCGACATTATGCTTAACCTTAAATTGTAGTTCTGCCATTAGGATCTCGGACGTTGGATTGCTTTGTGACGGAGAGGATCATATGATTGCAAGGCGCGCGAAATAAATTATTGGTTCTGGTAAACAAGACAATAGCCCTAATTGACTATTAATATTAAAGGTTTCTACTGCTACAAATGCCCCTTAATTAAAGGGGTTGCCCTTTCAATATTTTTACCATTAATGTTTTAATCCATTTGCCCCTTTTTTCGTTTAAAGGTAAAAATCCCACTTGCGTAAATAAATGACACTGTTATTATTATTGGTAACTATCTATGACCAAAAGTCAAATGTGACTTTAATGGTCAACCCTGAGCATAAGTATTATTTTAAAATTTTAACAAATATATAAACACATGAATATGAATATCTATATGAAAATACAGTTTTTTTATATATTTTTATTTTAATATTTAAGAAAATAAAGTAACCCCATCGTGGTAAATTATTATTAAAGAAATATAAATATCAAAACGAATGCGTGACCACATAGATTAGTGTGAGATGACAAAAAATAACTGGGATTTTATATATTACAATGAGACATATTTTTTTAAAAGTATTATGTGCTAGTAAAGACATATAATTTCTAGAACAAGATAACTATAATTTCAGTTAAATAAAGTCAATTTTTTATGCAAAAAATTATATGAAATACCACATGATATTAACACATAATGAAAAGCATATATAAAACGTGTGCATGCATGAGTATTATGACTATTTTGGTATTATAAATTTAATATAATGAAATAATATTAGACATTACATAATTATGAATTTATAAGTAGCCATAATATTAAACTTCAAAACAAAAGTATTCAAATATTATTATCCGTTATACTATCTAGGGCTGAGCATTTCAGACCAAAAACCTACCCGGAACGGACCGAACCGGATCGTACAATTTCGGTCCGGTCCTCGGTCCAGAGTTTTTGACAATTTCGGTCCTCGATCCGGTCCGGTCCGATCTTACAAAAAATATTGTCGATTTTGCCTAATAAGACCGGACCGGACCGACCCGGATGAGACTGGACTATTTCGGTCCGGGGTTTCGGACTATTTCAGTCCTCGGTCCGGTCCGAACCGGTCCTTGACCGATGCTCAGCCCTAATACTATCTACTCAAATAATATGTGCCAATGGTTGAAGTATATAGTTTATTGATTAATAATTAAAATATAACTATATATAATTAAAAGATTAAAAGTATAATATTCTAACAATAAAACTTGAAATAACTTTATATTAATTTACACGGAACAAAGTAAAAAAACCAAAATCAAACATATAGACATGTTTTTAAAAAACATCTAATCTACACAAAAATCATAATAACAAAATTATTATTCTCAATTTTATTTTAAAATATTGTTCATGCATGAGGAATTAAAACTACTACTTAAAAAAAGTTTTATAAATCTTTTTATCCATCGATGTCTTTTATATATCTTGCGAATTTTTTTAAAGATTTTTATTGTATCGTATAATTATCTAGTTTTTTTATGGTTTTCAAGAGTGTTCGGCTTTTTATTTAAACGTTAATCTCGTAAAATAAAACTAATAAAATTGCAAATATCAAATCTCGATTATCGTCCTGGTCTCAGCATTCGAGCACATTTACTCCACTAGCTAGCCCATTTAATTGATGCATACCAATGTTAAACAAAATAGCCCATAAAAAACTTTTATCATGCATGTTTTAAACAATTCAACTTCCACAAGTTGATATTTGTAATGTTTTGAAACCTGGTTTGATCTGATTCTATTTGAACAAAACGAGTCATATTAAATCGAGTTTCATACTTTCAAAATGTAGTTAGACTTCTCAGCTGGTTTGGGGTAACCAGGTTAACCTTGTTTTCGAGACCCGAGAAGTTTTCATTTTTTCGTGTTTTTTATAAATAAAACATGTAAGATATATACGTATTCGCGACGTATTTTTATTTTATATATTATATTTGTTAATAGATACTTTATATGTTAAGGATTCTAATTGTACATTTTGATCCAAAATCGTTTCCTACTAACTCTATAAATTCCACCGTATCCCTCATAAACTTATATTCGATTCACAAGTTCGATAAACCCTAAAATCATCCTTAAACCTACGTACTAAATTTCTTCATAATGTCGACCTCCACAACGCTAACCCTAATGTCAAGCGACAACGTGGAGTTCATCATCGAACAATCAGTCGCGATCCAATCCATCACGATCAAAGCTTTGGTCGACGATGATTGTGCCTTTAGTGTTATTCTGAAAGTTTATGGACTTAAAATTAATAGTCGTGAGATAGGATCGAACTCGGGATCACGGGATTGCACACATAACGTAAAGGGTTAATTTATTTATTAAATATATTTATTATATTTATTAAATCAAACCAAAGCTTAACTAACGATTGTTGATAAATAAAAGTTAAGTTTAAACGATCGTTATGGAATTAAATAGAAGCTAAAAGAAGAAGGAAAAATTACACATAACACCCCTTATGGGGGTGTTAACCGCCGGCTTATAGAGGGGGCAAAGGGGAACTTCGGTTTCCTTATTTGTTTATGACTTAGAGCCCAAGGATTGTCAAGGCTATATAAACAAACCCCAAGCCTCATAATTTTTCAATCCCTCTCTCTTTTCTTTGCTATAGTCGTCGGCCAAACACCCCTTTATTAGGGTTTTGGTTTTCGACTTTTCTATTTAAATTATATCTAGTCCTAGTCCCTCTCTAGGGTTATTAGGTAGATATTCCATAAGCGTTGAAGCGCGGTTTGTTCGTGCTAGACTCACGGTTAACTCGTCGTATTACGTGTGTACAAGAGCGTGATATAATCTTCCTTTAGATTATATTCTTGGTGGTGTTCGTAATTAACCCTAGTTGCCGTTCGTTCTATCGTCTTGTGTATCTTGCTAGGATAAAGGTATGTAACCCTAATCTTGATTAATATAATTGTGTTAAATTAATGATCTTGTTAATCGCTTTCGCTATGCGTTCTTTGATCCATATTAGGGTTTTAAATAATTGTTATGAACTATATAAACCTTCAGTGGCATCGAGAGCCGTTTTAACATGATTATAATTATCAAGATCTAAAGTTTTTTTAACTAATATTGATTTTTGCTAAAAATTACATGTTGTTTTTTTAGGTTTTATAAAAATTAGGGTTTTGTTTTTTATTATTTTTTAAAATCGGCTATGCCGATTTTTTTTTATAAAAAAAAAATTGTAAACCCTAAAATTACATGGTAATTAACTTTAGATGTATGCATGACTAATTGTTATGTCATGCGTGGTTACGATCCGTAGTGATTTAATTAAATTGTTAAGTGATTTGGGTGGAATTTTGATGAATTGCATGATTAATTGTTATGTTGTGTAAATTCATGTTTCGATCCATAGAGATTTAATTGTTAAGATATGTGGGAGATCCGTGATGAACATGCATGTTTTTCATGGATCATATGTTTTATGTGGTAATTGTTACGTGTTTTGCTACATGCTTTATTTGATTCAATAAATTTAAAATTAGGGAAGACTTTTATATGAATATATAAAAACCTAGATTTGATATTATTTATTGAATAAATCGTATGCATGTGGCTATTTGATTTATTTATTGCACATATAAATTGTTATTATGTGTTTATGATTTAGTTTTTTTTATACCTACTTGTTTTCATACATTTTGTTTTAATTGTATGTTGTAAACAAGGGTAATTTTTACAAGAAAATTAATATGGACTAAATCATATTAAATTAAATGAATTGTTTTGAGATCTAAATTACATATGATTTGCGTTGATTAGAATTGTAATAGCAACTTAACGGCCTACTCAATTTTGACAAACTATAAAGTGGGTATAACGCACCGCTGGTCATGTACCCGGTTAAGGAATGAGGTGTTATGTTTCAGCGCTGACCAAATTCCCGGCTCGTCTGTGCGACAGAATTAGAATTACCTACGGTTGTTATTGGTACAATTCTTTAAGGTTGATTTAACTACATTAATTCACATCCGAAACACAATGAATAAGGTTAGTGCTTTGTGCTATAACTAAGTTCTAGAAAAAGTACGGCGTGAATTTAGTTGTGTGTAAAATCTGTAATTGGTTTAACCAATACCTCAACTTGCAAGTATATGATGAACTTTTAGTCTCAACAAAAAAAGTTTACTAAACGTTTTATTAAACTTATGTTATGGAGATGTATGCATGCTTCTCCATACATGATTTTGACAACAAAATCTATACCCTAAAATTTAAGTCATATGCCCTCTAATTGATGAACACTTGAAGTTACAACTGTCGTCATATAAGATATCGGACGATGTTGTAATGGAGAGAAAACTTCATGACTGAATAAGATTGCACATGAAGGTTTTACGTTCTTTAGATTAGTCGACTTAATTGAGTTACTCAGTGAGATCTGGAAACTTAAGGCATAAAGAAGGGATGAAACATGTTTACAATGCAAAATGACTTTTGGCAATGTAAATCTCTTAAATGTCTAGAAATTGCAAATTTGTTTGTCAATAAGTGTTCGACAAGTTACCATCTTGAATACTTTCATTGCTAGCAGATCAACTGATGTGATGAGATTATGTCAATTTGGATTCTAGTTTTCAAGGAAAATACTATGGTTATTATTACCGGGGTAATTTTATTTTCTTGAATGGTATTATCGAAAATACTAAAATTGAATTTTGTAAATTCTTTTGCAAATGTATTAATGCAACGTTACACCGTAAACGTGGTTTATTCATTTATTGATCTACAAACCGTATGGTTGAGGATAGAGTAAATTTACAAATGAAAGATAAACCTAAAACTCTTTTTCATGAGTAAAGAAGGAGTAATAAGGATTTTAGAAATGTCAAATTCAAATTCGTAACTCATAGCAAACTTTAATAGTTAAGAAAAGTGCATATTTTGAGTTATTAAAAGTTACCGTAAATTGGTTATAAGGCAAACTAGCATATTTGTCTAGTAGTTGTGCTTTGACCATTTATAGGCACTACATACTATTGTAGGGTTGGTAGACCTATTAAGGAAGAAATTGCATGTCAAGTCTTTCAAGTTAAAAAGCATTTGATGGATAAGTCATCATTTACGAAGTAGAGTACACTCTTAAACACTGTAAGTAATTGTTACGAATGTGTTTTTCAAAAGTGTAAGAAAGTAAACACAACACTAATTATTTTCACCGATTATGAAACATTTTCAATGTTGTCAAGTTCAGTGGGAGAATTATGTTGTATTACTGATTTTGAGTCTATTAAAACATTCTCTAAGTCAGTGGGAGTTACAAGCTTTGTTGTCTTGGTAATAACCATGTTATCTTTAGTATGTCCTAAGATAATTACTTTCGAATTGTTGACACTAATATCTTCAAAGATAGTTATGTACTGATTCTTGTTGATTAAGTGGTTCTACATCTACTTGTAAAAGCTAATATATGTGGCACAATCATATTTTGTATAGACGAACGTTAGACGTGATGTTTATCTTATATATGAGGTTGTTCCATGCACAAGTGGGAGAAATAAACATTGTGTGCAAGAAACAACTCATAAAGATATGATTCTCTTGTCTTTAAGATAAGAGACTAACAATCTAACTAATATTTAGATCATGTGTCAATATGATTAAAAGACTACTTAAAAGTATATATATCATTCACTTTAAGAAACACTTGTTGTTTTGATTTAGTCATGTAAGAGCTTGGACTAAATTGTAAACTCAAGGGTAAAATATCCACATGTCGTAAGATCGGGCGTGGAATGTTTTGAAGTTTCTTAAAATGGACTAATTCCTGGAATGACATAAGATACATAGTGTAATCTTATACTACTAATGAAACCTAGTGGTGTTCATATAATAGTATAGGAGTGAATTAACTTGAAAAGATGAATGAAACCTAGTGGTGTTCATGATTTACTTTAGTTATACATGTTTATGATTTATTGTATAAAGTCACAAACATAAAGTCTTGGAAGACGTATAATATAAAGTAAGACGTTAATGTATTGTCTCTATTTCACTAAAGACATATACATGTAACGTGTAATGGACTTATAACTTTTATGAAGTGACTTTGTATTAAAAGTACTTGAGTTATAAAGCATGCAAAATGGTTAGAAAATCTATTATACCATTAAGATGATTTAGTTGGTATATAGGTAAGCCTAAAGATATATATTTATCTTAAATATTGTTAAGATTGACTTACAATATTTCCCTAAATGAAATACATCATTGTTATGGTATGTTCATTAGGAGAATCAAAATTCTCAATATGATGGTGATGTTTGATTCAAGATAACTATATCTTCCTTTATTCCAAAAGTAATCAAGGTTAGGAAGTTGAGTATGACTTGATCTAAGAAGATTAATAAGATACCATTATATATGGAATGTGATGAATCACATTATATCTTAAATGAAGTTCGGATTTTGCTAAACTACTTATGAAGTGGATTGTTTAGAAAATAAAGGGTATGGAACTTTCATTGTGTTTTGTAATGTCCCATATAGATAACGTTGGAGTGTTGATCTATTTGCTATGTATTTAAAGAGTAATTTTAAGTTACTAAAAGCAAGTGGGAGTTTTGATCTTGAAAGATAAAATTACAAGATACATGATCTTCTAAAATACACTAGTAATTATCATGAGGTAGGCGTGTAAATGCTAAACCTTAAGATAAAGGAAATTATGTCATAGGTCCGTAAGGATATCTCGGATATTTGATTTGTATGCTGAGAATTATGAGTTACAAATAATTGTTGTGATTTGTTACCAAATATTGAATGGGGTAAATTACTCATACTATGAACGATATAGATGTTGTCCAATAAGATAATCAATTTTAGATTTGTTTTATCTTAAATAGTTTGACTAGAAATTGGAGATGAGTTTCGTCAAAGGAAGAAAAACGCCAATTGTAGTGGTTTAATCTTTGTGTCGAAATTATATGGACAAAATTGTACACATATTTAATGTATGTATTATGAATAGATTATTAATCACACTTAAGTAATTAATTGTGATTGAGTATTCTTTCCTAAACACATTAAATGTATAAAGATTTTGATGGTCATATTTTATATTGACAAATTTGGATATGTATGAACTATTTCTTGAATGACTACTTGAGAAAGGACTTAAGTAATCGAAATGAGTTTATTACTTCAAAATATAAATCTTTGGAAAGGTACAAAAATGCAATTATCTATTAATGGATAAAAGCATGCATCTAGAAGATTATTCTTATGTTTAATTTGAAATCCAAGATTGGATTTAAATTTGAATAAGATGATTTCTAAGTATTCCTAAAAGCTAGTGGGAGTATTATGGTTATTTTCTTAAATTATATGTGTCAAATAGACATGTAAGAAAGTAAGATTCCATTCAAATTAAATGTTGATTTGGTTTAGTTTTGAGATGAAACTTTACTTTTTGAAGATTTAGAAAATAAGATATACATAACCTTGGGACAAATAAATTTATTTATTTATGCGGTGAAAATACAACGTAATATGCCATGCAGTATGTTTAGGTGGATATTTAGGACATGAAGAAATCTAAATCTGGTTTGAGAAATTTTCATGTGTGTCGTGTTGTATTTATATCATGCTTAAAATACATGATGATTTGAATATATTAATCTATCTAAGAAGTTATTAAATAACTTGTGTAATGAATATTCTGAAGGAATATGTTTGGAAATAGAATAACATCCTAAATCTTGGATCAGCTTCCATATTCTCTAGATGAATAATTTGTCAATCGTTGTGCAAATTATCATAGCCAACAAACTTGAAGGTTTTGGTTGGAATCAAACATTACATAATAGATATTAAAGGTAACGTATTTATATCTTTTATGAAAAGTTGTAAAACTTGAAAAAGATATAATTGAGGTAACACTCAATATTAGTCATGGGATATTTGGAGATGACATGTTGATTAAAGTTGCATTATACATTAAAGAATTAGAATACTTTGAACTTCAAATGTGTTTTGGAAGTTTAGGAAATTGGTGATCAAGGATGTTTCACAATTTTGATACTATGTGGCAATATCAAATTATTTGAATGCACATGTACAAGAGTTTCAATGAAATTGAATTCTTGAAGAAAGTATTCTCAAAATTCCAATAGGTAAAGATTGGTTATTTTATGCTTTGCCAAACAAGTATGAATGTCATTACTAGAGGCATGATGCATGTACCAGTTTTATGCATTGATCTATTTTTAGTATTTGGATAAAGGATGTAAGACATTATTGAATTGATGAAATAAAGATTGGATTTCGTTTATTTTTCTGTTATTTGATTTTGTATCCTATTTTACATGTTTTAATCCATGAGCATTATGATGTTTCTAAATGTCCGTTGTCGATTAATAATATGGGAGTATTATTAAACTAAGACAATTCAAAATATTGACAGAGTATACTTGAAAGTATATTGGTCAATTTTGGATGATATTTGATGGATCAAATATTGGACTTATCCCAACTATATGATTTTACTTTATGGGTCTTTGTCATCAAGTAAATCATAAATAGTTATCCTTAGACCTGAGATACCAGGAAACTATCGTGGATCTAGTGCATTTCTGTGGAATAATCTAACGCTAAGCGTAACTGGTAGCTATAAGGATTATTTCCGGAAGTGTTGCAAAGTTCATAAGTTTTGCTTGTAGTCAAAATGGGATTCGTTTCCTTCAAAATTTATTTTGAAGTATAATACAGCTGGGCCCCTCGGGGGAGTAGTAAGATATTTGTGCGGCTGATAGGTGTGTAAACACCCATCCTTTTTCCACTTAATTCTGGCTAAAACGAGACCAAAACACGTATTTAATATCATTTGTTTGGAATTATGCGTGGTTTTTGTGTTTATTGTGTTTTCAGAGCCAACCGGATGAATATTGAATAAAACATGGGATTGCACGGGTTTTATCGAAGAAAAAGACTCAAGACGAAGTCTATTGTCCAAGAGATGCAAAAGATTTGAAGTCACTGGGCCTATTTGAAGATTTATCGAAGAAAAGGACCAAAGATGGAAGATTTACATAAGTCGAAGGAACTCAAGTCTATTAAACGAAGAAATTAAAAGACGAGTTGAATTTAATCGACGACAAATCCCGAATCAGAATCGAAAACGTCAACTTTTCTGAAAAGACGAGAAGTCAAGAAGAAAGGGAGAAAGCCCACTCACCAACCAAAGGGAACACCTATATAAGGAATTCCCCTCACACTTTTCATTCAGTTTTGGATTTCCCTTTTTCTCTCCTTTTCTGTTCGTAGGTAACACCAACACCATTAGGGTGTTTGGTGATTTTGATCATTGTTTTTCCAAATCTTGTAGTTTAATCTTGTCTTTTGTTTGTTCAACATTAATCAATCAATACAATCCTTCCATTTCATCTTGTTCATCTTCATCTTTTTGATTCAAAGTTAAAGTTCTTATTTGGTTGATTTGATCTTCATAAGTTGTTGGGTTTTATGTTTTTATTGATGGGATTTGATGTTTATGGATAGTAGAAGATAGGGTACTAGTTTTGTTTAAGTTTCGATTAATCATTTGGTGGATTTTGGCTGGTAAACGTGTTCCCCTGTTTTTTCTGTATCATACTGTTCTTGAGTTTCCCAGGTTCCGAATGAGCATAGAACTTCCGAATGAATCATCTTAGTTAAAATCTTCCGAATCAATTTCCCTTCTAAAGTTCCGAGTCAGTTTCAAAAGTTCCGAATGAACAAAAAGTTCCGAATGAGCATAAAAAGTTCCGAATGAATTTATGTTTTTCAAAAGTTCCGAATAAGTATTAAAAGTTCCGAATCAATTTATGTTAAAAAGTTCCGAATGAATGGTTTTTCAAAAAGTTCCGAATCAGCTTGAAAGTTCCGAATCAACTTCCGGACCAAACTTCCGGACGAAAGTTCCGAGTGAACTTCCGGGTGAAAGTTCCGAGTAAAGTTCCGGACGAAAGTTCCGAGTGAAGTTCCGAGGAAAGTTCCGAGTAAAGTTCCGGGTGAAAGTTCCAAATCAACTTCCGGACGAAACTTCCGAGTAAAGTTCCGAACCAACTTCCGGGGGAACTTCCGAATCAACTTCCGGACGAAACTTCCGAATCAAGGAGTTCCGGATCAAGGGAAAAGCAGAAACTTCCGAATCAATTTCCTTTTGAGTATTTCGAATCTAGTTAAGTGTTATTTACTGTTTCTTCATTTTATACTTTCATTTTAATTCAAGTTTTGTTAATTGCTATTAAATTAATTGCTTTTAGTTTAAATCTTAGTGCATTTAGACCTTTAAGTAGATTAGAAAACCAATCCCCTTTTTAGTAACCAAGAACAATCTTTCCACTTAGAACCAAGATCAATTCGAGAGGATACCGAGAATCGAACTTTCAACTAGCAAAATCTTTAGTATCAAATGGCGCCGCTGCCGGCTCTTCTCGTTAAGATCAACAGTTTTTTGTGAGAACTTGGATTTTGGGATCCGTTCCCCGTGAACGTTACTTTTTCACAAAAAATTTCAAAAACCCTAAAAAATATAAAATTTCAAAAATCCTACAAATTAAAAAACATAAAAACCAAAAATATTTTTGCTTTGTTTTTGCCTTGTTAGTTCTTTTGCAGGTGCATGCGTACACGATCAACGTCTTATCAAGAGCCTGAGCCTCTCGAAGACTTAGACATGGCCGGTGTACAAAACAACAACAATAACCCACCTCAAAACAATAATAACAATAACAATCCACCTTTCAACAACAATAATAACAACAACAATGAGCCTCTACCGGATAATAGCCCGATGATTGAACTTCTGCAAGCACATGTAGATGGTAACAATGATCCAATTGTCATACCCGCGATTGCAGCCAACAACTTTGAGCTCAAATCCGGATTTATCCAGATGGTCTCCGCTCAACCATTCTTGGGGCGTACCATTGATGATCCACATGACCACATCAAGAGATTCTTGCAACTCACCAATACGGTCAAATTCAATGGTGTTCCACAAGAGGTAATCCGGTTACAACTTTTTCCCTTTTCTTTAGAGGGACAAGCCCGGCATTGGCTTGCTAAGAAACCGCCACAGAGTATTCTTTCGTGGACGGATTTGGAGACCAAGTTTATCAATTACTTTTTCCCACCCTCTTGTACTACCGCTTCGCGGAATGACATTATCAATTTTGAACAAAAGTACAATGAGTCATTTAGTGAATCTTGGGATCGTTTTAAAGATCTTTTAAGAAAATGCCCACAACATGGTTTTACCAAAGTGCACCAAATTAACACTTTTTACAATGGTTTAAGCATGAATGACCAAGATTCACTAAACAGTGCCTCGGGGGGTAATCTTTTGGCTAAGACTTCCAATGCTGCTTGGGATATCATTCAGAATAAGTCTCGTGTGCAAACCAAGAGTGTTCGGACCAATGTCGCTAGTGCCAGTACTAGTGACAGCGATAAGCGACTTGACAAAATCACTGCGCTTCTTGAATCGCTTGCTACCCAAACCGCCAGCAACACCAACAGCATCAACGCTAGAAACGCTAAAGACGCTCAAGTCAATGTTGTTAGCCAACCATGCGAGATATGCGGGGGTCCTCACTCTTACACCACTTGTATTGCCACCCAAGACTACCCTTCTGAAAATGTGAATGCAGCATATGGCACCTATCCTCAACCCGCTTATCAAGCTCGTCCTCAAGGTGACCGTAACTTGCTTAGCTACCGCTCTAACAACTATCTCTCACCACCCGGTTTTCCTCCTAACAACCCAAACCAACAACAAACCCTCAATCGCCCTCCTCAACAACAACAACAACCTTGTACACCATACATACCACCTCACAAACAGCAACAACCACCTCAACGAAACAACCAAGTTTACCAGCAATATGCTTATCAACCACCCGCATACAATGCTCCTCCCAACCAACCCACCGCTTTACACCAAGAAGTGGAAACCTACATGAGGACTAACGATGTGATCGTGGGAAATCTTCAGCGAGAAGTGCTCAACTTGAAAGCAGACCTGGTCAAACAAGGGAACGATCTGAGAACTGACATGAGAAACACTTTGGATAGTCAAACGAATGACTTAAAGAACATGATGGCTAGTTTTTTCCAAGGTAATCAACCCTCTTCTTCGGGTACTCTTCCGAGTAACACCGTTGCGAATCCAAGAGGGGAGATGAAAGCAATCACCACTCGTAGTGGCAAAGGTACCAAGGAACCCGAGCTTCCTATACCTACACCGGTGATTGTGACTAAGGAGAACAAGTCACCTGCTCCTATTCCTCAACAATCTACTTCCCCAATTTCTCCACCTCTTACTTCTACCCCTCCTCCACCCAAGGATGTGAGTGATCCTATTATTCCAAAGCCTTCCTCTTCTTCCAATATACCTTATCCATCTAGGTTGAGGAAAGAGAAGCTCAAAAGCAAGGACGATATTCAGGTTTCGAACTTTCTTAAAATGTTTAAACAATTGAATTTTAACATCTCCTTCGCTGAGGCTCTCGCTCACATGCCTAAGTACGTAAAAATGTTTAAAGATCTTCTGAGTGACAAGGAAAAGCTTCTCGATATTGCCAACACCCAACTTAATGAGAATTGCTCTGCAGTGCTCTTAAGGAAATTGCCAACCAAGCTTGGTGATCCGGGTCGTTTCTTAATCCCTTGCAATTTCCCGGGAGTAGAGAATTGCATGGCCCTAGCCGATCTAGGTGCCAGTATTAATCTAATGCCTCTAAGCGTTTGGAAGCAATTATCTCTCCCTGAGCTAGTCCCCACCAAAATGACTTTGGAATTAGCTAACCGTACGGTTGCTTATCCAGTGGGGATAGCCGAAGACGTCTTTGTAGGAGTCGACAAATTCACTTTTCCTGCCGATTTCGTCGTCGTCGACTACGAGATGGACCCTCGTGTTCCCTTGATCGTGGGTCGTCCATTCTTGAGGACCGGTCGCACTCTCATCGATGTTGAAGCCGGTGAGCTTATCATGAGAGTGGGTGACGATAAAATCGTCTTCAACATGGGAAAGTTGTCTAAACAACCTTATTCATACGAGAGTGTTAATTGTATTGACGTTCTGGATGAGGCTTGTGAAGAACACTTTAATGATGCTTGTAAAAATATTCCTACCTCTCTTCCCAATGTTGAAACCGTTTCCTCTATTGATTCATCACTGTCTCTATTTGGAGAAAGTGATTTGTTTTGTAACGATCTTGAAGCCACCATGGGAGATGTGAACTTGGCTAATGATGATTCTCCCACCGATGGGGATGAAGACATGCATTTCTTTGAAAACCTTCTCAACGAAGACAATCCTTCTCCTCCATCTCCCACGGTTATTGCTATCGATACTCCGACTTTGAAAACGCCTCCCATCGAAAATACTCCTGATTTAGAACTTAAGGAGCTGCCGCCTCATCTCGAGTATGTGTTCCTTGAAGAAGAGAAGAATTCGCCCGTTATTATAGCAAAGGACTTGAAAGATGAAGAGAAAACTCGCCTCATCGCCGTGCTTAAAGATCATAAGAAGGCAATTGCTTGGAAAATTTCCGACATCCGCGGAATTGATCCAAACTTTTGTACTCACAAGATTCTCATGGAAGATGACTTTAAACCCACAATCCAGAGCCAAAGAAGGGTTAATCCTAAAATTCATGACGTCATCAAACAAGAGGTTCTCAAACTTCTAGATGCCGGCTTGATTTACCCTATCTCGGATTCGCCGTGGGTAAGTCCCGTCCATTGTGTGCCCAAGAAGGGCGGAATAACCGTTGTTCCCAATGAACACAACGAGTTGATTTCCACTCGTCTCGTTACTGGGTGGAGAGTTTGTATTGATTATCGCAAGCTCAATGATGCCACGAGAAAAGATCACTTTCCTCTTCCCTTCATGGATCAAATGCTCGAACGTCTAGCTGGTAATGACTATTACTGCTTCTTAGACGGTTTCTCCGGGTATTTTCAAATTCCCATCGATCCCAAGGGCCAACAAAAGACCACATTCACTTGTCCCTATGGAACATTTGCCTACAAACACATGCCTTTTGGTTTATGCAATGCTCCTGGGACATTCCAAAGGTGTATGATGGCTATCTTCCATGACATGGTGGAAAACACTATGGAAGTATTCATGGATGATTTCTCGGTTTATGGCGATTCTTTCTCAGCTTGCCTTGCCAATTTAGAACGTATGCTTAAGCGGTGTGAAGACACTCGCCTTGTTCTTAATTGGGAAAAATGCCATTTCATGGTAAAAGAGGGCATCGTGCTAGGACACAAGATCTCCAAAGCCGGTCTCCAAGTAGACCGTGCTAAAGTCGATGTTATCGCTAAGTTGCCTCCACCTTCAACCGTGAAGGGTGTGAGAAGTTTTATGGGTCATGCAGGCTTCTACCATCGATTCATCAAAGATTTTTCTCAAATCGCTCACCCGATGACCCACCTCTTGGAAAAAGATACTCCTTTTATCTTTTCCAAAGAGTGTCTTGAAGCCTTCAGCTCGCTTAAGGATAAGCTAACTAAGGCACCCGTCTTGGTTACCCCTAATTGGGAGCTGCCTTTCGAGTTGATGTGCGATGCTAGTGACTTTGCTATTGGTGCGGTTTTGGGCCAAAGAGTGAACAAACACTTCCAACCAATCCATTACGCTAGCAAGACAATAACGGGGGCTCAATTGCATTACACGACAACCGAAAAAGAGCTTTTAGCTGTTGTCTATGCCTTTGAAAAGTTCCGCCCCTATCTTGTCCTTTCCACCACAATCGTTTACATCGATCATTCCGCGCTGAAGTACTTGTTAACTAAGCAAGATTCCAAACCAAGACTTCTTCGCTGGGTTTTGCTACTCCAAGAATTTAAAATCGAAATTCACGATAAAAAAGGAGCTGAAAACCTAGCCGCGGATCATCTCAGTAGACTTGAGGATCCTTACCAAGGGGATCATCCGAACAAAGAAATCAATGATTCTTTCCCCCTGGAAACCTTAATGTCTATCAACTCGACTTTTGATGAAACCCCGTGGTTTGCGGACATTGAAAACTACTTGGCGGGTGGAATTCTCGTTGACGGGCTAACATCCCAACAAAAGAAGAAGTTCTTCAAAGACATTAAGACTTACTTTTGGGATGACCCGTATCTATTCAAACAATGTGCTGATTTGATCATTCGCCGATGTGTTGATGGACCGGCAGCTTTAGAAATCCTTGACGCATGCCACAAAGGACCCATCGGTGGTCACTTTGGTCCCAACTACACCGCCAAAAAAGTGTTTGACTCGGGATTTTATTGGCCCACCATCTATCGTGACGCTCACGAGATGGTTAAACGTTGTGATGCTTGCCAAAAATAAGGCAAGATCACACATAAAGACGAGATGCCTCAGAATTTCATACAAGAATGTGAAATCTTTGATGTTTGGGGTATCGACTTTATGGGGCCATTCCCTTCTTCTAAAGGAAACAAATACATCCTTGTTGCCGTTGACTACGTTTCAAAGTGGGTTGAAGCCAAAGCTTTACCTACTAATGACGCAAGGGTGGTTTGTAACTTTTTAAAGTCATTATTCGCTAGATTCGGTGTGCCTCGTGCCATTATTAGTGATCGCGGGACTCATTTTTGCAATGACCAATTTGATAGAGTCATGGCTAAGTATGGTGTAAATCATCGTCTTTCCACCGCTTACCACCCACAAACTAATGGCCAGGCTGAAATATCCAACCGAGGATTAAAGCGAATTCTTGAAAGAACCGTGGGAGAGCATCGTGACTCATGGGCCGATAAACTTGATGATGCTCTGTGGGCTTTTCGTACTACATACAAGACTCCGATTGGTTGTACACCATATCGTCTCGTGTACGGGAAAGCGTGCCACCTCCCCATTGAGTTGGTGCACAAGGCTTCCTGGGCCTTGAAGTGGGCTAATTTTGATATCAACAAAGCCGGTGACCTACGCAAGATCCAACTCAATGAGCTGAATGAACTCCGTAATGATGCTTATGAAAATTCTTTGATCTATAAGGAGAAGACTAAGCTCATTCACGACTCTAAGATTAAGAACCGAGAGTTCCAAGTTGGAGACAAAGTTTTACTTTTTAACTCTCGGTTGAAAATCTTTTCGGGCAAGCTGAAATCTCGTTGGTCCGGCCCATTCACCATTGCCCAAATTTTTCCATATGGTACTCTCGAGCTCGCTCAACCTAATGGACCTAATTTTAAGGTGAATGGCTAACGAGTGAAGTTGTACTTTGGTGAGGACATCTCTCAGGAAATGATTCCATCCCTCACCACGTTCCCCATGAACTAATTTTGGGTCGAGTCAGGCTCGTGACTCGGTTATCAAAAACAAGCGCTCCTCGGGAGGCAGCCCGAGTATCTATCCTTTTCTGTTTTACCCTCCTAAGTGTAGGGGGACCTCTATAGGTGTTTGTATTTGTGTGGTGATGTGATTACAGGGATGAATGCACTCTTGGAATCTTTGAAGAACCGTGCTCCCGTGTTATTCGAAATCTGGTTCTATCTCTCAACTATCGTGATTCAATTTTCTTCATACTCCATTTGCAATTGATCACGTTAGTCGTCTCTTCCTTAACTTGATTTAACCAACGTGCACAATGTCATAAGTGTAGGGGAGACTTTTCCCACATGCTTAAACATTGAGGACAATGTTTATCTTAAGTGTAGGGGGACTTCTATCGAAGTTTTAAGTGGACTTTTCCATGAAAATGCCTTCATTTAACCGGAAAATCATCTTTTTCAACATTTTTCAAATTTTTTAATTAACTTTGGCCAATTTTTAAATTTTTATCGTTGCTTTCATATGTATATATCCCGCAATAAAGTCAAAAATATTAATAAAGTGGTGTAGCTAGTTTAGAAGTCTTTGACAGATTAGGCCCGTTGCGTTTATTTTGACTCAACCCGAATAGACTTATCCAAGTTTATTCTAGCTAGTATCCTTAACCATGTAGACCTTAATTGGTTTATTAGGCTAAGTATCCACGAATTTCATTACTTGAGATTTTAAATTGTGGAGGACGAGAAATGATAGAGTCAATTATAAGTCGGTATTCTTGCACAAACTCACTTGGTGTAATTATCTGCCTATTCTCCCATCACTTGCTAATAATTTATCTGCAATAAGTAAGGTCGTACGATTTGAAAAGTTACTTAGCTTCTAGCCCAAGATCGTTTAAAAGTTGCTCGGTAATGATAAGAGTTCATAGCCAAGGCATAACTTATGAAGCGGGGCGCGAAGATTGGCGAGTCCAAAAAGGCCCTAACAAGGCATGAGGATTCCATTTTATTGCTAAAGATCCAAAGTGATGTGAAAAGCATTATTCCCAAAGTCAATATGAAGGATCAAGACTCACGACGAAAAAGCAATCAACTCCCATAAAGATCATGGAGAAGTCTATCCGAAAAGACCCTAACAAGGTATGAGGATAAATAGATCCAAGTCCGAAAAGGAGGCGGATCGTTGTATCTCAAAATCCCAATTAGAGATTGAAGAAATAATCATGAAGTCGTGGTCAACAAAGTTGGAGTACCCCTCAAAAGTCTCCAAGTGAAGAAACTCTATAACGAAGAGAAGACCAGTATCTCAAGCACGTCTCTCAAGATATGAAGAATGAAGTACATGCCAAATATCGGCCCGAGAAAGGTCTCAAATCGTGAACCGAGTTATGCCAAGATATGAACTTTTTGATATCCCGAGAAGCAGTTTTAAGAGATTTTGTCCTTTAGCTAACTATTGATCAAATCGTCCTACTTTGCTTTCAGCCTAAATAAACTATCGAAATAAGTCCAAAAATGCATCTTCATGATCATTCTAAGACAAAAATAAAATATAAGAGATACACCTAGGAATAAGGGAGTTTAAGCATTTAATTAAGCCATGTGTGTAAGTGTTTGATTTGCTAACTTATAATAACAATGATCTCGTTTTTAAGCTTAGTTTGGGGAACGTGAAACTTGAGGGTGATAAATCTTCGCAGCACCAAAGCCCTAATGTAAGTCCTTGATCTCTTTGCAAATTATTTCCATCCTTTTGTTTACTTAAAAGTTTTAATCTCTCTTAGTACTTTAATTTGTGTTCAGTAGTACTTTAATAAGGCCAAGGTTGATTGATTATGAGAAAAGTGTAAAATTGCTTTATCACTAAGCATTGCATGAGGGCATGGCAATGGTTAAGTGTAGGGGATTTGATAGGTGTGTAAACACCCATCTTTTTTCCACTTAATTCTGGCTAAAATGAGACCAAAACACGTATTTAATATCATTTGTTTGGAATTATGCGTGGTTTTTGTGTTTATTGTGTTTTCAGAGCCAACCGGATGAATATTGAAGAAAACATGGGATTGCACGGGTTTTATCGAAGAAAAAGACTCAAGACGAAGTCTATTGTCCAAGAGATGCAAAAGATTTGAAGTCACTGGGCCTATTTGAAGATTTATCGAAGAAAAGGACCAAAGATGGAAGATTTACATAAGTCGAAGAAACTCAAGTCTATTAAACGAAGAAATTAAAAGACGAGTTGAATTTAATCGACGACAAATCTCGAATCAGAATCGAAAACGTCAACTTTTCTGAAAAGACGAGAAGTCAAGAAGAAAGGGAGAAAGCCCACTCACCAACCAAAGGGAACACCTATATAAGGAATTCCCCTCACACTTTTCATTCAGTTTTTGATTTCCCTTTTTCTCTCCTTTTCTGTTCGTAGGTAACACCAACACCATTAGGGTGTTTGGTGATTTTGATCATTGTTTTTCCAAATCTTGTAGTTTAATCTTGTCTTTTGTTTGTTCAACATTAATCAATCAATACAATCCTTCCATTTCATCTTGTTCATCTTCATCTTTTTTATTCAAAGTTAAAGTTCTTATTTGGTTGATTTGATCTTCATAAGTTGTTTGGTTTTATGTTTTTATTGATGGGATTTGATGTTTATGGATAGTAGAAGATAGGGTACTAGTTTTCTTTAAGTTTCGATTAATCATTTGGTGGATTTTGGCTGGTAAACGTGTTCCCCTGTTTTTTTGTATCATACTGTTCTTGAGTTTCCCAGGTTCCGAATGAGCATAGAACTTCCGAATGAATCATCTTAGTTAAAATCTTCCGAATCAATTTCCCTTCTAAAGTTCCGAGTCAGTTTCAAAAGTTCCGAATGAACAAAAAGTTCCGAATGAGCATAATAAGTTCCGAATGAATTTATGTTTTTCAAAAGTTCCGAATAAGTTTTAAAAGTTCCGAATTAGTTTATGTTAAAAAGTTCCGAATGAATGGTTTTTCAAAAAGTTCCGAATCAGCTTGAAAGTTCCGAATCAACTTCCGGACCAAACTTCCGGACGAAAGTTCCGAGTGAACTTCCGGGTGAAAGTTCCGAGTAAAGTTCCGGACGAAAGTTCCGAGTGAAGTTCCGAGGAAAGTTCCGAGTAAAGTTTCGGGTGAAAGTTCCGAATCAACTTCCGGACGAAACTTCCGAGTAAAGTTCCGAACCAACTTCCGGGGGAACTTCCGAATCAACTTCCGGACGAAACTTCCGAATCAAGGAGTTCCGGATCAAGGGAAGAGCAGAAACTTCCGAATCAATTTCCTTTTGAGTA
Organism: Glebionis coronaria; assembly: GCA_025667525.1. Classification (NCBI taxonomy): domain Eukaryota; kingdom Viridiplantae; phylum Streptophyta; class Magnoliopsida; order Asterales; family Asteraceae; genus Glebionis; species Glebionis coronaria. The sequence continues at coordinate 100,967 of JANFOE010000953.1, read as the reverse complement.
TTTCGAATCTAGTTAAGTGTTATTTACTGTTTCTTCATTTTATACTTTCATTTTAATTCAAGTTTTGTTAATTGCTATTAAATTAATTGCTTTTAGTTTAAATCTTAGTGCATTTAGACCTTTAAGTAGATTAGAAAACCAATCCCCTTTTTAGTAACCAAGAACAATCTTTCCACTTAGAACCAAGATCAATTCGAGAGGATACCGAGAATCGAACTTTCAACTAGCAAAATCTTTAGTATCAGCGGCCGCACCCAAATTTGTTTTGGTGATCTTGCTATATCCATAAACGAGAAACATAATGGTTAATGAAAGCAATGACTGAGATCCATATCCTTATTAACGTTGTATTTGAAATGAAAGGATAATAATAATAATGATTATATATATCGTTAAAAGATTTTGTCCAAGAAACCTTACTCGAGTTGTACTAGTGACATTGCTAGTGTAACTAGACGCTAGTCAATGTGATCACGATATTAGAATTTTGTCCAAGTGGGAGCTGAAAGTTTATGGACTTAAAATTAATAGTCGTGAGATAGGATCAAACTCGGGATCACGGGATTGCACACATAACGTAAAGGGTTAAATTTATTTATTAAATATATTTATTATATTTATTAAATCAAACCAAAGCTTAACTAACGATCGTTGATAAATAAAAGTTAAGTTTAAACGATCGTTATGGAATTAAATAGAAGCTAAAAGAAGAAGGAAAAATTACACATAACACCCCTTATGGAGGTGTTAACCGCCGGCTTATAGAGGGGGCAAAGGGGAACTTCGGTTTCCTTATTTGTTTATGACTTGGAGCCCAAGAATTGTCAAGGCTATATAAACAAACCCCAAGCCTCATAATTTTTCAATCCCTCTCTCTTTTCTTTGCTATAGTCGCCGGCCAAACACCCCGTTATTAGGGTTTTGGTTTTCGACTTTTCTATTTAAATTATATCTAGTCCTAGTACCTCTCTAGGGTTATTAGGTAGATATTCCATAAGCGTTGAAGCTCGGTTTGTTCGTGCTAGACACACGGTTAACTCGACGTATTACGTGTGTACAAGAGCGTGATATAATCTTCCTTTAGATTATATTCTTGGTGGTGTTCGTAATTAACCCTAGTTGCCATTCGTTCCGTCGTCTTGTGGATCTTGCTAGGATAAAGGTATGTAACCCTAATCTTGATTAATATAATTGTGTTAAATTAATGATCTTGTTAATCGCTTCCGCTATGCGTTCTTTGATCCATATTAGGGTTTTAAATAATTGTTATGAACTATATAAACCTTCATATTCCTCTCCCTAATGTCGATGCCAAAACCCTAAGCATAGTTCTTGAGTTTCTTAAGAAACAAGCTTTGTTCACCGCGGCTAAAGATGAATACACGAAGCTGACCGAGCTAGAAAACAAGGAAGAGTATGCTGAAAACGCCGCGAAGAAGCAGGCTAGAGACGAGGAGAAAAAGAACCTAGATTCGCTCGAGGATGCTGTGAAAAGTGTCTATAAAGACTTAGCATTTCATTTAATGCTAATTAACATTTTTTTCATGTGTTGATCAGACAAGCTGCTTTAAAGAATTTTGATGTACAAGCGAAAGAGGTGCGTATTTTGGAGACGACGTGTTTAAGGCAGGTGGTGGAGGTGCATATATTGGAACGACAGGTTTATTGTTGTTTTCTTTACATGACTGTAACCTTCATGACATCTATTTCTTATTGCTATATTTTTCCTAATATCTTTCTAATGGCAACCACTAAGGGGGTGGACAAAGAAAAAATAAGATGTGTGTAAAATACTACATAGGGACTTAGTAGGTTAATAATAAGTTCGGCTCTTGTGTTTATCAACATTTGGGACTTAAAGACGTGCATCACCGTCATGAAAATTAGAAAGTGGATAGTTATGATTGTGGTTGTAACAAGAGTCACGATGGCAGGTTCCTCATTGTCAACAATAATGAATGAAAATAAAACTTGAACCAACTACTTATGGTAGAATGTGTAAATTATTTTTCATTTCCCTAAACATTTTAAAGGTGGAAAATTCAACGTATTTACTTATGAATGGGTTAATATGGGCCACATTTTATATCTTTTTTCTCGAATAGGTAAAATGACAAAGTAGCTTAGAAGGAAACGCTTCTAATGGGTCCAACTGGTCCAAAGTTGACTAGGTTTAAATGCGTTTAAATCTTCAAATTATTTTACAAAAAAAATGTTTATTTTTTTAATAAACTTTATACAACTATAGTTACGCTAAGCAATCCATATCCAGAAGACCAAAATAACCCTCTTTGATATGTTGGCTAACCTGATCATGTCGCCTACTATAATATATACGAGTAATGCTTTACTACTTTGTGTGTGCTATGAGTTATCTTGTAGGAGATAGATGGTCTTGATCATAATTCTGTATTAACTGCTGCCAAGTACCTGATTCGAGTGTTGTTGGGTCCATATTTCCTTGAAGATAACGTATTCTCCACATACAAATTCTAAGTGTAAGTCTTAAGAGTCATTGTAGTACGTGATTCAAATGCTCATATATCTTTGTCAATTCTTTTTTTCTTAAGTTGGTCAAGATGGAGGAATTATATCTTTTGGCTTTAAATTATTATGTCTCATGTTCCAAGGTTTTTTTTTCTCGAAGTTTCCTCTAACGTAATTATGTTATAATGGTTCACGGACCATACCAACCCTATGCTTCATGTCACATAATCATCAATAGATACTTCTAACCTATGGTGATTGGAGAAGGTTATTAGCATTTAGCAACGAATGGGATATTAGATCACACCTTTAAAAGATTTCAAAAGCAGACAGATAAAGAAAATCACCTCGAGATGAAGCACAAGCTGCCATGGCATGGTAGAAAGTTGAAATCTGTAATTTAAACCCTGGGTTATTACATTTAGGTTATTTTAATATTTATAATATTGTGTATTATGAAGTTTATGATAATACGCTTGACCCTGGGTCATGTTATGATAATACGATTCGAGAAGGTTATTAGTTTTCCAAATTCCATTATTGGAATGAATATATTTTCCCTATAAAGCTAACATTGGTTTGTCTATTACCATATGATCTCCTGAAACCGATGATGCAAATAGCAAAGCAACGTTGAACATGTTCGTGTTGTTATTGAAAACTATCCAAAAACTATCAAAATGGCATTGTTCCTAAAAACCAACCCTTAAACCTCGTCGTCCAACAATTGGGCCTTGAAGCTGGTACTACATATTAGAAGAAAACACTTATTGTTTTTAGTAATGTTGAAAAATCGACTTGCAACACTATATGCATAATGTACAATTGTATAAATATAACTAAAAATTAATTTATACATAATTTAATATCCATATTAAAACTAATTAATACATAATGTTAAAACTATCTAATACATAATTAATACTAATATCAAAACTAATTAATACATAATAAATAATACACATTTGTAAAAAATAAAAGGGGCATTTACATATATATCCTTCTAAAAATTCAGTATTACATAATTGTCCTTCTCATTTTTTAATTAGGTCAATATCCTTTATAAAATTTTCTAGTTACATTAATATCCTTCACAAACATTTGTACATATATAAATATCCCAAACATTTAAATTTTCTTGTATATATTAAAAAAAACATGATCTTTTTCATTAATCAAGGCCAAAAGTTATATGAACAAATTAATATATATGAGTAATATTTTTCTTATTCATATCTATATATAAACTTTTGTGATTTTATTATCATGTTGTTTCATCAGTCGCGGTTAAAATTATGTATTCGCAATATAATTATGATAAATATAAAAGATAAATAAAACTCGAATAATAGTTTCAAATTAATTAAAATTAACAAAATTATGATTTAATCAAATTTTCTAATATACATGAGCATTTAAAAGTTTATGAAAGATACTAATGTAATTATACAAGTTTAGAAATGATATTAATGTAATTACCAAAATGAGAAGGATATACATGTAAATGCAAAGGATATTTACGTAATATTCAATTTCAAGAAAGATGTACATGTAAATCTCCCTAAATAAAACTAATACAAATTAATATATAGATAATACACGCATTACTTAAAATTATAATTATATATTAACATTTTACGACAGTTAAAAGCATATATTTACGATCGTACAGATGTTGTCTACCTAAAATGATGGTGTACATAATTTTGAAAACCGAACAGGACCAACAGGTTCAACTGGGAACCGGAGTCACAGTCGGTTCAACAAGCCAATAAAAAATGTTCGAAGGTGAACCGATGTTGATTGGGCACGTTGCCCAGTCACCCACCGCTCTACTTCTGGGTATTGTGTTTTCCTTGAGGATAATATACTTTCATAGTCAGCTAAACGATAGGTTACTATATCTCGTTCTAGTGCAGAGGCGAATATCGATCTGTTGCTAATGTTGTCGTTGAAACTGTGGATTCGTAATCTTATGCTATAATTACATGCTCCTTTGCATACTGCTACAATTGTTTACTGTGACAACGACAATGCGTGTATCTTTCTACGAATCCGTACACCATCAACATACTAAGCATAAAGAGATCGATATATATTTTGTTCGGGATTATGTGGTTCTAGGTAAGTGCGTGTTTTGCATATTCCCTCACGATTTCAATAGGATATATTTACTAAAGGGTTGCCTACAATGCTATTTATTGAGTTTCGCTCTATTTTGAACGTTTGAAGGCCTCTGCTCAAACTCCAAGTTTAGCCCACATTAGTCATTTGTTTACTTATGGCTTTAGCACATATACGCTTACATTATAAGCTATTTCTTTGTATTTATACTTTTAGGATTAATGAAAATGAGACATAGAAGAATATAACCCATTCCTATATAACGGAGAAGGATATTTTTCGGCTAATGCGAAAAAGTTGATCGTTCTTTTGTTACTTGAGTACGCGATCTAACTAGTGTGCTGTTTAAACTTTGATCCCAGCAAATTAAACCAAACTTTGAGATTTGAAACCAAACCAAAAAAACCAAGAAATTTTAACATATATAGATGTAATATTTTATCTGATTAAGTTAATCTAAAAAATTTGAAAAAAAAAACCGAAGTTGAAAAAGCATGCTTATAACAGATCGGTTTCGGTTTTAATTTTTAGATATTCAGGGTTAACCAAACCGAAACGAACCATACATAATACACATGGAGATTTTTAAAGTTATATTCAAATAGTTATACGAGTATTAATCATATTATTACACTAGTTTTTAGCATAACAACATTTTTGCACCCAACGTAAATATTTCAAACATTTATGTATGAAAATTAGTTAATATGATTATAATCTATAGAGGTCGAATAAATATGTTATTGTCAATACGTTAAATATGAATATTTGAATACAATTAACGTAACGAGATAACTATTGCGGAGCATATGACTTTTATATATTCAATGTCATTTAATTTTACTAAAATGACATTTTATGTTCTAAACCATATTATTATTTATACGACTAAACTTGATTAAATGTCTAAAATGGCTAACCGTGGGTAGCCCCGCTCACTTCGAGTACCCGCGAGCGTGGTTACTCGCTTTGTACGGTTTGGTTTGTAGGTTGTAAAACTAATTATTCCTCGCCTCGTGATGGATAGTTAAAATATATTGATTACGCGAACTGAATCTTCTCATAAACACTTCACATAAACACTGTTCTCGAAAAAGTAATATAACAGAAACAGTGCTCGTTTAGCTGCTTTATTTTTTGTTAGTTTGAAATTGCTTCTAGATACATGATGCATGTTAGTGACTTGATGCATATAGAAATTGTGAATGAAAATTTTGTGATTTTGAGTTTTTTTACATTTTAAATGAAATTTTTTATGCGCAATATAGCGAATTACAAACTTTTATTGCGCATATGTTTTTTCATCAAAATATATTCTTTGCATGATACAAGAATTATATGGTTCTCATGAAAAACGGACGTTGTAGAGTAAATTGGACCAAACAGGTAGATTAATTTTGACACGCAAGCAAAATAAAGCATTGAGGTCGGCTGGCAAAAGTCAAACGGTATACAATTTGTTTAAAAATGAAATTTTTGATGGAAGAATTTGACAGAAACAAAAAAGTAATAAAAATATAGGTGTGAAATTTGTGAAAGTAAAAAACTTGACAAAAGCTAAGGTAATTAAAACATTTTAGTGGTTGAAATTTTAGTACTTTATGAAACTAAATGTAAAGTTATAATTTCGTATATTTTTTAATAGTTTTATAAAATAAACAATACCTTTTTAGACTTATTCCTATGTTACTTTATACTTTATAAATACAACATATGTGTTATTTTAAAAATTCAACAAATATATACACACATGATTAAGAATATCAAAATGAAAATCAAGTAACGCGATCGTCGTAAATTATTATTAAAAAGGAATTTAAATATCAAAACGAATGCACAATCATACTTTAGTGTGAGATGACAAAAAAATAAATGGGATTTTATATATTACAAAGAGACATATTTTTTCAAAGGTGTTATGTGCTACTAAAGACACATAATTTCTAGAACATTATAACTATAATTTCAAATAAATAAAGTCAAATTCTTTATCCAAAAAAAGTCTAAAAAATACCAGACGGTATTAACACATAATAAAAAAGTTATATACAACTCATGCGTGCATGAGTACGGTGACTATTTAAATATTCTAAATTTAATAAAATTTTATAATATAATATTAAACATTAAAAAATTATGAAATTTGAAATATTCACATTATTTAACTTCAAAACAAAGTATTTAAATATTATTATCTGTTATACTATCTACTCAAATGATATGTGCATGGTTTATTGATTAATAACTAAAATATAACTATATATAATTAAAAGATTAAAAGTAAACAAAAGTATAAAATTCGAACAATAAGAATTGAAATAACTTTATATTAATTTACACGAAACAAAATAAAAAAACAACAAAATCAAACATATAGACATGTTTTTGAAAAAACATCTAATCTACACAAAAATCATTATAACAAAATTATACAATTCTCATTTTTATTTTAAAATTTTGTTCGTGCATGAGCAATTAAAACCATTACTTATAAAAAAAACTTTTATAAATCTTTTATCCACCGACGTCTTTTATCTTGTTATTTTGTTCAAGGTTTTTTATTGTATTGTACAATTATCTAGTTTTTTCACGATTTTCAAGAGTGTTTGGCTTTTTATTTAAACGTTAACCTCGTAAAATAAAACTAATAAAATTGCAAATATGAAATCGGGATTATCGGTTTGGACTGAGCATTCGAGCACATATTACTCCGCTAGCTAGCCCGTTTAATGATGCATACCAATGTTAAACAAAATAGTAATATCATGCGTGTTTTTGATCCGATTCTATTTGAAAAAGAGAATTGCTAAATCCTCCTACCAAATGCTCCTACTTATCCTCTTACACACATAATCATATAATATTCATTTTTTCCACTTATTATCTCTCCAGATCTTAACCGCCAGTTTCGCCACATGTCAGGATCTAGTGTGTAGGAAGATTTGTAGGAGGTCTTTGTAAGAAAAAATAGCATTTTTGTTTGAAAAAACGGATAATATTAGATCGAGTTTTATATTTTCGAAATTTAATTAGATTTCTCAGGTTTGGGGTGATCATGGTTAACCTTGTTTTCAAGACCCGACAAGTTTTCATTTTTTCGTGTTTGAATATAAATAAAACATGGAAGATATATGCTTATTCGCGACGTATTTTTATTTTTACATATTATATTTATTAATAAATACTTATATGTTTAAATATATGGAAGATTTATTTATATATATATATATATATATATATATATATATATATATATATATATATATATATATATATATATATATATATATATATATAATTTACTTCTAATCGTTACAAATATAATTTCATTATACTTTTTTTGAAAATCGAATTATACTTAGTTAAGGATTCTAAAAGTAAATTTTGATCCAAAATCGTTTCCTACTAACTCTATAAATACCACGCCGTATTCCTCATAAACTTATATTCGATTCAAAAGTTCGATAAACCCTAGCTAAAATCATCCTTAAACCTACGTACTAAATTTTTTCATAATGTCGACCTCGACAACGCTAACCCTAATGTCAAGCGACAACGTGGAGTTCATCATCGAACAATCAGTCGCGATCCAATCCATCACCATCAAAGCTTTGGTCGACGATGATTGTGCCTCGAGTGTTATTCCTCTCCCTAATGTCGATGCCAAAACCCTAAGCATAGTTCTTGAGTTTCTTAAGAAACAAGCTTCTTTCACCGCGGCTAAAGATGAATACACGAAGCTGACCGAGCTTGAAAACAAGGAAGAGGACGCTGAAAACGAGAAGAAACAGGCTAGAGACGAGGAGAAAAAGAACCTAGATTCGCTCGAGGAAGATGTGAAAAGTGTCTTTAGAGACTTGGAGAAGGATGCTTTGTTCGCTGTTATTATGGCTGCTAACTATCTTAACATCCAGGCTTTGATGGATGTGACTTGTCAGCAAGTGGCGGACTTAATCAAGAACATGATGCCGGAGGAGATTCGAAAGACTTTTAATATCGAGAATGATTTTACACCCGAAGAAGAAGCCGATGTTCGTAAGGAAAATCAATGGGCATTCGAATAGATTGATCAAAATTAGGTTCTACCACAATATAGATCTAGTTATCTACTATCATGAGTCCTTTAATATGAATGTTTTGAGTTATATGATCTTTTACTAGGGTTTCAATCTTTATTGTAGTAACATATCTGTTTATCGATTTATAATAATAGTATTCATTAATTTTTGTAGGTCAACAAGTTCTCGATTTCGAGCCATATCTAAGTAATAAGGTCTTAATCAGATAGCTTATTAACAGTGTTTATTAGCAAATCTAGCACTTTGCAAAATCAAGATTAAGCTTTTAGATAATAAATATACAAAACTCTTCAATCTGTTTGCAAAAGCAGACAGATGTGTAATGTGATCATTATAAATAGATAAACTATTTTTGTCATGTACAAAAACTGAGTGGACAGTGTTTAGAACTGTTAAATTATAGCTTATTTAAGCTTGCAACAATCCGCATCCTAGGCGTTACTAGTTAGACTGTGAGTAAGATGAAGAAGATGCATACAAGGACTTCATATAATGACTGCAATGGCTTTTTGTTTATTTTCTTTGCTGAGACCTAACTCTAACATCGAACCCCAAACCCTAGTGAACAAGTTTCTTCGTATTCAAGCCTTGCTCAAGGCTGCAAAAGAAGCAAAAGAGACGAATGGGGATGAAGGATATTGTGTGTGACATATTTGCAGACAAAATCAAGAACCTGACCGTAGAATATGAACCTTGAAGCAATAAGGAGTAATCGTTGAATTTAATTATGAGTCGTTTAGTTATTAATTTTTTTTTTGTGGGAATCGGTTTAAACTAGGGTTTATGTTTATGATCTTAATCTATGATTGTTTTCTTTTGATAGCCTCTGTTATATTTTGTTTTCTTCGTATTCATATGTTTTTACCAGCAAATATTCGGAATCAGCGATTTGAATAGAAGCATATAAAAATAAAGCATATGTAAAGCATAAAACGCATTAAAATTGACCCAAAGAAATTTGTTTGTTAATCCTTCAATTTAAATTACGTAATAGCACACAACTTTGTACATAGAGTTGCATTAACGTATCAACTTAGATATAAACTAAGATACGCTAAGCTGCATTAGTTCTAGTGATCGACGATCGTATCAATGGATCAAAACCATCAGGCATAACTATTATTACGAACAGCATTCCTATACAGTATACACTGATCAGGATTTTTTTTTAACATCAAAGGATGAATAAATAAAAAATAGAGGCTATCTGTATTCTAGTAAGACACTGGAGCCGAATTGAAAGCACAACATTTAATTACAAAGTGCATTGCACGGATTATCGAACCAACTGATCCGGTTTAAGTGAGCATTCCTAGACCTACATGAGATCCAATTAAACGACGAGAGCTTGATTTCGTAAATCCTTAGCGGGTCGTTTTAGCGAAAAAAGACATCTCATTCTGGAATCGCCAAAGAAACCAACGAGTTGTTTGAACAACTGCATCAAAGAAGGCTTTAAGGTTACCCCTGTCTCCGCCGCTGCTCATTAGGCACAAGATCAAACTATGGCTAAGCGCGTAACAGAACCTACCATAGGTTATACATATGTGGAATGTGGGTTTGGTGCAACAGCCTATCTACCTACTGAAAGTTTATGGATATAAAATTAAATAGTCGTGTGATAGGATCGAACTCGGGATTACGAGATTGCACGCAATACGTAAATGATTAATTATTTTTAATAAATATATTTATATTTATTAAACATAAATCGTGCTTATTTAACGATCGTTAATAATTAAAAGTTAAGTGTAAACGAGCGTTATGGAATTAAATAGAAGAGGAAACAAGAAACGGAAAGTTTCGGAAAGCCTTTGGGGGTTCTATAGCCGGCGGCTATAAGGGAAAAAAAGGAAGGGGATTAGTTTCCTAATCTTGATTAGAACTTGGAGAACAAGTATTGTTATCCTATATATACCCCATGATCCCTTCATTATTTTTGGTCCCTCCCCTCCTTGTCCTCTCTTGCGATCGCAACAAATAACCCACATAGGGTATCGGTCTGTTTTCGATTTAGCTATAATTCACAAGTATTTAAGCTCCGGTTTATTAGTGCTAGCCTCACGATTAATCCGTTGCATTACGTGTGTACAAGAGTGTTGGGTCAAAAGTTGATGAGTCAAATCAGCATGGAAAATAGAAGGACCAAATATGGCATTAGGAAAGAGTTCAAGCTGGTGGAGGAAATTCAAAGAAGATCCGCCTGCTATGTTACTTCCCCCTATTGTGATAATTTCCCTGCCATAACTAAAAAGCTGGAGATTTGGTCAAGTAGTGATAAGTATGAACATTTCTGTTTTGATTTATTCATTAATATAATATTTAGTTTCCATGTAATCTAGGTTTCCTTATGTTATAAAAGGAACACCAGACCGTAGGTTTTATTCATTCATTCATACTACTCAAATGTAACCTACAGAGTCTTTGATCTAGGTGTGGGATTCAATGTACATACACCTAGAGTGGTTTGTGTTAATTAATAATACAAACCCTTTGGGAATTATTCATCTTCGTCAAAACATCTTGTTCATGATTAATTGTGCAATTCTGCTATGTTAATCCATATGTACAATTGATCATCCTAAATAAAACGGTTTAGGCTGTTTGAGTCTAAAGATCTTGGATTCAACAAAGAGCGTAATATATTTTCACTATAAACTATATCTTGGTGTTCTTTATATAAACCCTAATTTGTAATTCGCCGGTGTTCTTGAAGATTTGCTCTAGCTAAAAGGTATGTACCCTAACTCGATTAATTATAAATGTGTTATTAATTATGATCTTGTTAAACGCTTCCGCTATGTGTGCTTTGATCTTAATTAGGGTTTTACGTAATTGTTATGAGTAATATAAACCTTCAGTGGCATCGAGAGCTGTTTTAACATGTTATAATTATTGAGACCTAAAGTTTTTTTTAACTAAAATTGGTTTGAGTTAAAATCACATGATGTTTTTTAGGTTTTCATTAAAATTAGGGTTTTGTTTTTTAAATTAGGTCAGCTTAGCCGAATCTTTTAAAAAAAAAAAATTTTGAAACCCTAAAAATTTACATGGTGATTATCTTTAGATGTTTGAATGAAGTAATTGTTATGTCATGTTTTTGGTTACGATCCGTATAGAGATTTAATTGTTAAGATTATGTGGGGAAGATCCGTGATGAACATGCATGTTTTTCACGGATCATATGATTTTATATGCTATTTGCTTTATTAGATTCAAAAGTTTTAAAATTAGGGAAGACTTTTTATGTTTAAAAAAATCCTAAATTCTATGTTTTGAATAAATTGTTATGCATGTGGCTATTTGATTTAGTTTTTTTGTACCTACTTCTTTTCATACTTTTTTATATTAATTGTATGTTGTAAACAAGGGTAATTTTTTACAAGAAAAATTAATATGGATTAAATCATATAAAAATTAATGAATTGTTTTTTAGATCTAATTGACATATGACTTGCGTTGATTGGAATTGCAATAATAACTTAACTGTCTACTCAACTTTGACAAACTATAAAGTGGGTATAACGCACCGCTGGTCATGAACCCGGTTAAGGAAGGTGGTGTTATGCTTCAGCGTTGACCAAATTCCCGGCTTTCCTGTGCGTCAAAGTTGGAATTACCTACGGTTATTATTTACATAATTCCTTAAGGTTGATTTAACCGCAAATTCACATCCAAAACACAATTAATAAGGTTATTGCTTTGTGCTTTAGCCAAGTTCTAGGAACGTGAGGCGTGAATTGTTGTGGCTAAAATTTTTAATTGGTTTAACCAATACCTCAACTTGCAAATATATGGCGAAATTTTAGTCTCACCAAAAAGTTTACTAAAAGTTTTTATTAAACTTATGCTATGGAGATGTATGCCTGCTTCTCCATACATGATTTTGACACCAAAATCAATACCCTTAAAATTTAAGTCTTATGCCATCTAATTGACGAACACTTGAAGTTACAATTGTCGTCATATGAGACTTTGGACGATGTTGTAATGGAGAGAAAACTTCATGACTGAATAAGATTGCACATGAAGGTTTTACGTTCTTTAGATTAGACGACTTGATTGAGTTACTCAGTGAGATCTAGAAACTTAAGGCATAAAGTAGGGATGAAACATGTTTAAGATGCAAAGAGACTTTTGGCAACGTAAATCACTAAAAATATCTAGAAATTGCAAATTTGTTTGTCAATTATTGTTCGACAAGTTATCATATTGAGTACATTTATCACTAGCAGATCAACTGATGTGATAAGTTTATGTCAATATGGATTCTAGTTTTCAAGGAAAATACTGTGGTTTTAATTACCGGGGTAATTTTATTTTCTTGAATGGTATTATCGAAAATACTAGTATTTTGAACTTATTCTGTACTCAACCCGATAACAACACGTTGAGTTCTGCCTTCAAGACTTATCTTGAACGTCAGGAACTAACTGACCCAAACTTCAACAATTGGTACCGCTCACTAAGAATAGTTCTGAGAGTAGCGGGTACTTCTGATTACTTGACCAGGGCGTTTCCTGCGCCCCTTGTCCCTAATGCTACTCCAGTTGAAAGACTGAATTATGAGACAGAGGTTAAGAAGCACAATGATGTGGCTTGTTTAATGCTCGGAAAATGGCTCCTTTCTTGCAAAGGAAATTTGAGCTATTTTCTCCAAATCAAATGCTTGAAGAGCACAAGGCAATGTATGAGACGCCTCAGGCTGTGGAGATCTACGACTTGGTAGATGCTTTGCACAGTTGTAAGCAAGCCCCTAGAAAATCCGTTAGTGCACATTATCAAGAGATGAAGGGTTACATGGAACAGCTCATCGCACTAGGGAAATCCTACGACAATGATATGGCAATTAACCTAATCAATAGGTCTCTTAATCGGGACTTTAATGATTTCGTTTGGAACTTTAATATGCATTGCGTGGGGAAGACAGTTAATGACTTGCACGCAATGCTCATTGACTAGGAAAAGGGTCTAAAGGAAATGGCAAGTACATCTGCTCCTACCCCTCATATGCTTTATGTATAAAAGGGTGGAGTGAATAAGCCAAAACCACACAAGAACAACAAGAAGGGCAAAGGCAAGGGTGATAAGGGAAAACAAGTTGCGACTTATTCTAAACCCAAGTAGAACTTTGTCAAGAAGAAATCTCAGAAGGATGAGACTTGTCACCATTGCAAAGCAAGTGGTCACTAGGAGAGGAACTGCCCTCTTTATCTCAAAGAGTTGCGAGAAATAAAGAAGAAGGCTGAGCTTGGTGCTGCAGTGTCTTTAGGTAACTTATGTTTGATAGAGTTATTTAATCATACATACAAATCAAATTATTGGGTATATGATACGAGATGTGGTATTAAAATTTGTAATACTATGCAGTGATTTGAGTTGGAGAGGAAGCTTGCCTATGGGTAACAATTTCTGCATGTGGGAAATGGAGCACAAGTAGCGGTTGAAGCAATAGGAACATTTAATCTAGTTTTACCTTCGGGTCTAGTAATGAGATTGAATAATTGTCATTTTGCACCTAAAATTGTTAGGGGCGTTATTTCTTTTTCTTGTATGTTGGATCTTAGATTTATTCACACCATTGATAATAATAGAATTTCTGTTTTTAAAGATGGTTTATTCTATTTTGATGCAATTTCTATGAATGGTATTTTTGAAATTAACATGCATGATAATAATTCCAAGAGAAAGATTGATTCTGTATTTAGCATGAATAAGAAGAGAAAGTTAGACAAGAACTCTTCTTATCTTTGGCATTGTAGACTTGCCCATATTGGGAAGACTCGTATACAAAAGCTTCAACGTGATGGTCTCTTGGAAAATATCAATGATGAATCATTTGATAAATGTGAGTCTTGTATCTCTGGAAAGATGACCAAGAAACCTTTTAATAGCAATATTGAAAGGGCTACTGATCTACTTGGACTTATACATACTGATGTGTGTAGACCACTTAGACATGTGTCAAGGAAAGGTTCTAGCTACTTCTTAACATTTACGGATGATTATAGCCGATATAGTTATGTTTATTTACTTAAACATAAACATGAGGTATTTGAAACATTCAAAGTGTTTAAAGTGGAAGTAGAACTGCAACTAGGAAAGAAGATTAAAGCTCTTCGTTCTGATCGAGGTGGTGAATATTTAAGTCAAGATTTTAAAGATTATTTAAGTGAGAACGGAATTGTTCAGAAACTTACTTCTCCATATACTCCACAACAAAATGGTGTATCCGAAATGAGAAATCGTACATTATTAGATATGGTGCGATCTATGTTTAATCTTACAACTTTACCTTTATCCTTTTGGGATTATGCTTTAGAATCGGCTGTTCGTATTCTGAATATGGTTCCCACAAACAAGGTTGATAAGACACCATATGAACTATGGCATGGCAAAAAGCCATATTTGTCTTATTTGAAAATTTGGGGTTGTGCAGCGTATGTGAAACGTGACTCTGGAGATAAACTCCAACAACGCTCAGTAAAATGTATCTTTGTTGGTTACCCTAAGGAAACTATGGGTTACTACTCTCATTATCCGGCTGAGAACAAAATTGTTGTGGCTCGGTATGGAGACTTCCTTGAAAGTGATCTTGTAAATCAAGAATTTAGTGTGAGAAACTATGATCTTGAAGAAATTCAAGAAGATACATTGCCTTCTGAAAATACTAGCGAAGAAATTCCAATAGAGCCAGAAAGTCTGGGAGCTCCACCGGAATTAATTCCTCTACGTAGGTCTGTAAGGACTATACGTGCGCCAAGCAAAATATGTCTTAACATAGGGGATGATGAGGAGGAAGTAGGGGATCTTGGTGAACCTGCTAACTATCGATCCGCAATGCTTGATCTAGAAAAGTTAAAATGTATAGTTTTGATGAATGAGGAAATGAAATCCATGAAAATCAACGATGTTTGGATTCTTGTAGATGCACCTAAAAATGCTAAACTAGTGAAAAATAGGTGGATTTTCAAGAAGAAAACCGGCATGGATGGTGAAGTACAATCTTATAAAGCACGTTTAGTAGCTAAAGGTTTTACTCAAACTTTTGGCGTAGACTACGAGGAGACATTTTCTCCGGTAGCAGACTTACGAGCTATTAGGATTCTCATAGCTATAGCAGCATACTATGACTATGAGATATGACAAATGGATGTTAAAACTGCCTTCTTGAACGGTCGCTTAGATGAAGAAATCTATATGCAACAACCAGAAGGGTACGTTGATCCTAAATATCCAAAACGCGTGTGCAAACTTCAAAGATCTATTTATGGTTTGAAGCAAGCATCACGTCAATGGAATAAGCGATTTGATGAAGAAATCAAAAAGTTCGAATTTATTCAAAATCGTGATGAGCCATGTGTATATCGCAAAGCTAGTGGGAGTGATGTAGTGTTCCTAATTGTATACGTCGATGACATATTAATCATGGGAAGTAACATTCTAAGACTTAAGGAAGTTAAGGATTATCTTGGTAAATGTTTTTCTATGAAGGATTTGGGAGATGTTGCATATATTTTGGGAATTAGAATCTATCGAGATAGGAAGAGAAGGTTACTTGATCTTAGTCAAGATGCTTATATTGATAAGATATTGAAGAAGTGTAACATGCATAATTCCAAGAAAGGTTTTCAACCTATGGAAGTTAGGCATGAATTAAGTCATGAGTTAGATGCATCAACACCCGAAGACGTGGCTTACATGCAGAATGTGCCTTATGCTTCGACTGTAGGATCTATTATGTATGTTGTAAGATGCACAAGGCCTGATGTGGCGTTTGCTCAGAACTTGGTCAGTAGATACCAACAGAATCCAAGGAAGCTCCACTGGACTGCTGTTAAACATATACTAAATTATTTGAGGAGTACAAAAGATATGTTTTTGGTTTTGAGGGTAAACCAGACACATAACTGAATGTTACAGGTTTCTGTGATGCGTCACGGCAATGTGATAAAGACGATACGAAGTCTCAGACGGGTTACGTGTTTGTCATCAATGGAGGAGCAGTTGACTGTAAGAGCAAGAAGCAGGCAACCATTGTTATGCATGCAACTCAATCGGAGTACATGGCCGCTTTAGAAGCCGCAATGTAAGCTGTTTGGATTAGGAAGTTTAGTGGAGATCTTGGAGTGATGCCTTCAATTAAAGAACCTATTGATATATGTATTGCAACAATTCTGCTGCAATTATGTTTGCCAATGATACTGGAGTCATGAAAGGTGCCAGACCCTTTAAACGTAGATATCACTACGTACGAGAACAAGTGGAAGCACGTGAAATAAAATTAATAAAAGTTCACACAGATGATAACGTAGCTGATCCTTTTACTAAGGCTTTGCCTAGACCAAAGGTAGTTAAGCATGCCAAAGTGATTGGGCTGCAACTAGCTAGCGAATTCATGCAATAAATCTGTTGATTAGTATTTGGATAAAGGATGTTTAAACATTATTGAATTGATGAAATAAAGATTGAGTTTCGTTTATTTTCTGTTATTTGACTTTGTATCATATCTTACATGTTTTATATCCATGAATAAATTGTTATGTTCTAAATGTCCGTTGTCGATTAATAATATGGGAGTGTTATTTGACTTTGTATCATATCTTACATGTTTTATATCCATGAATAAATTGTTATGTTCTAAATGTCCGTTGTCGATTAATAATAGTGACAGAGTATACTTGAAAGTATATTGGTCAATTTTGGATGATATTTGATGAATAAAATATTGGACTTATCCCAACTATATGATTTTACTTTATGGATCTTTGTCATTAAGTAAATCATAAATAGTTATCCTTAGACCTGAGATACCAGGAAACTGTCACGAATGTAGTGCGTTTTTGTGAGATAACCTAACGCTAAACGTAACTGGTAGCTATAAGGGTTATTTTCAGAAGTGTTGCAAAGTTTGTAAGTTTCGCTTGTAGTCAAAATGGGATTTGTTTCCTTCAAAATTATTTTTGAAGTATAATACAACTGGGCCCCCTCGGGGGAGTAGTAAGATGTTTGTGTGGCCACACCCAAATTTGTTTTGGTAATCTTGTTATATCCGTAAACGAGAAACAAAATGGTTAATGAAGGAATGACTGAGATCCATATCCTATTAACGTTGTATTTGAAATGAAAGGATAATAATAATGATGATGTATCATTAAAAGGTTTTTTCCAGGAGACCTTATGTTAACATGGATTCACTAAGAACACGGGTAAAAGATCCGGAGGTCAGGGAGGATAGAAGTGGTGTTTAGCCATTTTAGAGAGATAAACAAGTAAGAATAAAAGTGTGCGTTTTATTCTAGTGAGAGAAAGGAAAAACAAGAAATGATAAGCCTCACCCCTCCATGGAAGTATGGAGGGGTTTATATAGCCCGGGACTTGGACTTTACATATGACACTATTAGTCCCTGCAAGTCCCGGCTATGAAACTAATGTAATTCCGTTAGTCGCACACATTTTAAGGCTAACAATCTTCCCCAATGTGGAGACATACTGAATTACTTACAATGTTCCTAACAAATGCAAATACAACAAAAATATGACAGTATTAAGTTTGCTTCCAATGCTGAGGATGACACCTTTATCTTCAAGTCTTGTAGAAAAACTTATACCCCAGTTTGAATCCTCTTTGTCTTTGCTTGTTGAGGAACCATTGTATCATGTATGGACTGGATTAACTTCCCCCCAATTCATACCACATGTCTTGAAAATCTTTCTTCATAGACTTCTTTTTGACGAAGCTTCAGAATCAGCTTCCCCCCAAACCAATATCCCTGTCTTGAGCAGAACCTGTAGCTTGAGCAATCTTCTATCTTTAACATTTAAAGTGCACAGCGGAATTTTGTTGAAGAAGAAGCAAACCGCACCAAGTAACTGCTACCTTGACATTTTTGGTCTTCATGATTATGTGTTTGGGGGAACATGTAAGAAATCAGCAACAAATCTTCTCACGCTTGTAGAATGCTTCCCCTTGGAAGTTGAACTAAGTACCCTATAGTGGGAACTAAGTCTCCAAAGTACACGTTCTTCCCCCATGATGGTGACGAACTCTCGGAAGCATCATCTGACGTGTACGGTCAAAATTGCGAGATGTTCTTGTTGAAAGTATGATGGTGACGAACACTCGGTAGCGTTCTTGTCAAACGTATGGTGGTTAAGAACACTCGGTAGCATTCTTGTCAAAAGTATGGTGGTTAAGAACACTTGGTAGCATCATCTGACGAGTACAATCAGAATCATGAGAACTCCGTGTCTGAAGCAGTATACTTTGTTGACATTCTGTAGCTCAAGTTGCTCGTGAGAATTGTTTGTTGATCACATCTCTACTCTTGTACTCTCTGGCTAAACTTACCAACCTCGTATTCTTTCGGCTATCTGTAGTGACCACTGGTGAAGTAAACCTGATATTCCAAACTTGAAACTGAAGTACAATCTCCCAAATTTGTTACTTACGCTTAGCACTTGTGTTGATTGACGAACGGTGCAGAGAAATGTCTCTTAGAATCTTATACATAAAGAGAGAGGTATAAGATGTAGAACACCTCTTGAAGTATCCACAACTCTTGATGAGTGTGACACTGAGCACTACAACGTAACTCCTTAAGTGATAGTTGTCCATGTCGTTGACCATCCACCCCTTGACAGTGGAAGCTAGATATATCAAGTCTCAATCAAAAATGATGAAGCGAATCATCAATCGATAGAGGGGGTGAAAGAGGCTCGATGATGAATTGAGTAGACGCCTTCGTGATATTCCACTTCACCTTCAAATAATAAATACCAAATTCACTTCGTAATCACTTGACATTACTTTTCCTCGAATACTAGACGTTTTTGACAATTTTAGTGAATCTTAAAGGATCGTTTTGGTGTTTGTTTGTTTTTGTCTTCGTGTTTGTTGTGTGTGTTGAGTATGACTGAGTGTCGTTAACTAGGGAACCAACGATGACTAGAGAAAGAGAGGTCGTCAACGTCGTCTAGTAAACTTGATTTTTGAACCCCAAATTAATCATATACCCAACTGATGCGCGGAGCGACCTCCGCAATCGTTAAAGTTAAGAAGATGTTAGATGAGCAACTCAAGGATGAGTTTGAAAAGATGCAAAGGTTTATCCAAGAACATCGGGAGTCTACTATCCGTAATCGTGCCAAGAGGACGGGGGCTGATTTTAAGTCCTCGTCTACTCCAGTTGTTGCTGGTACAGTTGATGTTGATGATGATCCTACTCATGGTGCATCAGCCCCTAGATACTCCTACTGTTGGCCACCCTGCTATTGGTTCTTTTGTGGCTCCTATAAAATCTTCTGTAGATCCTCAAGTTCCTTCTGGAACTGCACTAGTTGCTGACCATGTGTCTAGTACTGATGGTGCTTCTAGTCCTAATGTTGCTCCATCTAAAATTCCTACTCCTACTGTTGATGGCTCTAAGGTTTCAGGTTCTGCCACTTCTGGTTCTGCTCCTAAAGTTGGATCCTCTCCCATTTCTACCAGCAAACACATGAAACACTTTGCTAGGAAGAGTATATGTGTACCTATTGAGAAGAAGGATCGTAGCTCCCTGATTGAGGACAGTTCCGATAGTGATGAGGAAGATTCCATTGGTGTTGGCCACTTTACTCATTGGGAAGTGCGACCCTCACCTTTGATAACAGGTTCCTTTATTGATATGATTAATAGATTGCATGACATGCACAACTATTTCTTAATACTTCAAGAGTATCTATACTAGGTGGATAGGCAGGACCTAGTGCGTTTATATGGAGTGGTAGATGCTGAAGGCCAGTCTGCTGATTTGCCTAGATGTTCTATGGTGTGATTTGAAGGTCATGATGGATAGTCTTCCTGGTAATCCTAGTGTTGTTATTTAAGATGATCAATCTTAGTGGCTTATTAGCATGTGGAAGCTATATGGGTTGTCTGGTGTTCATGTGTTGGAGACCATGTGTGGTGTATCTCTTCATATGCTTGTGGATCAGTCTTATCCTCTAGTTATCATCGCCATAGAGGCCATGCTGAATAAAAGGTTGCCGGTTTCCAAGACTCTTGCTGGAAATGAAGAACCTATGATTGTCACTTTGGTGGAGTCTATTCAGGCTCAACTTTCTGCTGCTAGGAGTACAGCTTCTGGTGTTTGATCCTGGTGTCTCTCTGGTATGTATATTCTTTGTTCTATTATTCTTTTTGTCCAATTTTTCATTTGTATATTCTTTTCCATTATCTTTGGTGCACAATCTTTTGTCTCTTCTGAGACCTCCTTTAATTTAAAAAAAATCATAACAAAATTTTTTGTTGACTAAGGTTTTTGGGCTGATTTCTTTTGTAACTTTGTTTGTACCTTGGGTGTTGGTTGGACCCCACACAACAAATGGTGCTCAACTCACAATGTCTCACAGACAAGAATGATTTGATTTACGATGAGGGTACGACTCTAGTGTGATAATCAAATGTGTTGATGGTTGGCAATTTACCTAAAAATGGTAGGTTATCACTCACCTCGGTCTTTAGACTGAAGAGTGGCTAGTCCATAGAAAACGGCGTATGTTAAAGATATATTCAAATCCGTTGATAGCTGTAATAATTTGCTAAAAAATATAGGATTTTCAACTCACCCATGCTTCATTGCTGAGAGTTGGCTATTCCTGAGCAAATGGCTACATGTAATGACTTCATCAAATTCGTTTTTTGCTGTGATGGTTTGCCAAAAACCATTAGGGTATTCAAGCTCACCATTCATTCATGTTTCAAGGGTTGGACTAGGTATTGATTTCCCAAGGTGATGTCTTGATTCCACCAAAAGATCAGCTAGCCCAATAGTGAGAGCTACTTGGTAAAGGCTTCTTAAATCTTCTCATGTTGCTGTAAAGATTCACCCTGTGCTGATATGTTCAGAACTTTCAAGAAGCCAAGTGTTTTAGTGCAAGGCAAGTTATTTTGGGTTTCTTCTGGTGTAATAAAGTCAACCTTGCTGCTGATGTAGCTGCTATTCCAATCCTGAAGCTTTATTGTGAAGATCTATTTGGAAACTTGAACTCAACATAATTAAATTCAAGTTTAGGGGAGGATTGTTAGGAATATTGTAATAGCTATTTATTTTTGGTCTTGTAATAATTACTAGGAGGTATGAAGTTCATTAGTAGAAGGAGTAGTTCCTCCTGGTAGGAGTAATAGGTTACTCCTGGTCTGTTACTTGGTTAGTCCATCTTAGTAGTAGTAGTTAGTTAGGATATGCATGAGATATCTTAGGAAAGGATATGCATATCATCTGTTACACATTTTGGTGTAAATGATAATTAGGATTTCCTTGTAGTATAAAAGGAACCCACAACCGAAGGGTTAGACGCACCTTCACCATTTCATTTCTTATTAGTAATATTAGAAATCCTTATAAAGGATCATGTTATTCATTTAGTCTTTGTGTCTTCTTCTTACTTGTGTTTATATTCCGCATAAGAACTTGTTCTCTCTTAGAGTCTCTCTGTAGATAAATTGTGATTACAGAACATGTCTATCATCCTTAAAAGGATGAAAGATCTAACTCTAAAGGACCCAACACTTAGAATGTATGCAAATTTGGGCTAAAGCCATAAGTTAACAAATAACTTATGTGGGTTAATCACTCAGTTTGAGCAGGAGGGCTTCAGACGTTCAAAAAAGAGCGAATATTAATGAATAACATTGTAGGAAACCCTTTAGTAAATATATCCACATATTGAAATCGTGAGGGAACATGTAAAACACACACTTCCCCGAACCACATAATCACGAACAAAATGTATATCGATCTTGATATGCTTAGTACGTTGATGTTGTACCATATTTGTAGAAAGATACACGCACTAACGTTGTCATAGTAAACAAGTGTAGCAGTATGCAAAGGAGCATGTAATTCTACGAGAAGATTACGAATGCAAGCAGTTTCATCGACAACATTAGCAACACCTTGATATTCACCTCTACACTAGAATGAGATATAGTAACCTATCGTTTAGCAAACCATGAAAGTAGGTTATCCTCAAAGAAAACACAATACCCATAAATGGAGCGATGGGCGATAGGGCGACCTACCCAATTAACATCGGTGTATGTAGTGAGCTAATTGGTAGTAGAAACATGCAACGGAAGACCATGATCAAGAGTCCGATGTATATAACTAAGAGTCCTCTTCAAAGCAGTAAGATGAGGCTCACGGTGATCATGCATATACAGACAAACATGTTGGACAACATAAGAAATCTCTGGCCGTATAAAGTAAGATATTGAAAAGCACCCACCAAGCTGCAGTACAAGTGGAATCAGAAATCGAGTCACCATCAGGACCTAACTTAGATTCAGTTCAACTTGAGTCCTGTAAAGATTACGTAGCTGTATATGAGCTTTCCCAAGAATCTCTTTAGCAAATTTGTATTGTGATAAAAATAAACCCGATGCAGTCGATTGATCAGAAATACCAAGAAAATAATTAAAGGAGCCAAGATCTGTCATCGCAAACTCGCCATGAAGAGAGCTGATATACGTTGTAGCAATGGTGTAGAAGATGCCGTAAATATAATATCATCCAAATATAATAAGAGATAAGCAATGTCAGATCCAACATGATAAAAAAATAAAGACGCATCGATATTACTATGTTAAAACCAACCCGGGTAGCAAAGCTATCAAAACGTTGAAACCAAGCTCGAGGAGCCTGCATAAGGCCATATAATGAATTCTACAAGTGACAGAGATAATCAAGTCTGACGGAATCAATAAACCCAGGAGGCTAGTGCATATAAACCGTTTAAGATAAATGACCATGAAGAAAGGCATTCTTCACGTCAAGCTGATGAATAAGCCACTAACAAAAAATTACAAGACTCAAAACAAAAGAACGGTAGCAGGTTTAACCACCTGACTAAATGTCTCATCACAATCAATACCTTGTTGTTGACTTCATCCGTTGGTAACAATACGAGCCTTATACATGCGTAATGAGCCATCTACATTAAACATATGTTTGATAAGCCACATAGAACGAACAACATAAACGTTAGGGTGATGGGGTACAAGAACCCACATGTCGTTAGTAATTAAAGCATTATATTCATCTAATATAGCTTTTTTCCATCTGGGTCCATGAAGGGTGTGGATATGAGAGTGGGAATTAGTGAAGTGGTGGTGATATGACAATTCATATGCTCAAGAGGTTTAAAAATGCTGAATTTAGCGCGAGTAACCATGGAATGAGCGGATACGGGTTGTAGTTCAGTTTGCATTGTGGGTGCAGTTTTGCCTGCTTTAGGTGGACAGTGAACTCGACCTATATCAGTGTTTATTGAAGAAGTAGATGCGGAAGAGCTAGTTTGCGGAGAGTGTTGGGTCTTGTCAGGTAGAGGTTTTTGGGAAGTAGCGGCAGGTGGTATAGTGGGACACGGAAGAGGGTTGTGTGGAGGTGTCTTAAGCTGGGTAATGGGCTTAAGTTGTGTAGGATTAGGTTTGTGAGGAGCTAAGGGTAAAAGGAAATCATAAGTTGGATGTGTAGATGGATTCTCAATCCCGAATGAGAAGGCATCCTCATCAAAACGAACATGTCGTGAGATAATGATTTTATTAGTAGAAATGTAGAGACAATTGTAACCATGATGGTTTGCGGGGTAACCAAAAAATATGCAAAAAGTTGAAAAGGGTTGGAGTTTATGCGTAACTTCAACGCGAGGATAGCAAAGGCATCCAAAAAGACGTAAATGTTCATATGTGGTTGTTTAGTTGTAAGGTTTGAAAATGGTATTTCGATATTAATGGGTGTAGAAGGAATAGATTCAAAATGTGAGCGGCCATATTAAGAGCTTCCATCCAAAAAGAGAGAGGTATGTGGGATTATAATCATATACTAGTATATATTTAGGATTTGTATGATAAAATAGAGTTTGATTTTGTATAGTAATATAAAAAATGATGCAGCTGCTTCATCTTCAACACGAGCCGAGATTTTTTAAAAATGGCTTAAGCGCAGTCCCGGACATTTAAAAGGGCGTTCGGCTCCAAAGAAGCAAATTATAGCTAATGATAGCTTACGTAAACAAGTGGAGTACGAAAGGAAGGGGGCAGAGGCTAGTGAGGAAAAGGTGGAGAAACTCACAGAAATCTGTACTCCTTTGCAGACCGAGAATGAAGACATCAAAAGGAAAATGGGATACGTGATGGATCAACTATCTCGTCTCCCTCGTGTGTAACTTCCTCAAGAATTTGTAAGTCCTCTCACTTCCAATGATTCTCATGTTACATACGAAGTAATTAGTATAGAGCATTATAAACAATTTGTTAATGTCTCTAGCTTAAAAGGGGAAACATGCCTAAGATATCTCGAAATGATTACCCTTTTACCTTGTAAAGGTGGTTGTTGAAGCAACATTAAAGCAATAAACTTTGATATATGACTCGCCTCAACCGTCACATTTTTTATGTAATTGATCGGTCCTTCATGCTATTTCGCTTTTTGCCAACAGTTTAATAAACCCAATGAATAATTCAAAGTTTACATTTATTCACTACAATACTAGCCAACAAAAGTCACGATATCTTAGGTACTTTAAAGACAAGAGATTATAAGATTCAAATGCTAATAGTTTCTGAGGTATGATATTTGCCACCTGTCACGAGAATTTGATCTATATGCTAAGTCTATTGTACTATTTTCTCGATCATCTCTATCTATGCACGATTATGTGACTCCCATTTTTTATCATGCCTTTATGATAATTACCCTAGCTAGCTTGGCGCTAAGTCCATTGTACTATTTTCTAGATCGACTCTAGCTATGCACGAAATCAATGAAGTTTCGTATCTTTTGCATTCCTGGAACACCTACATGTGATATTGGGAAGTTTTGCATTAAATCTGACTTTGTTGATCTTATTTTGTTGTTGTTTTACAGTGATGATTTCATTTACGGACACTATGATTTCAAGACAGTGTGTTAAACATAACATTGCTAGAAATAGTTTTCGGACATTGAGTTGAACATAAGATGCAAGAATTACTCTTTTATGAATGTTTTCATTACACTTACATACATGTAATGGAGCTCTACTTTGTAGGATTAATGCCGTATAATCTAATCAATCTTGTATGATGTGCATTGACGTTAAACTTGCTGCGTAGTTAATATTTGTCGTTTGAAATATATACCATGTTTAATAGTATTATGTTTGCGTGCAAAATTTCTTGTTGTATTTATGCCAAATAGCTTCTAGCTTTTACATTATGATCATTGTAGTATTTGTTCTTTTGTCATTGGTGATATCATATTTCTGACAGACTTTTTTTATTTTGTCAATGAGACCAAAATTTGTGACGAATTTTTGTCATTTGTGACAAAATTTTATGACGAAGTAGTTCGTCAAAAAAATTAGTGACAACTCTAGTTGTCACATATTAGTAACGAGCTTTTGCAATCTCGTCTCTAAAAAAAATTAGTGACGGACCTATTGTGACGACAACTGACGACTCAGTTTTCGTCAATAAATTGTAGTGTTATAAGCTTAATTATTAAAAGCTATCAAATCCATCACAAAAGCCATATGAAGAGATCGTCTCTAACGTATGATTTGCATCGGCGCATACGATATGATAAGGACCTTATTACCTAAATATGGCTTGAAATCGAGAACTTGTTGACATACAAAAGTAATGAATAATAATCAAGCAAACCATATTATAAACCGATAAACAGATCGATGTTACAACAATAAAGATTGAAACCCTAGTAAAAGATTATATAGCTCAAAACATTCATATTGATAGTAGATAACTAGATCTATATTGTGGTAGAACCTAATTTTGATCAATCTATTCAAATGCCCATTGATTTTCCTTACGAACATCTGCTTCTTCTTCGGGCGTAAAATCATTCTCGATATTAAAAGTCTTTCGAATCTCCTCCGGCATCTTGTTCTTGATTAAATCCGCCACTTGCTGACAAGTCACATCCATCAATGCGTGAATGTTAAGATAGTTAGCAACCATAATAACAACAAACAAATCATCCTTCTCCAAGTCTCTATGTCCCTTTGTAATATATAAAATCCCATTTATTTTTTGTCATCTCACACTAAAGTATTGCCGTGAATTCGTTTTGATATTCATATTCCTTTTTAATAATAATTTACGACGATCGCGTTACTTTATTTTCATTTTGATATTCTTAATCATGTGTGTATATATTTGTTGAATTTTTAAAGTAACGTATTTATAAAGTATAAAGTAACATAGGCATAAGTCTAAAAAGGTATTGTTTATTTTATAAAATTATTAAAAAATATACGAAAATATAACTTTATATTTAGTTTTATAAAGTACTAAAATTTCAACCACTAAAATGTTTTAATTACCTCAGCTTTTGTTAAGTTTTTTACTTTCACAAATTTCACACCTATAATTTTATTACTTTTTTGTTTTCGTCAAATTCTTCCATCAAAAATTTCATTTTTAACCAAATTGTATTCATTTTGATTTTTTTCAGCCGACCTCAATGCTCTATATTGCTTGCGTGTCAAAATTAATCTACATGTTTGGTCCAATTTACTCTACAATGTCCGTTTTTCACGAGAACCATATAATTCTTGTATCATGCAAAGAATATATTTTGATGAAAAACAAATGCGCAATAAAAGTTTGTAAATCGCTATATTGGGCATAAAAAATTTCATAAAAAGGTAAAAAAACTCAAAATCACAAAATTCTCATTCACAATTTCTATATGCATCAAGTTACTAACATGCATCATGTATCTAGAAGCAATTTCAAACTAACGAAAGATAAATCAGCTAAACCTGCACTGTTTCCGTTATATTACTTTTTCAAAAACAGTGTTTATGTATCCTGAGAGTGTTTACGAGAAGATTCGGTTCGTGTAATCGATAGATTTTAACTATCCATCACGAGGCGAGGAATATTTAATTTTAGAACCTACAAACCAAACCGTACAAAGCGAGTAACCACGCTCGCGGGTACTCGAAGTGAGCGGGGCTACCCACGGTTAGCCATTTTAGACATTTAATCAAGTTTAGTCGTATAAATAATAATATGGTTTAGAACATAAAATGTCATTTTAGTAAAATTAAATGACACTGAATATATAAAAGTCATATGCTCCGCAATAGTTATCCCGTTACGATAATTGCATTCAAATACTCATATTTAACGTATTGACAATAACATATTTATTCGACCTCTATAGATTATAATCATATTAATTAATTTTCATACATAAATGTTTGAAATATTTACGTTGGGGGCAAAAATGTTGTTATGCTAAAAATTAGTGCAATAATATGATTAATACTCGTATAACTGTTTGAATATAACTTTAAAAATCTCCATGTGTATTATGTATGGTTCGTTTCGGTTTGGTTAACCCTGAATATCGAAAATTAAAAACGAAACCGATCTGTTATAAGCGGGCTTTTTCAACTTCGATTTTTTTGTTTTAATTTTTTCTATGAACTTAATCAGATAAAATATTATATCTATATATGTTCAAATTTCTTGGTTTTTTTCGTTTGGTTTCAAATCTCAAAGTTTGGTTTAATTCGCTGGGATCAAAGTTTAAACATCACACTAATTAGATCGCGTACTCAAGTAACAAAATAACGATCAACTTTTTCGCATTAGCCGAAAAATATCCTTCTCCGTTATATAGGAATGAGTTATATTCTTCTATGTCTCATTTCCATTAATCCTAAAAGTATAAATACAAAGAAATAGCTTATAATCTAAGCGAATATGGGCTAAATCCATAAGTAAACAAATGACTAATGTGGGCTAAACTTGGAGTTTGAGCAGAGGCCTTCAAACGTTCAAACTAGAGAGAAACTCAATAAATAGCATTGTAGGAAACCCTATAGTAAATATATCCTATTGAAATCGTGAGGGAATATGAAAAAGACGCACTTGCCTAGAACCACATAATCACGAACAAAATGTATATCGATCTCTTTATGCTTAGTACATTGATGGTGTACCGGATTAGTAGAAAGATACACGCACTATCGTTGTCGCAGTAAACAATTGTAGGAGTATGCAAAGGAGCATGTAATTATAGCATAAGATTACGAATCCACAGTTTCAACGACAACATTAGCAACACATCGATATTCGCCTCTGCACTAGAACGAGATATAGTAACCTATCGTTTAGCTGACTATGAAAGTATATTATCCTCAAGGAAAACACGATACCTAGAAGTGGAGCGATGGGTGACTGGGCAACGTGCCTAATCAACATCGGTTCACCTTCAAACATTTTTTATTGGCTTGTTGAACTGACTGTGACTCCGGTTCCCAGTTGAACCTGTTGGTCCTCTTCGGTTTTCAAAATTATGTACACCATCATTTTAAGTAGACAACATATGTACGATTGTAAATATATGCTTTTAACTCTCGTAAAATGTGAATATATAATTATATTTTTAAGTAATGCGTGTATTATTTATATATTAATTTGTATTAATTTTATTTAGGGAGATTTACTTGTATATCTTTCTTGAAATTGACTATTAGGTAAATATCCTTTGCATTTACGTATATATCCTTCTCATTTTTGTAATTACATTAATATCATTTCTAAACTTGTATAATTACATTAGTATCTTTCACAAACTTTTAAATGCTCATGTATATTAGAAAATTTGATTAAATCATCACTTTGTTAATTTTAATTTGAAACTATTATTCGACTTTTATTTATCTTTTATATTTATCATAATTATATTACGAATACATAATTTTAACCGCGACTGATGAAACAACATGATAATAAATCACGAAATTTTATATATAGATATGAATAAGAAAAATATTACTCATATATATTAATTTGTTCATATAACTTTTGGACTTGATTAATGAAAAAGATCACCTTTTTTAAAAATATACAAGAGAATTTAAATGTTTGGGATATTTATATATGTACAATGTTTGTGAAGGATATTATTATAACTAGAAAAAATTATGAAGGATGTTGACGTAACTAAAAAAAATAAGAAGGACATTTATGTAATACTGAATTTTCGGAAGGATATATATGTAAATGCCCCTTTTATTTATTTACAAATGCGTATTATTTATTATGTATTAATTAGTTTTGATATTAGTATTAATTATGTGTTAGATAGTTTTAACATTATGTATAATTTTAATATGGATATTAAATTATGTATAAATTAATTTTTAGTTATGTTTATACAATTGCACATTATGCATATAGTGTTGCAAGTCGATTTTTCAACATTACTAAAAACAATAAGTGTTTTCTTCTAATATGTAGTACCAGCTTTAAGGCCCAATTGTTGGACGGCGAGCTTTAAGGGTTGGTTTTTAGGAACAATGCCATTTTGATAGTTTTTCGATAGTTTTAAATAACAACACGAACATGTTCAACGTCGCTTTGCTTTTTGCATCATCGGTTTCAGGAGATCATATGGTAATAGACAAACCAATGTTAGCTTTATAGGGAAAATATATTCATTCCAATAATGGCAAATGGAAAACTAATAACCTTCTCGAATCGTATTATCATAACATGACCCAGGGTCAAGCGCATTATCATAAACTTCATAATACACAATATTATAAAGATTAAAATAACCTAAATGTAATAACCCAGGGTTTAAATTACATATTTCAACTTTCTACCATGCCATGGCAGCTTGTGCTTCATCCCGAGGTGATTTTCTTTATCTGTCTGCTTTTGAAATCTTTTAAAGAGGTGATCTAATATCCAATTCTTTGCTAAATGCTAATAACCTTCTCCAATCACCATAAGTTAGAAGTATCTATTGATGATTATGTGACATGAAGCATAGGGTTGGTATGGTCCGTGAACCATTATAACATAATTACGTTAGAGGAAACTTCGAGGTAAAAAAAACCTAGGAACATGAGACATAATAATTTAAAGCCGAAAGATATAATTCCTCCATCTTTACCAACTTAAGAAAATAAAAAAAATTGACAAAGATATATGAGCATTTGAATCACGTACTACAATGACTCTTAAGACATACACTTCGAATTTGTATGTGGAGAATACGTTATCTTCAAGGAACATGGACCCAACAACACTCGAATCAGGTACCTGGAAGCAGTTAATACATAATTATGATCAAGGTCGTCTATCTCCTGCAAGATAACTCATAGCACACACAAAGTAGTAAAGCATTACTCGTATACATTATAGTAGGCGACATGATCAGGTTAGCCAATATATCAAAGAGGGTAATTTTGGTCTTCTGTGTATGGATTGATTAGCGTAACTATAGCTGCATAAAGTTTATTAAAAAAATAAACAATTTTTTTGTAAAATAATTTGAAGATTTAAATTCATTTAAAAAACAAATTAGTCAACTTTGGACCAGTTGGACCCATTAGAAGCGTTTCCTTCTAAGCTACTTTGTCATTTTACCCATTCGAGAAAAAAGATATAAAATGTGGCCCATATTAACCCATTCATAAGTAAATACGTTGAATTTTCCACCTTTAAAATGTTTAGGGAAATGAAAAATAATTTGCACATTCTACCATAAGTAGTTGGTTCAAGTTTTATTCTCGTTCATTATTGTTGACAATGAGGAACCTGCCATCGTGACTCTTGGCTACAACCTCAATCATAACTATCCACTTTCTAATTTTCATGAGGTGATGCACATATTTAAAGTCCCAAATGTTGATAAACACAAGAACCGTACTTATTACTAACCTGCTAAGTCCCTGTGTAGTATTTTACACACATCCTATTTTTTCTTTGTCCATTCCCTTAGTGGTTGTCATTAGAAAAATATTAGGAAAATGTATCAATAAGAAATAGATGTCATGAAGGTTACAATCATGTAAAGAAAACAACAATAAACCTGTCGTTCCAATATATGCACCTCCACCACCTGCCTTAAACACGTCGTCTCCAAAATACACACCTCTTTCGCTTGTACATCAAAATTCTTTAAATATGACAGCTTGTCTGATCAACACACGAAAAAATGTTAATTAGCGTTAAATGACATGCAAGATGGATCGTCATTGCCTAATATACTTGTAGCTTATCGTATGAAAATATCAACCAAAACGCTATGAAACTTATAGACTCTTAGGTCATTAAGAGCAGGCACGCTATAGTACTTTACACACTCAAAACCTTCAGGTTCAAGATACCACTCGAAATCCTAATGTAGGCGTTTCATATTAGATCTAAAATACATACATAATTATAATTTTTGAACTTTTCATATGTAAAAAGATTAAACACAACTCTAAAACATAATCACTTGTGTTGGCGGTTCAATAAAATCACACAAGTATGGTTGAGCATCGGGCCCGAACCAGACCAGACCGAGCACCAAAATGCTCCAAAACTCCAGACCGATGACTGAATCGATATGTTTCGGTCTCATTTGATTTGAAGCTAGTTATCTTCCTATGATACATAAGTTAATAAGATCCTTCAATATGCTCACCCAACACCCATGGTGCCCTAATAAACAATCCTAAACACATCCTAGTTAGGACCATTAAACAATCGTTTGGCTATAATTAACCAAACTACTGACAACAACAACATCTAAATCATTTAATTAATATTTTGGATAAAGCAACAATCTTTACTTCATAAACATCTAAAGTTAAATGGCGATTATCATGCTACAACTCGTGTAAAACAACTTATTGGGGGTAGTGCTAGAAGACCAACTTATTGCCGGACTCAAAATGTGATTATCGTGTCGTATAGAAAAATTCAGATGTTATTTAGCATTGCATAAAAAATTGACATTTGGCATAATCATTTATATAGAAGAGTTGAAGTATCAAGATTTCTGTTGATGCAAAAGTTGGGGTAGACCGAGCTTAACCCAAATTAGGCTTAATTTGGGGCCCTGTGGACTCTGGCTCTCGCACCAAGTGAAACTTATTTTAGGACCCTGCGCACTAAACAGACACCGTTAGGCTTACCGTGGGTTTGTGACCCACGATTAGACTCCGGCGTGAGAGTAAGTAATCGGTTTGAGTATATCAGTGTTTAGGGTATTGCGTGTATCGTACCTTTGTGGAACCGAAGGGGTTCCTTTTATACTCGAGAGAGTCTAGGCTGGGCTCCCTGTTCTTGCAGCCTAAGGAAGAGATAATGACTCGAAATAGCTTGATCTTCATTATCCAACTAAGGCAAGTGTATATCCCTTTTCCTTAAGCGAATATAACTATAATATAAGTTATATTCGGTCTGATCCTGTCGCACTGCGACGAGCACTTGGCTAAGTAATCAACCTCTTGTGCGACAACGGCTTACCGGGATTTTTGGGTTATGTGCGCACATCGCACAAGTATCTAATCCATTCCTGATGGATGCGGGTAGTACCCATGAGTCGGACTATCCAGCCCGACTATGGACTATACGTCATCATGTCCCCCCAGTCTAGTGGTCGCAGGTCCAATCCGTGACTACTAGACTATAATCACACCAAAACAGTCGCATAATCCAAGCATAAACTCAGATTTTAAATATTCCCGCCAAGAAGAAAAACATCCCCCTTTCACCTAACCTCATTGGTACTCGGGAAAAGCGCTTGCCACGTCATAGTTACTCCTTCATCTTCTACCGTTAGATCTAGTAAGTGGGGGACACATGGCACACATCTGACCATGAACAGTAAAACTCAGGAAGCCTATATAAACCCATCACGCCTCCTTTTGACTGTTTACCATCTACAAACCTTCAAACCACCATTAACGCCTCTATCATTTACCATCATCACCAGATCTCGTATTAAGGTTAACCGCGCGACCACTGTTTTGTATACACAGCACCATGGTGAAACAGCTAACCGACATCACGTCAATCTTGACCATTGAGTAGCTAGATGAATTTACCTCTGAGTTCTACATACCCGACTACCTGCACCCAAAAGTTCCTAACCCGCAACATAATATAAGTCAGTTCCCCGCAGGGAAGATAGGGTTGTACACCCGTTACTTCGATTACGCAAACCAGCGTATACCTATGTCGCGCTTCATGCTAAGCGTATTAATACACTACGAGACCCACGTCTCCCAACTACATTGCATAGGGGCAACGAAAATTTCGAATTTCGAAATAAACTGTCGCACCTTAGACATAGAACCTACAGTAAATCTCTTCCGCATCTTCTACCAACGACAATTAGCCAATGGCTGGGTATCCTTCGCTAAGCGAAAGGGTGGTATGCAATGTTTCGATGGAAAGGTATATTCCTTAAGGAATTGGACCAACAGATTCTTTTGGGTCGATGACGCTGCCTTTCCCTTCCACCTTCTGTTCTTGACCCTTGATACCGTGAGGAACGACCCCCTACCTGGCCCCAACTCCTACAACATTGTAGATGCGGAATCTTTGAGCAAAAACCGCATTCCCGTGCAACCCTATCCGGAGAGTGTTTTAGTTACTCTTGGCCTAAGTCGTGCAGTTATCTGTGGCGAGCACATGGTACTAACATTCCACAGAGAGAGTGGCCAGGGTTAGTGGTCCTTCCTGCCTTCATCATAACATTCTGTAAGTACCATGGCATATAAAAAAACTAAATATGTTTTCCTTTTGTCTGTTTGCTTCATTTCGCAGCTATGGACGTTCTTGACCTTGTCCATAGTGCCTTCCCTGAAGATTTGTTGGTGTACTCTCGCCCTCAGTAAGAAAATAAAGTGTCACTCCGTGATCGTGCGCATAAAAATACCATGGATTTAGAGGTTGGGGAGCCATCTGCCGCCCAAGAGAGTGAAGACACTGGCGTAGATCAACCACCGCCCCCTCCACCAGTTCAACAGTTAGAACAACAGCCACCCATACAACAACAACAACCACCACCCTTTCTCAACTCCTCGCTGTCTTCAGATGATTATACCAGAGACGCCGAAAAAGCCGCGGCTGGTATTGAGGAAGAGGACATCACTTCTTTAGGAAAAAGACACAGAAGCCCCCCATCATCTCCACACAAATCCGCGTGCACCGGGGTCGGTTCCTCCTGGACAGGGGTGCGCACAACAGAGGAAGAGTTTGAGAAGAACCTTGCAAAGACCCCTGTACACACTCCTCCCGCCACCATCAATCTAAGGTAACCATCTTCTTCTATACGGTAGCAGTTAGTCATACGCTCTCCCCCATACGTCATTATTTTCTATGCGTCTAACCATTACCCTTATGTAGCAGCGACGAACAGGAAAAATCATCTGCCAAGGCAAAGACCACACCCTCCCCCCACAAGGAGACTTCATCAGCGGGAGGAGATGCGTTTGCCCATGATCTGACCTTTGCCCCTAACTGGGAGCTTCCTGCATCCTCCGACCTAACGAGTACGTTTGACTGCGTAAGCTTTTTAGACAACATCATGCCCCCTGGCCGAGAGGTAGTGCTAGAAGGGATGAGTGATGTTGTCTTGGCCAATGAGGCAAGTTATCTGGCAGCGTAGCAAGTTACATTGACATCGCACCTTAAGAGGAGATACCTGGGGTTGTCTGCCAAACTTCACACGACAGAGGAAAAACTAAGGCAGGTCACTGAATAGAAATCCTCTGCTCTCGGCGATATGCAAGAGAAAATAGATCAAGAGGCCAAGAGAGGAAGAAAAGATGTCGCCCTCCTCCATTCCTTAACAGAAGAAAGGAACAAGCTATCTGCCGCTCTTGATGAAAAGCGCGCCCAACTCCACCAAATAAAGGCCTCCAACCTAAATGTTATGGGGGCCTTTGAGGAGGGAAAGAATAGGTTTGTTGCTGATGTTGACGCTCTGGGTGCTAAGGTAAAGGAAGATGTAAACGATCTCAGTTCGCAACTGAAGAGGCTGAGTACCGAATTGGATGAGGAGTTGTACCCTCGCCTAATGAAAGAGATAGCCAAGAAGCGGTGGCTAGTGCGCCATGGTCTGTGCCTAGCCGCAATGGTTGCTTTGGAAGACCCCACCTTGCGAGCCTCATTCTCGAAGTCTGTCATAGCCGCCATCAGTGAGGACACTTCAAGAGTTTGGTGACAACACACAAGGAGAAGTTACTGAACAAAGAACTATCGGGGGTGCCTTTTTATGATCCGAAGGCCGATGCCAAGCTCACCACAACCATGAAAGAAATGAGTGTATGTCTGCTGCCCTCTTTTGGCCTGGAGGGCAAGGATCATGAAGTGCCCTTTGAAGTGGTAATGGAGGGCCTCACCTTGGCGCGCCATAAGGCAGAGGGCGTTGTAGCATTGGTATACTTTCACCTAAAACCATCTATGGAGCAGTTGACCGTGACAGTATTTGCGCATCCCAATGATATTCTTGATCCCTTCAAGATTGAGAAGGGAGTGCCACTATCTGAGGTCCTTGCAGCGCACGAGCCCGCGCTGCTGCCAAAAAAGCCCTGCTGAACATAGGAGCAGCGCCTTCCGTTGGTGCGGCCCACCTTGCTCCTACCATCCCTGTGTTGCCATTGCCATTGCTGGAGAGGGATTCACGCCTGCTGGACCAGATGGAAAAAAGTCTGAAGGATCACCGCACTACTGCTTACTTACCTCCTTTGCTAAAACTGAAAGATCCTCCTCTGAGACCCATCTTCTCTCCAATTGCCTTAGATATTTGTAAACATATGTTGTATTTGTGATATACGAATGTTTGCTTTTGTAATAAACACTATCCTTCTTTTGTTATAAAATGTTATTCAATGTTCATAGCGCAATTTCGCATAATAAGCTAATGTAAACTTATAAATGGTCCATATGGGTTTGAGAAGCTCATTACGTGTGGTATACCGCTACTACCATAAGGACGGTCAGGTGAGGCTGACCCATTGTTAGGTGCGCACAAGTGCGTCTTAACAGTCTCAGAGTTTACTGGCTACATAGCTTGCTACGACGTCATTAAGAGCAATGGGCCTAACAAGGATACACGGTCCATGGTCGAAGGGGGTGCATCCCACTTACTCGACTAGTCTAATTAGTAGGGTAGGCTCATTCCTCTTATTTCTCCTGGAAACGTTGTGCACGCGTGCGCCAATAGGCAATATATAATAAGAAAAAAGTATGTATGACATAAAGAAAAAAAAAATCACAATGCGCCGTGGAACTAGCTAGGGACCACGACTGTTTTATTAACACTTGCAAGATTTTAAATACAAAAAATAAAAGGAAAAACAATACATTCACTTAGGAAGTTTTGCCCTTAAAGGTAGCACTTCTTTAGATGGCATATGTTCCAAAGTCTTTGTAGGTCGCGACCAACCATATCGCGTAGCCGGTATGCACCATTTCCAAGTGCATCCGTCACTTTGTAGGGTCCCTCCCATTTTGGTCCAAGCTTCCCTTTATTCTCAACGCGACTGGCCGCGTTTGAGCGATACACAAAGTCACCTGGCCTGAAGGAGGTCTTGCGCACCCTAGCATCATAGTAGCCTTTCATTTTTGCTTTTGACTTAGCTTCGCGGATTGCTGCTAACTCTCGTCACTCCTCGATTATGTCTAGGTTCAATCGCAGCTCATCGTTGTTAGTAACCATGTCTACCTCCGCTGTGTGAAGTGTTTGCAGTCCTATCTCAGCTGGAATGACCGCTTCTGTACCATATGTTAGGCCGAATCGGGTATCACCTGTGGCTGTCTTGATCATCGTACGATGTGCCCACAAAACATGCGACAACTCATCGACCCACTTCTTATTATGCTCCCCCAACCGTGCTTTTATGCCATCCCCCAAACTCCTGTTTTCTCTTTCCACAAGTCCATTTGTTTGTGGGTGGGCGACCGATGCGAAACATTGATGTATCCCATTCTTCGTACACCAATCCTTTAACGGGTTCTCTTCGAACTGCTTTCCATTATCAGAGACTATTCCACCGGGCATTTCGAAACGACATACTATGTTGTCCCATACGAACCTTTTCACTTGATTACCCGTGATCGTTGCGACTGCCTTCGCCTCAATCCATCTTGTGAAGTAATCTATCGCGACTATGAGGAACTTAACTCCCCCGCAACTATGGGAAAGGGTCCCATGATATCGATTCCCCATTTGAAGAATGGCCAAGGGGAGGTAATCGGCGTGAGCTCCTCTTGAGGCTGTCTAGGTACTGGCCTGTGCACCTGGCAGTCATTGCAGTTATTGATGAGTGTCCGCACGTCTGTATGCATAGTTGGTCAGTAGTACCCGCTGCGCAACGCTATCGCCACCACAGACGTTGGTCCTGCGTGCATTCCGCATGACCCCTCGTGGATTTCGCTAATGATGTACTGCGCCTTTCGTGGCCCTACGCATCTTAACCATGGCTGGAGAAATGATCGCTTGTAAAGGACCCCATCTCTGACTTCAAATTGCCTCGAACGTCTTCGCACTCGCCGTGACTCATTCTCGTCATGCGGGAGTGAGTCATTCGTCAAATAATCCATAATCTGTGTCATCCATGTAGGGCCTTCTTCCTCTACGACCGACGCGACCTCTTGCTCTTTGATTGACTTGTCCTTGAGGAATTCCACCAGGACTTGTTTCGATAAGTGCGCAAAACTGGTGGAAGCTATCTTTCTAAGTCCATCTGCTTTCTTGTTCTCCCCTTGGGTACTTGGCGTATCTGGAACCTATGGAACCCTTCAATCAGTGCTTTGGCTTTTTATAAGTACTGCACCATATTATCCTCTTTTGCTTCATAATCACCAAGTATATGGTTCGCTACCAGCCGAGAATCTACATTTGCTTCGAGATTGCGCACACCCATTCTTGCGGTGATTCTTTGCCCTGCTATCAGCGCTTCATACTTTGCCTCATTATTTGTGGCTGTGAATTCAAAACGTAATGCGTATGTGAACTCCATTCCTTCTGGATTGGTGAATATGAGTCCCGCTCTTAATCCATCAGTGCAGGATGACCCATCTGTGAACAAGATCCACGAGGCTTGGTCTTCTTCCTTTTGATCTAGCCCCTGAGCGCCCTCTTCTGGCTTTTCAATGATAAAATCCGCCAGAATTTGCCCTTTCTCGGCATTGCGCGGTCTGTAGGTAATATTGTGTTCACCTAGTAGAACACTCCATTTTTGGAACCTGCCTGCGACATCTGGTTTTGAGATCACCTGCTTTATGGGTTGATCCGTTATCACCACTATTGGGTGCGCTTGGAAATATCTGCGCAACCTCTTTGCTGCAAACACTAGCGCGAGCACTAATTTCTCCATTGGGGTGTAATTTAGCTCCGAGCTCTGTAACGCTCTACTTATAAAGTACACTGGTGTTTGCACATTTTCCCTGTTTGTCATTAGCACCGCGCTGATCGCTCCATGCGTTGCGGATAAATATATTATCAACTCTTCTTTAGGTCGTGGCGCGACTAACATGGGGAGCGAAGCTAAATGCGCTTTTAATTCCTCGAAGGCCTTTTCTGCTTCCTTCGTCCAATTGAAGTCCCTTTTCTTAATGCACTTTTTAAGTGTTTTAAATAAGGGGAGCGACTTCTCTGTTGACTTGGACAGGAACCTGTTCAATCCAGCAAGCTTCCCATTTTGCGACTGCACTTTCTTTTTCGTTTTTGGGCTCTAGAGTTGAATGACCGCGTCTGTTTTCTCTGGACAGGGTTTGATTCCATTAGGGTCAATCATGTATCCTAGGAACATGCCTTATGTCGCCCCAAAAGTGCACTTCTCTGGATTTAACTTCATGTTTATCCTTCTGAGGGTAGAGAATGTTTCCTCTATATCCCAAATAAGCTCGCTCTCCGTATGACTCTTTATTACCAAGTCATCGACATACACCTCCAAATTTCGCCCTATTTGGCCTTCAAATGCCTTATCAACCAGTCGCTGATACGTGGCCCCTGCGTTCTTTAGTGTAACACCCCCACAAATGCTATGCGCAGCGGAACTACAACATTGGGTGCTACACAGTATTCATTGCACACAAGATATATCAAACGACGCTAAAAAGACGTCAACTTAAAACTTGAATTAAAAATTGTTAGATGATACATGTCCACGGTTTTTCCAACCCTACTTGGTACAACAGAGTTTAGCGTTTTCGGTCCCCATGAATCTCAACCCAAGAATTTCAGTTTCACAACAACATTACATTAAAATTTAAAAACGTTTAAGTAGAAAAGGGAGGAAAAACAAGCGGACTCCAAGCCATACACACAACATCCATCCCATGCACGCTCCATGCTACACTTC
Organism: Glebionis coronaria; assembly: GCA_025667525.1. NCBI lineage: Eukaryota > Viridiplantae > Streptophyta > Magnoliopsida > Asterales > Asteraceae > Glebionis > Glebionis coronaria. The sequence continues at coordinate 61,116 of JANFOE010000953.1, read as the reverse complement.
AGCGGTTACCTGAAACACATGCCAAAATTTGGTTAACGAAAACGTTGAGTGGAATTCATAGGTTTTACAATCCATTTGAACGTATATAAAATAAAAACCATTCGTGATCATTCATAGACTTGTCGATCAAACAATCTATATTCAGGATACTGACAATTGTGTTTAAGCTCATGACACTAATCCGTTAACTCAATCACCAGCGTAATAATTACCGGCGTGATTCAGATGAAACCAGTGCCCCTTCTAAAGGCATCAGTTGCAATTATACCTTATCTCTCATACAAGATAATCTACCGCAGAACTTACTCAACATACAGCTTCTCGGCTAGCATTGGGTCGTTAGCCCCGTAGTACTACAAATTGTATAAGCGGCTATTTCCCCCTACTCGAGGGCAGGACAATAGTTAATAGTTCATGAATTTAGGGTCTTTTGCAACTTGGTACTCAACAGAATTTCTAAGGCAACATTCGGGTCTAACAATCATTCATGATATACGTTCCTTTTAAAAACTAGCATGCATTTCCCTCGCGGGTAAAACAATTTGAAATAAATATAAGCGAGGCTATAAATTCACACCTTATATATTAAGTAGTCGGTAGTTCGAGAGATGATCACTGACGACGATACGGATGCCCGGGTAAATCAACACCTATCAACAAATAACGCGTAATGAGTAATCTCATTTTAAATACCTTACGGTACTGTATAAAATACATAGATACTAGTCACTTAGGACAATTATAACTCACGCCAAAACAATACAACAAGCATCACTCATTTTACATCATTCGTTCTTATTATTTACGTTATCCATTTTTATCCATTTTTGCCGGTACTCACCGAAAGTACGGGCTGTTTTACTATACTTAACCGTCATTATAAAATTTGACAAAATTCTCAAAAATCCTATAAGACCTGTAGATAACACATTTTTAATCCCAATAAAAGTTTTTACTTCTACGACCCGTTACGCAACGCTTTTCCAAAACTATATTTTCCGGGCTGAAATTGTACTTCGACCAACTTGGACCTCTTTGACCTATATGAAAGGCACCTTTGACTTCTTTGACTCCTAAGTCCAATTATAGACTCATTTACACAGGTTTGTGACCAAAATTTGACCCTTGACCATTTACCAATTCATACTTATGGTCCTCGGGATTTGACTAAAACTATACATAAATTCGGATTATGAAAGTTCTCGTCTCCCGGTACTCGATCTTTAAAACCTCATAACTTTTAGCTCGTTTTGAGTCACGGGCTCTACCTTATACCAAATTAAAGCTAAGAAGACCCTCTATGACTACATTTAGTTATCTAGACCTGTAGGAAAAATAATTTTTACGAAAAGGTCTCAAAGTTTCTGCCTAAATTTGACCCTACCAAAAACATGCTTAAGCTCGATTCCAAACCTACTAATCACCACTAGGCATCATCCTAAGCTTCCCTAATCACAACCAAACACTAATTTCAGTCCTAACCCCTATTGATCAATCAACCTCATAATCCTAACATCTAAAAACAAACATGCAATCACATGTACCAATCTAAAACATCACTAAACACAATACCAAACACAAAATAAATGCTCAAAATCATCAACCACCATGGCTCCCCAAACATCCCCTTGTGCCGTGGGGTTTGGGTGACCAAATCACCACAACCAAATTAATTTTGGTGGGTTTTATTGGTGATTATACTTCCATTATACATGAATTTAACATGCATCACTACAATTAGCCTCAAAAACGAATTTGAATGTTCTTGAAAATTTTTGGAAACTTTTTGTTAATGCATGTTTAATTAAACCATGGATTAACACTCACCAATGAATTCTAAGAGGTGGTCTTAAGTTAGTTTTTGTGAAAACTCAAAAAAAAATGGTGGGATGGTGGTTCTTGGTGTTTGGCCGTCGGCCTAAGGACAAGAGAGAGAGAGAGAGTTTGATTTGTTTTTGTTAAATGTGTTTGTGTGTGTTTATGTTTGTGTCCTTTTTGTGGTATTGGGAGGGACCAAAGTGTAATTAAAGGTTTCTTTTGGCCATAAGCAAAAACGTCCTTAAAACTTTGCGGGATTGACTCACTAGTCAATTTAGAAAATTTTACGGGAGTCGGAAATCATCCCGAACACTCCAAAATATTTTTGGGATACTTTAAATGTACTCGGAAGGCTATAAAACTCACCCGACTCAACTTAACACGAATCGTAAGTAAAATTCTCGAAAAATTACATTATCGATAAATCGTCAATAATTATAGAAAATTGGGCATCCATCGGGATCGTAATCGTCATCGTCCTTCTTGAATCGTCAATCGTAAAAATTATAACCTCGAACATCGGCTTTAACCAAAATACTTATATATATAGAAATTAAAATTTATTAAAAATTTCAAAAATTAGCGCAATTTAGGGTAACGTTAATGACCTCGGTTCTAGGGTGTCACATCCACCCCTCCTTAAAGAGAGCGACGTCCCGGCGCTCGCCTCTTCTTGCACTCACATTTCGTTCTACTGGAACAGATGAGGATACCTTTCCTTGAAAAAGTCCTCACGTTCCCAAGTGTATTCCGGTCCACGCTTAGAATTCCATCGGACCTTCACAATAGGAATTCTACTACGCTTCAGCCTCTTGACCTCTCGGTCCATAATTTCCACAGGTTCTTCCACAAAATGCATTTTGTCGTCCAGTCGAATCTCGTCCAAAGGAATCACCAATTCCTTATCCGCCAAACTCTTCTTCAGGTTCGATACGTGAAACGTGTCGTGAATAGCACTAAGCTCGCTCGGCAATTCTAATTTATACGCTACTGGTCCAATTCGTTCAACGATCTTAAACGGTCCAATATACCTCGGACTCAACTTTCCTTTCTTCCCAAAACGAATTACACCCTTCCACGGCGATACCTTGAGCATAACCATATCTCCAACTTCAAACTCCAACGGTTTCCTTCTGTTATCGGCATAACTCTTCTGTCGGCTTCTCGCAGCAAGTAGTCGGTTCTTGATTTGCACAATCTTCTCTGTCGTTTCTAAAACCATTTCGGGTCCAGTCAATTGACTTTCTCCTACTTCACTCCAACACACAGGCGATCTACACTTCCTTCCATACAATGCTTCGAACGGTGCTGCCTTGATACTCGCATGATAACTATTATTATACGAAAACTCCACCAGAGGCAAGTGGCGTTCCCAACTTCCTCCAAAATCAATTACGCATGCTCGGAGCATGTCCTCCATCGTCTGAATAGTTCGTTCACTCTGGCCATCAGTTTCCGGGTGATAAGCCGTGCTTAAACTCAATTCAGTGCCCATCGCACGTTGAAGCGATTTCCAAAATTCCGACGTAAATCTACTATCGCGATCCGAAATGATCGATAACGGCACTCCATGTCTACAGACGATCTCTTTCGCGTACACACTGGCGAGCTTTTCCATGTTGTCCGTCTTCTTCATAGGTAAGAAATGAGCAGATTTCGTTAACCTATCCACTATCACCCATATCATATCACATCCACTAGGAGTTCTAGGTAAACCCGTCACGAAATCCATAGCGATTTTCTCCCATTTCCATTCTGGGATCTCTGGTTGTACCAACAATCCAGATGGTTTCTTATGTTCTGCTTGAACCTTCGCGCAAGTCAAACACTTACTAACGTAACGAGCAATATGCGCCTTCATATTCGGCCACCAATAAACTTTCTTCAGGTCGTGATACATTTTGTCCGATCCAGGATGTATCGAATACTTCGACTTATGTGACTCGTTCATAACCAATTCTCGAACTCCAGGTTTTCCTTCCTCAGATGAACACAATGGTAACCAAATCCGATTCTCAAAATATCTCAGTCCGTCTGACCTAATCACGAAAAGAGGTTTCAACATTCGCCCCAAATTCTCAGCTTCAACATTCCCTTTCATTAGTCCCCTCTCTTGAGCCTTTAATATAGTTTCGGTTAAGTCAACGCTCTCGGTCATCACCAAAGCTCTGACCCTCAAAGGTTTCTCCCGTTCCTTCCTACTCAGTGCATCCGCTACAACATTCGCCTTGCCAGGGTGGTAGCGAATTTCGCAATCGTAATCACTTAGTAGTTCAACCCATCGTCTCTGTCGCATATTCAACTCCTTTTGATCTAAAATGTGCTGCAAACTCTTGTGGTCAGTGAATACAACACACTTCGTCCCATACAAATAGTGTCTCCACAACTTCAACGTAAAAACTACAGCTCCTAATTCCAAATCGTGCGTCGTGTAGTTCTCCTCATTCTTCCTCAGTTGCCTCGACGCGTAAGCTATCACCTTTTCACGTTGCATCAATAACGCTCCATAACCCTTACGAGATGCATCACAATACACTACAAAATCTTCGGTTCCTTCAGGCAATGACAATATCGGTGCGGAACATAACTTATCCTTGAGCGTTTTGAAAGCAAGTTCTTCCTCATTTCCCCATTCATACACCCTATTCTTTTCGGTAAGCCTTGTCAATGGTTTTGCAATCAACGAAAATCCTTCGATGAACCTTCGCTAATACCCAGCTAAACCAAGGAATTGTCGAACTTCAGTCGGCGTTGTCGGTGCCGACCATTCCCTGATCGCTTCGACCTTGGCAGGATCCACACGAACTCCCTTACTATCAATCACGTGACCTAGGAACTGCACGGATTCTAACCAAAACTCACACTTCGAGAACTTCGCATACAGCTTCTCTTTCTTTAACAACTCCAAAATCTTCCTCAGGTGCTTCTCGTGCTCCTCCTTACTCTTAGAGTAAATAAGTATATCGTCGATGAAAACAATAACAAACTTATCTAGATACGGCTTGCACACGCGATTCATGAGGTCCATGAATACAGCAGGCGCGTTCGTCAACCCAAACGGCATCACTCGAAATTCAAAGTGTCCATACCGCGTACGAAAGGCAGTTACAGGAGTATCCTCCTCTCTTACACGCAGTTGATGATACCCTGATCTTAAATCGATCTTTGAGTATACACTAGAACCTTGCAATTGATCAAACAAATCGTCAATCCTCGGCAATGGGTACCGATTCTTTACCGTCAGCTTATTGAGTTCCCTATAGTCAATACACATCCGAAACGAACCATCTTTCTTCTTCACAAACAACACTGGCGCTACCCAAGGTGATGAGCTCGGCCTAATAAATCCCTTGTCCATCAATTCCTTCAGTTGATCCGATAACTCCTTTAACTCGGATGGTGCTAAGCGATAAGGTGCACGTGCAACCGGCGCAGCTCCTGGCACTAAATCAATTCGAAACTCGACCTCACGGGTGGGTGGTAAACCTGGCAACTCGTCTGGAAAAACTTCCGGATAATCGCAGATAACAGGTACCTCTTCAATCATCGCCTCTAAATCACCATCACTCGAAACTTGTGCCAAAAACACATCGCATCCGTTCTCTACGTACTTCATCATTTTCAAACAGGAAATCACCTTCAAACAAGAAGTGCATTCGTCTCCCTTCACTGTCAAAACTTTATTCCTCAACGGAATCTGAACTAATCTCTCGCCACAGACGATCATAGCACTGTGCGCCATTAGCCAATCCATTCCCACAATCACGTCAAACGATCCTAGCTCTATAGGCATCAAGTCGATTTTAAAAGCGTAATTTCCTAACTTCAAGGTACACCCTTTCAGTATAGAATTCGTACTAACAATTTTTCCATCGGCTAACTCAACGTTATAACTAGTCGCTAACAACACCGGTTTTCTATCAATATGAAGACTAAATTTAACATCTACAAAACTCTTGTCGGAGCCAGAATCAAACAAAATACTAGCATAACAAGCGTCTAGCAAAAACGTACCGGTAACCACGTTAGGACCCTGTGGTTTATCAGCCGTTCCCACTTGATATACGGCAGCAGCGTTGTTACCTCCCCGCTTGTTTCCTGCCTTCGGTCAATTCACTTGCACATGGCCTCTCTCTCCACATCCATAACATCCCCTCATTCTGATAGCATTCGCCCCAGTGGCTACTCCTCCCGTTCGGCAACCAAACGTCCTATGACCTGCTTTTCCACACTTGCCGCATGCAGGCGGGCAATTCCCAACATGGTACAAATTGCACCTACCACAATGGGGATTCACTTTTACTCCTCTAGGGTTCGTCACAGCCCTCATCCCTTCGTTCCTTCGTTGGTTAAACTGCTGATTGCGGTTCTGACCATGGGTGTTTCGATTTCCACCTCGGTTCTGGCCCTGGGATTGATTGCTTTGTGCCGCTTCCCATTACTTACTCGAACAAATCCTGGCACTGTTCTCAAATAGTCCTTACAATTTTCCATCGTGCGATTAAAGGGTTGCTGCTCATATCAATCGGTTGGAGGTACTTCATAACCCTTCGGCAAATTCGGAGATTGAAACAAATCAGGTTCGGTCTGGCCTACAACATTCTCGGGAATGCCATCATCCATTAATTCCTCGGGCTCTTCCTCAGAATCCTCACTCTCGTCACTACTGATGCTAAAATTGTCCACCTCACTTTCGTCATTGTCGTTTTCCGGCCCTATTTCCTCTTCTGGAGCGATCCATCCATTATCATTGTCCGGCGGGTTCGGAGGAAACGGTCCCCCTTCGTGACCTACGACGTAATCGTTTCCATTACCATTAGGCGGTACCTCGGCCATTCCTGCAATAACAGCGAATTTCGGAGGGTACATAAGTAATTATACAATATTTATAAATACATGCATGCAAATGCAATGCAAAGGTGGTACATATGCCCGAAATTTAATAATATGATGCTCATGCATGATTAATACAAAAATTACGATGTCGGATATTCCACGTATAATCTCAACGTCTACATATAGTAATTTCCATACTTACGTAATAATTACCCACATATATACTTCACTCAAAAGTATACGTCAAATACCATGAATACAAAAATAAATCTTACCGGAGCCATGCAGGATAGTTGTGTGTGCTTGGACCATTTCTTACGACACCAAAAGTTATAGTTTAGGATTTTCAAAAACGACCTAGTTCTTTATAACTCATGGCTCTGATTACCAATCTGTAACACCCCCACAAATGCTATGCGCAGCGGAACTACAACATTGGGTGCTACACAGTATTCATTGCACACAAGATATATCAAACGACGCTAAAAAGACGTCAACTTAAAACTTGAATTAAAAATTGTTAGATGATACATGTCCACGGTTTTTCCAACCCCACTTGGTACAACAGAGTTTAGCGTTTTCGGTCCCCATGAATCTCAACCCAAGAATTTCAGTTTCACAACAACATTACATTAAAATTTAAAAACGTTTAAGTAGAAAAAGGAGGAAAAACAAGCGGACTCCAAGCCATACACACAACATCCATCCCATGCACGCTCCATGCTACACTTCAGCGGTTACCTGAAACACATGCCAAAATTTGGTCAACGAAAACGTTGAGTGGAATTCATAGGTTTTACAATCCATTTGAACGTATATAAAATAAAAACCATTCGTGATCATTCATAGACTTGTCGATCAAACAATCTATATTCAGGATACTGACAATTGTGTTTAAGCTCATGACACTAATCCGTTAACTCAATCACCCGCGTAATAATTACCGGCGTGATTCAGATGAAACCAGTGCCCCTTCTAAAGGCATCAGTTGCAATTATACCTTATCTCTCATACAAGATAATCTACCGCAGAACTTACTCAACGTACAGCTTCTCGGCTAGCATTGGGTCGTTAGCCCCGTAGTACTACAAATTGTATAAGCGGCTATTTCCCCCTACTCGAGGGCAGGACAATAGTTAATAGTTCATGAATTTAGGGTCTTTTGCAACTTGGTACTCAACACAATTTCTAAGGCAACATTCGGGTCTAACAATCATTCATGATATACGTTCCTTTTAAAAACTAGCATGCATTTCCCTCGCGGGTAAAACAATTTGAAATAAATATAAGCGAGGCTATAAATTCACACCTTATATATTAAGTAGTCGGTAGTTCGAGAGATGATCACTGACGACGATACGGATGCCCGGGTAAATCAACACCTATCAACAAATAACGCGTAATGAGTAATCTCATTTTAAATACCTTACGGTACTGTATAAAATACATAGATACTAGTCACTTAGGACAATTATAACTCACGCCAAAACAATACAACAAGCATCACTCATTTTACATCATTCGTTCTTATTATTTACGTTATCCATTTTTATCCATTTTTGCCGGTACTCACCGAAAGTACGGGCTGTTTTACTATACTTAACCGTCCTTATAAAATTTGACAAAATTCTCAAAAATCCTATAAGACCTGTAGATAACACATTTTTAATCCCAATAAAAGTTTTTACTTCTACGACCCGTTACGCAACGCTTTTCCAAAACTACATTTTCCGGGCTGAAATTGTACTTCGACCAACTTGGACCTCTTTGACCTATATGAAATGCACCTTTGACTTCTTTGACTCCTAAGTCCAATTATAGACTCATTTACACAGGTTTGTGACCAAAATTTGACCCTTGACCATTTACCAATTCATACTTGTGGTCCTCGGGATTTGACTAAAACTATACATAAATTCGGATTATGAAAGTTCTCGTCTCCCGGTACTCGATCTTTAAAACCTCATAACTTTTAGCTCGTTTTGAGTCACGGGCTCTACCTTATACCAAATTAAAGCTAAGAAGACCCTCTATGACTACATTTAGTTATCTAGACCTGTAGGAAAAATAATTTTTACGAAAAGGTCTCAAAGTTTCTGCCTAAATTTGACCCTACCAAAAACATGCTTAAGCTCGATTCCAAACCTACTAATCACCACTAGGCATCATCCTAAGCTTCCCTAATCACAACCAAACACTAATTTCAGTCCTAACCCCTATTGATCAATCAACCTCATAATCCTAACATCTAAAAACAAACATGCAATCACATGTACCAATCTAAAACATCACTAAACACAATACCAAACACAAAATAAATGCTCAAAATCATCAACCACCATGGCTCCCCAAACACCCCCTTGTGCCGTGGGGTTTGGGTGACCAAATCACCACAACCAAATTAATTTTGGTGGGTTTTATTGGTGATTATACTTCCATTATACATGAATTTAACATGCATTACTACAATTAGCCTCAAAAACGAATTTGAATGTTCTTGAAAATTTTTGGAAAATTTTTGTTAATGCATGTTTAATTAAACCATGGATTAACACTCACCAATGAATTCTAAGAGGTGGTCTTAAGTTAGTTTTTGTGAAAACTCAAAAAAAATGGTGGGATGGTGGTTCTTGGTGTTTGGCCGTCGGCCTAAGGACAAGAGAGAGAGAGAGTTTGATTTGTTTTTGTTAAATGTGTTTGTGTGTGTTTATGTTTGTGTCCTTTTTGTGGTATTGGGAGGGACCAAAGTGTAATTAAAGGTTTCTTTTGGCCATAAGCAAAAACGTCCTTAAAACTTTGCGGGATTGACTCACTAGTCAATTTAGAAAATTTTACGGGAGTCGGAAATCATCCCGAACACTCCAAAATATTTTTGGGATACTTTAAATGTACTCGGAAGGCTATAAAACTCACCCGACTCAACTTAACACGAATCGTAAGTAAAATTCTCGAAAAATTACATTATCGATAAATCGTCAATAATTATAGAAAATTGGGCATCCATCGGGATCGTAATCGTCATCGTCCTTCTTGAATCGTCAATCGTAAAAATTATAACCTCGAACATCGGCTTTAACCAAAATACTTATATATATAGAAATTAAAATTTATTAAAAATTTCAAAAATTAGCGCAATTTAGGGTAACGTTAATGACCTCGGTTCTAGGGTGTCACATCTAGTCCAAACGGCATTTTTGTGTAACAGTACACGCCCTAGCTGGTATGGAATGCTGTCTTTTCCTCATCTTTAATACTAGGGTTTTACCCCAAGTATAAAATCTTATCGTCCGATCTCTTCGAATTGATTATTGGTAGAAAGTGCGACTCAATCGTCTTTTGGTGAACTAAATGATTTGGTTTGGTTTGGTTGTCTAATTTAAAAGCATGTATGAAAATGTCGATGAGTAAAGTAGAAGCTTTGACAAAATTAAACTAAAAGTTGATTAGGAAAATACTTAAAACTTAAAACTTTGTAAAACTTTAAAGCTTAAAAACTTAGTCAATCGGAATATTGCAAATCATGTCCATCGGAATACACCAAAATCACATCCATCGGAATACATAAATGTAAAACTGTCGGAATGTCTAATGCAATTCTATCGAAATAAGGTGCTATCGCAAAGTACATCTATCGGAATATCCACTATCGAAATGTCTCAGATCGGAATGACTAAAACACCCCTATCGCAATGTGCATCTATCGCAATGTCGCTGTCGAGAAATGGGCAGCACTTCGTCTTAGCAAAGACCTTGATCCCGTCGGAATGTGCGATCGCAATGCGCGATCGCAATCCAGAACGGAATAAGGGGGAAATGACAACCTGATCGCAAAGTAAAACCCTAATGGGTTATTGCGATCAATACGATTACACCCGTCGGAATGTGCAAAAACCCCAAAATTGCGATGGAAGCTAACTTAATCCGAAATTGGTGGCAAGTTTTAAAACTCAATAAGCTGATACAATAAGCTATTCTACCCGAACCTTAAACAATTCAAAAAGCTTAAATTTGACAACTTCTAAAACATAAAAGATTACAAACTTTATGAAATGAACTTTTATAATGACTAAAACCTTTGTGAAATCCGAAAGTCAATAAGCTAAACTTGAAATAAGCCAATAAGCATAGAGAGCTTATAACTTATACATGTAAGAGCTTATGTGTAAACGAAGAAGATCAATCCTTTTACCACGAAAACATCAAGTCATACGAATGAGAAATGTAGTTCGGATCAAAGATAAAGTAACCAAGAAATGTAGAAGGAGATTAAAGAACACAAAGTTTAACTTGAAATTGATTAATGGAATCCAACTACAAAGATTAAAGAAAGCTTAAATTTAAAAGATGAAAACAAAGAAAAACATAGTGAGAGAAAGTTGGGAACTTTCTCTCTCTAAAACTAGAAAGAGAAATTAGAGAAATTAAAAACTAGCTAACCCCCTCCTAATGTGATTAGGAGGGTATTTATAGGGAAGTGGGAAGTGCATGTGTGGTGCTTCCTTCTTTCTTTTCTTCTCGACTCGATTTAATTCATTTGTCTTTCTCGATGTCGTCTCGGGATTAATTAAACTCGTCTTAACATTTCTTCATTTATTTAGACTCGAGTTCTTCGACTTCATTAAACTTCCGTCTTTAGACTTGTTCTTCGATAAATCTTTAGAATAGGTCTTGGACATCCGTTCTTTAAGCACTCTTGATCTTTTGACTTCGTCTTTTCCCGTTTTCTTCGATAAAAGCCCGTGAAAGCCCGTGTTTTCTTCCTTTTTTATATTTTGGTCCTAAAACACAATAAAAACACAAACCACGCATAATTCCGACTTTTACGACATAAAATACACGTTTTGGTCTTGTTATTATTAGAAATAAGTGGTAAAAGGATAAGTGTTTTCACACTTATTAAATCCCCTACACTTGACCATTGCAATGCCCTCATGCAATGCATTAATTTTAAAGCACAGTTTACATTTTCTATCACCTTGGCCTTTATTAAATACTAAATATGAAATGATAGAAACAAATACAGAAATTAAAGACTTACATTGGGTTTTGGCTGCCATGAACGTTTTTCATCCTCAAGTTTCACGCTCCCCATACCAAGCTTAAAAACGAGATCATTGTTATTATAAGTTAGCAGACTAACACGAATTCATGTGGGCCAATTATTCACTTAGACTCCCTTATTCCTAGGTGTATCTCTTATATTTTATTTTTGTCTCGAATGATCACGAGGATGCATTGTTTGACTTATTTCGATAGTTATTTAGGCCGAAAATAAAGTGAACGATTTAATCAATAGTTAGCTAAAGGACAAAATCTTTTAAAACTGCTTCTCGGGACCTCATAAAGTTCATATCTTGGCATAACCCGCTTCACGATTTGAGACCTTTCTCGGACCGATATTTGGCAACGTCTTCATACTTCGAATCTTCGAGAGACGTTCATGAAATGATGGCCTTCTCTTCATAATAGGAATTTCTTCACTTGAAGTTTTGAGAGATTCTTCATCTTTGGACCACGACTTCTTCATTTTTCTCCAATCTTTATTTTGGACTTCGATATACAACGATCCGCCTCCTTTGAGGACTTGGATCTATTTATCCTCATACCTTGTTAGGGCCTTTTTGGATAGACTTCTCCATGATCTTTAGGGGAGTGTTTGCTTTTCGTCGTGTGTCTCGATCCTTCATATTGATTTTCGATAAATGATTCTTCACATCACTTTTGGATCTTTAGCAACAAAATGTAGCCCTCATGCCTTGTTAGGGCCTTTTTGGACTCGCCAATCTTCGCATCCCGCTTCAATAAGTTATGCCTTGGCTATGAACTCTAATCCGTACCGAGCAACTTTTAAACGATATTGGGCTAGAAGCTAAGTAACCTTTTAAATCGTACAACCTTATTTATTGCAGATAAATCTATTAACAAGCGGAGGGAGAATAGGCTTATAATTAACTCACATAAATTCACGAAAGAATACCAAACTTATAATTGACTCTATCATCTCTCGTCCTCCACAGTTTAAAATCTCAAGGAATGAGACTCGTGGATGCTTCGCCTATTAAATCAAAGTTTTGGGTTTGCGATTCATCTATAGGATCTTGCAAATTCTTGGACTTTTTCAAGTTTAGAAATCGCATTTTAAAGTTCACTTGATAAACAACTCTCTAGGATCAATTATAGGAACTTGCGAGAAGTTCTTGTTCTTAACCCGCGAGAGTTAAGACTTTCGCGTTTTATAGCTCCCTATATAAAAGCCTAGCAAAACTTGACTTAAACATGTTAAGGATACTAGCTAGAGTAAACTTAGATAAGTAAACTCGGGTTGAGTCAAAATGTTCACGACTAAGAAAAATTTAAAACCACTTTATTTAAGCAAGGAAAGAAAATAACCATAATGAAGAAAAATACCACTATACACTAGGCCAAAATAGATTAAAAATTTTGAAAAATGTCGAAAAATCAAATTTTCCGGTTAAAATGAGGGCAAATTCATGGAAAAGACCACTTACTTCGATAGAAGTCCCCCTACACTTGAGATAAACATTGTCCTTAATGTTTAAGCATGTGGGAGTAAACTCCCCTACACTTAGGACATTATTCACTTTGTTTAAATCTTTCTAAGGAAAGGACAACTAAGGTGAATTCAATGTGAACATATAAAATATGAAATATTGAATCGCAAGAGTTTTAGGATAGAACCGGGAAAATGGGAACACGGTATCACGGTTCGTCAAAAGTCATCAAGGTGGATCTTTAAAGCTTTAATCCCTGCACAGCACAAGAAGCAAGACAACAAACACATACGGGGCTCCCCCCACACTTATTATGAAAGCAGTAAAGGATAGATCACGGGTTGCCTCCCGAGAAGCGCTTGTTTTTGTTCACCGAGTCACGAGCCTGACTCGACCCAATTTAGTTGATGGGGAACGTGGTGAGGGATGGAATCATCTCATGGGAGATGTCCTCACCAAAGTACAGCTTCAAACGCTGGCCATTCACCTTGAAATTGGGCCCATTTGGCTGAGAAAGCTCAATGGTCCCATATGGAAAGACTTTGGCGACGGTGAATGGACCAGACCAGCGGCTCTTAAACTTGCCAGAGAAGATCTTCAACCGAGAGTTAAAGAGTAGAACTTGATCACCAACGTGGAACTCTCGGTTCTTAATTCTTGCATCGTGAATGATCTTGGTCTTCTCCTTGTAGATCAGCGAGTTCTCATAAGCTTCATTCCTCAGTTCGTTGAGCTCGTTGAGTTGAATCTTGCGATGATCACCGGCTTTGTTGATGTCGCAGTTAGCCCACTTCAAGGCCCAGTGCGCCTTATGTTCCAGCTCGATGGGGAGGTGGCATGCTTTCCCGTACACAAGACGATAAGGTGTACAGCCGATCGGGGTTTTATAAGCAGTACGGAAAGCCCACAGAGCATCATCTAACTTATCGGCCCACGCGGCGCGATGCTCTCCCACAGTACGCTCCAAAATTCGCTTCAATCCACGGTTGGAAATCTCGGCTTGCCTATTGGTTTGGGGATGATAGGCGGTGGAAAGACGGTGATTAACACCATACTTAGCCATGACTCTTGCAAATTGATCATTGCAAAAATGAGTCCCGCGGTCACTGATAATAGCACGAGGAACGCCGAATCGAGCGAAAAGCTGCTTCAAAAAGTTCACAACCACCCTCGCATCGTTCGTAGGGAGAGCCTTGGCTTCAACCCATTTAGAAACGTAGTCAACTGCGACGAGGATGTACTTGTTCCCTTTGGAGGATGGAAATGGCCCCATAAAGTCGATGCCCCATACGTCAAAGATTTCACATTCCTGTATGAAATTTTGAGGCATCTCATCTTTATGTGTGATCTTGCCTTGGCGTTGGCAAGCATCACAATGCTTAACCATTTCGTGAGCATCACGATAAATGGTGGGCCAATAGAATCCAGCGTCAAACACTTTCTTTGCGGTGTAGTTGGGACCAAAGTGACCACCGGTGGGTCCTCTATGGCAAGCATCAAGGATTTGCAAAGCTGCCGGTCCATCAACACAACGACGAATGATCAGATCAGCACATTGTTTGAATTAGGGTCATCCCAAAAGTAAGTCTTAACATCATTCAAGAACTTCTTCTTTTGTTGGGATGTTAGCCCTTTGATGAGAATACCACCTGCTAAGTAGTTTGCAATGTCCGCAAACCACGGGGTGTCATCAAGATTGAGATTTATAGACATTAAGGTCTCAAGGGGGAAAGAGTCATTGATCTCTGTGTTCGAATGATCCCCTTGATATGGATCCTCAAGTCGACTCAGATGATCTGCGGCCAGGTTTTCAGCACCCTTCTTGTCATGAATGTTAATGTTGAATTCTTGAAGGAGTAAAACCCAGCGAAGAAGTCTTGGCTTAGAATCATGCTTAGTCATCAAGTACTTCAACGCGGAATGGTTCGTGTATACGATGGTGGGGGATAAAACAAGATAGGGGCGAAATTTTTCAAAAGCATTGACAACAGCTAAAAGTTCTTTTTCGGTTGTCGTATAATGCAATTGAGCCCCCGTCATTGTTTTGCTAGCATAATGGATTGGTTGGAAGTGTTTATTCACTCTTTGACCCAAAACCGCACCAATAGCAAAGTCGCTAGCATCGCACATCAACTCAAAAGGCAGCTCCCAATTAGGGGTAACCAAGATCGGCGCCTTAGTTAGCTTATCCTTAAGAAGATTGAAGGCTTCGATACACTCTTTAGAAAAGATAAAAGGAGTATCTTTTTCCAAGAGGTGGGTCATCGGGCGAGCGATTTTAGAGAAATCCTGAATGAATCGATGATAGAAGCCCGCATGACCCAAAAACTTCTCACACCCTTCACGGTTGAAGGTGGAGGTAATTTGGCTATGACATCTACTTTAGCACGGTCGACTTCAAGACCGGCTTTAGAGATTTTGTGTCCTAGCACAATGCCTTCTTTTACCATAAAATGGCATTTTTCCCAATTCAGAACAAGGCGAGTGTCTTCGCACCGCTTAAGCATACGTTCCAAATTGGCAAGGCAAGAAGAGAAGGAATCCCCGAAAACCGAGAAATCATCCATGAAGACTTCCATGGTTTGCTCAACCATGTCATGGAAGATAGCCAACATGCACCTTTGGAAAGTCCCGGGGGCATTGCATAGGCCAAAAGGCATTCTTTTGTAAGCAAATGTGCCATAGGGACAAGTGAATGTTGTCTTCTCTTGATCTTGAGGATCGATGGGTATTTAAAAATAACCCGAGAAACCATCAAGAAAGCAGTAATATTCATTACCCGCTAAACGTTCAAGCATTTGGTCCATAAAAGGAAGAGGGAAATGATCCTTTCTCGTGGCATCATTGAGTTTGCGGTAGTCTATACAAACTCTCCACCCAGTAACGAGACGGGTAGGAATCAACTCGTTGTTTGCATTGGGCACAACGAAGATGCCGCCTTTCTTAGGCACACAATGGACTGGACTAACCCATGGTGAATCCGAAATAGGGTAAATCATACCTGCATCAAGAAGTTTGATAACCTCTTTTTTGATGACTTCATGGATTTTAGGATTCACCCTTCGTTGGCTTTGAATTGTGGGCTTAAAGTCGTCCTCCATGAGAATTTTATGTGTGCAAAAGTGAGGATCAATTCCGCGAATGTCAGAGATTTTCCAACCGATAGCTCTTTTATGCTTCTTCAACGCGGCGATAAGTCGGGCTTTTTCTTCTTCTTTCAGGTCCTTTACGATGAGGAGGTAGGTCCTTAAGCTCAAGAGTAGGAGGATCCTCAATAGATGGTGAAACTAACGATGGATCATCATTAGTCACCTCTTTAGGAGAAGGAGGAGAAAACGGGTCTTCATTGAGAAGTCTCTCAATAGTACGAATGTCTTCATCCCAATCGGTGGACGAATTATCATACTTAATATCGAGAGGACCCAAGCTAGCTTCGAAATCATCCAAGTCACTTTCTCCAAAAGGAGTCAATGCCGGAGAAATTGAGGCAACGGTCTCAACATTGGGTAGAGAAGAATGAGTACTTTTGCAAGCATCATGAAAATGTTCTTCACAAGCCTCATCGAGAACGTCAATAGCATTAACACTCTCGTACGAATAAGGTTGCTTAGAAATCTTACCCATGTTGAAGACAATTTTATCGTCACCAACTCTCATGATTATTTCGCCCGCGGCTACATTAATGAGAGTGCGACCGGTCCTCAGGAAGGGACGTCCAACGATTAATGGAACACGGGGATCCATCTCGTATTCAACGACGACAAAATCCGCCGGGAAGGTGAATTTGTCAACGCCAACAAAGACATCTTCGGCTATCCCCACTGGATAAGCAACCGTACGGTTAGCTAACTCCATAGTCATTTTGGTGGGGACTAGCTCGGGGAGAGATAATTGCTTCCAAACACTTAAAGGCATTAAGTTTATACTGGCACCTAGATCGGCTAGGGCCATGCAATTCTCTACTCCCGGGAAGTTGCAAGGAATCAAGAAGCGACCCGGATCACCAAGTTTGGTAGGCAATTTCCTTAAGAGCACTGCGGAGCAATTCTCATTAAGTTGGGTATGAGCAATGTCAAGAAGCTTCTCCTTGTCACTTAGAAGATCTTTAAACATCTTAGCGTATTTGGGCATGTGAGCGAGAGCCTCGGCAAAGGAGATGTTAAAATTCAATTGTTTAAACATTTTGAGAAAGTTTGAAACCTGAATATCATCCTTGCTCTTTTGCTTCTCTTTCCTCAACCTTAAAGGATAAGGTATATTGGATGAAGAAGAAGGCTTTAAGGGAATAGGATCACTCACAACCACGGGTGGTGGGGAAATAGGGGTAGAAGGCAAAGGAGGTGGGGAAAGTTGCTCTTTTTCCTTGTTCACAATCACGGGTGGAGGTGTAGGAAGCTAGGGTTCCATATAACCTTTTCCACTACGAGTAGTGATTGCTTTCATCTCCCCTCTTGGGTTCGCAACGGTGTTACTCGGAAGAGTACCCGAAGAAGAGGGTTGATTACCTTGGATGAGCGAACCAATCATATCACGAATGTTAAGCGCTTGAGTGCTGAAAGAATCTCTAATGTCGGCACGGATCTCATTGCTCTGTTTTGCCATGTCATTCCTTAGCTCGGCTCGAATATCGCTCCCTTGTTTCGCCATTTCGCCCTTCAAGTTTATGACTTGACTCTAAAGATTCGTCACCAGCTCTCGATTAGTCTTCATGAACGTTTCGACGTCTGGATTCACTGCCATCGGTTGATTGAGAGGTGGAGCTTGATAAGCTTGAGAATTTCCTTGAGTTGGGTATTGGTTTCTTTGGGATTGATATTGATTGGTAGCACGAGGTTGGGATTGATTGTTTCGGTTATAGCTTTGTTGTTGGTTTTGGTTTGCAGAAGGGAAACCTGGTGGAGCAAGATAGTTATTAGAACGATAACTCAGCAAGCTACGGTCTCCTTGAGGGCGAGCTTGATAGCCTCCCATGGGATAAGTACCGTAAGCCGCGTTAACGTTTTCAGAAAAATTGCCTTGGGTAGAAGGACAATCATTATAAGAATGAGGACCACCACATGTGTCACAAGAAATAGCAACGACTTTAGCTTGTTGAAAGTGGTTTGTGGCCATGGACATGAAATCCTTGTGCATACTCGCGATTTGTCGGGTAAGTTCGGATATCTCGGGATTGGAGGTAGTAGAAGAAACATTGACTCTCTGATTAGATCTTGAGGATGCGGATGAATCCCAATTTTTGTGGTGAGTAGTCATGTTTTCAATCAACTCTCTACACTCCTCCGGTCTCCTTTTCATAAAAGTACCACCGGCGGCGGCATTGATCGTGTCACGATCACGAAAAGTGAGACCATTGTAGAAGGTATCAATGAGAGTGACGGGGAGCATATTGTGATTTGGACAACGGTCGATCAAATCATTGTATCGTTCCCAAGCATCGAAGAGCGATTCATCATTGTCTTGCATGAATCCACTGATTTGGTTACGAAGGCTTGTGACCATGGATGGGGGGAAGTAGCACGACAAAAAGCGTTGAGTCATGTCATTCCACGTATGAATAGAATTCTTAGGGAGACGGTCAAACCATTTTTCGGCATGGTGAGAAAGCGAGTGGGGAAATAGTTGAAGGCGAAGGTCATCCATAGAAACACCGAGGCACTTCATGCTTTGGGTTATGGTGATGAATTTGTCGAGGTGTTTGTTGGCATCATCATCCGGAATCCCGCGAAATGGGTTAGTTTGCACTTGTTGGATCATGTGATGCTTCAACGAAAACTCCTGAGCTGTGACGTGCATTGGCGCAATCGGGCCTCCGCGTCCGTTCATGGTGGGTTGACACAATTCCTCCATTGTTCGTAAATCAGGTAGGAGGACATTGTTGTTGTTGTTGTTGTTGTTATTCAAATTGGGTAGAGGTGGGTTGTTATTGTTGTTATTAACACCAGCCATATCTAAATCTTCACGAGTCTCGGGCTCAGAATAGTTCGAAGATCTAGTACGCATACACCTACAGAAGAAAAATATACACAGAGAGAATATCTATATAATATCTTTTTGGTGCAAAACCTTTTGGAAAAGAATTGCTTTTTATGCTTTTTAATGTTTTTGTATTTTTGAAGAATTTTATATTTTTTAGGGTTTTTGAAAATTTTTGAAGCAAAGGAAAATAACGTTCAAAGAACGGATCCCAAAATTCAATGCGTCTCTCACTAAAAACCTTTAATCGTAACGAAAAGAGCCGGCAGCGGCGCCATTTAATACTAGGGTTTTACCCCAAGTATAAAATCTTATCGTCCGATCTCTTCGAATTGATTATTGGTAGAAAGTGCGACTCAATCGTCTTTTGGTGAACTAAATGATTTGGTTTGGTTTGGTTGTCTAATTTAAAAGCATGTATGAAAATGTCGATGAGTAAAGTAGAAGCTTTGACAAAATTAAACTAAAAGTTGATTAGGAAAATACTTAAAACTTAAAACTTTGTAAAACTTTAAAGCTTAAAAACTTAGTCAATCGGAATATTGCAAATCATGTCCATCGGAATACACCAAAATCACATCCATCGGAATACATAAATGTAAAACTGTCGGAATGTCTAATGCAATTCTATCGAAATAAGGTGCTATCGCAAAGTACATCTATCGGAATATCCACTATCGAAATGTCTCAGATCGGAATGACTAAAACACCCATATCGCAATGTGCATCTATCGCAATGTCGCTGTCGAGAAATGGGCAGCACTTCGTCTTAGCAAAGACCTTGATCCCGTCGGAATGTGCGATCGCAATGCGCGATCGCAATCCAGATCGGAATAAGGGGGAAATGACAACCTGATCGCAAAGTAAAACCCTAATGGGTTATTGCGATCAAAACGATTACACCCGTCGGAATGTGCAAAAACCCCAAAATTGCGATGGAAGCTAACTTAATCCGAAATTGGTGGCAAGTTTTAAAACTCAATAAGCTGATACAATAAGCTATTCTACCCGAACCTTAAACAATTCAAAAAGCTTAAATTTGACAACTTCTAAAACATAAAAGATTACAAAGTTTATGAAATGAACTTTTATAATGACTAAAACCTTTGTGAAATCCGAAAATCAATAAGATAAACTTGAAATAAGCCAATAAGCATAGAGAGCTTATAACTTATACATGTAAGAGCTTATGTGTAAACGAAGAAGATCAATCCTTTAACCACGAAAACATCAAGTCATACGAATGAGAAATGTAATTCGGATCAAAGATAAAGTAACCAAGAAATGTAGAAGGAGATTAAAGAACACAAAGTTTAACTTGAAATTGATTAATGGAATCCAACTACAAAGATTAAAGAAAGCTTAAATTTAAAAGATGAAAACAAAGAAAAACTTAGTGAGAGAAAGTTGGGAACTTTCTCTCTCTAAAACTAGAAAGAGAAATTAGAGAAATTAAAAACTAGCTAACCCCCTCCTAATGTGATTAGGAGGGTATTTATAGGGAAGTGGGAAGTGCATGTGTGGTGCTTCCTTCTTTCTTTTCTTCTCGAATCGATTTAATTCATTTGTCTTTCTCGATGTCGTCTCGGGATTAATTAAACTCGTCTTAACATTTCTTCATTTATTTAGACTCGAGTTCTTCGACTTCATTAAACTTTCGTCTTTAGACTTGTTCTTCGATAAATCTTTAGAATAGGTCTTGGACATCCGTTCTTTAAGCACTCTTGATCTTTTGACTTCGTCTTTTCCCGTTTTCTTCGATAAAAGCCCGTGAAAGCCCGTGTTTTCTTCCTTTTTTATCTTTTGGTCCTAAAACACAATAAAAACACAAACCACGCATAATTCCGACTTTTACGACATAAAATACACGTTTTGGTCTTGTTATTATTAGAAATAAGTGGTAAAAGGATAAGTGTTTTCACACTTATTAATCTTCTTCTGCCATTTGTATCTGATGGTATCCCTTGTATGCGCCCAGGAAACATTTGAAGGGGTATCCGCACAATGATTCCACCTTCCAATCTATTTCCGGGAGTGAGTAGCAATCTTGGGGACAAGCTTTATTGAGCTCTGTGAAATAAACGCACATGCGCCAGCTGCTATCATGTTTCTTTACCATTACCGGGTTAGCGAGCCATTCGTGATAGTAAACTTCCCTCATGATTCCTGCGTCCACCAGCTTTTTTACCTCGTCCAGTATTACTTTGTTGCGCTCTGGGTCCTGTCCTTTTTTCTTTTGCCTAACCGGAGGGTATCCTTCGCGGATCTGAAGCTTGTGTTCGGCTATCGACCTTGGCACCCGTGTCATATCTTTGGGTTCCCATGCGAAGAAGTCCATATTATCCTTCAAAAGGCGATACATGTCTGTCTTTCCTTTGTATAATAATTTCCCTCCGATCGTTATCTACTGATTCGGGTACTACGGATGCACTGCAACCTTAAAGTTTGGTGGTGAGTTCACCTTTGGTTCCATCGTGATCCTAGGCGGTTCTGTGATCGCGTTGCATTCTGGGGGTGTTACTGTCGTGTTGAATATCGTTACGACCCCTCCATCAACTGGGAATTACATCATACCGTGAGCCATAGAAGGTACCACTCGCATTGCTAGTATAGCTGGTCATCCTATGATCCCATTGTATTGTGATGGCGACCGTATGATCAAAATATTCATTGGGACTTCCGTCGAGTGCTCATCATTTCCCACTCTTACTGCTAACTTCAGTTGGCCCAAGGGCCATACCACTTCTCGCTGAATCCAATGAGCGGGGAAGTCGTAGGTATTATTTGGCTCTTTATTTCCTCTCTAAGCTTTAGAAAGCAGTGCTCGTACATTATTTCTGATGATGAACCTCCATCCACATACATGCGATGTATGATGTGCTAACCAATGCTTATTTCTATAACTAGCGGGCCGTCTGCGATGTTCCTTGCATTGAGTGGGGGGAAGAAATGTCTTTCCCCTTCGAGAATTTTTTGCTTACCCTCTGCCTTGTCCTTCGTTGCCACGATTCCACCATCTAAATGTTTGCGCTAGCGACTTTTTGTCCATCATCCTTCGTAGTTTCCTTGACAAGGTATTTTAGCTCGCCTTTCTTTACTCTATTCTCAATATATTTTTGCAGTTGAACACATCCGTTCGTAGCGTGCCCTCTCTCATTATGGTATTCACAGTATCTATTACTGGCGCGTTTTTCGACCGGGGTGGTCATTGGCGTTGGCCTTGTGAAATTCGCACCTTCTGATACGAGGATTTCTCTTGGGGTTAACTTAAGGGGGGTAAAACTTGAGTTATAAGCTCACCCCTCTCTTTTCCTTCCTACGTAATCAAGGCCTAGAGGTCTGCCTTGCTTGTTAGGTCCTTCATTGATTATGCGGATAGATCTGTGATCATAAGTGCTTCGTGTTATTTCTGAAGCAGCCGATTCTTCTTGTATGAAAGACCTTACCCGCCCTAGCACTCCATCGAAGGTTTCGGGCGTTCTTTCATTAAGCTTCTTAATTAGATCACTGTTTCGTATACTCGCCATGAAGCAGGATACTTTCAAAATCTCTGGGCAGTCTTTTATTTGGAGACACTCGCTCTTGAAACGCTCCAGAAAGTCTTCCAGGTATTCGCCCTGGTTCTGCTTTACCCTGGCGAGCGATAGAGCACTCCTATCATGTCTTTTTTGTTGCACATAATTTCTTTTGAACGCTTTTCGCAACACTTCGTACCCGTTGACTGTTCGCGATGGAAGCCTATCGAACCACGTTCGCGCGTTCCCTACAAGTGTAGAGTTAAACATATTATACCATACGGGTTCTGGCCATTGTTCGATACCTGCCTGGGATTCAAAGGCTTTCAAGTGGTCTTCTGGATCCATCATGCCATCATAAGTTTTCACGTTTGATGGCATACGGCGCTTTCTGGGGTCTCCATAATGTTGTATGCGCCTCGTAAAAGCGTTTTTCCTGGCTCTCCTCCAAGGTTGTGAGAAGATATGGTCCTTCGAGGAATAACTTGCGCGTATATGTTTTTCGGGCGGATTATCACCTGATCCTGACAGATTGCCTTCTGAGGATGAGGCATGCTTCGCGCGCTTTGCTTCCTCTACCATCTTTTCATGTTTAACCACCAAAGGGATGAGTGCTTGTAGGTTATGTGCTACGTACTCCTCCATCATGCGTGCCTTTGTAGCGATGACTTCCCCTCTCTCCTCTTGGGGCGTCTGTCTTTTTTGTTTATTGGGAGGCGGCTGAGTTGACTCCCATTCGATTCCCTTTTCCCCCGTGGCGAGTAAGGGAGTTAATACAAGGCTTTTGGCCTGTATAAAAATTAGTTCGTTTAAGTATGTCTCTTCGAATTGAAAAACTGTGTTAACTATGTGACTCAGTTGTTCTTCGGTGAAAACAAAAGTGTGTCGTTGTAGTATATTAAAAGTGCGAAACTATTAAAGTAAAAGGCAGGTAATTTAAATCTAACTCTATTTTAAAAATAAATGGCGAGTATTTAAAGCGTGACTAAAATTAAAAGGCACTTAAAGTAAATTACGCAAACTTAAATCTATCTAAGGCAAACTTAAAACGCAACTAAAACTTAAACTAAGGCAAAGCTAAAATAAATCTAAGGCAAAATTAACTTAAAGTGCGACTAAGGAAAAGGCGGGAAAAATAAAGCTTGAAAATAGAAATCAAAGACAAAAACTAAAAAGAACCTGAATACAGCTCATTCGGAATATTCCTTCGTTCGGAACAATCACTCATCCGGAATGTCACCTTCGTTCGGAATGATTCTTCTTTGCTTGGAATATTACCAAAATCCTTGATCCGGAACAAATTATTCTGAATATGTCACTTATCCAAAACAATCCTTCGTTCGGAACTTTACTGATTCAAAGCCCTTGGTTCGGAAGTTTCTGATTAACCCTTGATTCGGAACTCTTCCGAATGAACCTCTTTTGATCCGGAACTTCTTGATCCGGAACTTCCGTTCGGAAGTTTCCTGATTCGGAAGTTTTCTGAAGTAGTTGATTCGGAAGTTTCTGATCGGGAAGTTTCTGGTTCGGAACTTCCAATGTTCCGAATGAGATTGCTTGATTCAGAACTTTTAAAGGTTCCGGATGAAGCACTCACTCCTTGATCCGGAAGTTTTGGACTCGGAAGTTCTTGATTCGGAACTTTGGTGTTGATCCGGAACTCTTCCGAATGAACCCTCCTGGTTCGAAACTTCTTGATCCTGAACTCTTCTGAATCGGAACTCCTTGGCTCGGAAGACTTCCGAATGAACAAGAGTTGGTTCGGAACTTGCCTGGAAAAGATCAGTCACAGAAAAACAAACACCCCCGAAGAACAGGGAAATACAGTAACACGAATCTAATCACAATTTAACCAAATCAAACAAAAGATTAAATCAAACTAATAACAAAACATCCAATAATCTTAAACAAACTATCCAAATCAATAAAACTAACAAATCTAACCACAATAATCAAAAACCCACTTGGATTAAAATAAGAACATGAACATGAACATAAACATAAACACACAAATCAAAGATTAAGAAAGGTAGATAAGAGATTAACAAGATAAAGTAAAGATTGACAAGAATTAAATGGAAACTTACTTGAAATTAAAGGAATTTAAGGTGCAAGACAAGTATTTAAATGACAAGGTAATTAAAGGTGGAAGAACTAATTGTCACTATTAGCCAACAACAAAAAATGATTAACATCTAATCTATATATATAGGGGAGGATTAGGAAGCTTCCTCCCCTCCTTCATTTTCTCTTAATTGCATCATTAGGCCCTTCCTTCTTAATCTCTTTGTTAATTGCATGCTTAGTCCTTTTCTTCTTATCTTCTTTAATCTTGGACTTTTAATGACTTTTGGCTCGGGATTTCTTTGAACTCGTCTTTTAATTCTTCAATAAAGTAGACTTGAGTTCTTCGGCTTTAAGTAAACTTCCGTCTTTTGACTTTTTCTTCGATAAATCTTCAGAATTGGTCTTGGACTTCCATTCTTTTTGCACTCTTGACTTCTTGACTTCGTCTTCATCTTTTTCTTCTATAAAAGCCCGTAAATGCCCGTGTTTTCTCCACTTTTCACCTTTTCGTCCTAAATCACAACAAAAACACAAACCACGCATAATTCCGACATAAAAGACATAAAATACACGTTTTGGCTCGGTACTTATTGTAATTAAGTGGTAAAAAGGATGGGTGTTTACACACCTATCAATTCCCCTACACTTGACCATTGCAATGTCCTCATGCAATGCATTAGTTACAAAACAAGATTACATTTTTCATCATAACCAATCCACGTTGGCCTTTATTAAAGAGATAGAAACTATAAACATTCAAAGTAAAGAAATCAAAAGCATACCTTGGGTTTTGGAAATGTCATGAATAATCATCATCCTCAAGTTTTCACTTTCTCCAAACCAAGCTTAAAAACGAGATCATTGTTATTATAAGTTAGTAGACTAACACGGACTCATGTGGGCCAATTATTCACTTAGACTCCCTTATTCCTAGGTGTATCTCTTATATTTTATTTTTGTCTTGAATGATCACGAGGATGCATTGTTGACTTATTTCGATAGTTATTTAGTCCGAAAACAAAGTGAACGATTTAATCAATAGTTAGCTAAAGGACAAAATCTTTTAAAACTGCTTCTCGGGACCTCATAAAGTTCATATCTTGGCATAACTCGCTTCGCGATTTGAGACCTTTCTCGGACCGATATTTGGCAGCGACTTCATACTTCAAACCTTGAGAGACGTTCATGAAATTATGGTCTTCTCTTCATATAGAAATTTCTTCACTTGAAGTTTTGAGAGATTCATACTTGGACCACGACTTCTTCATTTTTCTCCAATCTTTACTTTGGACTTTGATATATAACGATCCGCCTCCTTTTATGACTTGGATCTATTTATCCTCATACCTTGCTAGGATCTTTTCGGATACACTTCTCCATGACTTTTGGGGAGTTTTTGCTTTTCGTCGTGTGTCTCGATCCTTCATATTGATTTTTGATAAATGATTCTTCACATCACTTTGGATCTTTAGCAAAAAAATATAGCCCTCATGCCTTGTTAGGGCCTTTTTGGACTCGCCAATATTCGTATCCCGCTTCAATAAGTTATGCCTTGGCTATGAACTCTAATCTATACCGAGCAACTTTTAAACGATCTTGGGCTAGAAGCTAAGTAACTTTTCAAATCGTACAACCTTATTTATTGCAGATAAATTTATTAGCAGGCGATGGGAGAATAGGCTTATAATTAACTCACATAAATTCACGAAAGAATACCGAACTTATAATTGGCTCTATCATCTCTCGTTCTCCATAATTTAAAATCTCAAGGAATGAGACTCGTGGATGCTTAGCCTATTAAATCAAATTTTTGGGTTTTCGAGTCGCCTATAGGATCTTGCAAACTCTTAGACTTTTTCAAGTTTAGAAATCGCGTTTTAAAGTTCCCTTGATAAACGACTCTCTAGGATCAATTATAGGAACTTGCGAAAAGTTCTTGTTCTTAACCCGTGAGAGTTAAGACTTTCGAGTTTTATAGCTCCCTAAATAAAAGCCTAGCAAAACTTGACTTAAACATGTTAAGGATACTAGCTAGAGTAAACTAAGATAAGTAAACTCGGGTTGAGTCAAAAGATTCACAACGTTTGAAATTTAAAACCACTTTATTAAAGATTTATTCTAATAAGGCAAGAAAATAACTATACAAAAGGAAAAACTAATAGGCCAAAATAGATCAAAAATTTTGAAAAATGTCGAAAAATTGATTTTCTGGTTAAAATGAGGGCAAATACAAGGAAAAGAGCCACTTAACTTCGATAGAAGTCCCCCTACACTTAAGATAAACATTGTCCTCAGTGTTTAAGCATGTGGGAGTAAACTCCCCTAAACTTAGGACATTGTGCACGTTGTTTAAATCTCGCTAAGGAAAAGACACTAAAGAGATTCCTATTTTAATATTGAGAAAATATATAAAATAGTGAATCGAAAAGAGTTTAGGATAGAACCGGGAAGAAGTGGAACACAGAATCACGGGTCGTCAAGAATCATCAAGAGTGGATCATTGAAGCTCGAATCCCTGATTATAATAGAGGAGAGGAGAGGAAAGCAAACCAAAGGGTCTCCCCTACACTTAGGATAAATAAAGCGAAAAGATAGATGCATGGGTTGCCTCCCAAGAAGCGCTTGATTTTTGATTACCGAGTTGTGAGCCTGACTCGACCTTGATTATCAACGGAAGAAGCATGAAACATATCCACCAGGATCAAAGACATAGTTTTCATCCATCAAATAGCACAAGCTTAAGGCGAACAAGGCAAGCCAAAGAAGAGTAGGCAAGGTTACCTTAAGCAGTGATGGAGCACGGTGGAAGCAAGGGTGAAGTGGTGCAAGCCGATTTCCAAAGATTTTTCCTTTTATTTCATCAGGTGGATACTGAGATGGCTGTATAATATCGATACCAGGGTCGAACACCTTTTTATTTAAGGGAAAATAGCACTCAGGCTCAGTAGAGTGTGAAGAAGATCCGCGAAAAAGCACAACCTCGTCCTCAGACGGGGGACAAAGAGGTGTTAAATCATATGTGCTACGGATATTGGTGTCGACCGGTTTCTTCTCCTTTAAAAGAATGTTCTTCAAATCCAAAGTAGGAAAAAGACGATAATCTTCAAAAACATAAGGAGGAGCATCACTCTCATGAGGGAAGTAAGTGTTGAGAAACGTAGAGAAGTCTTCCTCAAATGAGTAATCGTCCAAAGTAGGATCGAGTGATGGCAGAGGATCTTCATCATGTGAAGAATCGCTCGAAAGAGTATCAGCCTCATCGAAATCATCATACGTGGGCAGATCGGGATACTCAGAAGTAAGGTCATCATAATCATCCAAATCTGAGCTAGAATCATCATCATCATAAGCATCAAAGACCGGTGGAGAATCATAAATGGGAGAAGGTTCCAAATTGGACCGAGAATCATCCACAACATCTTGAAAAAGTGGATTATCAATGGAAGAATCGAATAGAGTATTGTTGTAGACAACAAAGTCATCATGCACATTAATCATATTCACTGATTCTCGGCCTCCAAAGGATTTGTTTGTAAGCTTCCCCATTTTAAACACTTGTGCATCATCCCCGACTCTTAAGATTAACTCACCTTCGGCCACATCCACTAAAGCTCGTCCGGTTCTCAAGAATGGCCGATCAAGTATTAAAGGAATACGAGGGTCCATTTCATAATCAACAACGACAAAATCGACCGGGAAAGTAAATGTGCCAACTTTAATGAACACGTCTTCGGCTATACCAACGGGGTAAGCGAGAGTGCGATTTGCAAGTTCGAGAGTCATCTTCGTTGGAGTGAGGTCGGGTAATGATAGTGTTTTCCAAACACTCAAAGGCATAAGATTAATACTGGCCCCGAGATCAGCAAGGGCAGAAAATTCTTCAGTTTTGTTGAAAACGCAAGGCAACACAAAACGACCGGGATCTCCAAGCTTTTCCGGAAGTTCTTTAAGAATAACTGCAGAGCAGTTTTCATTTAAGCGTGTGTTGGCGAGTTCAATTAGCTTCTCTTTCTTGTTAAGCAATTCCTTAAATGCTTTGACAAATTTCGGCATGTGGACAAGTGCCTCAAGAAAGCTAATGTTGAAGTTCATTTGAGAGATCATCTTCACATAGCGTGACACTTCAGCGTCATCCTTGGTTAGCATTTTGGTCTTGCCTAAACGTGAAGGATAAGGGATATTGGGTTTGGGTGGTGAAGGTGCAGGTGTAGGTAAAGGTTGAGATGTTGAAGGGTCCTTCCTAGAAACATCATCATGACGAGGCGGAGACGGTAATGGTGCACTAATACTAGGTGTAGGAGGAGTAGGGATAAATGGTGGTGGAGGAGGTGTAGATGATGGGGGTGGGATTGGTGGATCGACAATGGTAATTCCACTACGAGTAGTAATAGCACTCACATTTTCTCGTGGATTGGTGACGGTGTTTGAAGGTAGAGAACTCGAAGTAGAAGGTTGAGCTGCGGGCAAGAAACTAGCAAGCATATTCTTTAAATCATTCGTTTGATTGCTGAAGGAGGATTGAATATTATCTCGAAGCTCGGATCTTATCTCATTTCCTTGCTTTGTGATATCTCCTTTCAGATTGATAATTTGGCTCTGAAGATTCTTGATTTGCTCACCTTGGGTTCTCATTATGGCTTCAACATCGGGATTAATGGGTGGGGTTTGTTGAGCGGGTGGGTAATAAGGATTAGAAGCTCTACGTGGGATTTGGTTGCTTCTATTGTAGTTGTTGGCGGGGTTTTGGTTTTGAGGAGAAAAACCGGGTGAAAGGTAACTGTTTGACCGGTAACTCAGCAAATTTCTATCCCCTTGTGGTCGAGCTTGGTAATTTTCCGGTGAATAATTACCATAAGCTGCATACACATTTTCCGGATTTCCTTGAGTCGAAGGACAATCGGTGTATGAGTGAGGACCACCGCATGTTTCACAAGGATTAGCAACCGCTTAAACTTGTTGTTGTTGTTGGTTTGAAGCGAGAAGCGTGATACTTTTGCTCATTTCAGTCATCATGCGTGTGAGTTCGGTCATATCAGGGTTTGCTGAAGTAGAAGAGACATTGACTCTCGGGTTGTTCCTTTAAGAAGCAGAGGAATCCCAGTTTTTGTGGTGAGTAGTCATGTTCTCAATTAGCTCTCTACACTCCTCGGGTCTCCTTTTCATGAATGTGCCACCGGCAGCTGCATTAATCGTATCACGATCACAAAAAGTCAAACCGTTGTAGAAAGTATCAATCAATGTGACGGGAAGCATGTTGTGGTTTAGACAACGATCAATCAAGACATTATATCTTTCCCAAGCATCAAAAAGAGATTCATCGGGTTCTTGCATGAAACCGCTGATTTGATTGCGAAGGCTCGTGACCATGGATGGTGGAAAGTAGCGCGACAAAAAGCGTTGAGTCATGTCATCCCAAGTATGTGTTGGGAATAAATTTAGGCCAGAACACTTGAACGCTGACAGGAACAATTCAAGCGTTGACAAGAGCAAAGTGAGCGCTGACAGCATAAGCGTTGACAAGATAAAGTCAAGCGTTGACAGATTGAAGACAAGCACTGATGGAAGTTGTGAGCTACACGTATATTATATTCTAGATTACTTCTAGTAAGGATAGAAACGACAATGTATTTTCTATGTTTATCTTTACCTAGAATAGTTGATTCGTAGCTTATTGTACAAGACTTCTTGTTCTATAAAAGAAGATTTTTTAGGTTAATGTTTTAAATATCAGTTTTTCATAATATTCGCAAGTTAAACCTTTCATTGTAATCAACAAGATTATTCTAATACAAGTGAAAGTTTGTTTAACATCATTGTGTTTTAGATCAAGTGTTAATTCCGCATAACACTTTGTTACTTTATTCATAAGCAAAGGTTTCTCTACGTGTAGTACTTGATCTAATCTCGTATACACAAAGCTAATCGATCTAAGTTTGGGATCAACAAGTGGTATCAGAGCTTGTTGAGAAACTTTTGATCTTTAAGTAACGCAGAACCCTAAAACACCAAACCCTAAAAACCCTAAATTCTCAAAACCCTAAAAACACCATGTCTGGCACAAATCAACCTCCTGCTTTGCTGCAAAACAACTTCTCAAACCCTAGTATCAAAATTCCCATGTTTGATGCCAGGAACTTTGAGCTTTGGAAATCCAATTTTGAGCAATACATAGCTATTCATGACTACACTCTTTGGGAAATTATCGAATATGGGAACACATTCGATAAAGCAGCAAAGATTACTGCTGCTATTGCTACAAGGACAGCTGTTCCTAATTGTCCTGAATCTGATAAGGTGGAAAAACCTGAAGATGGGAGAGCTGTTGCTGTTGAAGATATAGCCAAGAAGAGGGTGGACATGAAAATCCTGAACATCTTGAAACATGCCCTAGGTCATGAGAATCAGCACAAGTACAAACGATTTGAGTCTGCAAAAGAGCTTTGGGAAGCTCTTGAAGTAGCACATGGTGGCAATGCTGACACAAAAGAAGAAAAGAAGAAGCAACTCTTGCATGAGTATGCTGTCTTTAAAGCTCAACCTAATGAGAATCTCAGCAGTGTGAGAAGTAGACTTCTTGATATCACAAGTCAACTTTCCTTCATGGGAAAACAGATTGATGATCCTGAATTGAATGCTACTTTTCTCAAAAGCCTTGGTGATGTATGGAAGATTGAGACAAGATCTATTCTTGTCAATAACACCCACAAGACTTCCAGGTTTGATGACATCTTCAACAAGTTAAGGCTGTTGGAGAATGAATGGCAATTGGAGAGTGATAACAAATCTTCCAGCAGCAACATGGCCTTCTTTTCACAAAGTGAAGGCCAATTTGATTCCATGAACTTCTATGGACATTCAGCAACTGGATCTCAAGGTGTCAACGTTGGATGTC
The DNA here is from genome assembly GCA_025667525.1 of Glebionis coronaria. Classification (NCBI taxonomy): domain Eukaryota; kingdom Viridiplantae; phylum Streptophyta; class Magnoliopsida; order Asterales; family Asteraceae; genus Glebionis; species Glebionis coronaria. The sequence goes on along the minus strand of JANFOE010000953.1, from coordinate 29,503 downwards.
AATCTGTCAGCGCTGGATCATACCCTGTCAACGCTTTGTACTCAAGCGCTGACACACACAATCATGGCGCTGATAGAATTAAACCTGCTGGTTTTGATCTTGATACTGTGTGTGCATTCATTGCTTCTTTGCCTAGTGATTCAAGGATTACTTATGAAGATCTTGAGCAGATAAGTGATGAACAATTGGAAGAGATGGACATCAAGTGGACTATGGCTCTTGTAAGTTTAAGAGCAAACAGGTTCAATAAAAGGTTCAAGAAGAAAATGACCTTTAATGCTAAGGATGTTGCTGGCTTTGACAAGTCCAAGGTAGAGTGCTACAACTGTCATAGGATGGGGCACTTTATGAGGGAATGTAGATCTCCAAGGAGATCTGATGCTGGGAAGCCTTCTAGCCAAATGATTAAGAACCCAGATCCCAAGGCCATGGTTGCTGTTCAACAAATTGATGGCGTTGGAGAATGGGATTGGAGCTGGATGGCTAAGAATGAGGAAGAGGACAGAGCTTTGGTTGCTGAAGTTAAAGAAGAGCATGCTGAATATGCTCTCATGGCACACTCCTCCTCTTCATCAGATAATGAGGTATATGATGATGCTTTTTGTTCTAAGGGTTGTCGTTTAAATACTGAAAAATTAAAACAAGAGATAGTTAAATTATTAGATGATGCAAGTACTCTAAGATGCAAAGTATCTAACTATCAAATTGCTCTTACCCAAACAGAAAAGACAGTAGCTGAGTATAAGAAAATGGAGTTTGAATTAAAGGATCAAATAAATATCTTAAAACATGAGTTACATCAGAGTAAGGATGTTCAAGATATAGTAAATAGGGTTAATCTTGATTTGATAGCTCAGTTAGAGGAGGCTAACAAAAACAAAGATAATGTGAGTCTTAAAATCCAGAGATTTGATAAGGCCACACAAACCCTAGGAGAGTGTGTTAGTAAACAAAGAGACTCTAAGGATATGAGTGGGATTGGGATGAATAACTATACTGTTGTTCCACCACCAGCTGGGGATTTCTATGGTGTCCAATCAAAGGACTTATCTTGGACTGGCTTGCCAGAATGCCAAGAGGAGGAGTTTATTCCTCCACCTAGAGTGACTTCCCCAGTTGAGGAATATCAGCAAAAGCTGACTGACCTAGAAGAGTGGAAGAAAGCAAACCACACTTTGTTTGTTAAGGGAGGGTTATTGTGTGAAAGTCCAAATGAGCTCACACCTATCACAAAACCAATTGATGATCCTAAACCTATTAAGATCACACACCCTACCACTGGCAAACCTGTTGACCTTGGCCCACAAAATGTTAGAAAACCTAGTGTTAAATATGCAGAGATGTATAGAAATTCTAGGTCACCAAAAAGCCAAGTTAGTAACCATGGAACAGGCTTCTTTGCTTCTAGACCTAAGACTATGTCTAGAAAAGCTTGTTACACATGTGGGAGCTTCTCACATTTGGCCTACAAATGTGTCAACGCTTCCAATGTCAACGCTGACAGGAACCATTTCAGCGCTGACAAAAGTCAACATAGGTCAAACACTGTCAGACCCAATACCTTTGTGAACAAAAATTCACAGGTTGTTAGACCAGCCCCATTCTTTTCTAGAGGGTCTAACACACAAGGCCTAAGACCTTTTCAAAAGTCAAATACTTGGTCAAATAGGCAATGGGTTCCTGTAGCAAACCCTAGGTACAACGCTGATAGGAGCAATCGGGGCGCTGACAAGAGAAATTTCAGCGCTGACAAACCTAGGTATTTGCAGCCACAGGGAAATAGGTCTAAAGCTTCTACTAGCTTAACATGGAGACCAAAACAAGACCAGAACCCTAATAATACTGGAATTTCTATGACATGCAACAGGTTTCATTATATTTCAAAGGCATTGTCAACACCAATTGGGGTTAACTGGGAATTTCATTCAAACAGGGATGAAAATGGGGTTGTTATGAGAACCAAGTCTGTTCTTGTTGAACAACCAAATGAATCCAAGTCTTCCAAGGCTTGGGTTCCCAAAGAAAACTAATGTGTTTTCTTTATGTGCAGGGCATTCAGAAGAAGATCAATGACTATGGATACTGGGATAGTGGATGCTCAAGGCACATGACAGGAAAGGAAGACTATCTGACCAATTTCTCTCCTATTCAAGATGGTGATAAGGTATACTTTGGGGGTGGCTATGGCACAATCACAGGAAAAGGAACCCTTGTCACCAACAATCTAAGGTTTGATAATGTCTTCTTGGTGAAAGACCTGGATTATAACTTGTTTAGTGTATCACAAGTGTGTGATAACAAAAATAAGGTTCTTTTCACAGATACTGAGTGCTTGGTGTTAAGCAAAGATTATAAGCTCCCTGATGAGAAATATATAGATTTTAGAACACCAAGGCATAAAGACATATATAATGTGAATCTTAATGGAATTAAGGTAAATAATAAAATGTCATGTCTGTATGCTAAGGCCTCAGTAGATGAAAGTAATCTTTGGCACAGGAGACTAGGGCACATAAACTTTAAGAATATTAATAGGCTTGTGAGGCTTGGTTTAGTTGATGGTTTGCCTGAAAAGGCTTTCCACAATGACCACTCTTGTGTTGCATGCCTTAAGGGCAAGCAGCACAAGGTCTCATTCAGGTCTAAACAGGTGCACTCTAGTTCTAAACCCCTTCACTTATTGCATATGGACCTCTTTGGTCCTACTAATATAGAGAGTTTGAAGGGTAAATCATATTGTTTTGTCATTACTGATGATTACTCCAGGTTCACATGGACTTTCTTTTTAGCCAAGAAAAGTGAAACTGCCCTAAGTCTGATTAATTTCATTACCCAGATTGAAAAGAAAAATGGTAATGAGGTCAAAATTATTAGAAGTGACAATGGGGGTGAGTTTAGAAATCAGTTATTAGATGATTTCTGTGCCAAGAAAGGGATTACTAGGCAGTTTAGCATAGCTAGAACCCCACAACAAAATGGGGTTGCTGAAAGGAAGAATAGGACCCTTATTGAAGCAGCCAGAACCATGTTGGCTGATGCCCACTTTCCTATAGCTTTTTGGGCTGAAGCTGTTAACACAGCTTGTTATGTTCAAAATAGGGCATTGGTCAACAAGATACATAATAAGACACCTTATGAATTACTTTGGGGAAGGAAGCCCAATATTGGCTTTCTTAAGCCATTTGGTTGTCATGTAGTTGTGTTAGAAACTAGTGAGGCCCTAGGTAAATTTGATTCAAAAGGTGATGAAGGCTACTTCATGGGTTATTCAGTGCAGAGTAAAGGATATAGGGTTTACATTAAAAAGGAAAAACGTATACTTGAAAAGGTACATGTTAGGTTTTTAGAAAGTAAACCTAGTGATCCTGAGAGTGGTCCAAATTGGTTGTTTGACTTAGAACCTTTGTCTAGAGCTTTAAATTATATGCCTGTTACTGATCCAGACATTGTGAAGGTAACTTCAAGTGTTTTGGAAAAGAGAATTGGTAATGTTTCAGGTATACAGGTTGCTAAGGAGGATGGACCACCAGCAGTTATATCATCTCCCATACAAGAATTCGTTACACTTCCTATATGGACAGATGAGTATTATGCTGCTGCTACTGCTGCTACTACTGCAAGGAAAGATAATGGTGGTGTTCAAATACCACCAAATACAAACATGCATGATTCTTCAGGCGCTGACAAAGGGAAATCAAGCGCTGACACGACCAATTCAGACGCTGATGGCTCCAACGCTGACAACACCAGTTCAGGCGTTGTTAGCCCAAACGCTGACACACAAGGATCAGACTTTGGAGACACCTTTACACAGCTTTTCTCTTCTCATTTTGAACAGGGTGGACCTTCCAATATCCATGAAGAGATTCCTGTTGATGAAGAAGAAACTGAAGAAGATATTGGCAACATGGAGCGTGAAATTGAGGACACCAGACTTTTTGAAGGAGGCGTTCTCACTTCCACAGCAAAGGATCGCCCCACATCTCAAATCATTGGTGATGTTATGGCTCCAGTTCAGACAAGAAGATCCCATCAAGGTCTTGGTGGATTTATTGCCAATATACACAAGAAGGTTGATACCCCTCTTGTACAAGCATGTTTGTTTGCCTGTTTTCTGTCACAGGAAGAACCCAAGAAGATTTTTGATGCTCTCAAAGAACCAAGTTGGGTGGAAGCAATGCAGGATGAGCTTCACCAATTTGCTATACAGGATGTTTGGGAGCTGGTTGATTGTCCTAGATATGTGAGACCAATTGGGACAAGATGGGTTCTAAGGAACAAGAAAGATGAAAGAGGCATTGTGGTCAGAAACAAGGCACGTTTGGTAGCTCAGGGTTATACACAAGAGGAAGGCATAGATTATGAAGAAGTCTTTGCTCCAGTTGCAAGAATTGAAGCTATCAGAATTTTCTTAGCTTATGCTTCTTGCATGAATTTTACTGTTTATCAAATGGATGTGAAGAGTGCTTTCCTCTATGGCACAATTGTTGAGGAGGTTTATGTAATGCAGCCTCCTGGTTTTGAAGATCCTGAGAATCCAGACAAGGTTTATAGAGTAAAGAAGGCAATGTATGGTCTTCATCAAGCCCCAAGAGCATGGTATGGTACATTATCCACCTACTTGGTGGAAAATGGTTTCAAGAGGGGCACCATAGACCAGACACTGTTTACAAAGAAGAAAGGAAAACATGTGTTACTTGTGCAGGTCTATGTAGATGACATCATTTTTGGCTCTACTGATCCAAAAATGAGTGAGGAATTTTCCAAGCTCATGACAGATAAATTCAAGATGAGTGCAATGGGTGAGATGAACTTCTTTCTAGGTTTACAAGTTCAACAAAAAGAAGATGGTATCTTCATCTCCCAGGACAAGTATGTAGCTGAAATCTTGAAGAAATATGGTTTTTCTCCACATGAGAAGGAGGCTTCTACTCCTATGGATAGACAATACCCTTGGGGAAAAATTGGAGCTGGAAAGGATGTGGATGTTAGGCACTATAGATCAATGATTGGATCATTGATGTATCTTACAGCCTCAAGACCTGACATCATGTTTGCTGTGTGTGCATGTGCACGCCATCAAGTGACTCCCAAAGAATGTCACCTTTTTGCTGTGAAGAGGATTTTTAGGTACCTAAGATGCTACCCAGATCTTGGATTGTGGTACCCAAAAGATTCTCCCTTGGATCTTATTGCTTATTCAGACAGTGATTATGGTGGTGACAAGTTTGATAGGAAATCCACAACTGGTGGATGCCAATTTCTTGGGAGCAGATTAATATCTTGGCAATGCAAGAAACAAACAGTGGTGGCAAACTCTACAACTGAAGCAGAATATGTGGCAGCAGCTGCTTGTTGTGGACAAGTATTATGGATTCAGAACCAGCTGTTGGATTATGGGTATAATTTTATGCATACCAAGATTTTTGTAGACAATAACAGTACTTTATGCATTATTAAAAATCCTGTACATCATTCTAAAACCAAACACATAGAAATTAGACATCATTTTATAAGAGATTGCTTTGAGAAAGGTTTAATACAACCAGATAGGGTAGATACTAAAGATAATGTAGCTGATTTATTAACTAAGCCTTTTGATGCTGGAAGATTTCAATATTTGGTAACAAATATTGGAATGGTAAATCTCACTTAATATGTGTTTTGGAACAATTTTTGTAAAAGTATGTACAGGATAATGCATTGTTATTGGTCTTTATGATGATTTAGATTTTCCACATTATTTTTCTAACACTGACAAAGGTAAATGTAACGCTGTCAAGTGTTATTTTGCCGTTGTTGGAGATATTATGGTCTAACGTTGACAAGAGTTCCTTCAGCGCTGTTAAGTGTTGTCGGGACGCTGTTAGCAACAAATGTTAGTTTTGTGGTTTTCATCTAAATGTGCAGGTAATGGTAGCTTTATGCCATTGGATACAGAGTTGCTTATGGATCTTTGAAGAACTATTTGGACATGTTTTGTTTATGGATGATGGTTGGAATATTTATATTCCTATCTTGACATAAATTTTTAATGTTCATATATATATTTTTGAGAACTCATGTATCATAGTTTGAGGGGAGGTTTAAGGAACCTTTAGGACTCTTGGGTATTCTTAGAATACTCTCATCACAATTCTAGATTGTGTCCACTGGTGAGTATGGGTTAGTTTTACTAAACCATGAGGCACTGTAGCATGCATAGTATATCAACTTTGCATGCTGCCAAGACATTTTTGACTTAGAATTGGTTATGGTCTGTTGGGAGGCTTGGGAATCCTTTTGATATGGGTTTTACCTGGGAGTAACAAGGATTTTATGAGGTAACTTGGTTGTTAAGAATTTTGGTTAGCAAGGGACACTAGAGGACTGTTATGTCTATCTTGCTTATGCAAGTGTGCATAACTGGACAGTGCTTGCCGCCCTATGATAATTATCAGCTTTTGGTTATCTTCTCTAGGATAAATTACTTGTTAAGGTCATTGTTCACTTTTTAAAACAATTTTATTTTTGGACGCTGACAAGATCTTTCCAAGCGTTGTTGTGACCAAAATGGACGCTGACATGGCTTTAGGCGAACGTTGACAAGATTATAGCCGTTGGGCGTTGATGGGTTATATTTGACCGTTGACAAACAATGGGACCTACCCAGTTGTAACTTTTTGACATATTTTCAAGCCGTAATTTTAGGAGTTGTTACTTTCATTAAATGCATGAGATAACTTATAAACTTTTTCAATATTTTCATGATTGATTTTTGAAAATCTTTGCCTATTTTTGGGCCAATCACGTGCATTCATCCACTCCTATAAATTTGGCTCCTATTTTAAACAGGGTATCTATAATTCTTGTCTAACACTTTTCTCTTATCAACCTTCATCTTTTATACATCAACTTAACAGCTTTCATCAATGGCACCAAGATTTAACTCAGCAGAATTGGATTTGGGGTTCAAGTCTCAACACAACATGATTGCATATCTTGTTGCTGATAATACTTTGTTCCCTGAATACACACAGATGGTGGAGTATTTGAATGCATCCCCATTAAGGTATGCTCTTTCTCATGCCCCACTCATTCCAGTCACACACATTAAACAGTTTTGGAACACTGTCAGTTCCTCAACAGTTAATGGAGTGACAACATTGAATTCTATTGTACATGGGAGACCTTGGGTGGTTACTGAGGCCTTGGTACGCCAGGCCTTGCATCTTAATGATGCTGATGGTATAACCATGCTTCCCATATCTGAAATAGAACAAGGGCTTAGGGCTTTGGGATACCCTATTCCTGATGAAGGTACTCTAAATAAGTACCATAAGCAGGAATTTCCCCCAGCCTGGAAGTACCTAATTCACATTCTCCTTCAATGTTTGAGTCCCAAATGTACTGCACACAATGAGATCAATAGATCCATTGCATCTGCTATTGTGTGTATTGCAACAGGGCAAAATTATAATTGGTCTAAAATGATTTTTGAAGGAATGTGTAAAAACAAGGGGACAAAAATGACTTTAGCTTATCCCCGTTTTCTGCAAATGGTTTTTGATGCTCAAAGATATTGTTCAAGGGATCACAATGACTTTTATAAGATCCCTGAACAAAAGAAGGCTATTTTCACCAAGATGAATTCACCACCTCATAGAGACCTACCCTTAACCCAAGCCATGCTTGCTGTTATTGCAGCAGCACAACCCCAACCAGACCCCCAACCTCATATTGACCCTCAACCACAACTTGAACCTATCCCTGAACCTTTACCCTCACCTGACCAAATGCAAATCGACCAAAATCCCTTTGACGCTGACACATCTAATGTGGGCGTTGATGTGCCTATTCCCAACGTTGACACTCAACCATCACAATCCCAAACACCCCTTAATCAACCTACATCTACACCATCTTCTACACCATCTTCCACACCACCAGAATATAGGTTGATTAAACGCCAAAGGACTGCTGGAGTGTTCTCCTCTGGTGGTCCTAGCCATGAAGCAGAGAGAACCACCACCACAAGTGTGGCTGGTGACCTGGATGAGGCTGGGACTATTGGTTCTGGCTTAGAAGCTGGCCAAGACAGTCCCACCATAATTAGGTCCTCATCCATGCCCAATGAACCTAACTTGGGAGGTCAAATTCCCATTTTGGAAGAGGGCAGACTGGAACCAATGACGCTTTTAGAATTGACGGCTGTCTGCATTAGCTTGCAAAAGCAAAATGCAGACTTAGTACAAATTGTCAGTAACCAAGGCCTTGAACTCAATGAATTGAGGGAGAGGATTGTTGTTTTAGAGAGTGCTCATTCAAGGGGAGGTATGGAGGAGTCTTCCAAAGGGGAGGAAGCAAGAAATCTGAGTGATAAGAGCAGTCAAGATGGTCAATCATTGGATATTGCTGAAGCTCTTACTAGTTTGAAGGAACAAAAAGGTTTTGATATGTCCTTAATCTCTCCAACAAATTTAAATTTATCATTTACAGATATGCTGAGAGAGGTTACACAAGGCGCTGAGGGAAAATATTTAAGCGTTGATAAGACAAGTGTGGACGCTGACAGAAGTATTTTGGGCGCTGATAGAGGAAATTTGGGCGTTGACAGATCTGCATATGGAGGTGATGTATTCCAGTCATCATCTATTATCAAAGATGTTCCTACTCAGGTATTATCATCTACCTTACCAACAATTGAACCAACAGATAAGGGTAAGGGTAAGTTGGTAGAAGAAAATGTTCCAAAGAATGCAGCTCAGGTTGAATTTGATAGAAGATTGGCTGAGCAAATGATGGAACAAGGTGAGAAGGAAAAGTCACCATTTGTTGTGACTTCTGAGGAAGAAAGTGATGGAGGCAGCTCAGATTCAAGTGTGATGATTGTTGAACCAGAAAGACTTGAGTATGGTGATGAGCTTGCTAGGGAAAGGCTGAGAGATTTGAAGTTGCAAATTGATTTTGATATGCCAGAGGTAGTTCAGATGTACAATTCTTGGGAAGAAAGCTGCATGGATAATCCAGACTTGACCATTTCTGATCAGATATGGGGTTTGGAAATTCTTCTTAGAGTTCAGCAGGATTGTAAGGTAATGTTGAAGTACAGGGCAAGCAACATTCTCTCTGAGTTAAAAAGGGATAGAAGGAAGCTCTACTTTATGTTGCTCAAATGTCATGGAGTTGGATGGACACATCAGAAGCTGAAGGCTTTGACATTTGATGAGTTGGAACATAGGGCTTATCCTATTTGGGTGAAAGTGCAGGAAGAGAACACTTTCAGACTTCTTTCAGATGAAAGAAAGGAGCAACTTGCAGAAGAGATGGCAATCAAGAAAGCTATGATAGTCCCTAGACCAGTGAAGAAGGGATTTGTTCTTGAGTTTCCAAAAGATATGTCTCAACTGTATCCAAGTGAAGCAATCATTAGAAAGAGCCTCAAGCTCTCCCCATTAGAAGCTTCAGATATGGTTCATGTGTTACCACTAGATTCCAGGAATCCAATTATAAGTTATGAGGAAGATGAATGTGGATTCTGGAAAATTGGAAGATTTGGCAAGGAGGTACACACTTTTACCACTCTCATATCTTTATTTGCAAGTTGTGACAGAGAAGACTTGGTAGACCTTTGGAGGTTGCTAGAGACCAAGTATGAGGCTGAAGCACCAACTTCAGCCAATGGAATAAAACTTTGGACCACATTCAAAAGAATGTGTGGGACAAATGAAGAAGATCCTGAAATATGGAAGGATCTTGAAGATGACCTCAGTGGTCTTCAATGGAGGTTATATTCAGCTGCTGGTGTATACCATTTGAGTTCTACAAAGTTTGCTGAGTATTTACTTGTAGATGCTCAGTATTTCATATCCAAGGCTGTTTTGGAGAAGATGAAGGACACCCAGTTGGAGATAGACTATACAAGTGACGTGGCAAAGAATTTGATCAGATTTATTTATTACCAATATGATAAGATTTGTCAGACTCCTCCAAGTTCTTAATGTTTATTCAGAAACTTGATCATAAGAGTGGATATCAAGTTTAGGGGAGGATTGTTGGGAATAAATTTAGGCCAGAACACTTGAACGCTGACAGGAACAATTCAAGCGTTGACAAGAGCAAAGTGAGCGCTGACAGCATAAGCGTTGACAAGATAAAGTCAAGCGTTGACAGATTGAAGACAAGCACTGATGGAAGTTGTGAGCTACACGTATATTATATTCTAGATTACTTCTAGTAAGGATAGAAACGACAATGTATTTTCTATGTTTATCTTTACCTAGAATAGTTGATTCGTAGCTTATTGTACAAGACTTCTTGTTCTATAAAAGAAGATTTTTTAGGTTAATGTTTTAAATATCAGTTTTTCATAATATTCGCAAGTTAAACCTTTCATTGTAATCAACAAGATTATTCTAATACAAGTGAAAGTTTGTTTAACATCATTGTGTTTTAGATCAAGTGTTAATTCCGCATAACACTTTGTTACTTTATTCATAAGCAAAGGTTTCTCTACGTGTAGTACTTGATCTAATCTCGTATACACAAAGCTAATCGATCTAAGTTTGGGATCAACAGTATGAATAGAATTCTTTGGGAGACGATCAAACCATTTCTCGGCATGATGTGATAAAGTATGTGGGAAGAGTTGTAGGCGAAGAACATCCATTGTGGCACCAGGCAACTTCATGCTTTGGGTGATTGTAATGAACTTGTCGAGGTGTTTGTTGGCATCATCATCAGGCAATCCATGGAATGGGTTAGTTTGCACTTGCTGAATCATGTGGTGCTTCAACGAAAACTCCGGAGCGTTGATTTGCATCGGCGCAATCGGTCCTCCTCGTCCAAACATGGTAGGTTGACAAAGCTCCTCCATTGTCCGAAGATCGGGCTGTGGAAGAACATTGTTGTTATTGTTGAGGTGCGGTGGATTATTGTTGTTAACACCTGACATAGCTAAATCTTCTTGAGTCTCGGGCTCTTGATAATTAGAAGATCTAGTACGCATACACCTGAAAATGCAAAAGAAAAAGAAACCAAACACAAAGACAATATATATACACAATAAAGATAAAATCTTTTTGGATTTTTGAAATTTTTAATTTTTATAGATTTTTAACAATTTTCAATTTTTATGGTTTTTTGAATTTTTTATGCAAGAAAAATAACGCTCACAAGTGAACGGATCCCAAAAAGCAACGCGTCTCTCACAGAAAACCGTTAATCTTTACGAAAAGAGCCGGCAGCGGCGCCATTTAATACAAGGCTTTTACCTAGTAAGAAAATTTATCGTTCTCGTGGTCTAATCGAATTGATCTAGGTTCACTATGCGACTCAGCTGTTCTTTGGTGAAATAAATAGTTGTGTCGTTGTAGTATTTAAAAGTGCAAAACAATTAAAGTAAAAGGCAGGTAATTTAAATCTAACTCTATTTTAAAAATAAATGGCGAGTATTTAAAGCGTGAGTAAAATTAAAAGGCACTTAAAGTAAATAACGCAAACTTAAATCTATCTAAGGCAAACTTAAAACGCAACTAAAACTTAAACTAAGGCAAAGCTAAAATAAATCTAAGGCAAAATTAACTTAAAGTGCGACTAAGGAAAAGGCGGGAAAAATAAAGCTTGAAAATAGAAATCAAAGACAAAAACTAAAAAGAATCTGAATACAGCTCATTCGGAATATTCCTTCGTTCGGAACAATCACTCATCCGGAATGTCACCTTCGTTCGGAATGATTCTTCTTTGCTTGGAATATTACCAAAATCCTTGATCCGGAACAAATTATTCTGAATATGTCACTTATCCAAAACAATCCTTCGTTCGGAACTTTACTGATTCAAAGCCCTTGGTTCGGAAGTTTCTGATTAACCCTTGATTCGGAACTCTTCCGAATGAACCTCTTTTGATCTGGAACTTCTTGATCCGGAAATTCCGTTCGGAAGTTTCCTGATTCGGAAGTTTTCTGAAGTAGTTGATTCGGAAGTTTCTGATCGGGAAGTTTCTGGTTCGGAACTTCCAATGTTCCGAATGAGATTGCTTGATTCGGAACTTTTAAAGGTTCCGGATGAAGCACTCACTCCTTGATCAGGAAGTTTTGGACTCGGAAGTTCTTGATTCGGAACTTTGGTGTTGATCCGGAACTCTTCCGAATGAACCCTCCTGGTTCGGAACTTCTTGATCCTGAACTCTTCTAAATCGGAACTCCTTGGCTCGGAAGACTTCCGAATGAACAAGAGTTGGTTCGGAACTTGCCTGGAAAAGATCAGTCACAGAAAAACAAACACCCCCGAAGAACAGGGAAATACAGTAACAAGAATCTAATCACAATTTAACCAAACCAAACAAAAGATTAAATCAAACTAATAACAAAACATCCAATAATCTTAAACAAACTATCCAAATCAATAAAACTAACAAATCTAACCACAATAATCAAAAACCCACTTGGATTAAAATAAGAACATGAACATGAACATAAACATAAACACACAAATCAAAGATTAAGAAAGGTAGATAAGATATTAACAAGATAAAGTAAAGATTGACAAGAATTAAATGGAAACTTACTTGAAATTAAAGGAATTTAAGGTGCAAGACAAGTATTTAAATGACAAGGTAATTAAAGGTGGAAGAACTAATTGTCACTATTAGCCAACAACGAAAAATGATTAACAACTAATCTATATATATAGGGGAGGATTAGGAAGCTTCCTCCCCTCCTTCATTTTCTCTTAATTGCATCATTAGGCCCTTCCTTCTTAATCTCTTTGTTAATTGCATGCTTAGTCCTTTTCTTCTTATCTTCTTTAATCTTGGACTTTTAATGACTTTTGGCTCGGGATTTCTTTGAACTCGTCTTTTAATTCTTCAATAAAGTAGACTTGAGTTCTTCGGCTTCAAGTAAACTTCCGTCTTTTGACTTTTTCTTCGATAAATCTTCAGAATTGGTCTTGGACTTCCGTTCTTTTTGCACTCTTGACTTCTTGACTTCGTCTTTCATCTTTTTCTTCTATAAAAGCCCGTAAATGCCCGTGTTTTCTCCACTTTTCACCTTTTCGTCCTAAATCACAACAAAAACACAAACCATGCATAATTCCGACATAAAAGACATAAAATACACGTTTTGGCTCGGTACTTATTGTAATTAAGTGGTAAAAAGGATGGGTGTTTACACACCTATCAGGAGTTGAGAATAGTCCTCCTGTTCTTATAACTGGGGGATTGTTCATGTCCCGAGTGTTTGCCTCACTGGTAGATCCAGGGGTAACATTTACTGATGTGATACGGCCATCTACCGTCGAGGATCCTTGACGGCCTTCATTCTTACCGATTTTCGTCATTAGTTAGAGCTTAGTGTGGGTCCCATGGATGGAGCCAACTTGTTGATGCAAAAGTTGGGGTAGACCGAGCTTAACCCAAGTTAGGCTTAATTTGGGGTCTTGTGGACTCCGTCTCTCGCACCAAGTGAAACTTGCTTTAGGACCCTGTGCACTAAACAGACACCGTTAGGCTTACTGTGGGTTTGTGACCCACGATTAGACTCCGGCGTGAGAGTAAGTAACCGGTTTGAGTATATTAGTGTTTAGGGTATTGTGTGAATCGTACCTTTGTGGAACCGAAGAGGTTCCTTTTATACTCGAGAGAGTCCAGGCTGGGCTCCCTGTTCTTGCGGCCTAAGGAAGAGATAATGAATCGAAATAGCTTGATCTTCATTATCCAACTAAGGCAAGTGTATATCCCTTTTCCTTAGGCGAATATAACTATAATATAAGTTATATTCGGTCTGATGCTGTCGCACTGCGACGAGGACTTGGCTAAGTAATCAGCCTCTTGTACGACAGCGACTTACCGGGCTTTCTGGGATATGTGCGCACATCGCACAAGTATCCAATCAATTCCTGATGGATGCGGGTAGTACCCATGAGTCGTACTATCCAACCCGACTATGGACTATACGTCATCAAGTTCTGGAAGAGAGATCATGGCTTAATAACTTTAGAAGGAAAAAAGTGCAATAAGCACATGTTTTTGTGTACAAGCTTATTTTTTTGATAACCTGGTAATCGAGAGACTCGACTCCCTCAAATCAACGCTTATACATGCTTAATGAGCCATCTACATGAAACATATGTTTGATAAGCCACATAGAACGGACAACATTAACGTTAGCTGAATGGGGTACAAGAACCCACTTGTCACTAATTAAAGCATTATATTCATCTAACATAGCTTTTTCCATTTGGAGTCACGATAAGCGTGGATATGAGATCAGGGAAGTGTTGGTGACATGATAATTCATGCACTCAAGAGGTTTAAAATGTCGATCTTAGCATGAATAACCATGGGATGGGTTGATACGGGTTGCAGTATAGTTTGCATTGAGGGTGTAGTCTTGACTGCTTGAGATGGAGAGTGCATTCGACCTATATCATTATATGGTGAAGAAGTTGATGTGGTAGAGCTAGGATGCAAAGAGTGGTGGGTCTGGTCAGGTAGAGGTTTTTGGGAAGTAGTATAAAGTGGTATAGTCGGACCAGGAAAAGGGTTGTGTGGAGGTGTCTCAAGCTAGGCAGTGAGCTCAGGTGGTGTAGGGTTAGGTTTATGAGGAGGTAACGGTAAAAGGAAATCATAAGTTCGATGTATATATAGCTTCTCAGTCACTAATGGGAAGACATCCTCATCAAAACGAACACGTCATGAGATAATGATTTATTAGTAGAAATGTCGAGACACTTGTAACCACGATCGTTCGTGGGGTAACCAAACAATATTCAACGAGTTGGGCGGGGTTGGAGTTTATGTGTAACATCATCGCGAGGATGGTAAAGGCATCAAAAGACACACAAATGTTTATATGTGGGTGTTTGGTTGTAAAATTTGGAAAATGGTATTTTTTTATTAATTGTTGTAGAAGGCAATAGATTCAAAAGGTGACCGACCATATTAAGAGCTTCCACCCAAAAGGATGAAGGTATGTGGGCTTAAAAAAATAATGTACGAATTATATTATTTTTGGTGCGAAGCATACGTTCAGATTTGTCATTTTGATTCGAAGTACGAGGGCGAGAAAAGCGAAATTATATGCCATTTTGGCGAAAAAGATCATGGAAACGAGTCTTGTCATATTCACCCACATTGTCACACTACAAATCCTTAATATATACATTAAACTGTTTATTGACATAAGCATGAAAAGTAGCAAAAGTAGCAAAGAACTCAGATATATTATGCAAAGGGTAGTCCCAAACAAAGTGCGAAAAGTGATCTAAGAAAATAACATAGTATTTAATTCCACTTTCATTTAGAACTAGGGATGTCCATAAATCCGGTTGAATAATTTCAAAGACACACTCAACAGAAGACTCGGAACTATAAAACGAAAGCTTAACATGTTTACCTAATTGACATGTATGACTCAAACCAGACAACTTTGATTTATTACACGAAATTAAATTACTTAACATTACATAAAGAAGCACATCTTCCCCGGGATGATCGACGCGTCTGTGCCATGTAGTGGAACTAAAAGAAAGCAAAGCAACGGGAGTTTGAAGCGGATATTGCTGAGTAACTGGGTAAAGGTCGCTCGTACTATAACAACAAAGAAGAAGGTTTTGGGTTTTGGTAATCCTTTACATAAAAACCATAAGCATCAAATTCGACAAAAAACATCATTATCACAAGTAAATTTACGAATAAAAATTAAAGTTTTAATCATTTCAGGTGTGAAAAAGTATATGATTCAGATGAAGAGGTTTATGACAAGTATGTAAGGAGCTATGTCCGATATGAGTGACTAGATTAGAGTTACCATTGCCGACAAATACACTAATAACTACCATATGTCATAAAACCAAAGTGTGACGATGAGGTATTAGACTAAGTAAAGAGCCATGTGAGGGGTTGGTTGGGTTGAAAACCACTAATAGGCATAGGCTTAGCTAGATGGGTCGGCAATGAAGTTGTTGTCAAGTGGGCCTGGGTAACATGGAGTAGATAGCATGTAGGTAGATAGGCTATTGCACCAAACCCACATTCCACATATGTATAACCTATCTTAGGTTCTGTTACGCGCTTAGCCATAATTTGATCTTGTACCTGATTAGCACGGCGTTGACAGGGGTGAGAGGATTATATGACCCCTTAGCAAATAAATTGTAGTGTAAAATTTTGAAATTTTTTGAATTTTCTAAAAATATAACCCTCTAAAAATTATTTTGTAATATAATTTATTAAAAATATCAAAGTTTGACCCCTCAAGCCGAATTTTCTCTTCGCCCCTGTTGATGAGTCACGAGTAATTTGTGGTAATCACGAGAAGAGGCTTTAACTTTCACTTGATTGCTAACATCTTATATAATATAAGATTGAGTTGCAAGGACAGTAATTGTGAGTATTTATGACCCAACAACTCATACACTAAGAATTATATAAATTTAATATCGTTGGGTAACTTCTGCTTCTTCTCAAGGATATGAACAGACATCCGGTCAAAGGAAAACCAACAATTGTTAGAACTTGTTGGTCCCTTGTAATTAGTATTATACTTAAGTAAACTAAGTATAGTCCTAACCCATGGTTAAGTAATGCAATAAACTTAATACAAGTAAGTAAATAACACAAAGGTTTTCAACGTTTAACTCTTACCTTTATTAAAGAATTATACCCTATTGTATACGAAGCTACAATAGGGATTGAATAGAAAATATGTGGTTTTGTGATCTCCTCACTAACAAGCTAGTCCAATCCTAACGATTGCTAAGCTTGACGATTCTATCAATAAGAGTTTAGAACTCAAGTGTGTGATCGTGTTTGGAGGAGAGAAAACTTGTTTGTGAATGTCTAAAGCATTAAGTGCACACACTTATTTTCTCTCCTTTACAAGCATCCTATTTATAGAAGGAAAGGTGGGTAGAAGAAATAATTGCCCATGTGAAATTCTTGTCTTATTGGTACAGTGTAGTATCTTGTCTTACCCTATTCTAAGTAGTAAGACGTAAGTCCTTTACATTTGTCAGTACCCCATCTATCCCAAAAGGGTAAGTCACGCTAATTGTGTGATGTACTTCATCTTGTCACAATTCAACTTATCCCGCCTTTACTTCAGTCTTGGAGAATGCTTGTTTTCTTCAGGGAGATCGTATGGGGTTCAGTGGGTCTATTGCCACAACTCACTAAACCCATCACCTTCTTCTTCGTCATATAAGACATTCTTTGAGCTTCGCCTCTCTGAATGCTTGAGTCTTTCTTTTAGACTCAGTCTAGGAACTCGAAGGCAACTCACTGAGTGACTGTTCACTCAGTGACTTTGATATGTTCAAGGTTAATACTTCACTTAGGCTGATTGTTATTCAAATCCATTAGGGAGGTCATTAGGTACTGAATTGACCGAACAATCTCCCCCTATTTGGATATAAAATTTGCCTAAGTGAAATTTTTATAAGTGAGCAAAGAGGCTTCTTTTTATTGAAAACTATTCTACTGATGAAAGGACTTGATATAACAAAGTACTTCATTTTCATTCATCATTACATAAGACTGAATAGTCTGATACAAGAAATATAAATAAAACAAAAGATTACATTTATTCAGGAATCCATTGCTTCCCTCTTCACCCTTGATGACTTTAACACCTTTTCTTTGTCAGGACTCCTAGCAATTATCTCCCTGAGCTTCTCAGCAAATCTTTTATTCTCATCAGTCTGAACTTGTCCAGCCATCACAAGAAAGATGAGAACACTCTCAGTAGTGCATTTCTCTATGTCACTCATTCTTTGAAATGCTTGATCCCCAAATACATCAACGAAGAAGATACCCCACTCAGGTTCTTCTATAACCATGTCGTTCACAAAGGGGACATTTTCAGGGAGGGTCGATTGTAGTCTAACCCAGGGATCTTAGTCTCAGCTTCAAGCTCAACTCTTTTTCTCTTTCTTTTCTGAGTCTTGGTAGGATCCTGTTCAGTTAAAGGAAGATCTTCAGTGATTCCTAATTGTTCCTTCATCTGATTCAACCTCTCATAACTCTTACTGAGAGAGTTGAGTATTTCAGGGACACATTTGTTTGTTTTGGTCCTGAAGATCCTTCCCATTTCGTCCCACTCACTGAGACGGAAATCATCAAATGAAAATTTCTTCATAACTTCAAAGTTCCTCTCATCATTGTTTCTGTAGATAGATACTGAGACAGGTGTGGTATGAGGAATGATCTGAAGGTTAGTGATTGGTTCAGGTTTTCTCCTTTGGGTGACGACTTTGGTGTACTAGTCATACAGTTTATTAAGTTGAGTGGTTCTTTGTTGTTGCTTCAAGACCATTTCATCCTGAATGGCCTTGAGTTCTTCCTCCTGCTTTTGGATGAACTCCTCTCCCCCTTTCTTGCTCAGCAAGACCTCAGGGTTACCACCCACTTCTTTCACAAACTTAGTGGATACCTTCAAGATCTCAGCCTTTGTTGCTTCATTAGCCTTAGTCGACTCCATTCTATCTAAGTACTCTTGGATTTGATCAGGAGTCATCTTGTACATTATTTCATTAATCTCATATGGTACCAAGACAATGGCATCAGTATCAGACCTTGTTTCTCTTGAAGCTTTTATAAATTTCTTTGGTGGAGGTGTTAGAGGGTTCATCAGCAATACCTTTGCCCTTATCTAACTTAGATACTGAGGGCTTCAGGTTTGGGAGGATTGAGTTTAAGGTGTTGGGGTTGTGCTAGTCTTTCCTGCTCCCCCTCAGTGTGAGAAGGAGGTTCAGTCCAAGTTAACATCATTGGTGGCACATTCTCCACCTCAAAAGTTGAAGGATCAGCCTGACTAATCCCAGTTTTTGCCCTGTGTGAGGGTCCTGAGGTGGTGGAGGATCCCTTGAAAGCCTGAAACATCTCAGTCACCATTTCCTTCATGGACTGAGTGTCAGCTTTGATAGTTTAAAACATCCAACTGAATTAGGGATTGAGTGTTTTCTATGGTGGTGATCCTTGTCCTAAGTCATAGGAATATCATCTTCTTTTAGGGATTCGGAGATGTCAGAGAGATTGGAGGCATTAGCCATGTAACCTTGTGCAGCCCTTGACAATCTGAACTTTGCTTCAAGCATCCATATGAACATCCTCATAGATGGCATCATATTCCCTTTCAGCACATCTAAGTCAGACCTGAGATAGTCTAACCTAGTGAAAACCTCAGTGAGCCTGTCCACCTTCAGTAACTCAAGTAATTGACACAACTCTGGAATTAGACTTAGTGGTACTAGTGATCAGTCCATCCGGAGTTGTCTTCAAGGACACATTTGCTTCGACAGTGGAAGAGCATGGTTAAGGAAGTTGATGAGCTTCTTCTCTTGATTTTCATGACTATTGTTAATAGAGCTGATGAATTCCATTTGGTTGTCAACCTAGAATTCTCATCTTCTCCTCAGCCACATCAAACCTATCACCATATGTCCTGAACTCATCAAGGAGTTTATCAGCCTTTGAAGCCAAGTCTTCATGAACCTGAGTGACCTCAGCTTTCAAGGCTTTGGAAGCATGAGTTAATACATCTTGAGAGTTGCTTTCAAAACTTTTTCATCCAGAACCACAGTCTGAGTCTCCAACGAAGAGGTGTCAAGTTTACCCTCTTGGGAGGATTTTTCGGTACCCTCAGGGAGGGCTCTTTTTGTTCGGCGATGCCTCAGGGGAGGGATTTTGTTGAGCCTCATGGGAGGGCGGTATGTCCTCTAGAACACTGGTGGGGACTGTGGTTTCTGGTCTGATTGAGGAGGGGCCTGAGTGTCAGGTTCATCCCCAGCCTTAATCATATCATCGTCATCACTGAAACCTTGGAGTAACTCGTCAGGCTTCTCGAGTAAACTTATAAAATCTCCAAAGTTCAGTGAACCCCTTAGGTTATCTCCAGCTCCCCTTCAAAAGAAGGTTTGCCTTGGTTATCGTCACCTCCCCTTCCCTAAATCCTGAGGCTTGGGGATTTAGCCAACTGATACTCAGGGGTAATTTATGATTGATCAGTTGTGGAGGTAAGATCCCTATCAGCGGGGTGTTTTACCCGTGGGGCGTCCCTTGGAGTCTTTGGGATCAAGAGTGGTTCCCTCAGGCAAATACTTTTGTTTTAGTGTGCCTTCATCGGGAGTTGTGGAGGTGAGATTCCTATCAGCATGGTGTTTTACCCGTTGGGCGTCCCTCTGAGTCTAAGGAATCAAGTGTTGGGTCCTCAGGCAAAGACTTTTGAGCAAGTGTGCCTTCATTGGACTTGGTGGAAAGTGATAGGCCTATCAGCGAGGTGTGTTACCCGTGGGCGTCTCTCTGAGTCTTTTGCCCTTAAGTTTTGAACCTCAGGCAAAGGTTGTGATTTACGAATGCCCTCATCGGTATGAGTGGAAGGCAGTCCCGTGAGGAGAGGTTGTTTGTTTCCTTCTCCATCAAGAGGACCAGTAGGTTGGCCTGTCGAACCCTTGACTGTGATGTATCAGGGGCCTCCCCGAAAGCTCTTTCCCTTGGGGTAATTGAAGCTTGGTCTGAACAAGGATAGTCTTTTAGCCTTGTCCTTTTTTGGGTCGTCGCCTCGGAAGCCTCGGGGGCCCTGTTCCTTTGTTGGTTTGGTCTTTGGCACATTTTGAGTCTTCTTGTTCCCCTTCTTTGGTAAGAAGGGAATGGGAGACACGGAAGATTCACGACTGATCACCTCAGTCATGTGAGCCGTCAATGCAATTGGGTTGACTTCAGATGGGTTCTTTGAAAAGTTTGTGGAACTTAGGATGGGAGTAGAAAAAACATTGAATTTTTCTTGAGTGTAAAGGGAACCCAGTCATTATAAACGATCCTCCTGATCTCGTAACCAGGCTCTTGGGTAAGAAACATACTTTTGCCTTAGACTCCTTCAGGAGCCTGGTTACGATGATCATTATAAACGATCTCTCCTATGTCAATCTTCAGTCCATTAATAAGACTGTAGATTAGCATCTGCTGAGTAGAATTAACTTGCTCAAGTAGATGAATAGTTCCCACCGATCACCTGAATCACAAAAAGTGACCAGGATCCTCCAAGCCATGGGAAAGCTGTAACACCCCATTTTGGAAATGGAATATTACGCATAATCATGGCGCTGTCTCAAAGCATACAAGGATAAATGTCTAAGCATTATTTCGACCATAAAAGGAAGAAATACCGGAATCAAACATCGGTAACCCCCAAGTAAAGCTCGTCACACACAAACATAAATACTGTAAAGGAAAGGACGAAACAATGTCCATAGCACACTGTATTAAAGTAAAGGAAAATGCATAAAGTAAAGAAAGACAGTATAAGCTTCCAGTCCATATGCACGTACGTTTGAGATCTACGAGCGTCCCTTGAGTACCTGCCGTTTTGGGAACATGAAAAGGAAAACGGCTGAGCAAGACGCTCAGTGCATCGGATGTACAATATAGCATGAAATAGGATAAACATGTTAACATATAACACGCGGAAGACTAAGTTCTGAGTAAACTGGTTAAGTATTAAGAAACTGGTTTTATAGTTTGAAAAGCCTTATGTTTATCTTATGAAAACTGTTTTAACATAAATATACCATAGCCCATATAGGTCATGAAAAGGTCACGTGCATGAATACTTGGAGGGGTGACCTCATCATGCTGATTAGAGGGGATGCCTCTAATTAATATACTGGTTTGGGTAGGAGGGATCAACTCCTTGTGAAGGATGCAGGCACACACCACATTCCACATGAAATACTGAATAAAACATGATATAATAATATGGCCAAAACTAAAAAGGGACGCCACGAGCAATCACTCCGCCGTGGGGAAGTCATAACATTGGTGCCTCCAATGTTATGGTTATGGTACCTCCATAACTAGGTGAAACTGGTCATGCTTGTATATGGCTATAGATTATGCTAATTAAACATAAGCAGTTCAAAACAATAAAACAAATACTGGGGAAAACAGTTGGCTGCATACGGGGAAATCCTAATAAGAATGTCCATACTGAAAGGACGGGAATCCGTACCTCAAGTCCAGTGAATGAACGGAAGAAAGACTCCTACTTCTGGATCACTAACGCTACATGAATACACACGTGTATAAGTATCAATTCACTGATTACGTACTGGGTTTTATGTCTCATTTTAGCTGACTTGGTATGTTTTAGGTCATGGTTTACTGTTTAAAGCCTTAAACTGTGTTTATCTTGTATTCTGATTAATCTGTTTAAGTATTACTGATATTTCATGTATTATTATACTTACTGTGTAATAATAAGTAACTTTCCAAAAATAGCAGGTTTCCAAAAATAGAAAGTTTCCAAAAATAGAAAGTTTCCAAAAATAGAAAGTTTCCAAAAATAGAAAGTTACCAAAAATAGAAAGTTTCCAAAAATAGAAAGTTTCCAAAAATAGAAAGTTTCCAAAAATAGAAAGTTTCCAAAAATAGAAAGTTTCCTAAAATAGAATTTACTGCTTAAAATAGATTAGTTTCTAAAAATAGAAAGTTTCCAAAAATAGATCAGCTACCTTAATTAAATAAGTTTCCATATATAGAAGGTTTCCATGATTAGATTAGCTGCCTGAATTAGATAGATTTCCATATATAGAAGGTTTCCATTAATAGATTAGTTGCCTTATTTAATTAAGTTTCTAAAATTAGAAGTTTCCATATTTAGAATTAAGCTGGTTACATAAGCTAACATACAAGTCTACGTGTTTATAAGCTGATTTCTTAAGTCATATGATATAGTGTATAGTTTAATTATTATTTCATGTATTTTAATTAAACTATAGGTTAAGCATTTTAATTAAAGTATAACATGTTTTAATTAAAATGAAATAAGATACTTAGGTTAAAATGTGTATTATTATTATTAATAATATAACCTAAGTCATGTCTAAATTAATTAATTATAGGCATGTTTTAAATAATTAATTAGTTATAACTTATAACATAAAATACTTAGGTTAAATTAATATCATGCTAATTTAATAATTAAAATAACCTAAGTCATGGTTTAATTAATATTTCATGTTATTAATTAATTTATATCCTAAGTTCATAATTCATAAAAATTAACATGTAGCATAAATCATGATTTAACCAACGAACCATGAATCGGGCATGAATTCGACACCGTACCTCGAGCCAAACTCGGGGTACGTGTGCCCCCTTGCTGCCGTGAGTCCCACAAGCACCAACCAAGACCAAAAATGGTCTTGGTGGTGGCGGCAATAAGCAAACCAAACCCCCCCTCGGGTTTGTTTTGCTAGGCGGCTAAAAACAAACACCCTTTTATATCATTCTTTGATTTTAATTTACCCCAAAACATGTTAGATCAATGTTTAATTATCATGTTTTAATAAGAATAATAATAACATGTTCATGAAAATAATCAAAGATTAAAAAGAATTAAAAAGAAGGGTTTAGAATGATATACCAATACGTAGCTTGAAAGGGGATGAACAAACACGGTTTCTAGCACTTGTATTTAATGTCAAAATCAACAACACCCTCCTATGGTGGTGTTATAGGTGGCGGCACAAGGAGGAACAAAGAGGAGGAGGAGAAAATCTTTTAGGGTTTATGTTATTTTGCTTGAAAGTGAAAAATGAAAAACATATTTACCATAACCCCCCTTTACTTGTAAAAGTCCATGGGCTTAGCCCATTTCTTGTTGTTGTGCAGTGGGTATGGGGGCCCCACATGGGGTACCCGTACCTTTCTCGTGTCCCGATGTTTCGTGTTCGTTCGTGGTTAAACGTGCTCGTGTTTAAAGTGTTTCTGTTTATTTTATCATGTCGTTTATCGTAATCTTAACGCTCGTAATTATATTATATGTATTTACGTAATTATTTTAGTTCGTATTTTAAATGGTGATCATGATTTAATTATGTTCACGTGACATATTTATTAACTGTTTATCATGAGTTCGTACGTAATCGATACTTATCATGTCATACACGTATGCACTTGCTTGATTATTAGCACATGAATGTGATCAATACTAAATAAGGTAAGTTTTAATCTAGGACGTACGATCTTAAGGGCACTATTCATGGTAAAAGCATGCGGGTTTTACAATTCTTCCCCCCTAAAAAGAATAATTCGTCCCCGAATTATAGATAAAGTAAGCTGAAAAGAAGTAACATACCCGAACTCAAAATATCAAGTGAGGGTAAGAAGCCCGGATAGACTCCTCTGTTTCCCAAGTGGCTTCCCGCTCGGTATGGTCCCTCTAAAGAATTTTGACGAATGGAATCGTCTTCCTTCTCATGACTCGTTCTTGCCTGTCGAGTACTCGTTCGGGTTCTTCTATAAAAGTGAGATCTTCACGTATCTGTTCCAGTGGATACTGAACCATGTGAAGGGGATGATAATTGTACCCTCTGAGTAAGGACACATGGAACACGTTATGCACGTGCGAAAGCTGAGGAGGTAACGCCAATCGGTAAGATACTTCACCGATTCGTTCAATGATATCAAAAGGTCCGATGAAACGAGGACTGAGTTTTCCTTTGATCCCGAAGCGTTTAACACCACGTGCCGGCGAAACCTTGAGGAAGACGTGATCTCCCACATTAAAATGTATGTCCCTACGATGCTTATCGGCGTAACTCTTCTGACGTGACCGTACTTCCTGTAGCTTCTGCTTAGCTACTTCGATCTTCTCATTGGTCATTTCTATAATCTCTGGTCCTTCGAGTGTTCGCTCTCCCACTTGATCCCAGCAAGTTGGAGCGCGACACTTTCTGCCATACAACATTTCGAAAGGAGCACATTTGATACTTGCGTGCCAGCTGTTGTTGTATGCAAACTCGACCAAACAGATGTAATCGTCCCAATCACCTGTCCATTCCAACGCACACGACCTTAACATATCTTCCAATGTCTGAATTGTTCGCTCCGACTGTCCGTCCGTTTGAGGATGGAAGGCCGTACTCAGCTTAAGTTGTGTACCCCAAGCTTTTTGCAGACCTTTCCAGAATCGCGACGTGAAACGAGGATCTCTGTCTGAGACGATGCTGGAGGGAGTACCGTGGAGTCTCATGATCTCCCTTCTGTAAGTATCTACGAGTTTACTTACCGGATCTTCCTTGCGTATCGGTAAGAAATGAGCTGATTTGGTGAGTCGATCAACAATGACCCAAATAGCATCGTGCTTCTTCTTGGTAGGCGGAAGACCGGTAACAAAATCCATGGTGATTTTATCCCACTTCCACTCTGGAATATCCAACGGTTGAAGGAGACCGCCCGATCGCTGATGTTCAATCTTAACCTGCTGGCAGGTAAGATATTTGGAGACATAAGTGGCTACATCCTGTTTCATACCACTCCACCAAAAGTGTTGTCTGATGTCATGGTACATTTTTGTCGACCCAAGATGTATAGAAAATGGGGAGCTGTGAGCTTCAGCTAACAATGCTTCCCGGAGTTCTTGATTGTCAGGAACACAAAGTCTCGTGCCCTGCCAAACGATACCGTCTGCGTCCATTCTGAATTCTGTCTGCTTCTCCAAATTCTGAATTATCGCCCAAATCTCTCCATCATCCTTCTGCGCTTCCTTGATCCTAGTCAGTAACTCAGGTTCTACTCTAAGATTCGCCCAGTATCCGTGCTGCCCACGTACCATGATTTCGATGTCTAGCCGCTCCAAGTCTCTTATGTTTTGTTCCTTGATCTCAATGCCGTTGATCATTCCGGACTTTCTGCTGAGTGCATCTGCTACTACATTAGCCTTCCCGGGATGATACTGTAGGTTAATATCATAATCCTTCAACAGTTCCAACCATCTCCTTTGTCTCATGTTCAATTCTCGCTGTGTGAAGATATACTTCAAGCTCTTGTGATCCGTGAAAATGTCGCATGATTCTCCGTATAAGTAATGCCTCCATATTTTCAATGCGAACACCACTGCAGCAAGTTCCAGGTCATGCGTAGGATAGTTTCCTTCATAGGGCTTAAGCTGCCGTGAAGCATACGCGATCACTTTCCCATGTTGCATGAGAACACAGCCCAGTCCCTTCCCCGATGCATCGCTATAGATCTGAAATCCACCTGTACCAGATGGGAGAGTAAGAATAGGTGCAGATACTAACTTCTGCTTTAGGTCTTCGAAGCTCTTCTCTCGTTCTTCCGTCCAGACGAATTTCTCTCCTTTTCGCATCAGTTTGGTGAGAGGTAGTGCCAAACGGGAAAAGTTCTCCACGAATCTGCGATAATATCCAGCTAAGCCTAAGAAACTACGGACCTTAGTCGCTGACGTTGGTCTTGGCCATTTAGTGATAGCCTCAACCTTCGCTGGGTCCATAGTGATCCCTTCAGCTGATACGATGTGACCTAAGAATGCCACCTTGTTTAACCAGAACTCACACTTGGAGAATTTCGCATACAGCTGCTTCTGACGAAGAATTTGTAGTACCGTACAGAGATGGTCTTCGTGTTCCTCCGTGGACTTAGAGAAAATCAGGATGTCATCGATGAATACAATGACAAACTTATCAAGGAATTCATGGAAGATTCTGTTCATCAGATCCATGAATACTGTTGGAGCGTTAGTCAGGCCGAATGGCATGACCACAAACTCATAATGGCCATAGCGGGTACGAAAAGCAGTCTTGGCAATATCCTGTTCTTTAACCCTTAGCTGATGGTAGCCTGACCTTAGATCGATCTTTGAGAAGTGTTTGGCTCCTTGAAGTTGGTCAAACAGATCATCTATACGTGGCAGTGGATATCTATTGTGGATGGTAATCTTATTAAGTTCGCGGTAGTCAATGCAAAGTCGCATGCTGCCGTCCTTCTTCTTAACGAACAAGACCGGTGCGCCCCATGGAGATGCGCTTGGTCTAATGAACCCTCGTTCAAGAAGTTCCTGCAGTTGGTCCTTCAGTTCTTTTAGCTCTATGGGGGCCATACGATACGGAGCCTTAGAGATTGGCTCAGCTCCTGGAACAAGGTCGATGTTGAACTCCACCTCTCGTGCAGGTGGTATGCCTGGAAGTTCAGCTGGGAAAACGTCTTGAAATTCCGAAACTACTGGTTGATCCTGAATCGATGGGGATTCAGCATCCATGTCATGAACCGTAGCTAGATAACCTTCGCAGCCATGTGACAGTAATGCACGTGCTTGCAAGGTAGATATGACTCTTACAGACCGTCCGGGTATGAACCCGTTATGAATGTACCCTGGTGCATTAATGTCGCCGAAGATCACCCGATATGAGTGGCAGTCTATGGTAGCATGGTGCTTGGATAGCCAGTCCATGCCGAGAATCATATCGAATTTAATCATGTCTAGGGGAAGTGCATCTACTACACGAACTTTATCGTCAAACTCTAGAGGAAGACTCTTGTATACATGAGTTATTAATACAGAGTCTTTCAAAGGCGTGGAAATTGTAAGCCTATTTTCTAATGGCAAGGGAAGTGTCCTGATGTTCTTGGCATAAGTAGTGGAAATAACTGAATGAGTGGCACCCGTGTCGAAAAGAACACATGTAGCTTGGCCGTACATATACAAAATTCCAGTAATGGTACCTGTAGATTTGTTTGCCTGATCGCGCGATGTCGTGTAGACACGCCCAGTGGTAGGAGGCGGCTTAGTATCAGCATGACCCGAAGTACCCTCCATTTCACCCTTACGGCAATCTCTCATACGATGGCCAGGGAGGCCGCACTTGTAGCATGCGTCGGAATCACGACGACATGGGCCAGGGTGTCTGCGATGGCAAGTACTGCAAAGAGGATGAGTAAATCCTCCAGTAGGAGTCCTTGCTTGCTGAGGGCCTGCTGATGACAAAATGTGTTAATATAAGTATATGCACGAGTATAAGACATATGCGTCATAAGATATTCACCAGTGTTAGCTGAACGGTTAGGCTGAGAACCCCTGTGGTTCTGGTCCTTCCCGTTACCGTGGTTCCTGGTAGAGATTAATATAGTGTCAGTATGAGAGTTATAACATGAAATCATGAGAAGATGTGTAAATAGTAGGACCTGCTGTTGTTGGAGTGTCCCGCATTGTTACGGTAATTATCATTACCGCTGCGCCTTTCCACAACAGAACGGTCGTTAGTGTGACCGTTTCCTTTGGGCTGATTAGACTGCTGCTGAGTAGCCGGCTGAGACCGGTCCCCAGTTTTCTGCCTGGAAGATACAGTTTAAGAGATGATTATAGAACATATAATGATAGGATGGGGTCTGGTTATCGATAGAACACGAAATGTTTACCTCTTGTCGGGTCTTTCAGCTTCCTCGAACTCATCGCGTTCCTGCAACATCTCAAGCTTCCTTGCTGCGTCGGCCACTTGTGCTACTGTATTGAACGTAGCACATACCAGATTGTTCGCGACCGAGGTGCGAAGTGCCCACCTAAAGTGGTGTGCCTGCTCCTCAGGAGTACCAGCTGCTGCTCCCAGAAAACCAGCTAAGCGAAGAAAGCGCTGCATGAATTCGTTGCTATTCTCGCCCGCTCTCTGACGTATCCCATGGTATTCTCGCTTGAGTTTGTCCTGCTCTGCCTTAGGAAAGAACTGCTCCATCACTCTCTCCTTGAATTGGGCCCATGTCAAACCAGCGACCCATTCATCACCTCCTTCTGACTGCGTCAAGGCTAGCCACCAGTTGAGTACGTCGCCTTCAAACCGGTAGCATGCCAATCTCGCCTTGAATGCAGGGTCACATCCCATAGCATTGAAAATCTTCTCAATGTGAGTCAACCAGCTTTCAGCATCGCTGGGGCTATCAGTCTTTTCAAAAGCTCTAGGACGAAGCTTGTTGAATCTTTCCAACCACACTGCTAGTGTCACTGGGGGAGGAGGAGGAGGTGGCTGATTGTGCTGCTGATTGTTAGCAGCTTGGACTTCAGCACGAATGTCATTCCTTAGTTGAGGAAGTAAGGCTTGCATGGCAGCCTGAATTGCAGCATTGAGCTGCTCTTGCTCGCGTGTGAGAACCATCTGACAGTATAACATAATCATATGATTAACAGTTCAAACATAAAATATAACTTATATATATACATGAAAAAAATTTTATACCAAAAATTTCACGAGAAAAATTTTATGCAAGAAAATCTTTGTATGAATGCATGATGCAGTTTTATGAAAACTTTTGATGCTCGAGAGTGAACGCCTCTGGTCAGTTCACTCGAAATAAAAGACATATCGAGGGGACGCCTATGGGTCGGTCCCAAATTTAAAAGTTTCGATAAAACACATGCGACTAAATAGGGCCTGTCCTGTACCAACCATTACTTAGTCAAAAACCCTGTAACAATGACATGTATATGTATGCTTAAAAATGATGAATGCGTGAAAACAACTATCAGTTCTAGGAAGACCGTAGTGACTACCCACTAATCACAGGTCATATTTGAGAGCCTACAGGTCGAAACCTTGGCTCTGATACCATAATTGTAACACCCCATTTTGGAAATGGAATATTACGCATAATCATGGCGTGTCATCAAAGCATACAAGGATAAATGTCTAAGCATTATTCGACCATAAAAGGGAAATACCGGAATCAAACATCGGTA